>CAWUFW010000395.1:505000-1207500 GCA_963921515.1 Calotriton arnoldi
CTGTTTTCACTTATACTCAAAAAGTACCTTACAGTAAAAAAATGACATCACAACCTATGCATATGTAATATTTCCTACATAATACAGTGGATTTCTATACCATTGAAACTAATTGCAACATTCTTTATATTGTACAAATTCTACCAATATGCCAATAAACCTATAAGTGCTATTTTTATAATACAAAAAGGTGTATTAGATTATTTTTTATAAACAGTACTGCTGGGAGCACAAAATGGTGGTGCAAGGTAGACAGAGTAAATGAAGGTGTAATTCCAAACTTTTTATGTATCGTCCCTTTACTATGCGTATATTAACACCTTTAACTGGGATGAAAAAATTGGCGGCTCTCTTAAAGGGGTGGCGGAGCCTACTACTGATAAGACCCGGACCACTTAAACGCCTGCGTATATTCAGTAGAGGAACACACCGTGACAATTACTCTCACTAATAATCACATTTACTTTAGCACTGTGAACAAAATCGTACAGAAAATATACAAAGAACATTTTCATTTATTTTTTATTTCTCACATATGTAAAAAAAATGACTTCTGAGGAAACGCTCCCCAACAACTTAGATTGCCTAAAAACACCCAAATGCAAAGCCTCGCAGTACCACACCAGCCTTGACTGACATTGAAATCTACCTCTCAGTGTAAAAAATGAGACCACAAACTGTGCTCATAACATTTCTTCTTTTTTTCCATCTCTGTTAAGTTAATAAAAACATGCATTTTCTACTGTCACCCCTTTTCCACTATTTCCAGACTGAGCATAATTTCCAAAAGTGCAACATTCTGTTTATCTCGCCGCAGTAGATATACAAATGGAAATTAACGCTACATCGAATTTTCAAAACCATACAGGGCCATATTCACAAGAATGGCGATAACATTATCGCCGCTTTAGCGGCAGGAAACTGCCGCTAAAGCGGCGATAATGTTATCGCTGGTCTTGAGAATATCGCCCACAGTCTTTTACAGATGACAACTTACACCTTTTGTTTGTGAAAAACTCCTAAACATCTATAAAGTACTTGTTTAACAACTAGTTACTCATTATGCATATTTTAGAACCAATAAAACACCAGACTTTACTAACACTATGTTATTTAGAAATAAAAAATACTTTCAAAGTTAAAAATATCGTCTCAAATACTTAACGACTACTACAAAACACATAACACACCTTCTTAATTTCTAATTTACCTTCGTAGTTGGTATGCAGATTTCAAATATCACAAACGCATGCAATTCTTTTCTTGTCACACAGTACATGTAATGCACCGCTTTCGTCAAGAATGGAACCAGTAATGGCACAATTTCCCTGTTGCTCCACACATAAATACATGTAAAGAACAAATCAGAATAGTTCCTTATTTTTTTTAGATTGCAACACCTCTCTTTATTGGTTATTTTTTAACTTTCCATATAAACAGTTTTTTTAAGGACACATACAGGTGAAAAGTTCAACGTATTGTATCAACACTTTCTAGAACATTCTACGACATGTGCAGGTTAAAAGTTCATCATTTTTTTAAACCTACCGATATATTTTTTTGCAACATTTTCTCCAACATTTAACGGCACGTGCAGGTCAAAAGTTCACCATTCTTTCAAGTTTGAACTGCACCTTCCAAATACAATTAGCAGGTGTGGTTGAGCTGAGCAAATTTCATCCTATAATATGTACTCCACGTATAAACTGCTTTTTTATTAACCAATCACAAAGATGCTTTTCATCAAAACTAAAATACACCCTACTTTTTAGGACACAATACATTTCATCTCCCAATCGGTTAACGTTTTGTTTTTTAAAAAAAAAAGTAGTTCCCCATGTTTAAACATAGCTCTCATTCTACGAACGGACTGCATGAGCTACAGACATTTATCCATATCTTCTAGCCAGACCTTCAAAATGCTAGTGTGGATTGTAGGACATAGCTATGTTTTCTGGTGCAAGAGGTATGCAGAACAGAGACGTATTGACTTAGACCTAGGTTTACAAAATGTGCACATTAAATGGTTTGCACAGAGAGGATTGAAGTGGCACCAATTGCTCCCTTTGGTTAAAACCTGTTTGCATCTCCAACACCCTGATCTCATGATTGTGCACTGTGGTGGTAACGACCTAGGCACATTGACTGGGGTAGGGTTGGAAATGCTTATGAAGGACACCTTTGGACAATTGATGATACTTTTGCCTCAAACTATCTTTGTATATTCCAATATATGCCAAAGACAGAAGTGGAAATGGTCAAACCAATTTTGTCATAAGATTGAAAAATCTAGGAAGAATGTCAACAAAGCTGTGTCTGCATACCTCAGAGACCATAGAATGGGGTCGATCTACAACAACAACATACATTTTGATATGGCTGATATCTACAGAAGTGATGGAGTACACTTCACAGATGAGGGAAACCGAGTTTTCCTGACTAACCTGAAGCTGTGCATCCGCACTTATATGTAGCTCCAACTAATAAACACAAGGGCTCTTTTAAGAGCCGCCTTATATTCCAAATTTTGGCTCGCAGAGTGTCCGCTGCGGTTTGGCTAGCAGAGGGACACCTGCGGGCCGTCGGGCAGGCTCGCAGAGGAAGAGCTGCGGCCCGTGGGCTCAGCTCGCAGAGGGAGACTTACGAGCCGTTGGCTCGCAAAAGCACAGCACCATACAGGCTCACAGAGGGAGAGGTGTGGTCTGACTCGCAGAGGGAGACCAACGAGCCAACAGGCCTGCTAGCAGAGACACAGCTATCAGTTAACGGGCGGGCTCGCACACATACAGCTGCGAGCCCTCCGAGCTGCAACCCGACGGGCTATACTCGCAGAGGGAGAGTAACGGGCCGACGGGCCTGCTAGCACAGACACAGCTACGAGCTAACTAGGTGGCTCACAGAGGTAGAGCTGCGGGCCCGACGGCTCGCAGACACAGAGCTGCGAGCCGACGGACTGGCTTCTAAAGGCATAGCCGCGAGCTGATGATGTGGGGAGAGTGAGCGTAAAAGGAGTATCTCGCACAGACAGACCTGTGGGATATTTTCCGTATTGCCTCGCAGAGGTAGAATTACAGATCCGATGCCTTTTAGAGAGAGAGATGCGAGCTGACGGACTGAGTTACAAAATGGCTGACAGCTCGCAGTCGCAGAGCTGCGAGGCGACGGACTGGCTTCTAAAGGCATAGCCGCGAGCTGGTGATGTGGGGAGAGGGACCGTGAAAGGGGTATCTCGCACACACAGAGCTGCGGTATATTTGTAGTGTTGCCTCCCAGAGGTAGAACTACGGACCTGATGCCTTGTAGAGGGAGAGTTGTGAGCTGACGGACTGAATCACAAAATGGCTGCCAACACTTCCTAGTTTCAACAGTTTGAAGCCAATCAGCCGCAAGCTAGTGCTCGTAACGCCTCAGCTAATCAGATGTCAGAATTCTTAAATATCGATATCTGGAAAATTTGATATTTCTCTAAAACTACTGAACGGATTTACCCCATTTAAACAAAAGTGTGCTTTCTGGACCAAGACCTTTCTCTCTGCCAAATTTGGTGTAATTCCGTTCAGCAATTTGACCTGTAGCCTTGTCTAAAGTTTCCTATGGAAATTGCATGGAGAAAACACGTTTTGGGACCCCCTTTTTCTTAGCCCCCCTTGACGAATCCCCCAAACTTTTAGGATAGGAGCTAACCTGAAAAGAGGAACTTTTGGAAAATTTCGTAAAGATTCGTCAAACGACGCCAAAGTTATAAGCACATCAAAAAATGCTTTTCCTATGGAAACGTGGTCCTAACTATAACTATCTACTGGCGACCGCCAGTGGATAATATATATATATATATATATTTATATATATATATTCATATTCAAACAACCAACACTCCTATACAAGACCAGGACTCAAGGGAGGTGGTGCACGCACCGGGGGAGTACCCGGTAATCCCATGTATCAAAGTTCGTCCGCTTTGCGAAATAATTGCACTCTCAGGACACAATCCACGTTAAGTTCAGGAAGTTTATTCCACTCTAACGCAACGCGTTTCGGCTGTTACGCCTTGCTCACACGTATAGAGACTCACAAACAGTCCGTGTCATATACCAGGTAGACGTGCCACGAATACAAAATAAACATCAACATAGGACTTCAAAACAATGGTAAAATGCCAAAATCATGGTGGCCATTTTGGAATTAGCAAATTGATTGTCTAATACACTCATTTTATCCCCTCTGAATCCCTTCCACGCGCCGTTCCTTTTCGCTAAAATAGCTCTCCCTCGTGGGTCGGGGGCGCGTGTGGGCTAGGCTCCTCAATTAATATCCACAAGAAGCAAAAGCGTTTTCCCGTTTCCGGAGCCCCAAGCCCTTCAGGGCGGCCTCACTACATGGGCATGGAGCAGCCAAGCTCCATGGTTACCCATTCTCAGGAAGCACTCGGACCACTGTTGTAGCTTCAAGCCTTTATTGGTATGGGCAGTGTCCACATGTCGAATCTTTAAAAGCAGCTTCTCCGTCTGCCTGACGCGTTTCGAAAATACATTTCTTCTTCAGAGGCGTGGCGGTTTCAAAGTGTGCAGGTGCGGCATATCCCAGTGTTTTATCATGCGTTATGGCATGCCCCTGATTGGGCAGTCCAAATGAAACTTGTGCCGTGCATGCTGGGATTAGTAGTTGCTAATTCACATCCTGAATGGTTGCACACCAAATTCCTGCTGATGAAAAGCTCTGTATGAGCCTCGGCACAGGGACCTGTCCTCAATCCATAACAGTGGCCCCACAATACCGGCTCACACCGATTGTGGCCCCCTATGGTTCGCGGGGTGGTGCACTCCTCGCGGCTGGGCTGCCGCGTCTAAATCCAAGCTCCATGGTTACCCATTCTCAGGAAGCACTTGGATTTATATAAAATTCATTTTATGTACAACAACACTTGAAAGCCGGAGTTTGTTTAATGCATATTTAATCTACATATACTGACTTCCTTTATGCATCTATGTACCGTCCATGTACTTATGGATCTGTATATTTATTACTTTTCTTCTGGTTCAGCATATCCAATCCACTACCCTGTTTCTCACCCTGTACTGCTCTCAGTGTGTCCTCTGCCTCAGCTCTCTGCCTCATCTCAGGCCTTTTTCTGCTACTCTTTCCAGTGCACTACCCTATTTCTCGCTCTATACCTCTATCAATATATCTGGTACCTCCACTCTCTCATTCATCTCAAACCCCATACCGCTGCCGTGATCCCCAAGGTGGCCCTTTCTGGACGCTTCCCTACGCTACACCTCCTTACATCATCTCATACCTCTTTTACTGTTCTGATCCCCCAAAACAGGCCTTTCTGGACACTTCCCTCTGGCTCTACCCCTCTGGCTCTACCCCCTCCACATCCCAGGCCTTCTCCTACTGCTATGAGCTTCAAAACAAACAAACAATTTTTTTTAAACAAATATAAATAAAAAAGTGTCTAAATCCTTCCCTCTTCTATCCCTCCACTGTCCTTTTCAATCCAAATAACAGACTAACATGTCCACCACTCAAATTAATTTAATATTTCACTATACTAATTCACCACTAATCCTTTATGGGTTCCGGAGTAGTGTGCTACTCCCCGAAAAAGCTCTTCAACACCTCATCAGGGGTAGCAAGCGCTTAATAAATGCAAACCTTCTTCCCTATTCTATCCCTCCGCTATCCTTCTCAATCCAAACAACTGACTAACATATCCACCACTCAAATTACTTTCATTTTTCACTATACTAATTCACCACTAATCCTTTATGGGTTCCGGAGTAGCGTACTACTCGCCGAAAAAACGCTTCAACACCCCATCAGGGGTAGCAAGCGCTATATAAATGCAAACCTTTTTCCCTCTTCTATCCTTCCGCTATCCTTCTCAATCCAAATAACTGACTAACATATCCACCTCTCAAATTACTTTCATATTTCACTGTACTAATTCAAGAATAATCCTTTATGGGTTGTGGAGTAGCGTGCTACTCGACGAAAAAGCACTTCAACACCCCATCAGGGATAGCAAGCGCTATATAAATGCAAACCTTTTCCCTCTTCTATCCTTCTCAATCCAAATAACTGACTAACATATCCACCTCTCAAATTACTTTCATATTTCACATACTAATTCACCACTCACCGAAAAAGTACTTTGACGCCTTGTCAGGGGTGGTAAGCGCTATATAAATGCAATTACAATACCATACATGCCTAAACCAGCCACTTCCAAATTCCGATTTGGTATGGTTTCCTAAACCCTTATTGCAATTCATCGGTTTAGTATATTGGTAACCCACACTTATTGGTCGCAAACCCTACGATTTATCAGATCCCATGGTTCGCGATCAGTAAATGCATTTGTACATGTGACCCACTTTTCTCTGTTATTAGGCTGAAAGTACAGAAATCAAATGTAAGCCTGATGACTGAGACAACATTAGGTAGGAAAGTTAGAGAACTACTTTGAAATACAACAATTTGACTGTTATTCATTACAAAAAGTTAGGAAAAGTTAGTAAACATTTATAATTTACGATTCAGTCCAAATTTACAAAGGTTTTTTTAGCTTCTGTTTTTTTATAACTTGTAAAAAGTTGCAATTTACTGGTAAAACCTCTAAAAATATCTCTATCTTTTCAACACCCAGGTCAATTATTTTTTCAAAGTTAAAGGTAATGTAAAAGTTGTTTTTATAGTGGATATTGTTTCAAAAGATCGTATTATCATATTATCTCTAATTATGCTAGATATTCATACATGGCTACCAAGATTTGTAAGGCTGTAGAAGGTATTTAGCCTTTTTTAAATCTTATAATTTGTTCCTTACTTTTTGAATTAACTGTTATAAATAACTTTTTTCTTTTTTTTTTTAAAGTTTGGAAACGACAAGGTGCAGCATTATTACATTAGCTTATTAGTTTTAAGCTGCCAGAGCTAGCAGCCGAGGGGAAAGGCAGCCCAGGTCACAAAGCATAATTAAAGCAGCTGTTTAAAGAAAAATTAAATGTTACTATTCTTTCTTCTGCTCTGTTTTTCTAGCTTACAGTGACAAGTAGAAAGGACATATTTATGGCAAAAAGTTTATTTTTTGCACTATAGAAAACTTAGAATCTTTCTGCATATTTCTACACATTCCGAGCTAATGCAGTTTTTTTTAAAACTGACATGTATTAAGCTGAATCTCACGTTTTGCAACAATTTTGCAGCTTTTTTGATGTTTATTTTTTCAATAGAGATTCTATTTTTATTCTTCATATTTGCAAACATGCTCTCCCTTTCATATGAAAGAGCTACACACCAAGGGGCAGATTTACAAGCCCCTTGCGCCACTTTTGCGTCACTTTTCCCATGTTAAAAGTGACGCAAATGTGGCGCAAGGGGCTTGTAAATCTGCCCCCAAGGATTCAAGTGCTTTGACGTAAAGGTGATGGTGTGACCATGTATTATGTGGGATGATAAAGATATTGCAAGTCACCTCAGAGTTCGATAAGCTTATAAAGGAACTCAGCCTTCGGCTTCGTTCCTCTATATGGTCATGGAACTCCTCGGTGATTTGCAATTATGATGTACCACAGTGGTTACTTTATCTCATATATAAAAGTTAGATAGTACGCTTATAAAACCCATCCTATTTAAAACTCCTCTATGACATATAATGCGAATTTGCAGAGACTTGGTACACACATCCGCAGTTATATCTGCCAAAAAAAACCATGTCATCTATTACACCCTCAGACACAGGGCCTAACTAGCAGAACTTTGCATGCTTGGATTTTTGAGTCTAAGAATGCAACTTGCTTGACTGAAGGGCTTACTGGCTGAAGAGGAATTAGCATTTGTTTAGATCAAAAATTGCTGTTAGTCTGGCATTGAAACACCTTTTGGATGGCATAGTTATGATTTTCCAAATATTCCCATTTCAGATCAGAGTCAGATTTGGCTTTTTGGAGATTTGTGGGCTGTAGGGTGAGACTGTCGGTTCTAATAAGCTGTGAGCTTTTTGGTGGGGAAGATTTGTGGGCTGTATCAAATTACTTACATATTTCTTCGGTTTGTACAGGTGTCCTTGCACAGTAAATGTAAGTAGGTGATCACAGAAAGTGTTTTTGGATGCCTTAATAGACAGTTGCATAATCAGGCTATGTTGAGTGTATCATCAGAGTTCTAACTTAATGTGCTGTTGTAGGGTGGTGTGAAAAATGTCTTGGGATGCGGAGCTTTTGTGACCATGTTGATTGATACCTATCTTTAAACCTTTTTAGCATCTTACACCCCACTAAATCATGTAAAAGCACATACTCAGGACTTCAAGGTGTGAAACCCTAAATTCCTTCTGCTTCTGCTTTTAGCTACGGGATGTTCCGCTACACGGCGTACCGCCAGCTGACGAGATGGTGCTGGGGGATACTGGGAAAAAACATCCGTAAGAATCTGCCGGCATGTGCCATAACCGTCATCCGCAACACTTTCCATTATGATTATTCACACTTGTAGATTAATTTTAAAAACATTTTTGTTTTCATATTGTACAATTTACAAAATTCAATAAAAAGACATTTATCTGAGTTGCACTGATCTCCAGTTTCTTTAAAAAATCCTTTATTGTAAAATAGTTGGATAACATGGTGGTGCAACAGAGTTAAGAGCAGGATTGGTGGGTAGGGACTCTAGTGATTAAGTTAATTAGCGTATTATATCTTCCACCCAGTGAGACTGCTCTGAGAATGCCTTGGCACAATGTTATATGTTCCTTATTTGTTAATGCGTTGAGTTGTGGGATTCTACCGCAAGCCAGTAATATTCTAGGTGGCAGCGCTAGACCATACTTGGGTCGCTTGCTGAATAAAAGCTCTCTTTTGTGGAAGTTGGAGTCCTGCGGTTACAACATAATTTTGGCGGCGAGTTACAGCCAGCACAGGTGGTTTTAACGTGGTATAACCAACTAAGTCTACTCATTTTCAGTGTGTCCCTTGCTCTTTACTTAGTTCACGGTGACTCTGCGCATGAAAACGAAGTGCATATATAGACACAGATAAACTTTGCCATCTGTGTTTAAAGCCAATGAGCGCATGATGCAGCTCAACTGATCACTTCCCATGAAGCTCAGGCCACTAACAGCAAACCCACGGGCACCTGCAGAGAGCATAACACGGCTCAACTAACTATGGCCAACGGTGCTCACACCACTGCGACAGTGAACTCACAGGCAGAAACCAATCTACATCACCAATTTATTCTTTATTTTATACTTCAGAGCTACTGTTACTCACTGTATCATCCCCAGCCTGCTCGCCTCCTCTGACTCTTATGCTATTACATTGTTAGGTTTACTAATAAAGGAATGGCCCTTTGAAACGATCTTAAAGGTAAATAAATCAATAGATTACCACACAGAAAGACCATTACAGACCAGTTTATACATTATCTCTCTACTTTTGTAATACTTTTGCTGAAAAATAATCCCCAGAAGGTCCTTGTACTTGTTTTAGGATAGTTATATTACAATCAAATATATTTGGTTTGGAGTGTAGGAGTTTCCACACAGTGCATTCAACATGAAATATTGAGCTATAATGCCACCACCAATACTCTTGACACAGCCAGACAATCCACCAATGGAATGGGAAGAGTCGGTGGACATGTTTGAAAACTATTTAGAATCCATGGATGGTCTAGGCTTTTTCCCCAACAAAAAGAAAGCATTATTGCTTAATGAACTTGGAAAAGAAATACAGTGTGAATTCAGATACAGACAGATGACTTTGGAACAAGATGTTCAACCAATTCTGGATGCCTATAAAGAAGTGAAGAATAGATTAGAAGTAAGACATCAACCTAGTCATGATCTCAATGTTGGGGAGGCTGTAGATGAGTTTGTTGATAGGTTAAATGAACTGTCGATAAAATGTCAGCTTAGGGTTATGACAGATGAATTGATTAATAACCAATTAATAGTACAGTGTAGAAGCAAGGGCATGCAGGAGTGAGTACGGGCAGCGAAAAATCCCACACTGAAAGATTCTATAGAGATAGCAAAGTTAATCGAGCAATCAGAATATTTGATGAAGGAGATAGAGAAAAGATGTGAGGTTTGGGGGGAATCTAGCATGTGTAGAAAAGAGTGAAGGGGTTGTAGATAAGAGTAAAGGCAAAGTGTATCTTCCAGGAACAGTGGCAATTCCAGAAAGACCATAACGACTTCACATCTTACAGTAAGGTGTGTGGTAGATGTAGTAATTACCATTCCTCAGAACTCATACAGCTGTTACACTTTAAATTGGTGAAACAGGAAATGTCGATGGAAAGATAATTTCATGCAAATATATAGAGAGAACAATTGGGGTAAGGTTGCTGGTGTATGAAGACAATACTCTGCTTGGATCATTGAGATTAGATAGGATTCTGTGTGTAGGTAATAACACTGAAAAGTGGGGCAGGAAATGCAGGCTGAAATACACAATTATTTCTAAAATATGTTCAAGTGGTGTGGCCACTTGTCAGGTTATTATCGAAAGATAAACTCAGGCGGGTACCATGGTGAGGCGATAGACATTATAAGATATATGCAGAGACAGAGCGGGGGTATTGTTAAGCACAGGGTATATGGTGGCGCTAGCCCAATAACGTGAGTATCGCAGATAATAATATTCAAAACGGTGCAACAGGTTGAGGGAAAACCCCTAAGCCCTCAATGATGGACAGAAGTCCGTTTTACACAAATGATAACAAGTCCTGTGCACACGCAGATAGGTTTTAACAACACATAAAATATTCGTTGTTTAACAAAAGACAACAGTGGATTCTTTTCTTCAAATGTTGGTTTAATGTATGTTGCTTCACAGGCCAGCCAACACGTGTTTCGTCACGGGTGTATAACCCTAGACTTCTTCAGGGCTGGAATTAAGTAAAAATCGACTCGTGTCACAGTATATTAAAGAAATTGTTACAGAATATATGTCTCATAAGAGTATGACATATAGATCAAAAGTGACGATTCATGTTAAACCAATTGCAGTCCAGGTGGGAACAGTAGTGGCCAGAAAAAAGGGATATGCCAATTGTAAAAGAATGTGTCCATCATAGTTAAAGCCAACTACAACAGGAACTCAGCCTGGAGTGTAGTTCAAAGCATAAACTTGAATGGTTGCATGCCGACCGAACGGTGTACAAGTGTGTATGTTTATCAAGTTAGACCTAGGTACATGGTCAGAAGTGAGTGATGGTGAGATGTGTCCATAATAGCTGCTATTTTATGGTGTAGGAAGGGGAGGAACAGAAATATTGCATGCGATTATGTGTTCGTCATTTTGCTTGCACCTGGCACGCGTGCCTAGTACCTGTGAGGAGTGAGCAAGTCTAACCCTCGATTGTGCTTCGTATAAAAATTGTGCATACCTTATGTCTATGGTAGTCACCTATCAGACCTGTAACACAATACCGAATAATCGAATTAGATTATGTCCTAGTTACTCTATATCCGCAAGACGTATAACTAGTAGTACCACATATAAAACTCAAATTTGAGGCTCACCTTACAGCTGGTGATAATTCCGACCCAGCGGGTCCTAAAAGGCCACTTTTAAAACTTGCACGTCCTAGACACGGATCTGTATAATAATAAATCACCATGAGCATGGTATCCTTGAATATTCACAAGATCTATAGGGTTAACATGCTAAGGCACTAACGAATATCTTACGTGTGTCAAAACTGCATACATATTCTTACCTGTTGTAACTGGTAAGTTCAGGCCAGAACAACGTTATCACAGAAAAAATAGGCTGTATATGCCAAGACAAGTATAAGTCCAGAGTGTCTATATGTATCCCAGTATTGCCAAAGGGGGAAACGCGGCTCTTTTTTCTGGCCACTACTGTTCCCACCTGGACTGCAATTGGTTTAACATGAATCGTCACTTTTGATCTATATGTCATACTCTTATGAGACATATATTCTGTAACAATTTCTTTAATATACTGTGACACGAGTCGATTTTTTACTTAATTCCAGCCCTGAAGAAGTCTAGGGTTATACACCCGTGACGAAACACGTGTTGGCTGGCCTGTGAAGCAACATACATTAAACCAACATTTGAAGAAAAGAATCCACTGTTGTCTTTTGTTAAACAACGAATATTTTATGTGTTGTTAAAACCTATCTGCGTGTGCACAGGACTTGTTATCATTTGTGTAAAACGGACTTCTGTCCATCATTGAGGGCTTAGGGTTTTCCCTCAACCTGTTGCACCGTTTTGAATATTATTATCTGCGATACTCACGTTATTGGGCTAGCGCCACCATATACCCTGTGCTTAACAATACCCCCGCTCTGTCTCTGCATTAATCTTGAGTCAGGGTAGGCGGCTCCCACGTGATATATACTACTACAATGGATAGAGAGAAAATAGCTGAGGAACTTTTTGACAATTTGACCAAGGGTAACACTATTAACAAAAGTATGAATAATGCTAACACCAACCGTAGAGAAGGTCTCAGGGAGAAATTCCTCAGACTGGAGAGACTCAAAAAGAGCGAGAATTCAAAATGGTGGGATGGAGCCACACTCAAACAGTACTTACGTCTTAATCGAATTCCAAGAGGTTTGAGGTCCCAAATTTTCCCGACCTATGATGATTTAGAAGATGATTTACTAAAACAATGGGAAGATGCACTGAGTATCAACTCACACACACTCATGGGTATTCTTATAGAGAACTCTGAAAGGAAAGTTGCCAAACTACAAGTAGAAATCGCAACACTTGAGAGAGAAATTAGAGATTTGGACCTCAAAGAGGGTACAGAAAAGAACTATATCATACTGAACGAGGTTCTAGCTAAACATCAGAACGACATCAAGGAGAGGAAGGCGAGAAAACTTAAAAGAGATGAATATGATTACAATGAGGGGAGGATTTTCACTTTTGCTAAAAAGTATGATCAGTGGTTTCAGACAGGTAATGATACTGGGCACACTCGTAGACAAGAAATAATATATGTCTCATCTAGTGCAACCTCTTTGAATGCTCCTCTGTCCAGTGACAGCGAAGCTGATAACGCCAGCACATCTGCTGACATTGGTCAGACTCACTCCTCATCTTTTTTACGCGAGGTACAAAGAATACGAAATGGAAACAGGATGCAACCAAGACGAGAGAACACAGACACAAGACTCGCAGAGGCAAAAGAGCAGGGAAAGGTAGATTACAAAAAGAAACTGAGATCAGGGAACAGCAAGAACTGACGTGTACCACCGAAGGAGGGGTGGAAGTCATTAACTTGTCATCTTTGACACTTGACCACGATATGGTCTCTCTTCTTAAGAAAGGATTGAGCTTCAATCCAAAAGATGAGGGGGATATTTGTAACACCAAGATTGACCTCTTTAAATTTGTGCGGAATTTGAAATTAAAAAACATTTCAGTACCACGCCTGTACCGAATAAAAATATTTTGAACATTCCAACTGGCTCATTATCAGATGTTTTAAGTATACAGGATGTGCACGATACTCATTTACTTTTATCACTAACTGAGACCGAAGACACACCACTACGTATGGACACCTTACTACAAGAACTAGATATTCAGACTGACTATACGATTACCAGTGGTTTAAAAACTAGATCTAGATGGACACCAACATTGATTAGTGGAAACACTATAGACATATTTCACAATCTGGTTCTGGGAGATCTGGACAAATTTTATGACAAAAGAACCAGGAATAAGACGAGACACATTGACAATCTCTGTCCAGGCGAGAGGACAGCTCTTAAGAAACTATCCAGTGAGAACGACATAATCATTAGAGAGGCTGATAAAGGGGGCAACGTGGTTTTGATGAACAGAGTAGATTACAATCATGAGATACTCACACAACTACATGACACAGAGTGTTATGAACGTCTCACATCGAATCCAATTGGCCCCTTATCTATAGAGATCAACAAGAATCTGAGTGAATGGCACAGCGCAGGGCTCATTGATGAAAATGAGCACACATACATGAAAGTGTACCGACCCTCCTACCCGTGCTTATACACACTTCCTAAAGTCCATAAACATTTACCATTCCCCCCTGGAAGACCAATTGTTTCAGGAATTGGGGGTCCTACTGAACGTTTGGCAGAATATGTGGATCTTTTTCTAGGACCACTGGTCCGTAATCTTCCATCATATATAAGAGACACCAAGCATGTACTCAACATGTTGGCTGACTTCACATGGGAGGATAACATGACCCTCGTGACCCTAGATGTGGTTTCGCTCTATACAAGTATTAAACCAGATCTGGGCATGCAAGCAGTATCACACTTTCTGAACAAAAGACCTGCCTCTCAATGGCAGCACACTAACATGCTTGTAGCTATGATGAATCTGATTCTTCATAACAACTTTTTTCTATTTGAGAAGGACTGGTACAAGCAGAATAGAGGTGTAGCTATGGGTTCAAAATTTTCACCAAGTTTTGCAAACCTGTATATGGGTCGTTTGGAAGAAGATTGGATTTGGGGTCAGAAGGGCGTCTGTTTTAATGACTCAATTATCTTTTGGGGACGATATATTGATGACTGCCTCCTTATATGGTCAGGATCCCAGGATAAATTAGACGACTTCTGCACTTATCTGAACACAAACACATATGACATGCGCTTTACACATCACAAGAGCAACTCTAGCATCACTTTCTTGGATATTGAAATTTTTATCAGACATAACAATTTACAGACCCGTCTTTTTCGCAAAGAGACTGCATGCAATTCGATTCTTCATGCCCATAGCGCCCATCCCCCACACCAGATTCGTGCCATCCCCTATGGTGAATTCACCAGAGCCCGAAGGAATTGTAGCACAGATCAGGAATTTGAGAGTTGCCTTTCGACTATGACAACCAGATTTAAAAATAGATGTTACACACATGAGAACCTGATCAAAGCTGAAACCAGAATTAGACACACACAGCGAGAAGAAATGATACGTGACAAAAGTCGCAACACGAACGCAAACACTTTGAGACTGATCACCAAATTTAATGACTACAGTGGGACATTATCCAAGAGCTTGAACAAACACTGGAACTTGCTGACTAATGATTCAGCTTTAGTAGAACATATTGGTAGAAATCCACAAATTACCTACAGAAGGGGCAGAACGTTAAGGACCAGACTAAGTCCAAGCTATCCGCGAACGACTCCTAAAGAATCGTGGATGACTGCACGTACTCTAGGCTTTTACAAGTGTAATTCATGTGGCATATGCAGGTGGGCCTCTGATGGGAAGACAAATTTCAGCGGCCCTGATAAGACATATGAAATCCGACATAACATCAACTGTTACTCCAAATATGTGGTGTATGTACTCGAATGCTCCTGTGGTGGGAAATATGTGGGTAGCACAATTAGGGCGCTGAAAGATAGGATTGGCGAACACGCTAGGGCCCTAAAACAGCAAGACTCCAGATACCCCATGGCCACACACATTTGGGAATGTCCCTCTCAAGGTGTACACAAAAGGTTCCTATTTTATGGAATTGACATTACCACACCTAGTCCGAGGGGTGGTAACAGAGAGCTACGACTGAGACGCTCTGAAGCCCTTTGGATTATGCGTCTTAAATCCTTTGAACTAGGTTTCAATAGTGATCGGGAAATGCACTATTTCTTGGGCGATTAAGAACTGTTGACTGCGTTACAAATAACATGTGTATATCTTATCAAGTCATTCTTTGTATTCACAGTTAATTCTGCTTTGATTCTAACATGTACTACGAATAGAGAAGCTTCTCCCTTTTCTATTTTATATATTTCTGTTTCAATATGTCGTCTCTGAATGGGTTATGGAAAGCCCCTTACTCAATTAGTACCTATTGGCACGATACCACATATTCGGGTCACGCAATGCATTGGCCGTGTTATGACAGTCTAAACCGGTATGTGGATCATTTCCTAATAAGTTTGATGTCCGTTTCTTGAATGTATTACAAAATTGTGATGTGAATTTTCTGTCCCGAATTATTTTTATGCCCTTGTGTGTCATTATGTCACACATCATGAATAATCTTCCCATTACAGTAGGATTTCAAATGTGTATTTGTCACGCATTTCAATTGTAAGCAACTGAATAATGCCTTTTGTAACTGTATTTGACAACGAAAATGAGTCAATACTATCATTTTGTAAATACCCCCTTGGGGCCATTCCTGGCCCCTCTTCCACTCTTTTCTTTTTTCTAATCCTTTGCTTTATGGATCACTACTAATATGGTGTCGCTATTTAAATGCACTGTGTAATTCAGTGGTCTCTACTCACAACATAGGAGTTTTCTTAATTCGCTAATTGTACCACACTGCTTGCATGTTTCCGGCTTTTAAAAACGCAGGTGATTACGTATGCACGTTAGATAACTTGCACGTTAGATAGGAGGTTTGCGCTCTAGCTTTTTTAGAACGTGGTGAGTGATAAATACTTCCGGGTCAGAGCACGCTGTTTACTTCGGTTCATACGGTGCCGGAGAGAGGAGCCACGGGGCGCACTCGCCTGAGGGTAAGCTTAAGACTTGAGAGCTAGGGAGATAGATATTATACATGGACGGTAACTAGCGTCTGAAAGGGAATTAAACGTCCTCTTGAACATATTCATTGTGATTTTATTTTCAGCTGGTTTGCGGTGAACAGAGCCGCGTTTCCCCCTTTGGCAATACTGGGATACATATAGACACTCTGGACTTATACTTGTCTTGGCATATACAGCCTATTTTTTCTGTGAAAACGTTGTTCTGGCCTGAACTTACCAGTTACAACAGGTAAGAATATGTATGCAGTTTTGACACACGTAAGATATTCGTTAGTGCCTTAGCATGTTAACCCTATAGATCTTGTGAATATTCAAGGATACCATGCTCATGGTGATTTATTATTATACAGATCCGTGTCTAGGACGTGCAAGTTTTAAAAGTGGCCTTTTAGGACCCGCTGGGTCGGAATTATCACCAGCTGTAAGGTGAGCCTCAAATTTGAGTTTTATATGTGGTACTACTAGTTATACGTCTTGCGGATATAGAGTAACTAGGACATAATCTAATTCGATTATTCGGTATTGTGTTACAGGTCTGATAGGTGACTACCATAGACATAAGGTATGCACAATTTTTATACGAAGCACAATCGAGGGTTAGACTTGCTCACTCCTCACAGGTACTAGGCACGCGTGCCAGGTGCAAGCAAAATGACGAACACATAATCACATGCAATATTTCTGTTCCTCCCCTTCCTACACCATAAAATAGCAGCTATTATGGACACATCTCACCATCACTCACTTCTGACCATGTACCTAGGTCTAACTTGATAAACATACACACTTGTACACCGTTCGGTCGGCATGCAACCATTCAAGTTTATGCTTTGAACTACACTCCAGGCTGAGTTCCTGTTGTAGTTGGCTTTAACTATGATGGACACATTCTTTTACAATTGGCATATCCCTTTTTTCTGGCCACTACTGTTCCCACCTGGACTGCAATTGGTTTAACATGAATCGTCACTTTTGATCTATATGTCATACTCTTATGAGACATATATTCTGTAACAATTTCTTTAATATACTGTGACACGAGTCGATTTTTTACTTAATTCCAGCCCTGAAGAAGTCTAGGGTTATACACCCGTGACGAAACACGTGTTGGCTGGCCTGTGAAGCAACATACATTAAACCAACATTTGAAGAAAAGAATCCACTGTTGTCTTTTGTTAAACAACGAATATTTTATGTGTTGTTAAAACCTATCTGCGTGTGCACAGGACTTGTTATCATTATAAGATATATCCCCATGAAGATAGAATTGCAAGATAGACAAGTTGATGGGAAAGTATTTGTAGCAGAGAGTGGACCGCCAATTGCAGGGTGGGCCCACCAATATGATTTACACATAATAATTGATTCCAGAACGTCTAATGACAATGCAGCCTGTTTTCCTTAAAGGAAAACGGGATGCATTTAAAGAAAAAAAAAAGAAACGTTTTCATTTCATTTTTTAAGGGCAGGTAGTGGTCCCTGGGACTACTGCCTGCCCTTAAAAAATATTTTCCCCTTCATTTGCAAAGGAGAAGGGGTCCCCTGGCGACCCCTTCCCTTTTGCGAGTGCATTACCATCCTCTTGAAGAGGGTGGTAATTTGCGAGTGTTTTGCGACCGCAATTGCGGTCGCAAAACATTTGTACATGGGGTTGCGCTCGCTATTAGGAAGCGACTCGCAATTCCAAAATAGCGAGTCGCAAATAAATTGTGACTCCCTATTTTGGAATGGTACATACCCCTATAGGTTTTTGCATGCGCAAACGGGTTCGCAAACCTGTTTGCGCATGCAAAAACCGTCGTACATCTGGCCCAGTATGTTTTATTGCTTATCTATCTGTCTGTTTACTCCAATGCTCTGATTGTCCACTACTCTTATGTGCAACTATTGACTCCAGCTTTGGCATGCTACTCCCATATATTGAATGATTGTTTGCTCCTACTACTGTATCCCACATACCCTATAATGTGAAGCTCTCTGATATCCTCTTGGGTCTTGTTCATGCTATACAAAACTTTATAAATAAATACATTTAAAAAAAATGATATGACAAAGAATGAGGAGATAGAACCGATTGAAACTTCAAAGTTTCAGAAAAAGCTAACTGAAAACAGTTTTTCCGTAGACTTGCATAGCCTAAACCAGAATATTGTTGTGGACAACGTTCCACTCCCTAATATCATTGAGCTTATACTGTTACTTAAGGAATGGAAGTACTTTTCAAATTAGAATAAAAAAATTAATACCACCAGATCGTATTATGCAAAGAGTCAAAACAATTACCTACTTTCATAACCATGGTAGGCGCTTTCCAGTTAACTAGGATTCCTTTTAGATTATCCTCGGCAGCAAGTGTCTTCCAGAGGAAGAAGACAGACATTTTCAAAGGGTTGAGTAATGCCATCTACTTTCAAGATGACATATTGGTGTTTGGGGAGTCAGCAGAAAGCCACAACGTATCTCTGAAACTAATTAATTTAGACAGACTTACTGAGGCTGGGTTAACAGTGAGAAAAGTAAAGTATAAATTCATGGCTGAAGAGATTGAATATTGTCTGTAGAAGGAGTAAGTCCAAAAATGGAACTTGTGAGAGCCATAAAGTTAGCTTCCACCCCTCAAGATAAAGATCAACTGAGATCATCCTTTGGTCTCATAGAATGAAATGCAAAAATGTATGTACAGCTGGGATCTTAATTCCGTTCGACACCAAGCATAAGACCATAATAGCAATGGATGCCCATTCAACGGGGTCAGGAGCAGTACTATCCCAGAAACTGAATGTAAGAGACACTGGCAGCAGCGTGGCATGTGGAATATTTCAGGACCTTCTTATTTGGCCTTCAAATTTGCCTCCACACCAACCATTAATCTTTAGTAAAAGTATTGTTACTGGGGGAGAGCTGCCAAGGGCACCACAAGATTAGCTACATTGGGCTGCAGGTTGGTGCAATGTGCAAGTCAACTTGGTTATCGATTGGTTGGCAGGACGTTGACAAGCTGTACAAAATAAGGAAAAGGAAGGAGCTGTGGCACGCGTTAGTGACATGGTTGAATGGATTCACAGTCATGAGTGGTTTCAGGAAATCGAAGCTGATTAGGTCTTGAGTGGTGTTGTAAAATTAAAAGAGAAAGTACTATACGATATATATTAAACCATATCTTAATTTTCTTAAGGAGTTATCCTTGTACGCTGACAAGGTGGTAATGAGATTTTGGATTACGTAAAAAATGTTTGAGTTAGCACATGAGGGGCACTTGAGTAAAACTTTATTAAAGCACAGACTAAGGGCTAGATGTACGAAAATAGGAATTGCGATTATATAATTGATTTTTTTTTGCGAATCGCAATGAAGAAATCACTATTCCTATTCAATTAGTGATTCGTAGTGGGTCGCAAATAAAGCTACCTCATGAATATTAAGGAAGCAGGTCGCAATTTGCGACCCACTGCGATTCCCTGCCATCACAGGGATGGTGTCCTGCTGTGGTCCTTCAACCACCATGTCTGTGATAGCTTTTAAATAAAGCAATCTTCTTTCTTTTTTTTAAAAACGCTGCCCGATTTTCTTAAAGGAAAACAGAATGCGTTTAAAAAGGAAAAAAATGAAACTTTGAAGTTAATTTTTTATGAGCAGGCAGTGGTCAGTGGGACCACTGCCTGCTCCTAAAAAATATTTTGCCAACCATTCTCAAAGGGTGAGGAGTCCCTAGGGGACCCATTCCCATTTGCGAATGGGCAAACGGCATTTTTCAAATGGTGGTAAATTGCGAATGTTTTGCGTCCGCATTTTAGTCACAAAACATTCGTACATACCAAATTGATTCGGTATTATGAAGGGACGCCCTCAACATGCCACTTTCAAATACCAAATCGCAAAACCCAAATTGCGATCTGCTAACAAGTTACCGAATCACAATTTGGGCTTTGATCATCCCAAAAAGCATTTTTACGGTCGCAATTGGCCTGATCCTGCAAAAATGCTTCGTACATCTAGCCCAAAGAGCAGCGTTTTTGTGGCCTGATATAGATGGGGATGTGGTGTCTTGGGCGGAATGGTGCATGGGGTGAAAAAGAAGAGAAAAACGATTAAGGGCCCTATTACGATGCGGTTAGGAAAGCATTGCCACCTAGGGCTCGATTACGATGCGGATAGGAAGGCCTCTTAATGGCATTTGCTCCTTCCGAATCTGATCGGGAATGTGTCTTCCTAACCGAGGGCCAGATTACGATGCGGTTAGGAACATAGGCTCCCATAGAAGTCAATGGGAGTCCAACCAAATCGTATCTGGAAGCATCCGGATGCATCATACTCGGTCGGTCAGACTCTCCCGATCCGAGTCGGTCGGAAACCATTTCCAAGCAGATTCGATCGGGAAGATTTCCTAACCGCATCGTAATCGCGCTCTAAGGGCCCTATTCCGATCTTGCTCGGAAGGGCTATGAATCGCATCCGTCAAGCGCGAGTCCGATTTGTAGACCCGATTTCCAACCGACTCGTACCGCTGTACGAGCGAGCAAGTATGATGCGTTTTAAGCCTCGCGCTACGACCGACTCGTACCCGTCAGCGATGCCTTCTGAGCGACTCCAAAATGGCCGACGCGTACAGCGCAATGCGTACGATTTCCGACCGAGCGATTGCGATGCGCGTTTCGAGCAGCCGGAGCGAGTCGGAGCCTCTGACTCGAAAAAGCTCCAGGAAACAAACTTCGGGGGAGGGACCCAGGGGACCCCCCTTCACATGCATGCACGGTGCTGGGTGCACCAAGGCGACCCCGCGACAGGGGGCGCCCTTTTCCGAGACGTGCCTTTTTCGTCAATGGGATCCTATGTATGCTCTGTACAACAGGCTCCCATTCACTTCAATGGGGCTCCGAGCGACCCGAGTCCGTCAGCGCTGAATTGCATCGTACTCGGTCACTCGGAGCCCAGCAGCCCGAGTCGCTCATAAAGCTCTACGGGCGCGAGTCAGCCGTAGGGCTTTCCCAGTGAGATCAGAATCGGGCCCTAGGTGTCATTAAACAATCTCTGATGGGAGAGATACCAGGTCCTTTTGAGGTGTGGCATAGATTGTGTGCAGACTCTATTGGACCCATACCAGGTTTTAGGGGAGAATTGAGGTTTGCCATAGTGATGGTTGTTTGTGAATGTTATGTGTGAAATTATCGCTGAAATGGCGATGAATACCTTAAATTATATCTTTAGAGAGGAAAGGAGTGCATCCATCTGTACTCATTGCTGATAATGGCACCTAGTTGACAACATCTGAGATGAACAAATATCTGTTTTGTGGGATCAAGCATTTGCATACTGCGCTATACAATCTACAAGCTAATGTATTAGCAGAACGGGCTTACTACATGGTTAAGGAAGCAATGCAGTTAGTGCAAGCCAACAGGTCTGATGTTGAAAGGATGGTCTCTGACTCACACAACTATGAATGGGGTAAAAAAATGTCACAGTTTTTCATGATGAGAGGGAGGAGGCCAAGCACAAAGGTCCCAGCATGCGAGAAAGATTTGATAGACAATTATGATAATGTCCAAAGTAGCGAAAAAACAAGAATAAGAGTATTATACCAGGTGACTTAGTCAAAGTGAAGTCAGGCCACATATGAAAGAGCTTCACTAAATTTTGAGGCCCATCCAAAGTTAAAGAAGAACATGATTTGTTTGTGATTTTTATGAATGGTGAAAAATCAAACCACATGAAAGTAGCATTGTTTGAGAAAGAGGAATGTATGGAAGAAAAGAGGGAGGAAGGATGTAGCAGCTTCATGATAGTGGGAGATGAGGAGGTATTTCGTAGACCAAGAATGGGAGAAAATGTGAGAACTCAAGATTTGGATGTGACTTTAGCTGGTGGAAATGGTAGGAGTAGTGTGATTCTGAGACATAATGACGTGGGAGAAAGAGCTGGATTTGATCATGCAAGGAATTGGACTAGTGAAGCATATGAAAGATTTAGTATTCTGTTTTCGCTGTTAGTTCTGTTATGTTCCGTGTTGCTTACTTGTTATGCCTTGATTGGTGGGATTCCACTTTGAGTTACTTATATGCTGGCTGGCAGGGGATGACCACACTCGGGACGCTTGCTGAATAAACTCTCCTTTTTTTCTACAAGTGCTTACAACACAGGGCTCAACAACCACACTTTTAGAAGCAAACTGAGTTAGTGAAAGTGTTGTAAAGTAGGTTCTTAAGATCTTTTTGAATTTTTAAGTTGAAATTATCTAAATTATTCTGGGATGTTGTGAAAAAATGTATTCCCAAAAAATGTGTGCAAAGGGGTAAGACTTTCCTTTCACCAGTAAGAGATGTCATATAATAACATCTACTTGTGGTACATATTCCCCAAAAATGTGTGCAAAAGTGGTAAGACTTTCCTTTCACCAGTAAGAGATGTCGTATAATAACTTCTACTTCTACTGATAGTACATATTCGCACTGTCCTATTTCCAACAAATAGGTATGCAACCACCAATTGACAGGACCAGAAACTGTTCCTCGAAACTGTTGATTTTAGTAGCACACATATGTACATGTATGGTATGCATTACTTGTTATTCCCACATAGTTGTTTGCACACTTAGCAGTACTAGTTTCCATCAGTGTAAACTGGAACTTGGTTAGCTTGTACTCAGTGTTTCCTTACATTCGTTTGTTACAGCCGCACCCAGTTTAAGGTGAACATGTTAGGTCATATGACTTCCACAGTCCTCCCAATTATGATTCAGTTTATGCAGTCTAGTGAAAGTGTGATGCACATCAAGTAGAAGAAGGCCGGTTGGGGAGAAATATTTTTGCCATCTTCTGGTTGAGACAAACTCGCCGTCTGGTTATGATGTCCTTGGCTAATTGTTACACTGTGTGGTAGAATAAGATCCCCCTCTGAGTATAGCGGTCTATGCTTTGTGAAGTAGACCAGGCCCCCCGCTTCTTGGTAGGTCTGAGGAGGTCAAGTTTCCCTAGGCTCTGGTGACTCAGATTCCGTGTACGGGGGTGGGCAGAGGGGTAAGCTATCCTCCTGCAAGTTCTAATAATCCCATACAGGCAAAGACTGTTTTCAACAGACTCTGTCAACCAATGGCAGTTTGTTCTACCTCCTGTCCAGTACCACAAGAGTTGAGAATCAGGGTATCTGTCCAATGAGTCTGAACATCATCTTCAGGTGAAAGCAGAGGAGGGAAAGATCTCCAGATAATCAGGTAGAATCTCCCATTTCAATAGTACTCAAGAAACAAAAACCAGGAGCACAGTCCTTTACCCTCACCCGTGGACACATCCACAACTCATCCACTGGATTATCCTACAGTCCCTGCAAATCCAGCAGTGGGGTAACAAGGCATTACCATCAAACCTGTAGTCCACCTCCCCCGTCATCATCTTTACCAGACACAGGGTCCCTCAACTCCAAAGGTAAATGGGCCAACTGGGCTGGTGGAGAGATTCCGAACATGCTCACCCTTCTTTGTTCCAGAAGTCTTTTTGGCATCAGTCAGTGGCAAACTAAAAATACATGGCCTTGGCACTGCATGACTCTGCACATTGTCATTTCCCTCCTTTTCTGGAAAAGACCTTTGTGATTCTAACCCTAAGGCAGCTACCGCCAAAGACGCTGTGGTATGAGGATCCTAATAAGGTCCTCAGTACCAATTCGAATGGTGAAAAGTGCAGGGTATTATGAATATATAGATCTTACAACAAAAACCTGGCCAGTACTTGCAGTGGTGCAGTCAGCTCTATCACATCTGCCTAAAATGGCCCTGATGGCCTCATTGGCATACATTCCCATTAAATTAACCCCTTCACATTAAACAGCACATTCTGAAACATACTCAGGAAGTTTGGAAGAACCCAGATCTAAGCTGGCCTTGCCCTGTCTTTGGATTTGATTTATATTTATAAAGCGCGATGAATGTCCAAAAGGCGTCTTAGCGCTGGTGTGTGCACTACTGGGTCAGGTCAAAATTTAGCCGAAAGAGAAGGAAAGCCAGGTTTTTAAATTTTCTCTCAAATTCATGAGGTTTGATTGGAACCTTAAATGCAGTGGCATTTGGTTCCACAAGAGAGATGTGGCATGCACAAAACGTCTGCCACCCCAGGTGGTCTTGCAGATCTTAGGGACTTGCATGGCCTTAGCAGAAGCAGATCACAAACACCTTCTAGGAGTATACCATAACATTTTTTTCTTCACGTCACTTGGGCCTATTCCGTGCAGGGCTTTGTGTACCACATAGAGTGCTTTAAATGTAATTTTACTCTTAATCGGCAACCAGTGAAGATCTTTAAGCCCTTTAGCAGCCGATTCATGTTTCTAAGGGCCTGATTATGAGTCTGGCGGTCCTTGGACTGCCAGACCCGTGGTGGGGTGGCAATGGCAGTCTTGCGACCGCCACATTACGACCCTAGTGGTCGTGCCGCCCTGAGACTGCCGACACCGCCAGGAAACCGCCGTTCCCTGGCAGTGGCGCAGCGATATAGAGGCCGCAATATGCTCAGCGGGACTGTCGTAGTCCAGCCAAGCATATTACAAGTTTCCTCTCCGCCATTGTTTTCATGGCAGATCCTCCTCCATGAAAACCCCTGGCGGAGAGGAAACAAAGGGAGCCCTACAGGGCCCCCTTGTGTCTCCCGCCCTGCGGATGCAGACAGGGGAGCACAACATGTGCCCCCGTGTGCATGCACAGAAGTTCCAGCACGGCATGGACTTTTCAGGCATTCCCATTGCGGTGCCTATTTTATAGGCACTGCGTGTGAACACCAAAAGAAACACCCACCAGTGACTAAATAAGTCATAATGTAGTGGGCGGGTCTCATGTGTGTTTGGCGGTGCAGTGGCGGGGCGGTCCCGCTGCCGAACCGTCAAACTCATAATCCGCCCCTTAATGTTTTCAAAGAGACGGTCAGCAGCATATTGCAGCCTCTGAGTATTTTTTAGCAGACCTTGTTGCATGCTCAGGTAGATAGCATTGCAGTAGTCTAACCGGGAAAGTACAAGGGAGATGACCACAGTTGTCTGTAGGTCTGTGGAAATGAATGGTAGAACTTTTTTTTTTATTTTTAGAAAATAAAAACAGGAAGGGATCAGCTGATTTGTACGGTCTTTAAATGTTAATTTGGAATCAAAAATCACTCCCAAGAGTTTTTATTATCGTGACTGGAGTGGGTAAAGGAGCAAGCGTGGAAGGCCACCAGGAAGAATTCCAAAAGGGCAGGTCTGACCCAAAAAGCACCTCTGTCTTATCGGAGTACAATTTTAGGCATTTGCTTTTCATCCAATTGACTATAGCTGTTATACAGTTCTTAAATCTCATAGCTACCTCATCTATGTTCGTGTGAATGGAGACAACAATTTGTGTGTCATCAGCATAAGATATTGTGTTGAATCCAAAAGATATAATTAGAGCGGACAGTGGAGCCACATAGATGTTGAGCAATATCAGGCTTGTTGAGGACGCCTGTGGGATCGAACAGGGCAGAGAAAAGGAGCTAGAAGTAAAGTCACCAAATGAGACAGACTGAGTTCTGTTACTAAGGAAGGAAACCAAGAAATTAAGGGCATTTTCTCAATGACAATCTCCATTAGTCGGTGTTTCAAAACTCGATGACTTACGGTGTCAAAGACTGCAGATAGATCCAAAAGGCCCACTGCAGCCTTTCCACCATCGTCCATTATTTCACTAATCTTCACTGTAACCACCGTCAGAGCAGATTCCTTACTATGTGACTTCTTAAAACATAATTGTGATCTGTCTAGGATCTCATTCTGCTCCATAAAGTCAGAGAGAACCACACTTAGGTGTCTCCAATATTTTTGCTGGTATTGGAAGTCTTGAGATGGGGCGGTAATTCTTCTCTTCTGTGGGATCTAATGTAGGTTTTTTTAGTAAGGGAAGAATTGACGCTCTTTTCCACTCAGAGGGAAAAAAGCACGCGTCCATGACATTATTTAGTAGAACTGTGAGTGGAAAAGCTAAAGTACTGGCCAGGTTTTGAAACATTATCACAGGACAGGAATCGATAGGTGACCCAGATTTAGTCAGTTTGATCATTTGATCATCTGAGCCACCTCATCTATTGTAAGAGATGGAAAGTTACTCAAAGTTGGGTGGTTGTTATTAGCAGCCACGGTTTCAGAGACTAGGGTATTGTCCACCTTTCCTGACTTGAAAACTTTATAGACTGCTTCCACCTTGTCCTTAAAGAAACTAGCTAAGTTGTCACAGAACTTTTGTGTAGGGACTAGTGTATTAGCAGTCGGAGGGCACGAGAGCAGCTGAATTGGTCTAGCAGGTTTAATTTTGTCACGTAAAGAATGTAGTTTTTTCAGCTATTATTTCTGCTTTGTACTCTGATAAAAACCTCTTATATTTTGCTTTCTCAACCGGTGAATAACTGGTTCTCCAGATTGTTTCTTGTCTTTCACAAACTCTTTTTAGCTCCTTAAGCCTAGAGAAATACCACCCGACTGTACAGAGAGATCTATGACTTTTAACCCATTTAGGAGGAGTGAACATATTGGCTCCTTCTTCAATCCAGGTGGAGAAATTCTCCGCTTATGCATTAACTTCCCCAGTCATTATTAGAAGAGACGATTCCAGGATGGTCGCTAACTCATTTCTATCCATTTTATTCCATGTTCGAACCTTCTTATCTGCCCCCCTGCTTGTCCCATTCTGTTTGGAGGAAGAAACCACAATGGCAAATTTAATCAGCATGTGGTCTGACCAGGTGACCGGAAGGATGCTTTTGATCATTAGACTGGGAAAATTAGAGAAGACTGCATCCAGGGTATGCCCTGCAGTGTGGGTAGGGGCCTTAACTAATAAATTAAGATCTAGGTTTGCCATGTTATCGATTAGCTGCTTTGTGTCTTTATTATTGTCCTCATCTGGGTAAAAATAAAAATTTCCTAAAATTGTGAAATTAACATAATGAATACAATTTTCTAGTAAATCACTGATGGCCCCCAGAAATGTTGCTCTTTGGCCAGGCGGTTGATAGATCAGTAGGCCGTGAAACCTCGTATTATTGTCTAATTTACAGTTAAAAGCGAGAGCTTCCACCTAAGTCAATATAAAGGGTTCATACTTAGGGGCCGATTACGATGCGGCCCGGAAAGTGGTCGGAGCCTTTCAGGCCGTATCATAATCGGCCCCTCGGTTTACTTTCCAACTGCCGCATTACAATGCTGGTGGTCGGAAACTAAACCGGCCAGTCATTCCGGCTGGCCTCTGATGGTCTCAAGGAGCCCGTCGGCCAGTCGGAGCCGGCTCGTAATCTCAAAGGGCGAGCCTTTCTGCCCTTGGGATTACGATGCACGGTTTCTGGCATGCTTTCCATGCCGGCCTGTCCTACATGGAAACCATGTCAGAAAGCGTGTTTGGGGCCCCTAGTAGGGTCCCCTTGTGTGTGCGGCCTCCGGTTGATCCCTGCACCCCGTGGCAGGCAACTAAGGGTGCCTGCCACGGGATGCAGGGATGAACAACACCTCCCAATTTCCTATGGGAGCATGTAGTATGGCTGGTTTATGACCGTAATGCATGCTCCCATAGTGAAATGTAGGACTGCGACTGAAAAGTGTTCAGTCGCATCCCAATTAGGCGGTCAGGACCGCCGACCAGGGGTCGGTCGGTCGGTCCCAGGACTGAGACGTGTCGGACAGACTTAAGTCCGCCCGACATTGTAATTAGGCCCAAAATAGCAAATTTATCTTTGTAGATAAGTGCCAAGCCCCAACCCCTTTTTACCGCCCTGTCTAATCTAAAAATTGCATAGTCTGCCAGGAGGGCGGCCACTAAATCTGGGTCTGAAAATTTGTCTGCCCATATTTCAGTTTGGAAACATATATCGGGGCTATGAGAGTCCAAGTAGTCGAAGATCTCATACTTATCTTTTATTACATATTTAACAAGATGCAGTTTAAATTAGAGGCCAGCCTAACTTGCGACCTGGGCGTGCAGCCGTAGTTAGCTGATGTCGATTTACCATATATCCCTTCAAGTGATCAGGTATGGTGACAATTTGTACGTACATATTTAGGGGCAGATTTACAAGCCCCTTGCGCCACTTTTGCGTCACTTTTAACATGGGAAAAGTGACACAAAAGTGGCGCAATGGGCTTGTAAATCTGCCCCTTAGGGTCCACCAAATTAAAGTTAAAAACATTACAGGGAAACCCTGTACCTTCTGAACTTTGCTGTAGAAGCAACTCTTAGGGGGCCGATTCCGATTCGGGCCGGAAATCTCTCCGACCGAGCCGGACCCGGAGAGATTTCCGACCGAATCGGACTCGGGCAGTCCGACCGATCGAGTACGATGCGCACGCATGCCATCGGACTCGAGTCGGTCGGACTTCCATTGAAGTCAATGGGAGCCTGTCATACAACGCGTACGCGGGCTCCCATTGACTCAATGGGTGCGAGGCGGACAAGGGCGCCCCCTACAGCGTGTACGCGTCCAAGCGATTCGCGCCGTACACGCACAGGTAGGGGGGACCCATTGGTCCCCCCTGTGTGCGACTCGCGAGCCTACGCGTACAGGGGTGTCCAACGCGGACCCCCAAAGTCCGGCTCCGACATCTTTTTCGCACCGGACGGCGCGAGTCGATCGGACTGCTCGCTGCGCGCATCGTACTTACCCGGCCGGGAAACGTCTCCATAGCGCGGTGCGAGTCGTGTCCATGCGAGTCGGTCGGAGCGTGTTGAAGCCGCGTTCGAGTCGGTCGGAGTTTTCGCGGGTGCCTGCATCGTACTCGCTCGGCCGGACCCGTGTACGATTCGGTCGGGAAACAGGGCTCCGAATCGGATCCGGTAAATCCGAATCCGATTCGGAGCCCTACCGGCCGAGATCGGAATCGGCCCCTCAGTATCTAAAAAATTGGCATGGGTTCTGGTGCAGGCAGCATTCTAGCCGTGGAGGGGCGTAGACGGGTTTGCCTTTAGCGAGCCATCAGCACGCCTGCTGTGCGGATGTGGGCTGTGCTCAGATTTCAGTGCCAGCATGGGGCTTGGCCGGGAAGTAGCCAATGGCAGCAGCGCAAGTCAGCGCTAGCTGGAGAACATGATTGGACTAAAGAAAGGCTCGAACCGGGTCCAGCATCCACAATCACCGGATTCAGGCTCCCCTGAAGACGTGGTGAAATTCTGGTAACTGAAAAGTAAACTAAAGTAAATATGAGACAGTGGTAATAATAACATTGAAAAAATAGAGTGCGTTTAAGATCAGGCAAGCAGTGCAGTTGCTGGGCTGATGCGGTCTGCACTCAGATTTCAGTGCTGTCATGGGGCGTGGCCGGGAAGTAGCCAATGGCAGCCAGTGGCAGCAGCACAAGTCAGCACTAGCTGAAGAACATGACTAGGCTAAAGAACCGGGGTCCAGCAACCCTAATCACCAGGTTCAGGCTCCTCTGAAGACGCGGTGAAATACTGGTAACTAGAAAAGAAAACATCAATAAATGTGAGGAAGTGGAAATAATAAAATTAAAATCAACAGGCAGCACCTGTATCAAACCGCACAATTGGAGCCACACACCTCCATAAGGGTACAAGGAATTAAAAAACAAACGGTCATATGTTAAAATAGAGTGCTTTTAAGATCATGCAGGCAGCGCAGCCGCTGCTCGAATGTTGTCTGCGTTCGGATTTCAGTGCCCACATGGGGCGTGGCCGGGAAGTAGCCAATGGCAGCAGCGCAAGTCAGCGCTAGCTGAAGAGCGTGATTTGGCTAAAGAAAGGCAGGAACCGGGGTCCAGCAACACCAATCATTAGGTTCAGGCTCCCCTGAAGACGCAGTGAAATACTGGGAACTAAAAAGTAAACTAAAATAAATGTGAGAAAGTGGAAATAATAAAATTAATGTCAACAGGCAGCATTTGTATCAAACTGCACAATTGGAACCAGGCACGTCCATAAAATTCCGACAAATTGCTACAACAAGAAGTACAAGATCTTTAAAGAGGAGTGCAACCAGGGGATTTACCCTGTGACCTTATTTGCAAGAAACACATAACTTTAAGATCAATGATAGACCTAAGGTTCCTGAACAAACTTGTTCATTCATAAAAAATTGAATGACAGGGAAGTGATACCACTAAAAAAAGAGGTAGACTAAATGGCACTGGTAGATCTGAAAGACACCTGTTTCCATGTCTCCCTGAACAAAAACTACAGGTTTGTAATGAGTAATTCTGATTCTCAGTTCAAAGTCTTACCTTTTGGAGAAGGTCAGTTCAGAGAGTGTTCACAAAATGTCTGATAGTGGGCGTAGCTCACTTGAGGCGGCAAGTGATACTTGTATAACCCTACTGAGACGGCATGTGAAGGCAAAAAAAACCAGACCAGCACAAATGAAATCATGGCAATAATGAACCCATTGAGCTTCTCAGTGAACATGAAGAAGCCCTCCTACACCCATCAAAGACAAACATTTTTCTTGTTGCAGAGCTAGACTCGAACAAAGCCAAGGCTATTCCTATACTGAATAAAGTTCTTGCATTGATGAAGGAGGTTCACCTTTACCAGACATCACAGACATTACTGATGACAGTAACGTGAAAGCTTCCAGTTACGTTAACTGGATTCAGGATTCAGCAAATAAACTGGTCCCGCTTAAGAAGGTTATGAACAATAGATCTTGTCCTTCTGCCTCTTAGTACTCCCTCAAGGTCAGGGACTTAAGGAAGAGTTGTCATTGACAATAAAGGGTCTGGAGGAGTAATTATGCATCAGATGAAAAAATGAAATACAAACTACTTATTCAAGATTACAAAAACCTGATAATCACAGAGAAAACATGCTACTTTTTAGAAAAGATTATGGGCTTCATTATGAGTTTGGTAGTCCTCCTGTCAGCCCGCCACCACCTCGGCAAGACGAGGACCACCAAGTCTGTGGTGCGCCCACCGAAGTACGAGTTTAATCCATGGCGGGCGGTGCTGCAGCGGTCTCACGGCAGTGGTCTGTTTGGCTCATAGGAGAGCCTAACATGCAGATTTCAGCCATGAGAGCACCATGTTGTGTATGCCACACCGTGCAGGAACTGGGGATGCAACTCCAGGGGGCACTATATGTGTGCACCTTGCATGCAGGCCCAGGAGCAGCATGGGCCCCAGTTAGGGCCCCCTTAGCTGCCTCTCTGCCACCCTTTTCATGGCAGGTTCACCGCCATGAAAAGGGCGGAGGACAGGCAACTCCTAATAGGCTCGGCGGTGCCGCAGCTGCACCGCCAGCATATTAGTGCTCCTGACCACTGTGCCACCACCAAGGGATCCTGGAGTATGGACCGCCGTACTCTTAATAAGGTCCTAAGTCTGCCACAAATTTGCCTTGGGAACTTTTTCAAATAGTACATAGTTTATCCACTCCCCCTGCTGCAGCCAAGATATTACTAACACAACTGCTTTGTGATAATTTAGCAAATTTTTATAGAAATAAAGTTGAGGCAGTTTACAATGATTTCAACCTTTCCAAGGGTACCGAATCATCATCTCACTGTTCGACCCCAGCTTTCCAGCTCTCTGCGAATTTCCCCTTATCATGACAGAACGTAAGATCGAGCTGGTAAATTTAACTAAGGGGCTGGTTCTGAAATAGGCAGTTCGTGGACCGCCAAACCTGGGGTGGCGCAGCGGTGGCCGTGCAGCAACCATCGCACCGGTGGTTCGACCACCATATTATGAGTTTGGTGGTCGGATCACCATTGGCCTGCCACAACCGACAGGGATACCTGATCCCTTAGCAGTGATGCGCCAGTCTGAGGCCCGCAATATGCTGGCGGTGCTGTTGTGGCACTGCTAAGCAGATCACGAGTTTCCTCACCGCCACAGTTTTCATGGCGGTGATCTTGCCATGAAAAGTGTGGCCATGAGGATACTAAGGGTGCCCTACAGTTGCTTCTGGCCAGGGGATGCATGCAGGAGGGCACATGTTGTACCCCCTTGTCTGCATGCACCCTCAGTTAATGCATGGCATGGACTTAAGAGTCCATGCCATGCAGGAACGCACTTTGGCAGCCCCTCAGCGCTGCTTTTCTAAGGCTCACTTATGAGCCTTAGAACTGCAATGCCGTGGGATTGCCAAAGGACCGCCCGCTAGACCAGGAGAAAACTCCTAAACTGGTGGGGAGGCAGCAGTTGTCTTTCGCGGTGTGGCAGCGGGGTGCTGGTGTGGTGGCCCGCTGCCACATCGCCTAATTCGTAATCGGGCCCTAAGTCCAAAGCCCCAACAGACGCCTGCCCTGTTAAGGTGTTGCAAGAGATAGCTTAATTCATTGCACCCCCACTGGCTCTATTGCCCAACAATATATTGAAGTCCGGCTGTTTTCCCGCAGAATGGAAAAATTCCTTCATTCTGCCTTTACTAAAAAAGCAAACCCTAAGTCCTCTAGAGGAAAAGAACTACCGGCCAATTGCTCGACTCCCTACACTTGCTTAAGTTCTAGAAAGACACTTAAATATCAATCTCTCTGAATTTTTGTACCATAATGGCATCCTGGATAGATCCCAGTTCAGTTTTAGGAAAGCTCATACCACTGAATCTGCTGTGGTAGCAGTCACTGAGGAGATTAGGGATATAATGGACTAGGGTGGCAAGGCTGCGGTGGCCCTTTTGGACCTATCCGCAGCCTTTGACATGGTGAGTCACATGTCTTTAAAGCACTGGCTGACTGAGATAGGTATTCAATGCTCAGCTCTTAAGCTTCTATGCTCCTTTCTTGATGAAAGGGAGCAAAATGTTATTATGGGAGAGTTCAGCTCCAAGCCTTTCTCCTTACCGTGTGGTGTCCTGCAAGGGTCCTCATTAAGTCCCACATTATTTAACATATATGTAGCTCCCCTTTTCAATGACATAAGATCATATGGCTTTTCTACTGTTTCTTGTGCTGATGATACCTAAATTGTGGTATCTATGGATAACAACTTAGACGAGGTGGCCTCCCGATTTAATGTGTGCATGAGTGCAATAGTCAATTGGATGAGCTCCCACTGTCGTAAACTACATTCCAAGAAGATGAAGGTGCTCCTGTTTGGACAAGATACCTTCTTTTGGAATAATGCTTGTGGCCGCTCACCCTTGGTTCGCTCCCCATCCCAGTACCAAAAACTAGGAACTTGGGAATCGTTATTGATTCCTACTCTCTCCTTTAGAGATCAGACCAACCAACTCTCTTCCTCGTGCTTCCTTGTTTTAAAAACCTTAAGGAAATTCTTCCCTTTTTACCTTTTGACCTACAGAAAACAGTGGTCACCTTGCATTATCAAAGTTGGACTATTGTAATGCCCTTTATGCTGGTGGTGCTCAGCAGGGCATTTAAAAAAACTCCAAAGACTGCAAAATGCAGCAGTCAGACTTCTTAAAAATATCAAGAAATCTGAACCAGTCTCTAAGGCAATGGAAGAACTACTTTGACGCCTCATTAAAAAAAGAGTAGCTTTTAAAGCGCTCTGCATAGCACACAAAACGCTTAATCGCTCTGGTCCTGCTTTTCTTAAGAACAACATCTCCCCGTACACCCCTAACAAATCGCTTCGATCAGCCACAGCTAGAAAAGTGTACATTTTATTAATTCACAGATCCCCTTGGGATGGTAGAAGCTTCTCCCGTGTTACTTCCCGCCTCTGGTATCAAATGCCATGGCATCTGAGAAATCAGCCCAATTTCCTTATTTTCTGAAAATTTCTTAAAACCTGGCTGTTTACTTTTCCCTTGTAGACAAGACTTTTGGAAGTTCTCCATCCCTCAAGCAAATGGCAGCGCCAAGACGCCCACGGAACGACGGCGCACTTTACAAAACCTAAATCAAATAAAATCAATGAGAACTGTGAGAAAGATGTTACAAATAATGGAATCATGCAGCCCCTAACACTCTTTGCCATGTTACATATGAAACTCATACAGGCATTCAGTGGCCACAGGCGACAGAGTATTGAGAAGATCTAGTGGTTGTTGTGAGCAAAAGAGTTAGTGTTACTCAATAGAGAACACGCCAACCGCCAGTAAGTTCAAATTTCCGCAGTGACTATCAACACTGATGTATTACATGCAGGGTGGGGTAGTCTCTGCACTGTGCCAAAGCTATGTGAGCCAAAAATGTGCAACATGGAAGATGCTCAATGCTAAAATTAGTGCTTTTGATTTGATGCCCATTGTCTTCTCAGCCTTTCATATCTATTTTGTATATGTTGATAAAATGAGTGCATTTCAGAGTGATAATGAAGCTTTATACCGTTCCTTCCTATTACTTGACCAGTCTCATAAGATAGCAGCATGGGGAACCTTATTGCAGCAACCAATTCAGAAACAGGGACTGAATCGCCTTTAAAATAACTATAAATACGCATCGGCAAAGCCAATACGCCTCGCCTACACAAGGTATTGTCTTCGTCAATGTTTTAACCTCGTGTAAAGTAGCGCGACTGATATGTAGCATGGCTGAAAGTTTTTAAGAAGTGCTACATGGCCAGTGATTGCTGCGTCATAGCTCTTATTTTTAATTCTGGTAAGAGGGAGTACGGGGCAGGAGGCAACATGGAGAGCAGGTGGAGAAAAAATGCACTACGTGCAGCATGCGGTGTCCGAGTCATAGCGCTTTTTTTTGTTATTGCGGGGGGTGGCAAGCAACAATGGAAGTACAGAGGGCAGGTACATGTCATGCAACAACAGAATGAAGGAGGGCAGGTGGGGAAAAAAGGGGCTATAACTCGTCATTTTTTTGATACGGCGGGGCAAGCAACAATGGAAGGAGGAAGGGATGTGGGGGTAGCAACAAAAGAAAGAGAGGGCAAGTAGCGGGGGAAGCAATAACAGAAGGAGGTACGGAAAGTGGGGGCAAGCAACAACAGAAGAATGAAGGGAGAGTGGGGGCAAGAAGATGGAACGTGGAGTGGCTGAAGTGCACATGGGAGTCTGCTGAAAGACACACCCTAGTAGAGTGCTTAATCACAGAAAAAAGTAGCACCCACCAAAATGAGCAGTGTAAAGACATGAGTTAGGCATTCATGCTCCAGGGAGGGACAGATACACGAAGAAGAAGGTGGTCTATGGCAGCTGACCAATAAGAAGCAAGCCAATAGACGTGACAATGAAATCAACCAATGGTAAGCAATGGGCGGCCTGCCCACTGACAGAAAACAAAAGGTCTTGAAAAGACAGCGCAGATGCTGTGTAGGCTAGACATAAAAAGAGACCTGCAGAGCATTCTAATGCTGCCAGCATATCTCAGAATGTAAAATGCTCATCTACTCCTCACTCTCCTTTCACTCACCACACTGCTAAGCAGTGTGTCCCATAACATAATTGCTGCACTTCGCTGTCATCATATATGACAAAGAAACACTTCCCATCTGCAAACTTTAAGAGTGCTTGGAAAGAGATTCATTTGGATAGTAAATACAAAAAAAAAAGCCTACAACAGGACTCAAACAAGGTGAGCAATTCACTAGATTGGGCAGGAACCGTTGCTGAATGTGGTCAAGTGGATGCGTTTCAGCCATCGAAGTAGTCGACTTGACATCTAAATTCCAGGTTCACCACTAACTAAATATGCTGGTAATACACACTGTATCAGAAATATAGGCATGCCACTCAGCAAACTGGCATTTCCCTCATGGGAAGAATCTCTTTGCTTTGCCATCAGAACCCCCCAACACAAATTATGGTCTGCTGGGCAGGATTGAAACTGTTGAACCAGGAGAAATGGGTTGTTATCCCAGCATCCCCATATGGCCATATTGTTCTCTGACAATTACTTGTTGAACTTATTCCTTTTCTCTCATGTTTTCCAACTTTCATAGCACTTAGAATGAGGCTAAAAGGTGCGATATATGTGACAAAACATTAACTGGACTGAACCCAACACACATTGGCTATTACCTGGGGGAGACAGCACCCAGTTTCATTGTATATTTACCACTTTATTGTCAAAGTTACAGCCCTCAGAGCCTTTTATACTACAGCTCCTGGGTATCCTAATCGGCCAATATTTGAGAACTGAGCTGCCTCGGACTGATTTTGGAGCAGGCTGTATTAGCAAGAGTCACCACCTCTTGCCTCTACAGACCATGAAACATGAGGCCTTCTTCCCCACCAGATTGCCTGTATCTCGACATAGTGCCACATACTAAAAGACAGAATATCTTTCCGGCTGCTTGAAAATTAATTGACAAGTGTTCACAAAGGGACTGAGTTATATCTTGGTGGTAAACATACTCCATTACAATGGCGACAGAATATGCTTACCGCCAGGATAATGGTATGCCCACCCAATTCACGTGGGGGCAGACCATAGGTTTGGCTATGGCGGTGACTACTCCGTCAAACCTCTCCAATGGCCCAACTGAGGTGTATGGACAGAATTTGGAGAAAAAAAAGATTGTGATACACAAATATTGTGTCAAGAATATCGGGACATTAAAAATATCATCAACAGAAATATCGATGGTAAAAATATTGTTTTTAGTGTTGTTTTTAATATTATTGTAAAAAATATCAGTGTAGTAAATATCAATGTATGTAATATGGTTTGTATTAATTAGTACGTAATTTATTGTACTGTGTTTTATTGCACCTGTTTTTTTCATATTTGTGTTTTTAGTAAGGTGTTTCTTTTTTAGTTATGAAATTGTTGAAATGTGCATATATTTACTTTTTTTGTTGTATATATAATAATTGTTTAATATTTTTTTTAATTAAAGCGGGATGTTGGGTTTTTAGGTAATAAGGGTGAGGAGATTTTTTTAAATTAATTATGTTTTAACTTAAAATGTATGTTATTAATTTTGAAAACATGCAAATTAATAATTTTGATTTTTTAAATTTATTTTGTAATATTAATTTTTTTACACATTTTAATTTTCTTTTTATTTAATACATATTAATTAAAATTAAAACAATTCAAACTATATAGCAAATGACTTATTTAAATGCAACTTTTTGATCTTATTTAAAGTTTCAAAAATAAGTTTAAATTGTAGAAATTTGTATTTTATTTTTATTTATAATTTTATTCAAAAATTAAGTTATAGTTATAGAATTATAACATGTATTCCCATGTTTTTATATTTTATTATTTTTTTTATTTTGGAATAATAGTGTATTACTTCATGGTTTAAAGTTTAGGAATGTTAGAAAAAGAATGTATTCTTTTTTAAATTTATTTTATTTATATTTAAATTTGCATGTATAAGTTTGTAGTTTAGGTATTTGTTTTAGATTTATTTTATAATAAAAAAATGTGTACGACTATGTAGTATTAACTGTGTATTTAAGTTGTTTAATATGTATTACCTTCTTTAAAATTATTTATATTGAAGTGCCAATTGTAAAAATCACCTCTTTAGTGTCTAACACTTTTTTCAAATAGCCTTAGATTGGAGTGGGATTTATTAAATGTCACCCTTTTAGTGTCCAATTCCTTCCCCAAATTGGTATAGATTGGAGTGGGAATAGTAAATGGCATCCTTTTAGTGACCAACACCTTCCCCCAATATGGTTGCATTGGAGTGCAAATAGTAAATGTAATGCTTTAGTGTCCACTGCCATCCCCAAAATGGTTTAGATCGGAGTGGGAATAGTTAATGTCACTCCATTTGTGTCCAACACCTTCCTCAAATTGGTTTAGATTGGAGTGGGAATAGTAAATGTAACCCCTTTAGTGCCCAACACCTTCCTCAAATTGGTTTAGTTTGGAGTGAGAATAGTAAATGTGACCCCTTAGTGTACAAAACCCTCCAAAAATTGGTTTTGTTTGGAGTGGGAATAGTAAATGTCACCCCTTTATTGTCGAACACCTTTCCCAAATTGGTTTATATTGGAGTAGGAATAGTAAATGTGGCCCTCTTAGGGTCTGATTACAAGTTTGGCGGCCCGAGGACCGCTGGACTCGTGGCGCGGCAGTCTCCCGTGTAGGAACTCTTTTTGGCGTTCCCATTGCGGTGCCTATTTTTCAAGGCCCGCTATGGGAAAACCAAAAAAGCCCTCCAGACACAAGATTAACTTGTAATCTGGTGGGTGGCCTGACCATGGATTTGGTGGGGTGGGGCGGACCCGGCGCCGCACCACCAAACTCGTAATCAGGCCCATAGTGTCGAACACTTTCCCCAAATTGGTTTAGATTGGAGTGAGAGTAGTGAATGTCACCCCTTTAGTGTCCAATGCCTTCCCCAAATTTATTTAGATTAGAGTGGGAATAGTAAATTCAGCCCTTTTAAGGCCTGATTACAAATCTGGAGGTCCGAGGACCGCCAGACTCGTGGTGCAGAGTTGGCGGTCTCCCGACCGCCCGATTCCAACTCGGGCAGTGAGACCGCCACAGCACTGCTGCAACTGCTAGGGAACCGTCGTTCTCTGGCGGTGTTGCGGTGGTCTTGAGGCTGCAATATGCTTGGCGGGACTGTCATGGTCCCGCCAAGCGAATTACGAGTTTCTTCTTCACCAGGGTTTTCATGGCGGTTCCACTGCCATGAAAACCCTGGTGAAGAGGAAACAAAGGGGGCCCTACAGGGCCCCTTGGTGCCTCTGCACACTGTGTATGCACACAGAGGGGCGCAACATGTGCCCTCCTGTGTGCATGCACAACAGTTCCTGCCCAGCATGGACTTTCGAGTCCATGCTGTACAGGAACTGTTTTAGGCGTTACCATGGCGGTGCCTGTTTTTAAAGGCACCGCCATGGGAACGCCAAAAAAGCCCACCAGACACGAGATTAACTTGAAATCTGGCGGGCGGCCCGACAATGGGTTTGGTGGGGCGGGGCAGACCCGACGCTGCACCGCCAAACTTATAATCAGGCCCATAGTGTCCAACACTTTCCCCAAAATGGTTTAGCTTGGAATGGGAATAGTAAATGTCACCCCTTTAGTGTCCAACGCCTTCCCCAAATTTGTTTAAATTGGAGTGGGAATAGTATATGTCACTGGTTTAGATTGGAGTGGGAATAGTAAATGCCACCCCTTAAGTGTCCACACCTTCCCCAAATTGGTTTATGTTGGAGTGGAAATAGTAAAATTAACCCCATTAGTGTTCAAAACTTTCCCCAAATTGGTTTACATTGGATTGAGAATAGTAAATGTAACACCTTTAGGGGCATATTTACAAGGGGATATTGCCCCCAGAACGTCACTTTTAGCGACGCTCTGGTAGCGATACGCCCTTCTCTATATTTACAAAGTGGCATTAAGCCACTTTTTGGGGTTTAACGCCGCCTTGTAAATAAGGCCCTTTTACACACATCACTTAACGTGAAAGGGGCGTGCAATTGGTGGTGCTCTGGGTTTCCACTGCAACACCCACTGCTTTTGACGCAGCCCCAGGTTTACAAGGAGGTGTAAATCTGAGGGAGCGCCAACTAACTCCATACAAGAGCAAGCGTTAGAATGGCGAAACGAGGAGAAATGCTTTTATTTCTCTTCATATTTGCTTTTTCTATGTGTCCTGCATTCTGCAACACACATAGAAAGAGCAAAATGCCATTAATAATTGTTTATGTGCAGGAAGGTACACCTTCCTGCACATAAACAATCATTAAATAATGACGATTTGCTACTTCTGTGTGTGCTGCATTGTGCAGCACACACAGAAGTAACAAATCACCATTGGTGATTGTTTATGTGCAGGAAGGGGCACCTTCCTGCACATAAACAAACATTCCCGGCAACGCAGGGCCCCCTTGCACTATGGTGCAAGGGTGCCTGCTTTGGCGTTAGGCAGCTAAATTTAGCACCAGCACTAAGGAAAACACAGGCGTGCGCCGTATTCTTGTGAATACGGCACATCCCTGCATTTTTAAAATGTTGGAGCGCGACGCTGCCAAATTTTGCGCTGCTCCGCCATTTTATTTGTAAGTATGCCCCTTAGGGCCTGATTATGAGTTTGGCGGTGCAGCACTGGGTCCTCTCACCGCCAAACCCGTGATGAGGCCGCCTGCCAGATTAGGAGTTTCCTAGGAGCCACCACAAGGGGAATGCCAAAAACAGTTCCTGCACGGCATGGACTCAAAAGTCCATGCCGTGCAGGAACTGGTGTGCATACACCCAGGCGGGCACATGTTGTGCCCCTCTGTGTGCATCCACAGGGTGCAGAGGGGCAAGGGGGCCCTCTAGGGCCCCATTTGTTTCCTCACTGCCAGGGTTTACAAGGAGGAGGAACCCCCATGTAAACGCTGTCAGAGAAGAAACTCCTAATATGCTTGACGGGACCGCAGCGGTCCCATCAAGCATGTGGATGCCTCCTGACTGCCGCAACACCGCCATGGAATGGCGATTCCCTGGCGGTTGCAGCGGGGTGTGGCGGTCCCACTGCCCATCTCTTTATAGGGTGGTGGGGAGACCACCCGCCAGACTCGTAATCTGGCCCTTATGGTGTAATGCCTTCTCCCAGTATGGTTTGATTGGAGTGCGAATAGTAAATGTCACCCCTTTAGTGTCTATCAATTTTTTACTTTAATTTGTATATTGTAGAAATAGTTTGTGTTATTTTATTACTATTGTTGATTATTAGAAATATAATAAAAAATAATTTGTTGTATGTTTGTATACAATAATATTATTACATTGTTTTATGTAATAAAGACTTGTCTCACATTTTTATGTATATTTTCAAACTTTATGTATATTTTGACATTTTTAATTATTGCATGTCAAAAACAAACATTAATATAAAGCTAAACAAATAAAACATTTTTATTAAAATAAGTATGTAAATTATATATACATAGTATTGTATGTTGTACATTTTCAACTTCTATTTTGCATTGTTTATCAACATCTCTTAACTTTTTTAATATATTTAGGGGTTGATTACGATGCCGGTCGGTCCGGCTTCAGCTATCCTGTTGGAGTTGGATGAACAGCTGTGCCGGAAGCGGTCACGCTTACCGATGTATTACAATGCATGTGAATGCACTGAAATCCGATCGCTGCAGTCCATCTGACTCCGACAAGAAAAAACAACCACTAAGGCGTCAGAAAGGCTCGTCGGAACTAATCGGCGAGCCGGACCGCGGCCGATGGGACCGCCCAATTCTCTTGTAGGGGATTTCCGTGTATAGTCATAATCATGTGAATAGTCCCGCCCATGTGCGTGGACCCCGGAGCACTTCATTAGATATATCTTCTTAAGTTGTCATCTTCTGCCTTTCTTCAGAAGGCCTGTATGGACACTTAAGAGATAAAAAGACAATAATGCAGCCTAAGCAACTAGGCTACACTGGCCATTACTTCATCCTGAAGTGAAAAAAGATAGCAGTTTAACTTAAATTTAGTAATTTGCTGAGTTTTACACATAGAAAACTCTCCTTCACAAAACTCCTTTTTTCATGATAGAGATGAAAAGGAATGGATAGAGAAGCCCTCATAGGCTGCCATTATGTGTCTGCAAATGGGTACCGTGCCTTTAAGAGTCTCCAGAGACCCCCGGTATCCCATGAGGCACAGCCAGAGGCATTTACTTTCAGTTCTTTTTTCCGGCTCCTGCTAGCAGGACCCTGGAGCATTGAGCTCTACCTTTTTTGGTATTTCTTCAAAATTAGTGATTCTATTTGGATTTTTTGCAGTTCACTCGACGTCTTTGGCCTTTATCTAACTTCTGCTGTAGTTTTTTGGCAGAATTTCTGCAGTCTTCTTGTCAAAATGCCATCTCTATTTGACAAGTGCCCTGACTGTGGTAGGAAGAAGGCCAAGTCGGATTCTCACACAGTCTGTATTCTGTGTTTAAATATTGAAAAAAGGAAGGAGAAACCCTTAATGTTCAGGAAAAGGGACCAGGTGAGTAAACACAAAAACACAAATCCCTATTCAGTAATTAATAAGTCCTTTTTTTTAAATTACAACATAGGATTCAAGAACTAATGACCAACATATGGGACAGTATAATATTTATTAAGTACAATAAACATACAATTAAGGTTAAAAACTTTAAAATATTACAATCATGTAAATCACAAAAAAACTAAAAATCAATTTTATCTCAAGAAAACTAAAGGTCGACGCAGCGTTTCGGTGAGATGATATTCATACACCTTCTTCTTAATAAATATTATACTGTCCCATATATTGGTCATTAGTTCTTAATCTATTACTGACAATTTTATCTTCGCTGCACTGTTTAAATCTGCACCACTTTGGATATATGACTTAGAATACTGTGTGAATCCTATGTTGTAATTTTAAAAAAAGGACTTATTAATTACTGAATAGGGATTTGTGTTTTTGTGTGTATTCTGTGTTTGCCTGTGTCTCATGTGCCTGACACCTGTTCCATCTGCAAGACTTTTTCCAGGCGCACCCTGCGTGACAGGGAGAAGATTCGGCTCCAAGGGATGGAGCAGAGGAGACAGAAGGCGGCTTCTTCAGCCTCTGGGAAAGGAGAGGGTAAGTCCTCTACCAAGGCCCAATGCTTCGACCAGCAGAAAAACGACGGAAAAACGTCGCCGGTCCCGGTCGACGTCGAGGACGGCGACGTCGAGAGCAGGTATGACCACGATATGCTCTCCATCGACCCAGGGCTCTGGGTCGAAGCGACGTCGACGATCAACGTCGAGGAGAAGAACGGCGAGATTGCCTTCGCGGGTTTCCCCGCGTTCGACGTCGACGCACCGAACATCGCCGTCGAGGCATCATCGGCGTCGATCTGTGTCTCCCAAGCGGCGGTCGCCGCCGAAGCATGGCCGCCGATCACCATCGACGTCTACGCGAAGATCGACGTCGAGGAGGAAATCGACGTCTGCAAGACGGTCGACGTCGAGACGAGGATCGATGAGAAGGTCGACGTCGAGGGGTCGCTCCAGACGTTCGACGTCGAGGTCCCGTTCCGGGCCTCGCTCCGTTGTGAGCCTATCGTCGTCGACAGGGACTTCGCGTTCCAGGCGACGTCGACGCTCGACGTTGAGCAGTGGATCGACGTCGAGAGGGACTGATGGGGAGTCCAGGGTCCCTTCCTCATGGCCCGCTCGTAAAAGAAGTAGGTTGGTTTATTCGCCAAGTTCGGAGTATTCGCGTACCTACTCACCATCTAGGTCACCTCCTGCTCCTCCCACACCGGTGGCCTCACCAGGGATGCCTCTGCCGCCACTCCTTCCTCCGTCTCCTCCACCTCCGGCTACTCCTCCGCCTCCTCCTCCGCTTCCTCCACCGATTCCGCCACCACCACCTCCTCCTCAGCCTCAGCCTGGGCTCGTGGCTCCTCAGCCTACGCGCCCTGTGGAACCTCGACGACCAAGAACACGGTCTCGCTCGAGACATCGTTCACATAGACGCCACCGGTCTTCCACAAGATCATGTCATCACCATTACGAAAGGTCTCGGTCCCGGCATACCAGGGATACATCCTCCACGAGTACGGGGAGGTACTCTCCTACCCTCACGGACTCTCCCCCGCAGAGGGTTTCACCGGTTGATGATATTTCCACCTTCCAGGAGGTTCTGGTCAGAGGGGCTGCAAAACTGAACATTCCCCTGTCTACTCCTGTGCAGTCGACCTCTGTGATATTTGAAACTGTACAGAAGAGTCAGACATCACGTCCGTTGCTTCCGTTAGTGCCGGGTTTGGAGGAACCGGCTATGGAACTATTCTGGACGCCATCTTCTATAAAATCTGCACCTTCCAGGTTACAGAAGAAGTATCGTCCACCGGAGTCGGACCCTGCCTTTCTCCGGCTGGACCCAACGCCAGACTCTGTCATAGTGGTGGCGGCACGGAAGCAGCATGCTACGGCTCCGACCTCCACGGTGCCACCGGATAAGGAGAGCCGTAAGCTGGACCCGGTGGGTAGAAAGTCTTGTAACACCGCGGTGACTTCCATGAAGGCGGCCAGCTCTACTGACTTGCTGGGCCGTTACGATAGATCATTGTGGGAGTCCCTTCAACAATTTATGGATCTCCTACCCAGAGACAAGAGGGAAGACTTCCAGGAGATTGTGAATGAGGGCCTGATGGTCTCTAATCAAGTCATCAGCGCTGCAGCGGATGCTTCGCTCCTGGCAGCCCACGGGTATTGCCATGGTATTGCTCTACGGCGACATGCTTGGCTTTGCCTCACATCTCTGAAACCGGAGGCGCAACAACGAATTTCCAATATCCCGTTCTCTGGCAAGACTCTCTTTGGCTCCCATGCGGACGACGAGATGGCCCGCATGAAGACCGAAATGGAGACGTTGAAGGCTGTAGGTTTGGAGAAGCCTAAAGAGCAACATAAGACCTTCCGCCCTTTCCAGCGGCGTTATGCCTCTCAGAGGTTCCAACGGTCTCAAGGTCGCCAGTCCAACCAACAGCAGCAGTTTCAGCGGTCTTTTCAGCCGTTTCAGAAACGCCAACAGCGAGGGCGATCTAACCAGCAGTCTGGACAGGGGAACAAGGCTCCTGCTGGTTCCAAGCCCTGAAGGGTTTCTTCCCCCTCGTCCGTTGTCCGCTCCGGTGGGGGAAGTATCCAAGAACATCTGGCAGAGTGGCAGAATATAACTCAGGACAATTGGGTGCTGAATATTGTTCGCAGTGGATACTCGATACGTTTTATAAGCCCTCCTCCATCAATACCTCCAACTCGATCACGATACATGCTGCGCGAGTTGCAGAAGGAGGCCAACACCCTCCTACAGAAAAGGGCGATAGAACCGGTTCCTCTAGGACAGAAAGGAACAGGACTGTATTCACGGTTCTTTCTGGTTCGCAAGAAAGACAAGAACGAGTTCAGACCCATTCTCGACTTAAGACAAGCCAACAAATGGGTTCGAAGAGAAAAATTTCGGATGTTGTCCTTGCATCAGATCTACCCTCAACTTCATCAGGGAGACTGGCTATGCGCAATAGATCTGCAGGACGCATACTTTCATGTGCCTATAGCAAGGAAACATCGCAAGTTCCTGCGTTTCACAGTGGGCAACACCCATTATCAATACTCCGTGCTGCCTTTCGGCCTGAAGTCAGCGCCTCGGACATTTTCCAAATGCATGGCAGTGGTGGCTGCGCATCTGAGGAGGAACAAAATATTCGTCTACCCGTATCTGGACGATTGGTTGATCAAGGCAGCTACGTTTCAGGAAGCGCAACTGCATTTCAATCGGACTTCCAATCTCTTACTTCGCCTGGGACTACACATCAACCTCACGAAGTCTGTCTCCACTCCTGTACAATGTCTTCAGTACCTCGGAGCTACTATCGACACACGCACAGCAAACGTGTGTCCTTCGGAGGAGAGATGCTTATCGATCCTTCGGAAGGCTCAAGCTCTCATGATCATGCCATCACCAACGGTGAGGAAAGTATCGTCTCTCCTGGGCTCGATGGCTTCCTGCATCTTTCTCACTCCGAATGCACGCCTCCATATGAGACCCCTGCAGGAATGTCTGGAAGATCAGTGGGACCAGACACTGGGGGATTGGGAAGACAGGATTCAACTGTCGCAACAGGCTCGTCAGTCCATCCGCTGGTGTTCTCCACGCAATCTCCGGGGGATTCCCTTCCACAAGGAGATACCCACGCAAACAATAGTGACGGATGCTTCTCTCCACGGATGGGGTGCACATTCCGACCACCTTCAGATACAGGGCACATGGTCCCCGAAAGAGACCAAGTACCACATCAACTTCCTGGAGCTTCGAGCTGTTCATTTGGCGCTGAAAGCATTCCAGCCGTCGTTTCATACCAGCTCCCTGCTTGTCCAGACGGACAATACAACAACAATGTTCTACCTCAACAGCAGGGGGGCTCCAGATCTCGAGTGTTGTCTCAGGAAGCCCAGGCCATCTGGCACTGGCTGTTAGCCAGGAACCTGACCATCACGGCAACTCACCTTCCCGGTGTTCAGAATGCTCAAGCAGACACGCTCAGCAGACTCATTCACGAAAACCACAAATGGGTCTTAAACGACGAAGTGGTGCACGACATCTTCGAAAGATGGGGTACTCCAGAAGTCGATCTGTTCGCTACCGCAGAAAACAGCAAATGCCGCGACTTCGCCTCCAGGTTTTACCAACCAGGAACTCTGGGGAATGCCCTATGGATCAATTGGTCTGGCGGCTTTCTCTACGCTTTTCCGCCGATTCCCCTGATTCTCACAGTGCTGATCAAGCTCTCCCAATCACGGGCCAAGATGATCCTCATTGCTCTGGAGTGGCCCCATCAGTGGTGGTTCACAGACCTACTCCACCGGTCTCTCCTGCCACATCTCCGTCTGCCGTGCAGGCCGGACCTTCTGACGAGGTTCGGCGGACAGATGGTGCACCCCAACCTCTCGTCGTTGAATTTGGCGGCATGGCTCCTGAGCTAGTACAGTACGGACATTTGAATCTCCCTCAGGACTGTATGGAGATATTGAAAGAGGCCAAAAGACCATCTACGCGCACGTCCTATGCGTATAAATGGAAGAGGTTTTGCATCTGGTGTGCCTCTAAGGACTTGGATCCTACCTCCTGTAAGGAAGATGTCATCCTTCCTTACTTATTACACTTGGCGCAATCTGGCCTTCAGTTCCATTCGATCAAAGTGCATCTGGCAGCTTTGACTGCTTATAGGAAATATCCTTCGCAAACTTCCTTTTTCAAATCCCAGTCATCAGAGATTTTCTTGAAGGATTGAAGAAAGTGTTTCCTCCCATTAGGCGTCCTTCGCCTCCCTGGGAGCTGAATGTAGTCCTTTCACGACTGATGAAGGAACCGTTTGAACCCATTCATAAGGCTTCTCTTCAGCATCTGTCCTGGAAGACGGCTTTCCTTGTGGCCATTACGTCTGCCCGCAGGGTTAGCGAACTTCAGGCTTTATGTTGTAAAGAACCTTATACAGTCTTTCATTCCTCTAAGGTAGTTATGAAGACGCAACCTAAGTTCCTTCCTAAAGTTGTTTCGGAGTTTCATGTAAACCAAACTATTACACTGCCTACATTTTTTCAGAATCCTTCTTCTCCTGCGGAGAGGTCGCTGCATTCTCTTGACGTTAGGAGGGTCTTGAAATTCTATTTGGACAAGACTAAGGATATCCGTAGACCAGATCAGCTCAGCTATTTGTAAACTATGGCTCGGTCCGAACTGGTCTAGCTACCTCCAAACAATCCATTTCTAGGTGGATTGTTTCATGTATTCAGCTGTGTTATCAAAAAGCTAACAAGCCTTTGATTAGTAAGCCTAGGGCTCACTCTACCAGAGGTAAAGCAGCTACTGCGGCTTTACTTCGTAATGTACCTATTGCGGAAATCTGTAAGGCTGCTACTTGGAAGTCAGTCCACACATTTACTAAGCACTACTGCCTAGACACTGATGCTAGAGCAGATGCTCAGGTTGGGCAGGCTTCACTTAGAAATTTATTTGCACAATAGTGCGGTTGTTCTCTGTTCTGCCACCGCTGGTGAGTTGTTTTGGGGATGGGCTTGCTAGTCTATTCACATGATTATGACTATACACGGAAATCCCCTACAAGAGAAGGAGTAGTTTCTTACCTGTAACTCCAGTTCTCTTGTAGGGGTATTTCCGTGATAGTCATAAGCAACCCGCCCTCCTCCCCGGTGGCAGACACAGATGTCCCCAAGTCTCAGCAGGCTCTGCTTCTTTACGCCTTCAAAAAGAATTGAAAGTAAATGCCTCTGGCTGTGCCTCATGGGATACTGGGGGTCTCTGGAGACTCTTAAAGGCACGGTACCCATTTGCAGACACATAATGGCAGCCTATGGAGGCTTCTCTATCCATTCCTTTTCATCTCTATCATGAAAAAAGGAGTTTTGTGAAGGAGAGTTTTCTATGTGTAAAACTCAGCAAATTACTAAATTTAAGTTAAACTGGCTATCTTTTTTCACTTCAGGATGAAGTAATGGCCAGTGTAGCCTAGTTGCTTAGGCTGCATTATTGTCTTTTTATCTCTTAAGTGTCCATACAGGCCTTCTGAAGAAAGGCAGAAGATGACAACTTAAGAAGATATATCTAATGAAGTGCTCCGGGGTCCACCCACATGGGCGGGACTATTCACATGATTATGACTATCACGGAAATACCCCTACAAGAGAACTGGAGTTACAGGTAAGAAACTACTCCTTATGATGCACGTTTCTGACGACCCTGCCGAGGCGGTACAACCACTTCGCTCAAGTTGGCGGAAAAGGAGGCACATAAGGGTGCAATGTACATCAATACAGCAGCCTACTTCCTGTGTTGCCATGGACCCAGCATTACAGGTCCTGCCGCTGCTGTACCTGCTCGATGATGAAGAAATTCGGCAGTGTCGTGCAGCCAGCCGCCGGTAATTGACCTATCGATCACTCCACTGTGATCCCTTTGCTAACCCATGGGCCCACATCCAAGAGCCAGAGCGCACTCTTGTCTGCATGTTTGTGTGCATCACTAATGTATGTCCCAGTTATCACGCAGGGACACCTTGATAAGTAGTGATGGTGCATACGAGTGGGCTTTCTTTAGGCCTGTCATGTTGCCATGTCGTGCCAGTTCGTCGCACCAGTAATACATTTATGTTCCCTGTCAGGATGATAAATATAGGTACCTTCATGCCAGCCACCACCATCATGATTCACAACACCACGGATGTCAGTAGCAGTACCACCCTGCATGGCTTGTGATGTCATTCCGAGAGCCACGTTAGAACACACCCAGAGTCTCATTACCTATGAACATAAACGCTTACAACATACATAACAATGCCATATGTGAAAAAAAACTGCCTAGATAACTCACAACACATCATGTAGGACAGATTCCTGGAGTGGGCCATGTGTGAGGTCTTTTGTATGAGAGACCATGTACCAATGACAGAACCCAAAAAAGGCATGTTAGGTGAAAAGCGAAGACATTGACAGATGCACATAAAAGCTGTCAAACAACATGGTCACAAAAAAATTTGCCACACCACGCTCACACACCCCACCAGGTCCAATCTGCCCACTGCAAGGTCTAGGTGGCATGAGGGCCCTTTAAGAAAACACGGAGTAGTGTGATTTGTGAAGCATGTTTTGAAGTGTCCCTGGGTATGTCTGTTGTCAGTCCATGTAGATAGACTAAACTGATCCTTATATGTTCCACAGCAAATCCTTGCATAGGTTACACACACTGAAGGTGTGAAAAATAAGCAAATATGCACCTGTAACACCTCATAGAGCCACAATTAAGATAGTGACAACACTCCATCCCCACTGTTGGCAGGACAGAAATGCAACATCAACAAAAGTCAATAGCAGTAAGTCAGAGTAGGCTCTGCAACAACTGATGGAAGTAGCAAATATTGGAATAGGCAATTTTCCTACTCAACTGTTGATGCCAAATAAGTTGTAGTTTCATAAAGCAAGCCATGGTGCCATGTGACAAGGATCAGCAATGTCACAGTGTGTGTCAAAAAGCCACTAACCGAGGTACAGGTGACAGGTGTGAAAGTTAGCTACTCATGTACATCAGACAGCTTCTGTGACAGCAAATCCCCCCCAATCTACAACAGAAGTCCTCTTGTTGAGCACAAGAGTAACAGATAGCAGAAACCTGCCACATCAATGTGTCCACCAACATCCCAGACATGCATCCACTTAACATTGATTCACGCCATCTGTAAATCCAGTAACTGTTCCAAGGGCAGAACATACTGACCACTACAAATGGATCAATAAGCATGCTGAAACAAACGCAACTAAACTCTCACAGGCCTACAGATACATTAACAACAGTCTGAAGAATCCACAAGGGCAGGACACAGGTAATAACAAACAAAAAATAGATTTATTCTTCAAAGATGAAGGCCAATGGCCAGTCCAAATTCAGAAACATGTGGCCCAGTATAGTGCTGGCCAAATAAACCTGCCGTTTCGAGCCCTGCCATGGGAACCTAACCCGGATCCGAGCATCAAATGGGCAGACCAGGCACCTCATTGTAAAAAAGGGGGGGGGGCATAATCACTTTGGTGGGAACTGGGTTCAGGATGGGGAGGGCTGGTTTGGGCTGTGGAAGGTGTGGAATTGGATTTTGGAGGGCTGGTCTGGGTTGTGAAAGGGCTTGGTTCGGGATTGGGAGGGCTGGGGTGCACTATTCACGGAATTCGGTACCCCCTAAAGATACTGGGGGGTATAGTGGGGGTGGGACCTTGAGTGGAACTTGGGGATGGGTGCCTTGATGACTTGGGCTGGGGTTTGGTCTTATTCCTCTTAGCAGGAGGTGATTTTGGGTGGGAGGTGGTAAGGTAGGGAATTGGGGGGAAATCAGCCCTCTTGAGTTTGTGAAGGTGAGCGGCATCGGTGGCAGAGAAGAGGTCTAGGGCAATTGTGGTCAGGGTCTGGGGAGATTTTGGAGTAGTTGAGTCAAGTGGTTGGGTGTGGGAGGTAGAGGAATGTGAGGTATGACTCGTGGATGGATGTTTGGTGCGGGTATGTCTCTGTGTGTCTTTCCCTTTGGATGGTGAACGTGTGTGTTGCTTGGTCCTGTGTGTGGTGTCCATGCCTTGTTGTGAGTGTTGGGTCTGTGTGTGTGCTTCTGTTGTTGAAGAAGAGGATGGTGTAGGGGGCGGAGCTTGCCACGAGACAAAATGGCCGCAGCTTGAAAGTGCTCCGCGAGCCAACCGCAATAAACTGGAGGAATTCGCATCAATCCAGGAAATTCATCGGCTGGTTCCGTGCGGAGGCGGCTCCGCTGGTCCGGACCAACCCAGGGATAGCTTGCTGACATTTCCAGGTGTCCGCCGCAACAGGATACAACACAGGTTGCATGGTGCGGCCTAGCGGAGAACTGCGACCGGGGCTGTGGCATGAGGCGACCGCAGCCCCAGAGACCATCCTGTGTACGCCTGACCTCGGAGGGAAGCGTACTATGCGCCGAGACCTGTCCTGCTCCCGGATGACTGGACTGCCGCCGTGAGAGCTGCAGGGCTGCGCTCTACGATACCACCTGGCTGCACCTAGGCAGTGGAGCTCACGCGACCGGCGGCCGAGCCCCAAAGGGGCCCGGAGGTGCCACGAAAGAGACTCGAGAAGTCAGGTGAGACGGTACGTGAGCTGCTGGTGGGGGGGCTCATACCCAGTCTGAACTGCTGTGCTTGGCGTGGGGGCGCCTTTGCTGGGTTGCGTGGTGTGTGGAGACGGCCCGGGAGGGACCTTCAGGAAGTTGCTCAGGCCCCCTCCCCCTCCGTTCCCCACCCGGTCACTATCAGCGTAGCAGTGGTCTCCTGGGCCATCATGGGGCTCCGGACCTCACTTGCCGCAGCCTACGATCCCTGTGTTGCTCACTGCGGGTGGGGTGTGAGGCCCCCGTGCTGCTGGAAGACTCCTCTGGGTGGTGCTCACCCCTAGCGGTCCCTCTCCCTTCGGTGGTACAGAGCGGACCAAGGCATGGGGAAAACAGACAACTGAAGATCACGTTTGAAAGACGCAAGAACACAGGGGCACGCGAGGACGACACGGAACCCTCTCCTCCTGAACAGGCGGACAATGCTGGGGATACAAGCGAGGACATTCGACATTTGGGGCCTGATTCACAGAACTAACTTACGTCAAAAACGTAAAGTTAGTACTTTTTGGTATTCACAGAATACACTTACTCATTTTGGTATTCACAGAATGCACTTACTCATTTTGGTATTCACAGAATGCACTTACTCATACTAACTTTATGTCCGCACTCGGGCCGGAGATTCCGGCCCGGTGGTGGAGATTCCGGCCCGGAGGTGGAGATTCCGGCCCGGAGGTGGAGATTCCGGCCCGGAGGTGGAGATTCCGGCCCGATGGTGGAGATTCCGGCCGGTTGTGGAGATTCCGGCCGGTGGCGGAATGTCCGCCACCGGCCGGAATGTCCACAACCGGCGGAATCTCCACCATCGAGCGGAATCTCCACTCGGCCGGAGTCCACCACGGGCCGGAATCTCCGGCCCGAGTGCGGACATAAAGTTAGTATGAGTAAGTGCATTCTGTGAATACCAAAATGAGTAAGTGCATTCTGTGAATACCAAAATGAGTAAGTGCATTCTGTGAATAACAAAATGAGTAAGTGTATTCTGTGAATACCAAAAAGTACTAACTTTACGTTTTTGACGTAAGTTAGTTCTGTGAATCGGGCCCATTGTATCGGCCATGCAACAAAGCCTGTCCTCCATAGACAGCAAAATTGACTCTTTAGCATTCAGGCTGGACCGTATGTCTGAGCGTGTGGACAAACATGCGGAAAGACTAGACATGGCAAAGCGCAGGATATCGGAGGCAGAGGATGCTCAAGCGGAGGCCGGATTAGCACAGAAACAAGTGGATGAAACCCTGGCGGCACTGCAAGATAAGGCCGAGGATTTGGAAGCGCACTCTCAGTGCAACAACATGCGAATACTGGGCCTACCCGAGACCACAGCTACAGGAAACATGGAGACATTTACAGAACAGCTCTTGGTGTCCTTACTTGGGCGTGAAACATTCTCTTCAGTTTTTAAAGTGGAGCCCGCACACCGGTCGCTGGCCCCTAGACCTCCCCCAGGTGCTCCCCCTAGGCCCATAGTGGCAAGGTTATTGAATTACAGGGACAAGGATGCTGCGCTTCGACGCGCCAGGGAGTTGCGAGTTTTAAAAATATGAAGGTTCTGAGCTGGCCCTCTTCCCTGGCTTTATGCCACGGGTACAGGAGGCATGCAGGCAATTCGCGCCTGTGAAACGGAAAATCAGAGAGCTGCAACTCGAATATGCAATGCTATATCTGGCCAGATTGAGGGTGACTTTCAACTGCAAGAATAAGATTTACACCGATCCGCAAGCACTACAGCAGGAGCTCAAGAAACATAGCAAGGAGAACAAGAAGAATCTCTCACAGAAGCCCGCCGGGGGGAAGGCGACGCGCAGGAAGATTCAGAATAACCGGACTGGCAGTACCGGAACTCTACTGGACTCGATTCGAGTAATGCAATAATGTACACTGGCATCACATTCATGATAACTGTATGACTCACCTATGTCAGGAAGATGGATAAGTAGAACTTTCAAAGTTATAGGGGGTCATTGTGTAAGCATAAGTACGAAGTTATAGAGATAGCAAGATGCACCATGATGGAATATCTACAGCCGTCAGCAGTAATAGCTACCTGGATGTTATAATACTGACATGGCGGACAGCGGCCATCTTAGGGCACAGTTAGGTGGGCAACCACCGCCTCCCAAGTGTTACACACTCTGGGGAGTAAAGTTGAAATGTTTTTTGTTATTGGGCAGGGAGGGAAGCAGAAAGTTAAGCCGAGCCACGTTTCAAGATTTAGGCTATGGCGTGGGTGGAGGGAGGGAGGGGGGAAAATACAGTCAGTTTGTCAGCAAGCAAATCCGGGCCATGCATGGTTAGCATGCATGGTTTAAGCGCAGAGTCTCTTATTGTGTATGTTCAATATCAATCTAAAAGCAAACGTAATGTCTACAGAACGTACCATTAATGTTAATGCCCAATTAAAATTCATGACATGTAATGTGAGGGGCCTCAAGAACCACAGGAAAATTCACAAAGTTGTAGCCTATTTACAAAGGTACCAGGTAGATGTGGCTATACTCCAAGAAACCCACCTCCCCCCGGGCACAAGGCTTCTGTCAGTAAGTAGATGGAGAGGCGCATGTATAGCAGCGGGGTTTACAACACATGCCAGAGGGGTGCTGATCTGGGTACGCAGAAATGCTGGACTACAAGTCCAGGAGGTGGCAGTAGACACAGAGGGCAGATATGTTATAGCCAAATGTCGGAAGAACAGCTTTCATGCACTATTAGTTGCCATCTATGGGCCTAACAATGACGACGCTCAATTCTATAATAACCTACATAATAAAGTCATGCAACATTCAGATATGCCGCAAATCTGGGGGGGGGCGATTTTAACTGCGTACAAAATCCGGACTTGGACAGATCGAAGGGCCACCCGAGAAGCCCTTGCAGGGCTGCGGTGGCGATCGCTGACATCACGGCGGCGGAGGGACTGGTGGACGTTTGGCATCACCGCTCTCCCTCGGGTAGGTTATATACACATTACTCATCCTCGCATGATACTCACACCAGGATAGACTATTGGTACGCAACGCGGGAGCTGTTACCTCTAATGGTGGAATGCACACACATGGCTCGTACGCTATCTGACCATTCCCCCGTGGTGTTGACGATGTCTATCAGCAATATACAGCGCAGAGCGCCAGATTGGAGATTCCCGCAGTACTCGTTACTTGACCCTGTCTTCCGAGACGAGCCAGGCGTAGCAATAGACGAGTTTTTCGCCACTAATGTAGGAAGCGTACCCAAAATGAGCACTGTATGGGAAACATTTAAGGTTTATATTAGGGGTATGACCATTGCAAAACATGTGGGGGTGCTAAAGTCCATTAGAAAACAACTGAATAAGGTGGAAACAACGCTGAAAACACTAAAACGACAATTCCAGGCAAGGGGTGACCCGAAAGTACTATCACAAATAAGACTCCACATGGATGAATTCAATGAGCTGGCGGACACTGAGGTGAAGCATTTAGGGAAATACGCCATGGCGAGGGTTTACGCCGAAGGAGATAGGCCTAGCTCAGTATTGGCTAAACTAATACGGCCCCCTAGAAGTGAGAATGATATAGTGCAAATTTACAACGAAAACGGAGACCTAGTAAGCAGTACATCCAAAATAGTGGAGGCCTTCAGCGATTACTGCAAAAACCTGTACACTACGCGCATGTCCGTCACCACAGAAACAGATGAGGAATGCCTTGCACACATTGCAATGAAGTGGCTTGACAACTCTGACAGAGAGAGGCTGTTGGCCCCCCTTCGCCCCACGGAGATCACGGCAGCCCTAAAAGACATGCCCAATGATAAGGCCCCAGGCTCGGATGGCCTAACCGTGGCATTCTACAAAGCTTATCAGGATCGCCTAGCACCCTATTTGATTAATCTATTCAAAGAAATGGCCAGGGATGGTTCTATGCCACCCTCCATGCGGGAGGCCATTCTTATCACACTACTTAAACCTGGGAAACAGCCGGAGCATTGCTCCTCTTACAGGCCTCTGTTGCTACTTAACACTGATGCTAAACTATATGCCAAGATTTTATCTAACAGGTTGGCACCCCTGCCACCTAAATTGGTTGGGCAGGAACAGACTGGGTTTGTCCCGGGTCACTCTCTTTCTTGCAATAAGAGAAGACTGTTTGGTAACATTGCGCGTATCGACCCGCAATTTCGAGCTGCCGCCCTTTTTATTGACATAGAAAAGGCCTTTGACTCCTTGGAGTGGCAATTTCTGTATGCCGTACTCCAGAGAGTGCGGGTGGGGGACGTGTTTCTACAGCTAGTCCAAGTATTGTACTCTAATCCCACAGCGCGAGTTAGGGTCAATGGGCAATTCTCAGCACCGTTATCAATAACAAGAGGCACCAGACAGGGGTGCCCACTTTCCCCTCTATTGTATGCTCTGGTTGCGGAACCCCTTGCCTGCGCCATTTAAGAGTACCATGCCCACAGGGGCATTCTGTCCTTACAACACAACCTGATCATTGCGGCTTACGCCGACAACACGCTGCTTTACATTCGTAACCCTGAACAAAACCTAAACCCCATGCTCCAAGAGGTCACGCTATTTGGGCAATATTCAGGTCTAAAAATCAATTGGCATAAGTCCTTGATGTTTCCACTTACCAGTGTGACCACCCCTACACTGTCAGATTACCCTATAGAGTGGACTACAGAGCCGGTACGCTATTTGGGGATCCAAGTGCACACGGACCCTGAAGTTATAATACGCGAAAATTATGGGCGCGCAATACATAAACTGAAAGACTCTTGACAGGTGGATTAGGCTCCCGCTGTCCCTCTTAGGCCATGTAGCCTTAATGAAAATGATAGTGCTCCCCCGCTTTCTATTTTTATTCTCTAATATCCCTATCACGCTGCCCAAAATATTTTTCCAGACTCTTCGCACCTTAATGATACGCTTAGCATGGGCTGGAAAACAGCCCAGGATTAAATGGGACATATTAATTAAAAGCTATGCAGAAGGTGGCCTAAATGCCCCGGACTTAGAAGGGTACTACAGGGCTGCGCAGGTATTACATGCATTTCATTGGATCCATGGACCTAATGACCTACCACAACTACACATTGAAAGAAACTCGGTCAGCCCCTACCCTCTGCCGAGAGTGCTAGTAAGTGGAGGATGCGGGACAACCGGTGATATAGATTTGACTGGCTGTACGAGAATTCAAATGAAGAACATGGCAATTTCCCAGCGCCTTACACTTATGTATTCTCCAGTATGGCCCATAGAATGGTGTGACTGGTTCCCGATGTGTGAATACAGGGCGGGCTTACAATCTCTTCATAAGTTACAGATTGAGCCGATGTGGGACTTCTTTCATAAGGGGGTGTTTAAAACGTGGGAGCAAATCCTAGCTCAGACGCCACAGACATCAACTCTGTACGCCTAACAGTATCATAGGGCTCGGCAGGCGCTGCGCGCCATTCTGGGGGAGGATATGGCTGAACCGACGGAAATGAAGACATTAACATATCTGATAAAGGCTAACTCCTCACAGCGTGGTATTACAGTGCTTTACACACTTGGCAGGGCAGGTGTCAATTCGACTTCGCACAAAACGCAGATGGAATAGCAGGAGGAACTGGGTATAGAGATCACAGAGGCACAGTGGGCAATCTGCTTTACAAACACCAAGTCCATCTCACAAAATGGGCGCCATAGGGTGATACATTACAAATTTCTTCACAGAGCATATTACACACCTTCCTGGTTATACAAATATGGGTTGATAGAGGACGACAAATGCCCGAGATGCAGGGCTTCTGGCGTAGGCTTCATTCACTTGTCCTGGGAGTGCCCCGGAGTTCGAGCGTTCTGGAGGGAGGTGTTCCTAGCCCCAACACAGTAGTTGGAGCTCCCAATACCGGAAACCCACCTGGTCGCACTACTGTGCTATGATAGGCACATACAGAAATCAGGGCGTAAACTAGTGGCCATAGGTCTCCTACTAGCGAAACGCAGAATAGCTATGCGCTGGATGCGCGGCCCCCTACCAAAATTGTCCGAATGGCCCACAGATTTGGCTTTTTGTTCTACACATTCTGATAACTACAACACCCTAATTCCAACGCGCTGCAGACCTAAAGATATATGGGGTCAGTACCGGACTTATATGGCACGTGACATTGCAAGAGTAGCAGAACAGGAGAGGCATGACAAAATAGGAGTAGGTTGAGAACACTCAGGCGGGAAGAGGAGGCGCTAAAGGCTACATTAGATTGTACGTGGAGAAAGGCGCCTGATAGCACTGGAATTGCATATAATAAGAATGCACATATGTGGCTACATGCAAAGAGGGCATTGCATTGAAAGTAATATATTGAAAGTGTGTCACTTGCGTTTGAAATCATATTGTTGCTAATGTGTACTGAGATGCTTGTCTGACTGTATGAAAAGAAAAAACTCAAATAAATAAAGTTTAAAAAAAATAGAGGATGGTGTAGTATCATGCTGTATATTGTCGTGTGTGTGTGTTGGTGTTGTGGTGGCTGTAGTGTGTGTGTGTCTATGGGAGTGGATGTGGCTGGGACTGTGGGTGTGGTGTCTGTGTGGGAGTGAGTGGGTGTCGTGGTGATGGTGATGAGTGACTGGTGTGTGTCTGTGCTGTGTTTGTGTCTTACCTCTGTGTTGGAGTGTGCTGCTTGTGGTTTGTGATGTGGATGCATACTCAGGTGTGCGTGTTCGTTGGGCAGTTGTGGGGCTATGGATAGATGGAGAACAGGCAGGAGGTGTGGTGGGAGTTTGGAAGGCTGCCGTTAGTGTGGCGGATAGAGCCTGAAACGATCTCTCCGGCCTTCCAATGCCAGAGTGAATGCCCTCCAGGTAGTCAATAGCCTGGGTCAGCTTGTTGCCTTGCTCCTGGAAGACATTCACAAATGACGTTTGGCTGACAAAGATCTCTCTCAGGACATCTATAGTCTCCACACTCAGCAGGGGGAGCAGTGGCTGAGGTGCCTGGTTGGAAAGAGATCCTCCTCTGCTTAGAAGAGTGGCCCTGGACAACAGGTTTGGGAGCAGCAGGGAGGATGGACATGGAAGGTGGGGGTGGGGGACTGAGATTTTGCAGTAGTTGCCACCTACAGCAGACGAAGATGATGTTGATGAGTTTTCGTCTCTCCCCTCAAGGGCACTCCCCTCATCCTCCGTTCCAGTAGTGAATTTAGAGTCGCTGTGGCGTGAGGAATCACTCTGGCCAGCTGCAACCCCAACAATCCTGGACCAGTCCCCTTCTCTGCCCTCTGTAGAGGCTGGATGCTGAAATAGGAGGAGACATAGATGTTAAACATATGCTTTAGACTAACATGCAAGCATATCATCACAACACACATTACACATCACCACGGACCACTAGTAGTACAAGCTTCTGGACATCATAGGTACCATTGGCATGCGACCATGCATTCTATGCCACATGGCTTGAGCAAAGGCAAGCACCAGGGTGTCAAGACCACTGTCAGCTCCATTTGCACGTGTGAGACAGTACAAATTTACCTCACATGTGTGTAGCTACACTTAACATCACCCTCTCAACCTAGACCTTTGTACTATGACACTGTCAACTAAAGTCATATCATGGCATGTCTACTCACAACCTATCCACACAGGACTGACAACAAGCAAAGGTCTGGTGTCCAGAACATCCTACACGCAACACTGCAGTGCTACTACTAGGGATGAGTAACATCTCCATTTGATGTTACAATTGGAGTGGAAGTTGCCATTCAACACATATACCATTTCAAATTGACTGTCACACTTCTGTCAACGTCCAGAAGATAATGTGCACAGATGCACATCAGTAGACCACACGTGTCAGCTTTTTGTAGACAAGAGTAATATGGAGACAAATAGGTACAAAGTGGTGTGTTATAACAACACAAATGGCCATTGTACAAGACTCCCCTAAATACACCAACATTCATGCAAAGTGAGTACAAGTACATCCCTTCAGCTTCTGCAAAGTCAATGGCAGTATATCTGAAGTATCAGAGTCATTGCTAGAAGGTCCTACATTAAGCTGACAGATCAGCATATACAAGGGCAGATGACTAATTGTAAATCATAATCCATGTAGCATTGACTGCTGACACACATCACACAAACTTGTCAGCATATCCCTCCAACATGCACGTCACTATCCACTGACTAATGATTTAGCCATGCACATGCCCTTCCCGGCATACTGCATAGAGGTTCCATGTTTGGCAGATGTAAAACTAAGACAACTGGAACATTCCAAAATCTGGTGTCTTTTCATCAACATGCTTACCTGCAAGTTGTCATCTATCAAGGTATGTGGGAATGTATGACTCGTACACCATAATCTCAACAACTTACAGGTCATCCTTCCACACAATACCTGCTGCACATCACTCATTCACATAGCCATTTACACATTGACAAACATGATTGACAGAGGCATACGCTAGGGGACCCATCTATGACCTCTGTAAATGAATACCACATGTGCACTCCTGACAGTGCCACACATCAAGGTACAACTGGCTGCATGTGCGCATCCAATATGATGGCAGGTAGTGATGTGACCAACATCTTTATATTGCACACGGGGACGTCTTACGCAGTCACTGCATCCTGAGTGTAATGTCTGTCACACCACAAGTATGTGGTACAACATCACATGAGAAACACTAGTGGGGCAGCTACACTGCAGACACAAGGATGACAAGCGGGCTGTGAAGGAGCACCTACACACATGACATAATGTGAAAATATTAAAAAGAGTTAAGAAATCCTGCTGTCATGTGGATCTGGAACAGTGGTATGGCATGTGCAAGTGGACCATGCTCCATTTGATGTACTGTTTTGTGTCTATCTTCTTTACATGCAATTCATATAAAGATGTTTTTCATTTGATCTGCTGCCATGACCTTCGTCCTTATTAATAGTCTAACATGACCATAGAGCTAACATAACCTAATGCTCAGTCTTCTTCTCTATGCACAAACAACCATACCGACACAGGGAAAAAAATCCTGTTGTGTGGGACATCAGTCAGCTCCAAATTTCAAAATGTAAAACGATCTGTGTCAAAAATTACATGCATTTGCTCAGTGTCACACTGAGGCCAATACTCACCTCCTATTTGCTGCTGTTGGGCACTCACCTGCCCAGTATGCGGACCATGAGGGAGGTCAAGGTCCCATGTGCCCCCCTGCTGCTCTTGGGAACCTGCCCCAGCTGGATTTCAGCAATCCTTCGGGCCCAGCGCCGGAGGTCATCCCACCTTTTGCGACAGTGGGCACTGCGCCTGTTGGAGACCCCCAGGGCGCGTACATTGCTGGAGATCGATTTCCATAGTACCTCCTTCTGATGAGCAGTTGTCTGAATGGATAAAAGGATAAGAGAAATAGGTTGTCATTACCCAGTGGTGGTCCTCTGCATGGTATTAGAAACATAGCTTGACACCTAGCACAATCATAATTCTATGTACGACATGGCCCGTGTCAATCTCAAATGCTGACCGCAAATGCTGCGAGTAAAGGCACCCATTAGCACATATGATGTTGAAGCACAATACTGATTGTGTCCATCACTGACTGAGCCACACCACTTCCAACTTGTGGACATAAACCTCAGTAGGTGGAATGCTGATGGGAGGGACCATAATAGAGGGTACACCTTTTAGGGAATACTAAAGGGAACCAACCTGTGCATAACTTTTCAAACACCTTTGCTGCCAGGCCCAATGCATAGATGCACATGTCGCATAGAGGAGAGTCAGACAACAGACCACCACTGATGTCAAAATGGAAGGGCAAGTCAGTGCGTAACTCATATTTGAGGGTCAATCATGAGTGGGAAACAGACATATCCACAGTGGGTCAATGTCCCTGACTAAAGGATGAGGACTTACATCGCAATAGCCTTCTCCCTTCCCAGGAACATATCATAAATGACAGTAGGTCTGGGCAGCAAAAAATGTTGCTGTGCATATCAGTGGAGCAGCTGGAATGATTTCACATGACTTTTATCAAGCAACTCTTACCATAGTCAGGCCTTCTTCCCTGTTGGCTGCGACCGATTACATAAAAACTGTTACTATATACTCCTAAACTACTATTAGACTGTTCTGACTCTTCACATTCCATATTTGAACACAGGGATCATTTGGGCACAGTAGGTGTCCGTGAGGCGTTGTAACCTCGCCAGCCAATTGTTGTGCTCAATCAGATGTGGCCTTAGTGTACATTGGTACAGTACAATTGACTGACATTATCATGTACTCAATATGAATGTATGCAAAGGTTACTGATGGTGTCACACACCAATGCACAAACACCATGATGTGTCTATCCAGCACAACGTAGGTTGCACAAACTAGAGTGATGCAGCTAGATATGCCTGTGACACATTTTGAGATTACCTACTTCACACGTGTAAATGGCTGCATCCTCTCCACAAAGCCCTGGGACCAATAGGGTTTTCCATGTGTGCCCCATGTAAGGGCCATGCAGTCCATATAAGTGCAATTATGATGAAAGTCTAAGGCCTAATGTTGGTAAGATGTACAGTAGGTAAGCAGTCTAGCAGAGTGCAATTTGCGTATTTGGAACTTACCAGTAACTCTGGTGTGCCATGTAGCCTGCCATAGAGGGGAAGGACCTCGTCTACACGGGTATGCAGCTCCTCTGGAGTGAAGAGAAAGGCCCTCACCATATCCACGCGTGACATGACTGCTCCCAGAGGACACAAACAGCAGCAGCAGGTGATGGGGAACTGTGGAAAGCAGCAGTGTCTGATGGCAAGTGACAATTGTATAGACACGCAAGGTATACGTAGGCCACATAGGCGGACTTCGGTATACACGCCGCAGAGATTGGACCCCTGCGGGTCGCATGTTTCAATGTAAGGCTATGACTGACTGCTGCAGCTGACCACGCCTACCGCGCGGTTCAGATTGTATTGTATTGTATATAACATTTATAGAGCGCAACAAACACCCTGCGGGTACCCTGGCGCTAAAGATACGTGAGCACAGACCAACGTGGAGCGAGAAAGACAGAACCTAAAAAACATTACTCGAGAACGACAGAATCAGTTTCTGGGGAACCGCCACGTTTTGATCCTTTTCCTGAACAAGGACAGGGTACTACATTGTCTGATTTCAAGCGGAAGTGCATTCCAGAGTTTCGCGGCGGCAATACTAAAAGATCTTCCTCCCAGTCTGGCCCTGTTGAACCTGGGTACCTTTGCCAGGCAGGCAGAAGAGGAACGGAGGCTACGGGTAGGAGTATACCAAACCAATTTCTTCTGTAGCGGCTTAGGACCAAGTCCATGCAGAGCCCTAAACCCTATGCAAAGGGATTTGAAATGAATTCTTTGCTGCACAGGGAGCCAGTGTAGCTCTGCTAGGCACATTGAGGCAGAGAAGCCTCGTGGTCTAGACAGGGCCAATTTCGCAGCCATATTCTGAACACGTTGCAGTCTCTGAATTAGATACTTGGGGGACTCCAACAATAAGGCATTGCAATAGTCAAGTCTGCTTAAGATAGCGCCTCGCACAACCAAGGCTCTGACCGAGGTTGGAAGCAACGGAAGGATCTTTCTCAAAGCTCTAATAAGGCTGAAACAGCACCCCACCATCTTATTCACTTGCGTCTCCAATGACAGGTTGGCATTGAACATGACTCCCAAGTTTCGCACCGTCTTAGACGGCGCCAAGGGAGTAGATGTATCAAGAGGCCAAAAGTTGTGAGGAAGAGGCAAATGAACCTTCCCAACTGCGCAGTGTAGAATTTCGGTCTTATCCGAATTAAATTGTAAAGAGTTATTACGTAGCCACTGCGCAGTGTCGTGCATGCACGCATGAAAATCTTCCAGGGCATTAGGTAGGGTTCCATCAAGAGATAGAATAATCTGGGTGTCATCAGCATAATTTACCAATTTCACATTATGAGCCCGAATGGTATTGATCAATGGGCTCAAATAGATGTTAAATAAAATTGGGCTGATGGCAGATCCTTGTGGAACCCCATGACAGATGTTAGTGAAGGCTGACTGGAACGGTGGAAGAGCCACTGCCTGACACCTGCCAGATAAGTAGGATCGAAACCAATCCAGGGCAGTGCCCACTACTCCTACCTCCTCTAGACGGGTTAGCAAAATATCATGGTTGACCGTGTCGAAAGCGGCAGACAGGTCAAGCAAAATAAGTATTGCTGATTGTCCCCTGTCTGCCAACAGATGCAAATCGTCCATCACGGTCACCAAGGCAGACTCAGTTCCGTGTTCTGGACGGAAACCAAATTGTACATCCGCCAGGCAGTTGTTACGTTCTAAAAAAGCTGACAGAGATTTGCTAACCAAACGTTCAAGGATCTTCACTGGGTAGGGGAGGAGAGAGATGGGCCGATAGTTACCCGGGCAGGTTGGGTCAAGAGTGGCCTTCTTCAGAAGTGGCGTAACTACAGCCTGTTTCCAGCCAGATGGTACAACTCCACTGGATAGTGATTGATTACAGATCTGTCGAAGCCTGGGAAAAAGTTCTGAGGCCAATTCCTTCCAGATTTTGTGTGGAAGGGGGTCCAGTGGAGAGCCTGAGGAGACACCCAAAGCGAGCCTACTAAATTCCTCCTCCGAAAGAGGCTCAAAATGGTCCAAGAGACTCAATTTACCAGTCCCTTTACCAGTCTGTGTTCCTACACCGGGCACCCCTCCCACACCATCAATCGAGGTGGCTACCCCATGCGTCATAACTTCTACCCCTCCGGAGAGGTTGGTTTTAAGCCCAGAGATAATAGTGCTGATTTTTTCATCAAAGAAGGTTGCCAAACTGTCGCAGAGATCTTGAGTAGGCTGGATCTAATTTTGTAAGCACTGAGGATTAGTGAGATCATCAACTAATTTGAAGATGCATTTGAACTTATTCGACGAGTTCAGAATGATCTCTGCGAAATATTCCTGTTTAGCAGCAAGAATTTCTTTTTGTAGAGAAATATAGGTGCTTTCCAGGCAGTCTTATCCTCATCTACATAGTGCTTTCTCCACTTTCTTTCTGCCTGTTTACATTTTGATTTCAAGGCTTTCAGTTTTTCATTGAACCACCTAGCGGAAGGTCTACCCCTATTTTTACAGCTTTTCAAAGGGGCAATTTCATTAACAGTTGTAGTAATAAGATTACGGAGGTCCATATAGTTCTCCTCCACTGACCTAAGTACATCAAAATCCCCTTTGATAAAGAACGTTGGTGACTGTGTCGCCTTTTCCAGTATCCTCTTCCAGTCCCTACCCAAGAAGCTCCTAACATCCCTCAGAGCAGGGGCTCCTCGGCTGGGGATGGCCGTCAGAAATTTAACCAAATGGTGGTCAGTCCAGTCTACAGGAAGCACCTCCATATGGTCAATGACCCATTCCTCACTAAAAACTAGGTCGAGCATATGCCCCCCTATGTGTGTAGGTCCAGTTACTCCCTGAAATAGGCCTAGACTTTCGCAAGATTGAAGAAGAGTATGATATCCTATATCTAAGGTCCCATTTAGCCAGAGATTGAAGTCCCCTGCAATAAGCAGTCTCGAGTGAGTAACAGCCATGTTGTTAAAAACATCAATCAGCGCCTGCAGTTGAGACAGATTGACTGCACCAGGGGGCCTATAGCACACTATGCTGTCTAATAGATGCCCCCTGGGGTCTTTTAGAGAGAACCCCAGAAGCTCAAAACCCTCTACTGCGTCGATATCCATAGGGACAAAATTCCATCCTTCTTTAAACATGAAACCAACCCCACCACCTCTACCCGTGGCTCTGGGCTTGTGAAAAAACGTATAGCCTGGGGGACACGCAAGTCCTGGTTCAAGAGCGGAGTCAGGAAAGGTCCAGGTCTCAGTCATGAGTAGCATGTCAAGGTAATGCGTTTCAATGAGTAATTGGATCTCTGTAGCATGTTTAGAGAGAGATCTAACATTGAGTAATCCGCAGACCAGAGCCTCCTTCCTAATGAAATCGGACTTCGGGCTGACCGGATTCTCAAATATAGGCAGTCCTACCCCGGCACCTCCGTTCTCACCTATCTCCCGCAATGCCCGGCTTGAATAACAGAGTTTCCTGGTATCACATGCAGCATGGCTGGCGCTGTGCGCAGATCGTACGCGGACGGGCGCAGACGGGCTTGCCTTTGGCGCGCCCGCTGCGCGCGTCCGCTGCGCTCCCTCGATCTTGCCGGCATAAATATCCGGTGTTGGCGTCAGCTCCACCCCTCACCCGTTCTGATTGGCTACCCTGGGGGAGTGGCACTAGGAAGCTACAACGAGGCTTGTAGCGCCGGTAGCGCTAATCACGGCGAAATGCAAATTTGTAAAAGCACAGTTTTCAAATTCAATACAGTACACACAAAACCTAAAAGTTTAAAAGCAGTTTTAAAAGAGCTCCCTAAGCGTTGGGCAGCGAACACGATCTATGTGGGACCAACTGTAGGACGCTGGATTACGCAGTTCCATTGGTGATGGCTGGTATACACCTGTGTGGCCGCCACTGTATGCGGACACATCCCAGAAACGACTGCGGTAGTATTTTACAAGGACAGCCAATGGCTGTGGGCGTCGTCGTACAACTTTCCGACCACACGGTTCAAAACGTCTGACGTTCGCAGATCTAACCTGTCCCATAGGGCCTGCCTAGTGTACACCAATGCGGCCTCCACTGTGGCCGGACAAATTCCCTGATCCGCTAATGTCACAATGTCAATCACCAGGCAATGCCTGTGACTGGCTCAGATGTACCCACTTACCACGCCTTAACACCCGCTTAAGGTGGCACAAGGTACCCAGGGTGTGACGCATAGCTGGCAAGGTTTCACTTTGCTATGTGTGACATTTTCATAATTTCTGTATAATAATGAGTGACAATCTATGACAAATCTATCTGCGAGCAAATATTCAAGCAATGGAGACGAGGGAAACATAATATTTTATAGAAATTACATCCATTTGAGCAACAACTAACTCTAAAAAGATCTGCAAAGCATCAGAAATGGAAGAGCACTAACCGACATAACACACAGACTGCAATAGACAAACTCAACAGACAAAGTGAGAAGGGGGGAAATAAATACGCCCACACACGACACAACCCAGAGTTGTGATGTAAGAGATTTGGTCAACAACCAGCCACAGTTCCCACATTTTCTTCAGCCCAGAAGGGAGCTAAGGATGTATATATGAAGAGCACCTCATCTAACACAGAATGAAAATGAACATCCCCTTACTTTGGCCTCACAACCCATACAAAAGGAACAAGCATTTGCAATGCAATAGGTCTCGCATTTGTCGGAGTTGGAGCTATTTGCATTGTAAATGGCAATGTTTTTTATTTATGGTTTTTTTTTTGCAGTGGAGTGATTAATTAAAGAAAAAAAAGCATGTTTTACTGATGAAGTGGAGCCAGCTTCGTAAGACAGGCAGGCATCTTGTGTAACCCTGTTTGAAACCCCACCTCAGGGATATTATACCCTCCGTTGGGTTTAAGATCCGTACCATATTCCAGACAGGTCCTCCTCATGCTCCCAGAATGCAAATTCACCATAATGCTGAATCAGGAGTTTTAAAGTATGTCCCATAGCAACTGAGCACTGGCCTTGTTTGGCTTTATTGTGCTACACTGCTACAGCACCCAAAATGGCTGGTACCAAGGGGCACGCTACTACAAAGTACTGTTCCATCTGTAACCACACTACATATTTTTAGCACTGTGGTGCGGTATTATTTTTGCTGTTATTTAAAAATGCATCATGAAGTGTTTAATTTGTGCCGGTGTTTGGCTCCGGCACTTATTTGTAAACACCGACAGGACATGGTGTCACTGTGTGTGTATTTTTTAGCAGAGTCCGTTAGTGAGGCATTTGGTTATTTAATATACCTTAAAAATATGAAACTGGAACTTAAACAACACGTCTACTTCAAGGTGAGTGAGTCCCCAATAAATAAATGTCAGTTCTTTTCAGGATGCTTCACTGAGCTTTTGAAAATGTGCGGACTTGTGCACAATTTTGCTTTGGCAAAACGCACAAATTCCACTTTCACGCATCTTGTATGTTGAGCAGCACATCCCAAAAACCATATGTACAGGGCTTTAAGTGGGATGAAAAAACTGGGGGGGAGGGCTCTCAAAGGGGTGTGGCCGATGTAATTAAAGGTGTGGCTTACAAACATGCAAGCTAAACATCTGTCCTGAGCATAATGTGCCGCCCGCCTGGTATTTTGCTGCTTCTGTCATTGCACCCAGATATATAATACAAAATGTCACATCACACCTTCAACAAGTCAGGGCTATTGGCTTTGCCAGTGGTTGTTAGCTGCATAAGATAAATAAGCAGTAACTATGGCTTCGTTGTGTATAATATTGAAAAGGCCTCAGTTTTGAAATGTTGCGACTGTGAAAGAACGAGTCTCTTTGAAGTTATATCAAAGGCAGTGAAGGGTGGTACTGCAGCAGAGGTAAGATTTTTTTTCACCCTGAGGGTGAGGGCAAAAATGGAGAGCCTGATAGGAACCCATCTCAGCACCTGCTCTTTAGAACTGCCGGTGCTGAGCGCTGAAAAGACCCGGCTCACTTAAAGCTCTGCATATGTAAATGCATATGGGAAATCTAATTGGATACGAACAGTGTGTATGCACCTCACTCCCTCAGGAGTTAACAAACAGAAACCTTTCACTGATACAAAAAAACGGAGCAAATTCATTTCATTCCCCGTTTGGTGCGTGAGTATCAGGGAATGGAGAAATCTGAATTTTCTACAAGCAAGGCCAACACATATATCAAACTAATTTCACATTTTTGTTGTGTGTAAATAATAAATAGTGAAAAAGTGCAGGCTAGCACACCCCTAAATTCACATTTTTCCCTTCACGCGAGTCTCATGAAACCAAGAGGCTCACTACAGAAACTTTCCACTGGCACAAAGAACAAGAACATTTAATTGACACAATTCAGTCAAACTGCTGTGTGAAATAGATAATGTAGAAAGTGGTATTTACCCAGCAAGGTCAAAAGAAGAGGTAACTGATTTTTTTTTTTGTTTTTTCATTTTAGGCAATATGTTTTTGCACTTTTTTTTATTTCTGAAGAAGCAAAAGTAGTACAAACTGTGCTGCTTTTTAGGTCTCGCCTGGCGTTAGCAGCGCACATGCACTTCTCTCGCCATGCGAGGGCTTCTTGGAATCGATACGATTCCAGAAGTCGTGTCGCTGCTCCGCCTCCAATTTTGATTGGTGCGCATCGTTTTGCGTCATGGATGATGCAAAACACAGTGTAATGATTGCACCGGAGGCAATCATTACACTGAGGGTTGCCACCCTGTCCGCTTTTGGCCCAGCCCACCGGGATTGGATCGTTTACTTGCGGAGGGACACGGCCTCCTTCAATTACTCTGTAAGCACTATTTGCTTGAGTCCTCCTTCTCTCTTCTAGCGTGCGCGCGTTCCATAGAACTGCTGTAACCCACCACGTCTGCCCTGCTGCCGACTCCCAGCGTGGCGCGCTGGCTGTCCTGTAGTAGGCGAAGAGTTTGCGTTTCTGAGCCCCCTGCATGCTTTCTATTGTTGTTTGTACCTGTAATCTCTATTGTTGCCTGTTTGTCTACCTGCGCTATCATTGCCTGTTTTTGTACCCTGCTCTCTTTTGTTGCCTGTTTTTGAACCCGCGCTCTCTGTCGTTGCCTGTTTCGGTACCTGCGCTCCCTATTGCTGCCTATCGTTGTCTGTTTCTGTGCCTGCGCTCTCTCTCTTTTGTTGCCTGTTTCTGTACCCGTGCTCTCTGTCATTGCCTCTTTTTATACCAGCGCTCTTTATTGTCGTCTGTTTTTGTACCGCCTTTCTCCAGGCTCGTATAAGTGTGGGAGGTAGACTGTACTCCATTCGCGCCTATTGTGGTCGGTTCCTAGCGCGCGTCTTGCGTCTGCCTTCCTCCTTCCCGGCGTATGAGCAAAGAACAACGCATCCTCCTCTGCAATGACAAGGTGCCCAAATAGCTGGCTTCCGTGCCAAGAGACGCCACGTTCAAGCCTTAGTTCCCGGTTGGCACGAGTCTCTGTGCCGAGGACGGATTCCAGGCAGCGTGCTGCATGATGCAAAATTTGTAGTATGTGAACGCGCAGAAAATGTGTTCCCTGGCTGCATCCGGCAGCAGGGCGTCCTGGTCAGCAATGACTGCCTCCCTCACGCCGTGCTGGGCGCAGCTGTTCTTTATGCAAACAAAAGAAAGGGCACCTCTTGCCCTGTCCTTACAGAAATGGCTTTTGAGGTCTCCATTGATACTGTGAAAAATAATGATTTCAAAGAGCACAGGTTAGCAATGCAGGGGTTTCCTTTTGTACATTGTCTTAATCGTTATACATTATATCTAATAAGCACACTGGATTTATTTTGTGCGCATTAGGAAACCGCAGTGACTATTTTTGTTTCCATTGTTATAAAATGCGCAGTAGCTTGAAACATTATTTCAAATAACGTGTGTTAGAAATGGGATCTCTAGTTGGCAAGGGCTTGCACCTTTGTCCAAGTAGGGACCCTTCTTCCTAGTCAGGGTAAGGGAGTTACACTCCTAAAATAACCCCTGCTCACCCCCTTGGTAGCTTGGCACGAGCAGTCAGGCTTATTCTAGAGGCCGTGTGTAAAGCATTTGCACATAACCAACAGTAATACAGTGTAAGCACTACAAACGGACACCACACCAGTTTAGAAAAATAACCAATATTTTTATATACTCAAGACAAGACCAATTACGACAAAAATCCACAATACTATACTTTAAAAATGAATGCTTGATAAGGTAACTTCTTCTTTGCAGGAATAACACAAAAGCAAAGTTCGATGCGAGTCGGTAGCCCCGTCCGGGTCTACCGCGATGCTGAATTACACAGAGTCCAACAGTTCTAGCCGACCGCGTCGCTACGGGCCAGCAGAGTCGTGAACAGACTCGGTCACAGTACCTTTCTCGTGGTGGCTGGTACGGAGTGTGCAGAGCCGGTCGGCGTTCGTCGCGGTTTCGGTGCAAGACGGAGCGATGCAAGGTGCGGTGTCCCTCGATGCGGTGCAGGCAGCGGCTCAATGAGCGTCGTGCAGACGGAGTCGGTGAGTCCAAGGCGTGCGGTGCAGGGCGAGACGGTGTACGATGCGGTGCTGACAGGTTGCGATGCGGGCGACCTAGCCGGAGTGCGGGAGCTGGCGTCGGACAGCGGTGCGAGTCGGAGCGGTGCGTCCCAAACGTGCGAGCGGTGCCCCAAATGCGATGCGGTCACGACTGTTGAGCCAATTGCAGCGACCGCGTCGGTCGGGTCCGGCTGGTTCAGTGAAGCGATGCGATGCGAACTGCGGTGCCCACAGGTCACGGTGCAAGCAGCGGCTCGGTGTTGACGGCGTCGGACGTCGCCTACGGTGAGACCAGGGTTGCGATGCGAAGCGGGGCGATGCGGTCTGCGGGGCAAACAGGTCACCGGTCAGGGATGGATTCGGTTGACGGAGTCGGTTGCAGTTCCCTTCCTCTGTGGCAACTGAAACAGCGTTCCAGAAGCGGTACCCAGAGGCTTGTGAAGTCTTTGTAGTCCCTGAGACTTCTTAACAGGAGGCCAGCTCGGTTTCAGGCCCTTGGAGATACTCAGCACAAGTTTGTAGAAAGTTCAGTCCTTTCACTGCCCAAGACAGAAGCAGCAACTGCAGGCCAACCCAACAAGGCAATAACTCAGCAAAGGGGCAGTACTCCTCTTAGCAGCTCTCCAGCTCTTCTTCTTGACAGGTTCCTTGATTCCAGCGAGATCTAAATTCATGGGGTCAGGGCCCCAATATTTATATCCCAAATTCCTTTGTTCTCTGAAGGCAGAGAGGCCTTTGCCTAGTCCAAACCAGTTCTGGAGCACTTTGTTGACAAGTCTCCGTCCCTTCTTTCAGAGAGTAGGCCAGGGACATCAGACGCACCACAGGAGGTGGAGCCAGCATTGTGGAGGGAAGGCACTGTCCTATTCAGGGCCCAGGTGCAACTCCTCCCACCCATCTACATGTAGATCTTGCTATTCAGCCCTGTGCTGACTCACCCTGTCTCCTGGCATCCCCCAGCCCCTGTCACTCACACTCCAGACAAGGGATACACAACCTCGCAGAGGCAGGCTTGGATGGTTTAGACAAGAAAATACCCACTTTCTAAAAGTGGTATTTTCAAACACAGAATGTTAAAACCAACTTCACTAAAAGATGCATTTTATCATTCTGAGTCCAGGCATACTAAACTCGAATTTCTACCATGTTCCCGGGGTCAGTTAGGATTATAAGCTGTAATAATCAAAACTGCCCATTCTGGCCTATGGGGAACAGGTAGCCTTGCAATAGTGAAAAACGAACTAGGCTGTAATTCACTATCAGGACATGCCACACACACCAGGGCATGTCCTACCTTTCGCATACACCGCACCCTGCCCACAGGGGTACCTTGGGCCTACCTTAGGGGTGACTAACATGTAGAAAAGGGAAGGTTTAGGGACTTGCAAGTGTGCGCACTTGCCAGAGTCGACATGTCAGCCCCAGGCTGCGCACAGGCTCTGCAATGGCAGGCCCGAGTTACACTTTACGGGCTGTTTGCGTGGGTGGCACAATCCAGTGCTGCAGCCCACCAACAGCATTTGGTCTATAGGCCCTGGCACTCGCAGGGCACTTTACAAGGGACTGACACATAAACCAAATAGGCCAATCATGGAAACGCCAATCCGCAACACATTTTAAACAGGAGCACTTGCACTTTCCCACTGGATAGCAGTGAGGAAAGTGCGCAGAATCATTACACCAGCAAAAACAGAGTCAAAACCGGGAGGTCAGAAAGCAAAAAGTCAGGGGAAACACGCCAAAAGATGCCAAGTCTAACACAGTGCCTCTGTGTTGACATGCTGTTGGCGCTCTCCCAGCATCCGGAAAACATTCCATCTTTTTCTGAACCTTAAGAACTGATGTGTAACCCCCCACCCCCCTCCCTCCCCGTTCCCACCCACACAAGGGAAGGGTAGTCCAAAGTGTGTTCCGCCCAGAAAGCTGTGTTTCTATACCGAAAAAAAGATTATGATAACCCTTGTGCACGCGGGCGGCCCTGCAGGGGCTGCGTGGACCATGAGAACTGGTTCATACCGCATTCCAGACAAGCCTGGTCATTTTACAACCAGAACCTGTGCTTTCATTTTAAGAGCAAACGTTTATTATATTTTCACTGGGAGAAAAAAAAACGTGATCAATGCACCGGGAATTTCTTTTTATATTGTGACTAAGAGGGTGCCTCATTTAAAGGCTTTTAAGGATTTGTGGAATTAGTATTTTCCACGTAAAGTGGTTAAAAAGCTTAAAGCCTGATTAAAAAATATGGGTGCATGCAAAAAACTTGTACGACAATGTCAGGTGAAAATCGAGTAGGAGGAAGAACAAGGTTAGTTATGAAGTGCAAGCACTTGTCTAAGACATTGCTTTCCCGCCACACAGAGCTTTCAGTGTGTGTATTCCCTTGCTGAATCATGCATATTTTAACGCTGGGGAGCTCTCAGTTTAGAACAAGCATTGAAAATGCAATAGGTCTCGCCTTTGATTAAGTTAAAGCCATTTGCTTTGCTATACAATACCATTAGCAAAGCAAATGGCTTTAACTTAATCAAAGGCGAGACTTATTGCATTTTCAATGTTTGTTTTTTACTGTTGTTTATAGATAAAATCCCACTGAATCTTTGCACTAGGCAGAAGCATGCAAATTAATTTGCATCATTCTTTAGCCTTGTGGGATAGCAAACTTCGGAAATGGTATTTGCTCAACCAAGGCCAAAAAAAGAAAGAAAAACTCAATATGAAGCTATTTCGCTTCAAATAATAATAATACACTGAGAAGTTGTATACAGCTTTTCAGTCGTTAAAGCTGAGACTAAGCTCGAGCAGCATCTTTTGTCCCATTCTAAGTATCAACAATGGTGCAAATTAAATATGATTTTTTAAAAGGAGCCTTATGGACTACAAATTGTTTTGTATCTTTTGCATTGTAAGTGTACATTGGTTTATAATCAATAAATATAACATATGTTTCGTAGGAAATGTTGACTGCTTCTTTCACTTGTCTATATCGAGTTCACCAAAAGTGTTCAGCAGATCGGCAAATGTAAAGTGTGCATTGAAGGACTAGCGATATGCATGTTTTAAGGGAAGGCTTTATTGGGCATTCTTGAGTGACTGCAAGTTTATTTATTGGTTTTAGAGTCTCTGTTCCTCTTAACCCCCTGCTTTCTTTATTGAGTGTCTGGGCGCCTGTGGTTCCTTTGAATACCACCCGCCCCCCCCTCACAGACCTTCCTCATTCCGTGGAAAGCTGGGCTCTGAGGGGCATATTCACAAGGAGCTATCGCCAAATTAACAGCACTTTATCGCAGCCAAAGTCGTGATAAATTTACCCCCATTCACAAGCCAGTGTTAACAGCCCATAGCACCAGTTTACCCGTGATAGCAGCCGCAAAAACATCGCCACAGAGGACCCTCACAAATATCGCTAATGAGATGCAGAGTAGGCGTTCCCGTGACAAAAATCGAGACAACAGCACACCTCAACATTCACAACGACCTGCCACATCCGCGATAAAAACACAAAACAGGCGATAAGGCACGTTAGCACCAGGAAATCTACTCCTGCTCTGACCTGGTGTAAAGTCGGACGGCTGCCTGCAAACCAGAAGGGAGCACAGCCCAGGGCCACATCCGAAGGGCAACAGATGCCATGGAGCCATCCATCATGCGGCCCGGACATCCAAGAGGGCCACAACACCCACCGCCACCACCCCCAGGACCCCATCCCACACCCGGAACACCCCTCCACGGACCAACACAGACGCAGTGCAGACAAAGACAGCGGAACCCCAGGAAACGTACCAGCCGCACAGACCCAACATCTGACAATGTCACCTTCCACTCCAGGCTGAAAGGGACAACCAACCTACGCATCCTGACCATCATCGCCTAACAGGCCTACAGCAAAAACACAGCGGACAACCAACATCACACCCCACACAAAGCTGATGGCGTGGCTGCACCTGTTGGCCCCTGAGACCCCCCATCCAACACCCACCAGAGTCGGAGGAGTTCCACAGCCAGCCACATCCAAGTCCCCCACACCTGTCCTGGACATCACCATAACCCTGGTACCCCAGTCCCCATACGTACAACACAATGCGCAGGATCCGCTGGAGACCAAGCAAGGACCATACGCCATAGCAGGATGCACGCACGTGTTGGGGGCAACACACAGCACACATGTACTACCTGTGCCCCCTGGTGACACAGCACACAATCACCGCAACAGGAAGCACACGTCTCACACCAATGTGCAGGCAACAACAGAACACCGTGGAACACCCAACAATGTCGCCTTCAAATACACAGCCAGTGTGCATGGTACCTTCATCTTCCGACAGTCCATCATCAACCAGCGTTCCCAGGATGGCAACAAGGGAAATGTACAGCCCCTTGGCAACATACAAATGAACACCCCACACACCTCAACACCACAACCATGTAACTCACAACTCTGGCAATGCACACGTCACAAAATCACATACAACAGGCACAACAATATGCCCGCCCACCAGACACGACAGAACAACTTACAATGTCCACATGGGCAAGCCCTGAAAATGAGCCAGCAACAGCATGGCACCTCAGCCACATACTTGCCGAATGTGGGGAGAGGTGGCAACCAGGCATGTGTGAAGGATGCAGTAGAACCATGATTGGGAAAGTACACAATGCCAACAGTGCCGGAGATGTGCTGGACACCTCGCAGTATGCAGAACACACCCATATCCATGGCGACATACACCGCTTGCGTATGGAGTGTAGTGGACAGTGGACGCTACCATGTCACCACAGCCAGTGGGGGACCTCGCGGAAATGTTGCCTGTTACGCCCCCCCCTAAGCGTCAGCGGAGTGGGATGGCCCAGCGTACGCCACGCCAGCGTAGGGGTGTGAATAAAAACCACGTAGGCCTGGGCGTGGTCCACTTCCAGAAAGACCCACGTCTCTGCCAGGGCGGCGCCTCCCACCTCGCCACGAGGCCAACGCCATCCCCGTGAGCGGAGTTGCCTGAGATGCCGTGCGCCTGCCGGACCCCGGCACGCTGGTCCATGAACCCATCAGGCCAGCCCCTGCGCAGCCAGGCCACACTGATCACCTTCCGACACCGGCGTGTGTCAAGGAGGGCCCACCACGTGCCGGCGCAAGCCACAAGCCCGAGGCCCGAGACCTTGGCAGCCACCTCAGACCATCACGGCTGCCACGACACCGGCCCGCTTTATTCCTTTTTTGTTGACGTACTCCACTGCCGCCCCCGGCCTACTCTTCGGACCAGTAGGTCCCACATGTGGAACTGTGTCTTGAGTCATGAATGGCAATGACCCCATATCCCGGCCAGCGGCCACAGCACCAGACCCCCCAAGTTCAGTGAGGCATAGTTCCATATGGGCATCTTGCGACACGTGGTGCCACTAACCCTGTCCAACGCCAGGCTGCTACACGTGGTGCCACTGAACCTGAACTACGCAGGCCGGTGGGGCCATCCAACCTATGCCGGCGACACTCGGTGAATGGGCCGTGCTGACCGCTGCCTCAGGCCTACACCACGATCAGGTAGGTCACACATTTGGAACTGAGTCTTGATTACACTATGGCAGTGAACATCATTTAAGGCAGAGAACAATACACTGTGCACCCTCCGATGTGGTGGCAACAAGTCTGTGCATGGCATCACAACCACACGTGTCTGTTGACCTACGCGGACCACTGCCCTCGGCCTACGCTGCGCACGAGTGGGATCCCTGATTTGTAACTGAACATCGGTAATTCAGAAGGCAGAATACATTTCCTCGTACGCACAGAGGGGCGTAAGAGGATGACACGTTGCAGTCCGGAGGGAACAGGATCAGCGTCACGGAGGTGATTGAACACTACCGACAACTGCCACTGTGTCACCAACTCTGTGCCTCGCGAGCCAACGACCCGTGGCTGTGGGCCACTGCTGACCGCTGCCTCCGGCCTACACTGCGGTCCAGTAGGTCACAGAGCCTTGAATTGGCATTCTTGGAGTTCACATCTGTGTACAGGCATCATCGCAGACTGCATCCCCTCACAGCACCTGTGCCACTAAGTTTGTTCCCCGACATTCATGGACAGTCACTGGTCGGACATTGGTGGCGTTTGAGTCCATGGACTAGGGGCTAGTTTTCATCCTCATGTAACTGATCCCGAATTGTTGGTGAGGACGAGGGTGGCGCTTTCCACTCCTCCATTTGCTGCTTCCAGGTAACATCAGACCTTCCGCATCATGCCCTGGAGGACACCTTCCACTGTCCCCCGAAACCCTCCGCAACATACACCTCGGACATTGATGGGGACCCGCTCAGGTCGCATGGCCCATCTGACTGCACCGCAAGTCACCGTTCCCGTGGCTGGGTGCCTGTGCCGGCCGCAGTGCATCCGGGGCCACTAACTCTGTGCTGCTCAGGCCTGGGACCCCTTCTTCTGAGTCATTGAATGGCCTCTGTAGCGATGGTCTTGGGGTCATCAACGCCATGTGTCTGTGGCCCTGCGCTGTCCGCCTCCTCCGGCCCCAACTGCGGTCCACCAGGGCCCACACATGGCATTGAGTCTTGACCGGCCCGGACGTCGCATCACCGCAGGAGACACACACCACCACCGCAAGGACCAGCTTCAACCGCCATCTGCCAGAGTCCAAACGGTGGTCCTGACAGACCTAAGGAGTTGCTCAGACCTGTCGTGGATGCCATCATCGGACTGATACCCTGCTCAGCACTCCAGGTGCCAGTGACTCAGTGCACCGCAAGTCATTGTCAGTTACTGATTGAGTTTTGTGCTGTTGTGAGGTTGCGCAGCAATGTCACCTCATGCAGTGGGTAAGACCTGGGACTATGATGAGGAAGATGTGTCAAGTGTGCGGAAGGGAGAGGGCACAGACAATGGGAGGGCAGGAGGCAACAGCCCCACGGCAGGAATGCAGACTGGTGGTGGTAGTCAAGCTACACACCCGGATCTATTGCTGGGTATTGCGCTGTGGACTGCGGATGCAACTGTCACCTCAGGAAGTGTGGGAGACCTGGGACGTTGATGAGGAAGTTGATGCAGGTGTAACACACCCCACTGCATCTGCATCAGGACTGATCCGAAGGGACACAATCCTAGCAATTTCTTCACATGAGCGCGCTCTTCTCTAGTGCCCCTGCCTCAGTGCACTGAAACTCAAGGAACGTCCAGACTGAATATTGGGTGACCTCTGTCCTTACTTCGGATCCCTCCATGTTGCTCTGCAGTTGACTCTGTTATGCTGGTGTTTTCTGTTTCCATTGCACTGGTGTCCACTGTTCAGGTTGTTGGCAGCACCAAGCACTCCGTGCGGGCTGGCTTATACTCACCCACACACATCCAGCACAGGCGTCACTGTACATGTGGCCCTGCCAATAAAGGGGCCAGGCGCACGTGCCCGTGGCCAGTTCAACATGATATGTGCATGTGTCTCTGTGGACGTGTGGGTCTCCTTTGTGGGGTGTGGGTGGTCCCTGAAGGGTATTGGACACCCATGTATGTGTTCTGGTTCGCATTCCATGGGTTCGGCAACACCCTCACCTGTTGGGCCACCTCCTTTTGGCGTTCTGCCACCTGGCATTGGGATGCCATGTGTGGGTGGGTGAAGTGTTGTGAGCCAGCCGTGATTGCGGGTGCTTCATGCTGTGTGGTCTGTTGCAGGGGCTGGGTTCTCCTCTGAGTGGCTTGTCTGCCCTGGTCCTGGTGGTGGGTTGTGTGGGATGTCCATGGGCTGTTGTAGGACGTCGGTGTCTGGGCTGTGGTGTTCGTCTCGGGCATCACTGATGGGTTGTCTGTTCTGACCTGCTGGAGGTGTTGTTTGTCCCTCTGCATTGTGAAGGGGAGGTGCATGTTGGCATTGTGTTGGCGCCTTGTTCTTGTCGACATGCAGACTGTGTGATGATGTACATTGTGAGTGTTTGGGCGGTGGTGGCTATTTGAGTTGGGACAGTGTCCATTTGGCCTACATGGCTGATGTGGGGTTGTGGGGGTAGATGTGCATCTCACAGTTCCCTGCTCTGTCCGATGTGATTGTTCTGTTACTGTGCCTGGTTGGACCCAGTTGTGTCCCCTGTTCTGCAGTGTGGGTGTTGCACTTTGTGCCACATTGTCATGGTATGTGCTGTGATTGCTATGTGTGTGTGCTGCAGTGTGCCACGGGGATGGGGGACATGTCCCTGGGTAATTGTGGGTGTGCAGTGTGTTACACCTCATTGTGCATGTGTGGCATTGTGCCCATCACCCACAGTCCCCCCAGTCCCTGTTGGATCCTCACCCTGTTGTTGTTGTGTCAGGTCCTGTCGGGCTGTGTCCGTACTCCCTACTCCTTGCACCCTCTCCACACTGATGACTGTGGCCTGGGTTTCCTCCTGCTCTTCCTGTGGCGCTGGACTGCCACCTCCTGTCGCCGTTGCTGCCTTCCTGTTGGCAGCGGGTTTGTACCTGGTTTAGGTTGTCAGGTCCTGCCAGCGCCGATTGGCCTCCTGGATTGGCCTCCTGGGCTCTGCGACTGCATTCCAGGCGGTCTGCTTGTGGGTCATTTGCTGGTAGTGTTCTGTCGCCTCCGTGGCCTTGGTCTTGTTTTCCTGCGGTCTGCACCCCGTCTTCCTCTCCCTTTTCTCCTTGGCCTTCCCCGACCCACTTGTTCCTTGCTGGTGGTCTGTGGGGGTTGTGGTGTTCGCGTTGCCCTCTGCGCTGGGTCAGGGTGCATGGATGTTGCTACGTGCTTTGGCTTGTTTCTGGTGTGTTGTGCCTGTGGTTTTTATGGTGCAATTGCCCGCCAGACGCGTGGGAGTTGCAGGCCTGAGGCTGCTTTTCGCAGCTGTTTGTACCGCGATTGGCCTCATCGCATGATTTCTCGCATTCACGTTTCGCATTTTTTGGGCGTGGTGTTGATTTACACGCTGACATTTGACGCGTTATCTGGTGACTATCGCATGGTACCGCCTTGTTGTGAATTCCACATTGACACGGGGTTATTTTCCCGTGATAGGCTGCGTTATTGAAAGTTGCGTTACGCTACTCTTGCGGTAGTTATCACACGTTCTTGTGAATATACCCCTGAATGTGACACATGGTTTCTGTGCCTTGTGGACAACTAAACTAACTCCGCCTTACAGGGAAAGTACATTTAGAATTTTCGTTAAATGTTTCTCTAAGGGCGCTGCTGAAAGCAAAACCCAAAAAGTTTTCTTCTGCTTGCGTTTGGATTTTTCAGGTAAAGCTGCTTTGGGGTGGATAAAAACCGGGGCTAAGAGATTTTCACACATGTTTTATTGAAGCCCTCCACTGATGCGAAGGGGAAATGCATTTATCGCCGCGTGGCAGTAGATGAGAAGACTTGTAAGGTAATGCGAGGAATCACAAGAAATGCAATTAAAGTATTTCCACCGGCCGGTGTATTAGGACAAAGCAGTGAAAGGAAGGGAAATCCTCTTTATGCGAGGGCTGAATTCAGAGCATTGTGTACTTCATAAAATTAAACAACCGGAGGATAAGTGAACAATGAGGCGCAGAATCACAAGACAGCAAATGCATGTCGACATGAAGCAGAGGAAGACGGAGCAGACAGGAAAGCAAAGAAAACAGAACAAGCGAAGACAGACAGTGTCTGACATTTGACCCCAGTCTTGAAATTTACAGCAAACGTGAGGAGATAAGGACAGGAGCAAGAGTGCCAATTGCTTTTCAAGAAAGAAGAAAGTAGTCCCTCAAACACATACTAAAATGGTAACCAGTGTATTTATATTGTACTTAGTCCCTGCTCTCTGGGAGTGGTAAACACGGCATGAGGCATGACAAATGCATGCCATGGACAAATGAGGTGAAAGAATAGGAGAGTGACAATGCAGTCAGAAAATGGGAAGCCTCTGGGTAGGCTCTAACCCCACAGAGTAGATACAGAATGTCTCAAAGAGACCTAAAAAACTGAGTTCATCTGCAGGCCCCTGCAACCCTGTTCTACATCATGAAATGTCACTCACTTTGTAATATGTAGGTAGCACTTAGTTGCTTGCCAACTAGGTTAGTGGTAATGTGCCAGCACATACAAATTATACTGCTACATATAATCAGCAAATACGCGGCACATTCTACAGTGACACACTAAATCAAACACACATAATGCATTGTCTGTGCTAAGTTAACGTTGCTACATCGTTTATCGGTGCACCACGTACATACACACCAGTCAGATGGATGGTTTGTTTGCGGGTGCTAAACCAGACTAGTTTTATGGTGAGAACAAGTGTCCACTTGTGAAACTGAGCAAGTTTCTCACTCAACTGTCTGAAGCACATCATGCACACCATCATGCACTAGCCTTCTTTAAGATGTGCTACAGTGAAGTTTGTCAATATAACCATCCAGCAATTCCTTCAGCGACCACTTCTTTCAATGCACACACCCCAACAGTCACTAGGTTTGCGCTGTCACTAATATCCCCCAGTCTGTGACTGGATTGTACACGATGTATACATGTAGACTGCAGGTAAAAATGTACAGTTGCTGGAGGTGGGATCCTGCTGGGAGAGTTAAACCTCCAGTGAGAGTCGTATTGAGGACATCCACGAATGGTGTGCGTGTTTACTAAAGCATAGTGCAGCCTGTGTGGCATTCGTGCGACTTGTGTTTCATCAAATACCTGCTGTGGAAATGTGTGCAAATTAACACTGCAAGTGTGGAAAGACCTTTCCATTAAAAGCCCCTCTGCCAAAATAGGGGATTTCTATGAAGGTCAGTTAGCGGCAGGTTCTACACTAATCATGCTCTACACTGATGGCCAGAAAAAGGAAGATAACAAAACATTCATTGTGAAATGAAATGATCACAATCAATCAATCAATCACAGAATTTGTAAAGCGCACTACTTACCCGCGAGGGTCTCAAGGCGCTGGGGAAAAAAAAGGGGGGGCTGCTACTGGTCGAACAACCAGGTCTTGAGTAGCCTCCTGAAGGTCAGCAGGTCTTGGGTCTGTCGTAGGCTTAGTGGAAGGGTGTTCCAGGTCTTGGCGGCGAGGTGGGAGAAGGATCTGCCGCCGGTGGTGGTTCTTCGAATGCGAGGGACGGTGGCGAGGAGAGGTCGGCGGAGCGGAGTTGGCGGTTGGGGACGTAGAAGAGGAGTCGTCTGTTGAGGTAGGCTGGGCCAGTCTTGTGGAGTGCCTTGTGTGCGTGGATGAGGAGTTTGAAGGAGATTCTCCTGTCGACGGGGAGCCAGTGCAGGTTCCTCAGGTGGGGGTGATGTGGCTGTGGCGTGGTACATCGAGGATCAGGCATGCGGAGGCGTTTTGTATGCGTTGCAGTCGCTTGATGAGCTTGGCCGGGGCTCCCGCGTAGAGGGCGTTCCCATAGTCAAGTCTGCTACTGACGAGGGCCTGGGTGACTGTTCTTCTTGTGTCTGTCGGGATCCACCTGTAGATCTTGCGAAGCATGCGGAGGGTGTTGAAGCAGGAGGATGAGACTGCGTTGACTTGCTTGGCCATGGAGAGCGTTGAGTCGAGGATGACTCCCAGGTTGCGTGCGTGGTCGGTGGGTGTCGGGGCTGCTCCCAGCGTCGTTGGCCACCAGGAGTCGTCCCAGGCTGAGGGGTTGGAGCCGAGGATGAGGACCTCTGTCTTCTCCGTGTTCAGTTTTAGTCGGCTGATCTTCATCCAATCGGCGACGGCCTTCATTCCTTCATGGAGGTTGGATTTGGTGGCGAGGGGTCCTTGGTGAGGGAGAGGATCAGTTGAGTGTTGTCGGCGTAGGAGATTATGTTGAGGTCGTGCTGTCTGGCGATGCGTGCGGCGGGGCCATGTAGATGTTGAACAGTGTTGGGCTGAGGGACGATCCCTGGGGTGCGCCGCAGATGATCTCGGAGGCTTCGGATCGGAATGGTGGGAGGCGGACTCTCTGGGTTCTGCCGGCGAGGAAGGAGGTGGCCCATTCCAGGGCCTTGTCTCGGATCCCTGCGTCGTGGAGGCGTGCGCGTAGAGTGCGGTGGCAGACAGTGTCGAAGGCGGCGGAGAGGTCCAGCAGGATGAGGCTGCGGTCTCACCGTTGTCCAGCAGGATCCTGATGTCGTCGGTGGCGGCGATGAGGGCAGTCTCAGTGCTGTGGTTGCTGCGGAACCCCGATTGGGATGGGTCCAGGATGCTGTTTTCTTCGAGGTATCGGGTTAGCTGTTTGTTGACGATCTTCTCGATGACCTTGGCTGGGAACGGAAGCAGGGAGATGGGCCGGAAGTTCTTGAGGTCTCTCGGGTCTGCCTTGGGTTTTTGAGTAGGGCGTTGATCTCTGCGTGTTTCCAGCTCTCTGGGAAGGTCGCGGTCTCGAAGGAGAGATTGATGACGTTGCACAGGTGGGGTGCGATGGAGCTGCTGGCTTTGTTGAAGATGTGGTGCGGGAAAGGGTCTGACGGGGAGCCGGAGTGTATTGTGCTCATGGTCTTGATGGTGTCCTCGATGTTCACGCTGGCCCAGGCTGGCAGGGGGTCGTGGTCGATGGTGTTCGGCGGGTCTGGTGCATCGATCTTAGTTGGGGCTGTCTGGGTGTTGAAGCTGTCGTGGATGTCGGTGATCTTGCAGTGGAAGAAGGTGGCGAGGAATCGCACAGGGGTTGCGGCGGCGGGATGTCGTTGGTGTTGGAGCTGGGGTTGGAGAGTTCCTTCACGATGTTGAAAAGCTCCTTGCTGTTGTGTGCGTTGTTGTCGAGGCGGTCTTTGAAGGAGATTCTCTTGGCGGACTTGATGAGGTGGTGGTGGTTACGGATGGCGTCTTTGTGGGCTGCGTGGCTGTCCGGTGTCTTATCACTGTGCCATTTCTTCTCTAGTTTCCGGCAGGTACGCTTGGAAGCTAGGGGTTCCGAGGTGAACCAGCTGGCTCTTTTGGTGGTGTCACTGTAGGTGGGTTGTTTCAGCGGGGCGAGGGTGTTGGCACAGTCGTCCATCCATCGTCTGAGGTTGCAGGCAGCGTCGTCGGTGTTGGATGGGTCGGAGGGAGGGCTGAGAGCGAGGTTGCCCGTGGTTGGTCTTCGGTGACTTTGCTCCAGCAGCGGCGTGGGATCTGTCGGGTGCGGTGGTGTGTGGTGGGTTTCTGGAAGGTGAAATGGATGCAGCGGTGGTCGGTCCAGAGGAGTTCCGTGGTGTGGCTGAAGGAGACGTGGGAGCTTGAGGAGAAGATGGGGTCTAGCGTGTGGCCGGCGGAATGGGTCGGTGTTGTGACGAGCTGGCTCAGACCGAGGTTGGCGAGGTTGTCGATCAGGGTGGTGGAGTTGCTGTCGTTGTTGTTCTCCAGGTGAAAGTTCAGGTCTCCGAGGAGGATGTAGTCGGTAGAGGTCAGGGCGTGAGTGCTGATGAAGTCGGCGATGGAGTCGCTGAACTGGGGTCGGGGCCCAGGGGGTCTGTAGACAAGGGTGCCTCTAAGGGTGTTGTTGGGGTCCGTGTGGATCTGGAAGTGCATGTGTTCGGCGGTGCTGAGAGTGTTGTCGGTGCTGGTCGAGACCCTGATGGTGTTCTTGTGGACGATGTCGATTCCTCCTCCTACTGCGTTGATGCGGTCTCTGCGGGTGATCTTATAGCCGTCTGGGATGGCTATGGCGATGTCGAGGGCGGAGGAGTCGTTCATCCAGGTCTCTGTCAGGAAGGCGACGTCTGGTGATGATGTGTCGAGCAGGTCCCAGAGCTCGGCGGCGTGTTTGCGTGCGGAGCGGGTGTTCAGTAGGATGCATCGGAGGTGGTTGAGGTCCTTCTTGGCGGGCGCCTCAGTGGCTCTGAGGCTGGTGTAGCTGCAGTTCCGGCAGGTGAAGGGACCATGGGTGCGTTTCGGTGCGGCCTTGAAGCAGTTGTGCGTCCGTCCGGGGTTGAGAGCGTGGAGTGTGGTGGCATCGTATCGGCATCAGTCCTCGAGGCTGGTGCGGGGGGCGCACGGCCCAGGGGGTCTGGCACTGGGCGCGGTCCAGGCGCGGACGGGCGCAGACGGGCTTGCCTTAGGCGCGGCCGCACAGCGGCCGCCATATATGGGGAGGTGGGAGGAGGAGCAGCTGGGAGGCGGGAGGCAGGGGCAGCGAATGGGCAGTCAGGGGCGGGGCCGCAGGGAGCGCAGCGGCAGGAGGTGGAGAGAGGCAGCGAGGGGTACAGAAGGCAAAAAGACACAGGGAAAATGGGGGCAGCGAGGGAACCAGAAAGAAAAATGGACACAGGGAGAATGGGGGCAGCGAGGAAACAGAAGGCAAAATGGGCACAATTCAATGGGGGCAGCGAGGAAACAGAAAGAAAAATGGACACAGGGAGAATGGGGGCAGCGAGGAAACAGAAGGCAAAATGGGCACAATTCAATGGGGGCAGCGAGGAAACAGAGAGAAAAAAGGACACAGTGAGAATGGGGGCAGCGAGGAAACAGAAGGCAAAATGGGCACAATTCAATGGGGGCAGCGAGGAAACAGAAAGAAAAATGGACACAGGGAGAATGGGGGCAGCGAGGGGAAACAGACGGAAGCGGGCACCGAGGCCACAAGCAGAGGGGCGAGCTTACCAGCAGCAGCAGCGGGCAGGATACCACAGGCGGAGCTGTGTGGCGGGGGAGCGACCTACCTGGTAAGCGTACAATTTGAGCAGCCTAGTGGAGGTCTCTGGCTTGTTTGTCGTGTGTGCTGTCCCATCCGAGGACAGAGCTAACCAGCACATCCCGTTTATGCTGGCACGCGTTAAAACAATAGATGGCTTTCAGGGCCGGACTGGCCATAGCGGGCACCGGGCGTTTCCCTGGTAGGCCGCCAGGGTGGGGGCCGGTGGCTCCATTGAAAGTTTAAACGCTATCAAACACTCCTTACCTTTTATCTGACAGCCTTTAGCATGCTTGGACCGGTCTGAAGTGTGTAACAGTGTTTCACTTGCATGCTTCTCACGCTCCATGCTCATTGCCACTGTTTCCCAGATGCTTATCAGAGCAGAGCGTCTGGTGTTGCCACGTTTCTTAATATGTGCTAATTATGTCAAACATCAAATTATACTAGAGGAGGCAGGAAAAGCAGAGCTATTAAAATACTATGAGGAGGGGAGTGAAGCGGCGGGAGGTGGAGAGGCTTCGAGGCATACTGGGAAGAAAAAAGTAAAGAAACAGTCTCCCTCTAGACTGGTGCCGTGACCCAACTACTTCACGTGTGCTAACCCGTTCCTGGTATTTACAGACCAGGAACTGGTGATGTGGACAGGTATCCACTAAGCCTGCGTCAGTCGTTGGTGAAAGGGTGCCCCCACTGCCCCATGAGCTGGCCATTGGCCAGTTTCTTGCTGGGATTGCTGCTGCAATTGCTAAAGTACCGGGCACGCTGAAGGCACGTGTGCAGTTAGGCAAGGCACTTGAAAGAGTTAATTTAATAAGGTAAATCTAAAACTTACCAGTGAGCCAGCCCAGCTAATGGACGACTAGAAGTAGCTTTACCCAGTGCTTTAAATGGGAAAAAAATACTGCAGGTACTCATTTTAATGGGGCGAGTGGGCGGGGCTAGGGGCGGGGCTAAGAGCAAGACATGTTGATACCAATTGACTTCAATACTAGTTGCAGCACATACCAAACACATGAGAAATGCGTTTCTATAAACAAAACGGGTTAATTCGTTACACAAAACGAAAGCCAAACGTGGTGATGTTTTAACATTTCCTTGTTTTATAATATTTGCAGCTTCCAGACTGTTATTTACTGTTGCTTGGCACAACACTATATATTCTCGAGGGTGCGCACGCAGAAAAAAATCAAGCAGACATGCACACTCAAAGCATTCCACAAATTTCCTTTAATATACCTTCCAAGAGTGTATCGATTCTCGGGGCGGGCCAGACACCGGTTTGTGCAAGAATTTCCATATGAGGGCGGCTAGAGATGCAAGTTTCGTGATCTAATGTACCAACTGCTTGTGAAACGGAACAGTATTTTATAATGTTATTATAATCCATTTCCCATGATCACTGTGCTGTATAGTGCATACATTTTATATTCAATAAAAAGATTTGTTAAAAAAAAAAAAAAGAGTGTATCGATTCTCTCCCTTTTTCTCGCTTTTTTCCTCACACAAAAACAGGCACAGGCAAACAGACAAACATAAGCAGACACTAATGCAAAAGAATCCGGTAGGATTAAAGCCATTTTAACCTCGTTACTTTTCTTTGCTTTTTTAATTGCCCTGTCACCATGCTGCCTCGATCCTGTGTTTGCAACACAGCATGATGGTGATCACCCGGACGGTATACACATGAGCCCTCCCTGAATAGTTCAGCGGGGGCTCAGCTCGCCAGTCACGGCTACAGACGTGCCTTGGCTGTCAGAGACAGGTCACCAGCACTAGCAGCCAATGCGCCTACTATTTCATGAGTACAGATACTCACCTTGGCAGCAGAGAAGTGCTGATACTCAGAGTGATAAAAAATAAGAAGTGCCGGTACTCAGTGCCTGTGAGTACCGGCCCATTTAAAGCACTGGCTCTACCACAGCAACAGAGCACATGCACTGCTGCACTCTTTGACTTCAGATCAAAAGCTGCTGGACTCCACCCCTCAGGACTCCTCAGCCAATACAAGACACACAAGCATTGGAGGAGGCGAAAGCTGCGTTCCATGGTCGACACCCACTCCAACATCAACCCCCTGGGTCTGCCCCGCCCTTTTACATTAAATAAATGGAGCTCTTCAGACCTCGCACCGGGCCAGAGCAGTATATGCCCAAAATAAAGCCTATGCATCACTGCTAAAACTCGCCACACCCTCCACACTGCCCTGGTTTGTACCTTTAGGGTGAGAATCATTCACGCTGGGTTGGCACATGCACAGTTTGGTACTCCAGCCAAACAAAAAGAAAACTAAATCCTTCGAAAAAGAGCACGCTGCTCTGCCATCACGCGGTAGGGGGATAAAAACCTATGAGCAGCTCTAGTCAAAAGCAACCATTAGCTTTTTGACCAGAGCTGCTCATAGGTTTTTCTCCCCTTCTCCCGTGATGGCAGGGCAATGCCCCTTTTGCCCTTTAACACCAGCCACCTATGAGATGATGAGATTCCATGTTGTGGTACCTACTGATTTCTCATGTGGGATTCCCTGTGTGGATCAGTCTGTGTGGCTGGAGCTGATTCCCTGAGACATTTGTTAACTTGCCATTGGTTTCGGCATTGTCTGGTGTATTCTCCCAAACATGTTCTATTGGGACACAGGACATGACTTTTCTGTACACTAACACTAGTCATAGTTCTGATGAATACTCAGACCCTGAGGACTAAGTTATGACCTCCTATGGTGTCTATACTGTATTAAATATGTGTTCCTAACAACAACTTGAATGTGTGTGTAATCTTTGAGGTACCTCAGTGTAAAAATCGCGACTTAGTCAATTCCAGGGATTACTTTGCTGACACAAAGTACATTTTGTGATAAACATGATGTTTCATTTCGACATGGAAAAGATTCAACATTGACAACTGAATGTGTGCTAAGTGTATTTATCATAGTGGTTTTAGTGATTATTTTACAGGACATTCATGGTGCAATAGTAAACACACAGGGAACACGTTGTCAGTGCTGGTGGCTGATTTAATTGTTGTAGCAGCCACAGTGCCTGGAGTCCAGAGTGGAACAAAATAATGCCTTCCAAGATGCAAAAGAAAGAAACTCAACAAAGTCACTGTTTATCACACAGAGGAGACATCAGGGACAACTCTTCTTCTTGGGGTGGGTTGGTGCCTTGCCACCTGAATCTCCTGCATCCTTTTTGGGACGTCCCGGCTTACGTTTGATTGGGGAGGAGAACCACTGCTGCAGGCTCTGGGGTCTCTGAGTCCTCCTCCCCTGCCAGGGCCTCTATTCCTGTGGCAGGCGCTAATGATAATGGTTAACCACAACAAGAGCTGCTCCTAGTGTAGTGACCACTGTGAAATTATGGTTGACTTGTGAGTATAGGCATCTCACAAAATGTGACAGACTGGTCTCACACACCACCTGGTGTCATGCTTCATCATTGACCAGTCCTCGCCCTCTAAAACCTTGGTTTGATAGGGGACGGGCATACACCTGACGACAGGGATGCACTTCTAAACTAAGTGGGGGCCCGTGAGAAAGTGAGTGAGAGTAAAAATCATTATAGTTATCAAATTGTGTTTTTAATGTGACTGGTAACTATATGATATTAAAATCGATGGACGGTGTATGGGGAAATAATTGGCCCCTAACCGTGGTGAACGCGGTCGACATGTTTCTGCCAAAATGGCCCAAGTGGGTCCAGGGCATTCATCAGGACCTAAGTACAAAAAAGGGGGGGGGCTCCGTTCTTACCAACTGGTGGTAGGAAGATACCACTGTGCGGGTGTGACCTGTGTCACTCTCCACTTTAGAAATGGCTTCTAAGTTCAAGCCCTAATTAACAAAACTACTTGCCCCATGGGAGGAGGGGAGAGGAAAACCCCTGTTGTCAAACCTGCCTCAAGGGAAGTTCTCCACGATGCTCCTAGGTAACTGCTCCCGGTCCTCCCCGCTAATGATAATGGGCCACATGTAGGTTGACCACAGGAGTGGGTAGATGTGTGGGGGAAAGCCCTGCAGAGGGTGGTGTTGATTTCCCTCAATACCACAATGTTTCCCTCAACACACCAACTAGCTGGGCCATATTGTCATTGTGGCTCTGTAGCCACTGACCTAAGGACAGATGCAGCTCTTTCATTTCCCAGAGTTCTACCAGGACCTGCCCCATCTGTGCTTGATTTTCTTCATAAGCCCCGATGACTTAGCTAATGTTATCATGGGCTTGAGTGGGACCGGTGACCTCACTTTCCTGGCCCACGGTTACCCTCACACCACCCCTGGCCCAACAACCCTGTGGCCTGGGCTCAGGCAGCACCCTCCCACTGGACCCTACATCCGCAGTGTGAGCGGTGTCAGTGCTCACCTCTGGAGCTGGGCCCGGGCCCAGGGTGCAGGTGATGTTGGTGCTAGTGCTCGGGCACAGGTTGTTGTGCCAGTGGCCATCTGTGTTGTTGCCGCTGAGGTGGTAGGCATGGTAGTGGGCCCAGTGGAACTCACTGGCACTGTCCAGCCAGGAAGTCCGGAAGTTCCAGGTTGGTCCTCGACGTCCGTGTGTGCAGGAGATTCTGCATCACTAGAGCCTTGATCCTGGGGTTTAGCTGGATTCTGGTCCTCATCTTGTGTCACTGCAGATGTTGTGCGCGATCCACCTGTTTAAATAAAGTAGATTGGCTAGGTTGTAAGTCAGGTATGTTGATTTATCATCCTTTTTTGTACAGTGATTAGAGAAATGGATGTACTAAACAGCAACAACCTTCCGGGAAGGAAGGAGCACAATGTCACCTGCCTATAATAAATGGGAGCGCTTAGCGTCTCTAAATAGTCTGGGATGGGTCTCTCAGCTGGGGAAAACAGAATAACATAACATATAACATGGTCAAACATACATTTTGGTGCATACAGACAAAAGTGGGCAACCAGTGGACAAAATACAGTACTTTATTAAGGCCAAGAAATCTTATATGTAGGTTCCAGTTTCAAAAGGATAGGACTCTGTTTTCTTTTGAGTATAAAGTGCAAATGAACGATACCTACAGACATTTATACATATTCAAACCTAGAACAATGATCAAAAAGTGTGCACAAATATATAATTACAATGAGTAAGCACATCTTCCCCCGTCGGCAAAAATAAACCACAAGAACTTTAAAATAACTTTCATCCAAGCACAATCTAAACCATCAGAGCCCCCAACAGCACATGGCGTGGCCTTCGAGGGCACCTCCGTCGAGCGTGGCTAAAAGGATAAACTTGATGGCGGAATGCTTCGAAAAGGTAAAGAAGCTCTTTGAGAGAGGATAAATCTTGTAGGCGTCGGCAGTAAGTTCGAACGGGTTCGCGTAAGAAATGGATTTGATAGACGGATGTGAGGTACACAATATGGACTGTAGCCATTATTTATTACATGGCATCTACATTTTGTAAAGGTTCCCTTTACATGGAGGGTGTTTGGTATGGCCATTATGTAAGAATTTACAGTTCCTGTGGAGAATAGGGATGGACATGCCATCTCACAATTACTTGTTGGAAGACGAATACAGGTGACACATGGTAATGGATTACATCTTACTCATTGTTGTATCAAGGACGTACCTCTTGCCATATATATCACACAGTTTGCCCTTGTTATTATTTTTGTGTGCATCAACTGTGGATCAACAGTGATGTAGGTTATGTTTCCTTCAGACCTTACTGATGTGACTTACAATCTTCTTTGGGTGTCTGTGTTTTAATATTAATGTACTTTCATGAAGCCCTTGGAGGATGCCAGTCTGAGAAGGAGGTCATGTGCATGAGCAGAGGTCTGTGTGTAATGTGTGTTTTACATTATACATGGAGATCTGTAGAGTGAAAGCTGCCATGTGGCTATGGGGGAGGAGAGGTGGAGAAGGGGGGGGTGCAAAGACCAGAGGGAGGGGATGATGGTGTTTGGAGTCCTGAGTCCCTCTCCCAGGCCACACTAGTGAAATGGCTACCTACCTGTGAGCTGCAGCTGAGCTGCAGGAGATGGCTGTCATGTGGCTATGCGGGAGGAGAGGTGGAGAAGGGGGAGGTACAAAGACCAGAGGGAGGGAATGATGGTGTTTGGAGTCCTGATTCCCTCTCCCAGGTCACACTAGTGAAATGGCTACCTACCTCTGAGCTGCAGGAGATAGCTGTCATGTGGCTGTGGGAGAGGAGAGGTGGAGAAGGGGGAGGTGCAAAGACCAGAGGGAGGGGATGATGGTGTTTGGAGTCCTGAGTCCCTCTCCCAGGCCACACTAGTGAAATGGCTACCTACCTGTGAGCTGCAGCTGAGCTGCAGGAGATGCCTGTCATGTGGCTATGCGGGAGGAGAGGTGGAGAAGGGGGAGGTACAAAGACCAGAGGGAGGGAATGATGGTGTTTGGAGTCCTGATTCCCTCTCCCAGGTCACACTAGTGAAATGGCTACCTACCTGTGAGGTGCAGGAGATAGCTGTCATGTGGCTGTGGGAGAGGAGAGGTGGAGAAGGGGGGAGGTCAAAGACCAGAGAGAGGGCATGATGGTGTTTGGAGTCCCTCTCCTCCTGTGAGCTGCAGCTGAGCTGCAGGAGATGGCTGTCATGTGGTTATGGAGGAGGAGAGGTGGAGAAGGGGGGAGGTACAAAGACCAGAGGGAGGGAATGATGGTGTTTGGAGTCCTGAGTCCCTCGCCCAGGCCACACTAGTGAAATGGCTACCTACCTGTGAGCTGGAGGAGATGGCTGCCACATGCCTATGGGGGAGGAGAGGTAGAGAAGGGGGAGGGGCAAAGACCAGAGGGAGGGGGTGATGGTGTTTGGACTCCTGAGTCCCTCTATCAGGCCACACTAGTATAATGACTACCTACATATGAGCTGCAGTTGAGTGCAGGAGATGGCTGCAATGTGGCTATGAGGGAGGAGAGATGGAGAAGTGGGGAGGTGCAAAGACCAGATGGAGGGGATGATGGTGTTTGGAGTCTCGAGTCCCTCTCCCAGGCCACACTAGGGAAATGGCTACCAACCTGTGAGCTGCAGCTGAGTGCATGAGATGGCTGCCATGTGACTATGGTGAAAAAACATTGTTGCCTCTTGTTTTGTGTTGAGTGAACAGGGCATTATGGTAGTTGTGGTCTTGTCAGTTTCCCTTTGGCAACAAAAGGAAACCTACATTGTGTTACACACTGGTTGACAAGATGCTATTGTTGCCACATACACTTGTATGTTTTCACAAAATAAGTCTAATTTAATGGGATTTTCATGTGCACACACCAGATAACAACATTACCACCTGTTTGATGGTATGGGTGGGGAAACATTTGTGAAGATGTGTAGGACTGATGACTGTGCCTGACAATGACACATCTCTGATACATTAGCAACTGTATATGTGACAATTGGATTTGGGGGACAGTGGCAATGGTGGTTTTAGTACAAACAATACATTGCAATGTGGTCACACTTGGAGGGTTACTACTTACCAGTCTTCATTCCCTCAGGTATGCCAGTCAAGCTCTCAGTGTGTATGATGGCAAGCACCATCTCCTCCCATTCAGTTAGTTCCAATGGTGGCATGGGTGGGACACTGCCAATCTTCTGAGTCTTCTGGTAGTTTCTGTTGGCAAGGTTCTTTGCTCTGACCTTCAAGCCATGCCACCTCTTTCTGATGTCCTCCTTTGTGTGGAGGATGGAACCTATAGCATTGACCTTGTCAACAACCCTGCTCCACATTTGGGTTTTGAGGGCAACAGAAGCTTGTTGCACTTGTGTTCCAAACAGTTGTGGCTCTACTCTGTGTATTTCTTCCACCATCACTGACAACTCATTGTCTGAGAATGGCTGTCTTTTTTTGTTTGCCATGTATGACAAGAGGGAGAGAAATGTGGTTGTGGTTGTGAGGGTGATATGAAATGTCTTGTGCCTAGATTTGATGAGTAAAGGTGTGTGAACAGACGTGTGTGTGGTGTGTGTGCGTGCGTGGTGAGGTTATGTCTGCCTTCTCTCTTGCGCTCTCTCACGAGCTTAGAAAGGTGGGGTCCTACACTGCAGAGTACTAGCAAAAGATCATGGTCAGGGTAGGTGTGAATTTTATACTTTGAAATGTGGGCGTATTCACCTGTGTGTTAACCATCAGCTGTGTCCTTTTTGTTGAACCTTCATTGCACAATGTGATATTTATCGGCGGAAGCTGTGGTGCGGCGGTCATGGGTAGCGGTGTGACCGCTGAATCCGAACACTGGTATATCGCTGAAATCGTAATGTGGCGGTCGCTTTGACCACAGTGTTTTCGGGATCGGAAGACCTATTGGTAGTCTTTGACTACCTAGAACCCTTCGGAGAGCGTTCCGACTGCAACGGTCAGAACAGAGCACTGCATGCATTGTAATAGGGTGTATGATACTTCGCGGTCTTGGCAGGTGGAAACATTCTGTGGCCATAGCAGTCAGACGTCCAGTCCGACCAGCATCGTAATTGGCCCCATATTTTCAATATTATTTCGTCTCATTATATATTAGTAATTGTGTATATTTTATACTATTATTTAATTTATACTTTATACATGTTAAACATTTTATAAAAACATATTGTGACATTTTTTACATGTTTCATATTTTTTAGCATTTTTTGTATGCATTTTTTTTACAATATTTTCCCATTCATTTCTATGGGGGAGATAGTTTTTGTTTTTTTAGTTTCATTTAGCGGCCTTCATTTTTTACTGCTAGCTTCTATTTTGTAATATATTTGTGTGATTTTAAGTCAATTTTCCTGGAACCACGTCGCGCCAAGGTGCTGCTGTTGGTCAGAACAGGTAAGTGCTTTTTTGAGGATTTCAAGGTTAGGGAGGATTTAGGGGGGGGTCTAGAAGTTATAGTGTTGTTTGTGCGTTTGTTGTATATTTAGATGTATTACTGTTATTGTTTTTCAATAGTTTGTAGTTTTTCATTTCTGTATACTATTTTGGTAATGTTTTGTTAAATTAAGTTATGTAAGTTATGGTTTGATGATAAACTGTTATGTATATGTATTTTTGGGAGTGTAATGTGTTTTTGCGGGTGGGTTCTCTATTTTAGTTTACAGGTTTCTGTCTACGATCATGTGCTATGGCCATTGGGAGGTTACTTTTTTTAAGGACATCATTTTTAGTTTATGGTAAACAATTGGTTTTTAATTTGATTTCCTTTTTTTCGGTTTTCCTGGAGTGCTTAATTTTTTAATAAACTTCTTCAGTTTTTTTTATGGCTCCACATACTTTGGATTGCTTTGACTGAATTTTATTCATTTTGCATTTTTGGGGAGCTTTTTGGACAATGTTTTTATTATGTATGGTGGATTACTATTTTTTAATACTTGGATACAGAAAGATCTGCAGCTACAGAACAGAAAGTATTATTTATTTTATTTATTTGTCGGTGACAAATGTAATTTTGAAATGCTTGTGTTAATATTATGTGATTGTTATGTGGAATTGTTTGATTTATGTGTTGTAATTATTTTATGTGATGGATAGAATTTGTTTTTTAAATTTTAGTTGATGATTGTTATATTTTACTTTGAATAATTAATGTATAGTTTTATTGTATCAGTCTTTAATAATATCAGTATTTTAGGTGTTTTTTTGATTGACGTATATTTATTATTTAAAATACAACACATTTGGTTTGTTGGTTTAGAATTTATCATAGTTTGAGGATTTTATTAGGTTACTATTTATTTTAAAATATGCTTTTAGCAATCATTTCCCAGTAATCTACTCCTTTGTTTTTTAAGAAGAGTTTGACTTTAAATTGTAGCTTAGCGTACATTCTTTTGGTTTGTTTGCTAAGTTTAGGGGCAAATTGGGTAACACATTTGTTAGAAATGAAATTCCTGGTTGGCTGAGGTATGCACCCAGGCCAGGCAGGAACCACTACTCTAGTCAGGGTAAACTAAGTACACACTAAGAGCCCGATTACGAGTTTGACGGTGCGGCGGTGGGACCGCCCTGCCGCTGCACCGCCAAACCCACGTGAGGACCGTCCACCCGATAATGACTTTTTTAGTGATTGGCGGGCATTTCCTGTGCCCTTCCCACAGCACAGGAATGGGAACGTCAAAGGAAGTTCCAACACGGCATGGACTGGAAAGTTCATACCGTGCTGGAACTTTTGTTAATGCACACAGGTGGGGGGCGTGTGCATCCACATCCAAAAGGAGTGAGGCACAAGAGGGGGCATGCAGGGCCCCCCTTTCTTTCCTCACCGCCATTGTTTTCATGAAGTTAAGACCTCCATGAAATCAGTGGCGGTGATGAAAGTTGTAATATGCCTTGCGGGACCACGGCGGTCCCACCAAGCATATTGATGCCTTTTGACCGCTGCGCCACCACAAGGGAACGGCGGTTCCCTAGTGGAGTCGGCAGTCCCAGGGTGGCAGTGTTGTAATGTGGCTGTCGCAAGACCGCCACCGCTGTGCCACCATGGGTCTGACGGTCCTCGGACTGCCAGACTCATAATCGGGCCCTAAATAGCCTGTGCTTACCCTCTGGTAGCTTGGCACAGAACAGTCAGGCTTATGTAAAGCAGCAAAGTGTAAAGTATGTGTGCAACACACAGTAACACAATGAAAACACTACAAAAAGACTCCACACTGGTTTCGAAAAATAGATATTTATATTTTGAACAAAACAAGACCAAAATGACAAAAAGCCAATAAGTACAAGCTGAGAGATTAATTTTTAAAGAATGCAACAATAGGGAAAGTGTTGGATTGCAGAGGGGTAAAATGTACTATTTCCACTCCAGTCAATGCAACAGTAGGGAAAGTGTTGGATTGTGGAGAGGCAAAATGTACTATTCCCACTTCAGTCAAATTATAAATTAATACAAATATTATTTTTATCAAAATACCTAAATCTATTATCAGAATAATAACAACCAATAAATAAAATATTATTTGCAATTAAAAAGCATAACACGATTAACACATACAATAATAAATTACAATAAAAAGTTACTCTTTTTAATTTTGTTATTACTTACATAACTTTCTTCCCTATACCTCTACAAGCCACACATCTAAAATGTATATTTAAATTTATATTTACACAGTTTACATAATTAAATATCTAATAAAAAATATAAATGCTAATTAACTACAAATAAATGGACCCATAAAGAAAATGCTACCAGTATATGCGATCTTTGTAATGGAGGAGTGCAAGATTTGAAGCACGTTTTGTTGGTATGCCCTAACTCGATATTGGTTGAGTCCAGAAGGCGCTATTTAAAAGTAGTTCAATTTAGATATAATAGTGCATCTGTGCAGAGTTTGATCTCGCTTTTTAAATCTCCACCAGATGAATTTGTGTGCCATAACTTGTTTAAATTTTTTAAAACGTTTCTAAATGTTTTACTCGAAATTTGTTGTTCTCAGTAGAGAACTAAATCTAATAAATTAAACTTGAAATTAACTACAAATAAACTTAGGGGTCGATTAGGATGGCGGGCGGAAAACCAGTCCGACCGCCGTGGTAGCGGAAATGAACCGTCCGCACGTACCACGTCAAAACCGGCGGCCAGATTAGGATCAACCACCAGAAAAATCCGACCGCGGCGGAACATTGTCACAAAAGACCGCCGGTAGCGGGGTCGAACAGGTGAAAATCCATCCGTGGCGGTCGGCTTCGCGGCGGAAAAACCCAAAACCGCCGCATGGCCAGCGGATTGACCGCACGTCCAATTAGGATACCATTGAGTTGACAGTGGAACGATCCGCTGTTTCCAACTGCCGCGATCGCAAACAGTGATGAATGAGAGAGCCGGCGGAAGGGCGGTTGCATACCCACCGCCGCGGACGCTCCGGGACAATTATGGCGGTCGACAAAAAAAACACACCACAAGGCCACCAAGTGTACACATCAAACTAACTCAGCCCCCAAAAACACCTAACACACCTCAATGACACATCCCCATGGCAACTAAAAAAATACAAATCTTAGGACAACCCACACAACACACCTGACAGCAATACTCCATTTTAACACACCCACATAGCTGAGTATAAAACCAGCCCCTTCCCTGACCAGAATCCTTCGCAATACTCCACCCCTGAAGGAACCAACCCTACAGCACAAAGGAGAGGCAAACCACCACACATCTCACCAGCACAACACACACATACCACTTACATCACCACCACCACTCTCACACCTGCACTTTTAACACATTTGCACATATAACACAACGTGGCACAGAAGAAAATGCCCAAATTCACTGACAATGAGTTGTCAGTCATGGTAGATGAGGTAATCAGAGTAGAACCACAATTGTTTGGTAACCTGGTCCAACAGACGCCATTAGCCACCAGAACACAAATGTGGGCAAGGATAGTCAGCAAAGTCAATGCAGTAGGGACTGTCCCGCGCACCAAGGAGGAGATAGTGAAGCGGTGGCATGACCTCAAGAGCAAGGTGAAAGAGAGGAACAGCAAGAACCTCAAGTTGGCTCAGATGACTGGCGGTGGCCCTCCCATTCCACCAAGAACATTCACTGCATGGGAGGAGAAGGTGCTTGCCATACTGCATCCAGAGAGTCTCACAGGAATACCCGGGGGAGTGGAGGCTGGTAAGTACAAACAAATGTCTACCATCACACTGCTATGTACTGTCTTGCACAACTGCAAAGCTACACCTCCTAGGCCCAATTCCATTCATGTGCACCACACTCTCCCCAACACATGTCTCACAGATCCAACATTCACTCCCTCTGATTCACCCCAAAGGTAGCTAGCAACATTACCATGGGGGCATGTGTACAGGCAGCTAGCACTACAACTCCCACCAGGCCCCCTTGTCCCACAGCTCAGCAAGATGGAGCACTCCACACCACCCAGAAGCATGTGGCAGCCATTGTATTTCACCAACCAAACTTACAGGTAGGTAGCCATCTTCACAGGGAGGGGGATTTGTGGGTGGGAGGCCAGCACTATAACTCCCACCAGGCCACCTGTCCCACAGCTGAGCAGGATGGAGCACTCTCCCACCCATAAGCATGTGGCAGCCATAGCATTGCTCCCTCCAAACTTACAGGTAGGTAGCCATCTTATGCTCTCTTGTCCCACCCCTGAGCAGGATGGAGCACCCCCCACACCCACAACCATGTGTCAGCCATTGCATTGCCCACCTTCACCTAACAGGTAGGTAGCCATCTTAACAGGGAGGGGTGTTTGTGGGTGGGGGGCCAGCACTACAACTCCCACTAGGCCCCCTTGTCCCACAGCTCAGCAAGATGGAGCACTGCACCCCACCCAGAAGCATGTGGCAGCCATTGTATTTCACCAACCAAACTTACAGGTAGATAGCCATCTTCACAGGGAGGGGGGTTTGTGGTTAGGAAGCCTGCACTACAACTCCCACCAGGCACCCTTGTCCCAAAGCACACCAGGATGGAGCACTCTCACCACCCCACCCAGAAGCATGTGGCAGCCATTGTATCTCACCAACCAAATTTACAGGTAGGTAGCCATCTTCACAGGGAGGGGGGTTTGTGTGTGGGAGTCCAGCACTACAACTCCCACCAGGCCACCTTGTCCCACAGCTGAGCAGGATGGAGCATTCTCCCACCCATAAGCATGTGGCAGACATAGCATTGCTCCTTCCAAACGTACAGGTAGGTAGCCATCTTATGCTCTCTTGGCCCACCCCTGAGCAGGATGGAGCACCCCCCACATCCACAGCCATTGCATTGCCCACCTTCACCTAACAGGTAGGTAGCCATCTTAACAGGGAGGGGTCTTTGTGGGTGGGGGGCCAGCACTACAACTCCCACCAGGCCCCCTTGTCCCACAGCTCAGCTGGATGGAGCACTCCCACCACCCCACCCAGAAGCATGTGGCAGCCATTGCATTGCTCCCTTCAAAAGATGAATTTCTTGTTGAAGTGGAACAAGTTCCATAGCATTGTTGCTAGTCCTTCATTCCGTACAGGTGGCTCTTCAAACGTGATGAGTCTTTCTGTTTGAACTTCTTGGATTGTAGCGAGAGGAGGGCGTCTGCTACTGTGGAGTCCACAAGGCCTACTGTTTAGTATCGGCCACATAGTGTGGTTTGATTAAGTCAATTGAGACGAATCTTTTCTCCTTTTTTCTGGCAAGAGGCGGCAGAAGTACAGTTCTTGTGCCGTGGATTGCTAGGACCGGTACAGGCTTTCTGTAGGATGGCCCAAATTCTTTCTTGTCAGCAATCTTCTCTCTGACTAGATCCCCGAGTTTTGGGATCCAGATGGGTCTTGCCATTACTTCCTTGACTTCCTCAGTGGCGGCCTGTTTCTGGAGCACGTTACTTTGTTGTCTCCTGGATTTGTTTAGATCCTGTAAAACAGCAAAACGATCATGGATATCAAATGGTTTTTCATCCGCCTCTGTGCCTTCACAATCAAGATCAGGTACCCACATTCTCATCCCAAATAGGACCTCGTAAGGAGTGACACCTAGAGAGCTTCTTGGCTGATTATTGAGCGCGCGCTGTACCCCATAAAGGTGATCGACCCATCTACCGCCCTTGCCTAATACCCCTGCTGTTAAAGATTGCTTTAAGTCCCGTTTGTTCCTCTCCACAACGGAATTTACCTCGGGATGATACGGAGAGGAGTACCGCAATGCTACGCCCATTCCTTCCATGGCCTCTTTGTAAGCCCGAGAGCTAAACGCCGGACCACGGTCAGAATGTAACGTGCCAACTGTGAGAAGTTGGCCTGGCATATGCTGTCCACTAATTATAGTGGGCACCTTGCACCAGTCCAAACAACCCCTTATTGGAGATAGGTTAAAGACAACCTTATTGAAAGCTATCCTAGTGGTAGCTATGGAGAGCAGCCTTCAGGCTAAGTCTTGAAGGAATGTAAAGCAGCTTGTTTTACCAGTCTATAATCTCTTGAGTGATCAAATGAAAGAGCACCACACCAGGTATATATTCAAAATATATGTATTTATTGCTAAACACACCCCTCTAGTCTCTTTATGAGGCTAGAGTTCGAAATACATAAGTTAGAAGTTATTTAAACACAGTAATAGCACAAATACACGTTTGGGCCCTAGGGGCGTACCAAACCATATACCAATAAAGTGGTATGCGAACCACGACTGAACTAGACACTAGGCCTAGAGCCTCTAGAAGTGCTTGGACCACAAGGAACCACCCAAGGTAGTGACACAGGGGACCCACGGGAGATGCGTGCAGTGTAAATACACAACCGCGATACGCCGTTGACTTCTATGGAGAAAGTCGGGATCGGGAAATTAGAGAAAAGGGACACTTAAAAGAGGACTCGGACAAAACCCTTTGAGATCTAGGACTTTGAAGAGTCTCTACCCACGGGAGAACCGGAGTACTCGTGTTACCTCACCCAGGGAAGCCGGGTGCATAGGTGCCTTTCGGGGTCGGGTTTCGTTGTCGATTCGAATGGCGATCTGCTGCAAAGTGCTGCTGGCGACCAAGAGAAAAGTGTCCGGGTGGATCCAAGAGTGGATCGGAGTTCTGAAGAACCTGAAAGCAGAGGGGACAGAGTCTGGGTCACTAGCCAGTGACCAGGAAGGCGATGGACAGATGCCCACCGATGTCGAGTGCTTCAGGTGCGTTGACGGTCGTCTTGACTCTTCAGCCACGAGGTCCAGGAGGCGTTGTCGGCGACCAGGAGCAGGATTCGGGCTGGTACACGATGTCTGTCGAGTGCCGAGGTGTTGGCAACCGGATTGGACCCAACAAGCCTTGGCAACGGCAAATCTCGGTGAAGATGTAGATCGTCGATGGTGCAGACCAGCAAGGTCTGTGGAACTCACCCAGCGAGGGTAAGTGAGGGCAGGCCTGGAGCAACCAGGATGCCAAGTTAGAAAAAGATTGGCCTTCGTTAAGGGCTACTAGCCAACGGGCTAGTGACCGCGAAGGAGCCTCGTGACGCCGCACGTGGATCTGGCTTACAGGACACTCGTGGAGTGGGGGCCAGTGATCTTCGGTGCAGGTGGTGCTGGAGGCTAGGACTACTCGGAGCCCAAAGCACGCCTTCTTGGGAGACCCAGAAGAGGATGCACTTGCAAATGTGCTCGGTGTCCAGGGGTCACGGTCTCAAGTCACCCACGATAGCCACGGGCCTCAGCTTTGCTGGGGACTCAGGGTAGCCTCGGGGAAGTCTGAGAATCCACCTCTGGTGATGCGATGACTTCGGCGTCCGACGGGAGCTTCAGAAATGCGGAGCCGGACAGATGCTTCTTTGGTGCCTGCCAAGCAGGGAGTCACTCCTTGACCCCAAGGGAGATTCTTCTGTCCTCTAATCGTGAGTAGAGCGTCGAAGGTCCAGGATTCTGTTTCAGAGTTTCGTCCAGGGATAATTTAAAGTCCTAAGGACTGGGTTCCTATACTTATACTAAGGATAGGGGTTGGACTACTCTGTGGCCCCACCTATGGGTGGGTCAGGGCAGAGGGTGGCTACACCCTTTCCCTTTGTCCAGTTCGCGCCAAAGCAGGGGCTGCGAGCCCCTGATCCGGTTTGAACTGGGGTATGCACTAGGGACACCAAATGTGCCCCCAGTGCAGGACTTCAAAGCACCCGAAAGTGCTCCCGCCCAGCCCCAATACACATTATCCTGTCTGGGGAGGTGGTCACACCTCCCTGGGACAGGAAACCTATTGTCCAGGCCTCCCCTGCCGGAGTTTCGTCCAGCAGCAGGAGGCCAGACTCATGTCTGTGGCAGCAGCATCCATTTTGTGATGCCAGGGCTTTGGAAAGAAGTTACCGGGCTAGCCAGAGTTAACATGTCTTTCCCTCTAGAAGGGTGGAATGCTACCCCGCCGCCAGAATTGGCGGGGGTAGTATTCCAAGATGTTTGACACCAAACACGACATGTTTAGGTGCAGCCATTCCAAAGTTAGCATTTAACGCGAGGTTATAATGCGCTAAGAGTATATGGTCAGGCTGCACTGCAAACAGCATCAGAGAAGGGTCTCCGAGCGCTGCAGAGGGGCCCTGCTCATGCAGGGGCACCCTCTCACATAGGAACCACGCACTCTGCCTTCAGGATTGATAAGGCCTGCCTTAGAGGTGACTTATAGGTTTATATGTGTGTATGTATTTAGTGATATAGGTAACCTATATCACAGTAAGGAGTGCATGCACCACCTTACCCAGGCTGCAGTAGCAGACCTGTGGTGTCAGTTTGGATGGCTTTCCAGGGGTGGCATAATACATGCTGCAGCCCCTGGTAGGCCTCTGAGGTACCTATGCCCTTGGTACATAGTATACCATATACTAGGGACTTATAAGGGCACTCCAGATTCCAATCAGAGATGTGCCTAAGGCACATGGAAACCTTTTTACAGAGAAAGCAGATAGACTGGGGCCCTGAATAGCAGGATCCCAGTCCAACTAAGTCATAAACCAGCAAAACACCAAAAACAAAGTGGGGGCAACCATATAGTCAGATTCCACCTTCCTACACCAACTGCGTATGTGCCGATAAAGACTTGAAAATCTTTTATAACAGTTCGAGCGTCAGTCGAGCGCTGAGGCCAAACCCATAGGAAACGTGAGCAGGAATCCACTGCAACCATGATATATTTCTTGGACCCATCAGATTGTAGGGGTCCGCAGTGGTCCAAATACACACATGCGAGAGGTTTGTCTGATTTCAGCAATGGTGTCTGCGCCGGGCGTGTTACGGTGGAGCCTTTTATCTGCTGACAGATGTCGCATTTCAAGACATAGTCTTTAGTCTGCTTTGTTAACCCTGGCCACCAGTAGCGCTGTTTCAGCTAAGAAATAGTCGCTGTAACGCCTGTATGCGCAGAACCCAAACCCTTGTGTGCCGCTAAAATCAAGCCTAGCCTACGATCCATATTTGGTATTACTCTATCCCCCACTCCAGGAATCTGAGCATATGGAATGTTTTGTGCATCTAATTTGTAGGAGTACTTGAGTGGAAATTTTTTAGGTACTGCTGTGCTGCCTTTACGTGAAGCATTGACAGCTACCATTATCTCGCCGTCTACCCTCGTCTTTGAACGAGTAACTGCAGCTACGGAAGCCATGCGAACAGCCCCCTTGGAGGCTTCATCAGCCAATGAATTCCCTTTAACGTGAACGCCATCACGCTGATGACTCAGTGTATGTATCACGTGAGCCCTTGGTAGTTCGTTTATCAACTCCACTACCTCTTCCCATAGCATTTTATGCTTTATTGTGCCACCTTTTGCATCTTTGAACCCGTTTTGTTCCCAATGATGTAGATATTCATTGTACGACTGTACACAGTAAAAGGAATCACACACAATTAATGTGGGGAATTCGTGATCCGTATTTATAAGTGCCAGTATAAGTGCTTTGAGTTCTGCCAACTGAGCCGTGCAGTCTCCTAGAGATTGCGTTTTAGTGCAACTCGGATGGAACTTTCCATCGTGCATGCGACCTTTAACAATCGCACATGCTGCGTTGTAAGCTTGCTTACTTCCTGTGGCTGGTTGAGCAGAACCGTCAGTGTAAATAATGTATTCATACTGATCGAGAGGCAATATTTCATTTGGTAGAGGATATTCTTGTTCGTATTGCAGGAATGCCTGTGTTTTTAAACTAGGATCAAATCTGTATTCAACATCCGTTGCAGTAAGAGAATTAGCCCATTGTATCCATCTTGGATGTAAGGCTTTAGCATTTGGAATGCTAGCTTTAGTAACAGCTTCTAAAGCTGGTACTGGGAGTCCACGACAATTATGCGTTTTCCCTGAGCCAGAGCTCTTTCTCTTGCTACAGCGGTCTGCACTGCTGTCAGGATTTTTCTGTTGAAGTAAAATGCATTTCTGCGTTTGTATACAGGTGTGATTTGTATGCGATTGGTACCGTTTCACCTTCATTAAAAGTTAAATAAGTGTACCCGCATTGACCCGCTATGACTCGGATCACTAAGTTCTGTGCGTTTACGAGTGTCTGTAAATGTTTAGAAGCTATCATGTCTTCCTGTAGGGAGCGCAGGATATTTGTGTGTTCCTGTGTCCATTGTCTGACTGAAAAGTCAGGTTTTATTAAGTCGTAGAAAGGTTTTACCCTTTCTGCGTAATCCAAAATATATGTTAGACCAAAATTTAGGAATCCCAGAATTGATTGTAAATTCTTTAATGATTTTGGAGGTTGGAGCAGCGCACACTTTTCTAAACAGTTACCTGCCAGGTTTTTTCCCTCACTTGACAGCTCGTATCCTGAAAATAGGACACTGAGGTGGGCAATTTTTGATTTTTTGAAATTAAATTTATAGCCCTCAGAGGCGAATCCCATAATAATGGTGCTCACCCTGGTCAAGTGACTCTTGAAGTCATCGTCCGTCCGATAAATATCATCCACATAGGACAATGCTTCTTCATCCAAATTTTGGAGTAACTCTGTTACCCTTGCTGAGAACAACCCTGGGCTATTCTTGTACCCTTGGGGGAGTCGGCAAAATTGCTGTTGGGACCCTAACGCACTGAATGCGGTCAGATACCTGCTTTCAGGCGCTATATTTTGGCAGAAAAATCCACTTGAGATATCAAGTGTTGTTTTGTATTTTTCTGCACAATGTTATTCATTAATGCGGCACTGTGTGCATTTTGAACTGCAAATGTCTTTGTGCAAGTGTTTAAATGTCTGTAATCTAAAACTAGACGATATGAATTGTCAGGTTTGGCTACGGGGAACAAAGGATTGTTCATAGGTGAAGTGCAATTTTCTATCACCCCCTGGTACTCAAGTTGGTCTAGAATCTCCCTGACTTGTTTTTTAGCTTCCTGCTTTATAGGGTATTGCCTTTGAGCATTTGGGGAAACTTTTAACGGGATCACGTGGTGGGATGACTCCTCATCCCAACCAGCATTATTTTTATACAATGCTGGAGCTAGGGCAACCGCCCACTCCTGCGCATATGCATGTTTTAGGTGAATGGGAACAAGGTCGGAAAAGGCTGGAAAAATTATCGTTTCTCCCCTAGGGCACTCAATGACGAATGCAGGCGGCCAGTCTTGTTCTGCTAATAAAATGTCATAACCGGATGACAGATTTTTCCAAAAGAGAGCTTTAACTTTCCTGGGCTTGTCCCCTCCATCCAGTGTTATCTCATGTAACTTATGTGGGACACTTACCCGAGTATCAGGTGTTTCCACCGTGATATACTCACTCAACTCCGCTGTCACCAGAAATTCCTTCCAGGTTCTGGCGAGCTATCGTTACTTCTGCCGCGCTGTCTAGCATCGTCAGAGCCCACTCCCCGTTCAGAAGCTGTGTCCTCAGAATTCTGGGCATGTCTGATCTTGAGACCTGCTACCTTCTTCTTTTTGAACAGAGGTTTTGATTTTTGTTTATCTTCTTTTTAGGTGCGTAGTCCGCAGCTGTGTTGCGTGTCTCTGGACTTTGTACGCTCCTTTGACCGTCCTTCCCTCTCGGAGTTTCGTGATGAACCCTGAAGAGGAACGAGAGGAACGAGAAGGAACAAGTATCAGTATCCTGATACCTGTCAGGTTTTTAATGTTATCCCTATTCCTGAGGTTATACCTCTTTTCAGAGGGCTCCTGTTGAGGAGACCTACCTCTGGACTGAGATCTGGTGTCTTTAGACGTTTGTTGTTTTTTATTTTCCCACTTCTTTTTAGAAGAAGTAGGTGTCTGCTTTGTAGTGTCCTTTTCAGGACTGCCCAGTTGTGGTTTTAATGCTTTCCCACCCAAACTGTCTCTGCCTAGTTCTGCATATGCAGTTTCAATTATTTTGGGTAGTTCGTGTTGTTGGTCGTCTGGACTGAACTCCCTTAGGCGTTGGCGGATCACCACTGAAGCTGCTTCCCCCTTAATGTTGGTCAGTATTATGGCTGAGACCTGTTCAAAGTTGTTTAGCAACTTCATCCCTAAGTTAAGGGCAGGCTCTGCTCCGTACTCATTTTGTATCTGTTTTAATGCATCAGGTACTATTGCTAAGGACGGGATACCATGTGTTCTGGTAAATATGGCAGCAAAAACTGAACCCCAAGAGGTGCAGTCCTCTACTTGTGGTGTGAGACCCATGGGCAAGCAGATTGTTAGAATTCTGTGTTTATCACTGGTTGTAGTATTCGGGAATACTGCTTCAAGCTGAGTTATTTTCTGAGCTATCCAGAATGGGATTTGTTGGCGTTTTGTTGGCATTTTGCCCATTATTGCGTGTAATGTTTGTGGAGTTATTTTATTAACTGTATTTTGGACTGGAGTGTCTTGTGCTGCAACTGGTGCAGGCTGAACTGTTAAAGTCCTCATCACAAATTGTGTGAGGTTTCTGTAGATTTTAATCAAATCTCTGTGTTTTACGAGTAAGTCTGGCTGTGGCATTGTGTTAATGTCAGGATGCGGTGTGTATGCCGCTAATATGGGCAATGTGGCTCCTGCTCCTCCGAGCGGGCCTAATCTTGCTCTTCCTCGTACGTGGGGTAGGGCGCCTTTAAACCAGTAATTATGCTCCTGGTAAGTGAGCGGGACCTCTACTTCCTCAGAAGGAGTATAGTCCGTCTGTGTTTCACCTTCTAGGTAGTAGTGAAATACATCTGTTATTGGATTCGCTGCTGGGATTGTAACCCAAGAATAGAACACCTCTGTTTTGTTTGATTCGTGTGCCTCAATCACGAAAATTACTGTACCACCCCTGGCTCTTAAGCCATGTTCTAGAAGTTTTATGGTGACTGCCCTTCTGAAATTTGGTGCAATGTGTATTGCATCTTCAGGGTCTTCTGTTCGAAGAGGGCTGTGTCCAACTCTCCTTGTTTAAGCTTGTTTCTTTCACCATTTTAAATTGGAAGAAGGGAGATTAGAGAGTTCTTAAAATAAGGTGTAAGTGCACAATTGTAGGAACTAAATATCCTTCAAGCTTGAGTAACCAACAGCCAATAAATAGTATTCTCGTACTACTCAGCTGCGGCGGATTTTGTGCCCTACCCACTCCAGACGTCTCTGGGGTTTTGTGAGTAGGTTCTCTGAGAATAGCACGACTGAACTACTCAGATTATACTGTTAAATAAGTACCCAACCAACGTTGGCAGCGCCATGTCATGTAGCTCCTATAGTACCCCTGCAGGACCTGCGCATTTGGATAACATATACTGCGGGCTTGGTGGCAGACTGACTCTGTGCACCCCCACCGTATATGTTAGCCTAGTTTTGCATTAGCTAGCTCGCAGTGCCACTAGTGTCTCCTCTTATCGGGGAGAGATTAGTTTCTGGCAACCTTAGATCATGACAACCCTGATTCCCTCAGAATCGTGGAAACAATGTACTACCTTTCGCTCAGTCACTCGTGCTCACTTATTCGGTTTGTCTCAGAGAGTTACACAGAATAAACAGTCGGACGTTTCAATAAGTATTTATTGAACAGTTGTTATTCTAGTGTAAAATATATGTGCTGCGGTAACCAGCAGACAATAGCAGAGATATATTATCAGCAGTAGTACGATAAAAGCAAAGGGATAGAACAGTTCTACCATATTGCGATAATCATGGATACATACATGAATATAAAAGCATTATGCGAAGTGTGCGTACTCCTATGATGCCTACCTAGATGTACCTGTATGTACCTAGCATATGTGGGTAGGTCTTAGAAGCTAAGAGCCAAGAATCCTTCTAGGATTTAGTCGAACCCCCATACCTGAATAGAGAGAGTGGGGGACCCCGTCCTGGTCTCGAGTTGGACACCCCGTCAGAGTTGTGTCAGACCACTGTCAGCTTGAGCGACTGCATGCAGGAGCCTCAGTGTCTCTGGTCAATGTGTCAGCATGGAAGTCTTGGTTCCCTCTCCCTTACCGGGGCAAGATGTGGTGTATTTATACCCTAAAGAGTTTCGGTCCTCAGTATGGGTTGTATTGGACATGAGGAAGACGTCAGGGGTGAACTTTGTACATACATATTATGCCGGTGATGTATTCTTAGAAAGCCATGCATAATTAATGAGTACAGTGTGGGCCTGTGTTTGGAAGAACCCTGCTGCATTCAAAACCACAGGATAGATAACGTTCAGCCCTTAGAGCTCGTTGTGTACTAGCTGGGACCAATGTAGGTGAAAGATCATACCTATATAAGGAATCATACTATAATAGGACATGTACAGTTGTGACTATAATTGGGCATATGCGGCCATGACCATATTAGGGTAAATATGAATACGTCCATTTTAGGGCATGTACGAACGGATCTACATTAGGGCATCTATGCAGGATATAACAACCCAGGAGCCATGTGTAACCGATTCACTCCCTCTGCTCAACTTCACAGGGAGGGAACCATCTTAACAGGGAGGGGGGTTTGTGGTTAGGAAGCCAGCACTACAACTCCCACCAGGCACCCTTGTCCCAAAGCTGAGCAAGATGGAGCACTCCACCACACACCCAGAAAGATGTCAGAAATTCCCCCCAAATGTGCCACAGAACAGGTAAGTAGACAGTGCATGCACCCCGCTGTTTCTCTAAAAAAGCATGGAGCCATATGACCACGCCAGCCCTCACCTCCCACCAAACTTGGCATAGTTCCAATAGCCACTTCCAGTGTGTAGACAGCTAAGCGTATGTAACTGTCAACGAAACCAAAGTGTGACTCACTAAATCACATGTGTAAGAAATTCAGGGCACAATCATGCACAGCACTGAATGCTATCTGTAAGTGCCATGGGGGCAGAGCATCACGGCCCATATGAAAACAAAACAAGCATGGTCAGTAGTAAAAAGAAAGCAAAGCACATGATATGACAAAGGTATGCATGAGATTACAATGGCTAGTTCATGCTCAGATGTAATGTCTTCCATGCAGAGTAAACAACAAAGATGCTTCACATAAAGTTGTTGTGCTGCTAGTCATTAGATGACGACATGTCCTTGTAATCACACAATCTGTACGTGGCGCATGGTATCTATTGACATGTCACACCATGGACAAGTAATGTATGTACCTCCACATCATGTCATGATGCTCAGTACCGTGCAGCCATACAAAGTGATGTCAATGTAAACTGGGTGGTGTATAACATGTAACATCCAAACATCTAACACCAAGCATGTGGGGTGCACTTCAATGACCATTTCCCCTCTGTTCCACAGGTGACCAAGAACTGACAGCTGCAGATGACAACACCAACCTGCAGAGCCAGTCTCCCCCCCGGAACATGGACTCTCTGATGTAGACTCCCTAGATTCCTTGGATGCGGAGCCAGAAGCCAGCCCATCAGGCCTGCCAGGGTGCAACAGGTCCCAGGCCCCCACTGTCCCCACCGCCACCACCTCAGCAACAACAACTGCGCTGGCCCCTGCTGTAACGACCTGTGCCACCACCACCACCAGTGCTGCCTGCAACACTGTCCCTGCCTCAGAGGATGCCCACACCACCCCACAATCTGAGGAGGGCAGGGAGAGTACACTGGTGTGCCGAGTGGTGACGCCACAGGTCCGGGACAGCAGGGCAGGTGGTAGGTCAACTGGGCGACAAAATCAACCGGACACTGGGACCGAAGCCCTGGACAACATCGCCAGAGTCCTTGGGGCCTATGAACAAGCCCAGGGACTCACGGGCCAGGCTCTGGAAGAATCGCGCGAGCTCCACCTGCTGCTGAGGTCCATAGACACACGTATGGGCCAAATCGTGGACCTCTTGGGCCAGCTTGTGGGTGTCCTGAGAGACAGGCCTGCGGCCCGAAGAACAGCTCGACCTCCCTCCAGTGTCCCACCACCTCCCCTGCGGCCACAGAGAGCGGTGAGTCCTCAGACACCGCTGAGCCCGCAGCAGAGGCCCCCCCTGCCAAACATTCAAGGGGGCCGTCCAAGGAAAACCAAGGGAGGATCACATGGCAAAGCACCAGCCAAACGCCAGTCAAGGAGCCAGCCATGATGGCACCTCTCCTCACCTTGCCATTGACTTTGTTGACTGTCCTTACCCACACTGCTATGTTGATGGCAAGCGTCTGTTGGACTGTGTCACCACATCAATGTGGTGACTACTCTATTGTCTCATCTACCATCACTGCCAACTCATTGATTCCCTTTTAACCTTTTTGTAAATATTCACTTCCCTGTCACATATACCCATTGTAAATAAACACCTATGTTTTCGTGTCAGCTCCATGTTTATCACAGGATGTACAATGTTGACTCTGATTACAATGTACCAGGAGCACTGATTGTTTTGAGGCACTGAGAGGCTGAAGGGACCCAGGAAAACACAAGAGAACAATATTCACTTGTCAGGTGGTGGCATCACAGCCATTACACAACACTTGTCATCAAGGTACTCAAATCTGCACACATTACAATGAGCAACAGTACCGACATAGACATCCTGTAGCTGTGCATAACTACCCTGTCCCAGAAACATTAGCAGCCAGCACAGAGCCAACAACAGGCAACAGTCACAAAGCTCCCCTAGGCCTTTTCACCAACAAGAAAATCAGCAGACAATGGCACGGTTGTACATTTTCACTCACCTTCAAGGGAAGTAGTGGTTGATGAGCTGTTGACGCAGGTCGACACCTTCCTCCTCTCCACTATCCTCGTCACTGGACATGTGTGGGTTTGCAGGCGGGGGCCTCGGCTGCTCATCATCACCCAGGATCAGGGGGATCTCTTTGCACAAGGCCAGGTTGTGGAGCATGCATCATGCAACTACGATCTGACACACCTTTTGGGGAGAGTACATCAGTGCACCTCCGGTCTGGTCCAGGCAGCGAAATCGTGACTTAAGTAGACCAAAAGTACGCTCCACCACAAGACGTGTCCTCCCATGGGCATCATTGTAGCGGACTTCACCCGGAGTCCTGGGATTCCTCAGTGGGCTCAGCAACCAAGGCCGGTTGGGATATGCAGAGTCACCTAGGTGTGAGATACACAGAACAAATTTGTAACTTAACTGTGGCAGAGGACAGCATGTCACACGTATAGCACGCTACTTGACTATGCGTACTCACCCACAATCCACGCACGCTCTGGATGCAGATTTGCCATCAGCTGTGGTACGATGCTGTTACGCAGGATGTAGGAGTCATGGGCTGATCCAGGATATTTGGCACAGACATGGGAGATTATCATCTCCGCTTGACATACCACTTGCACATTAATGGAATGAAAATGCTTCCTGTTCCTGTAAATGTGCTCACGTGCCTGTGGTGGAACCAGGCCAACATGTGTGCAGTCAATGGCACCAACAACATTAGGGATGTGGCCAAGGGCATAACAATCACCCTTCACAGCTGCCAATTCATGTCTCCTGGGGAAATGGATGTAGCTGTCCTTGTAGGTCATCATAGCGGACAGGACATCACGTAGCACCATGCTGAACATTGGTTGAGACATCCCACCTGCGCTGGAAATGTGTACTGGAATGAACCAGTTGCAAAGAAATGCAGGGCCGCCATCACCTTACACATTGGTGTCAAAGCAGTCGGATAGGTCCTGCGAGGCCTCAGATGTGGCTCCAACTGAGCACATAGGGCTTGAAGGTTAGGTCGATCCAAACGGAATTTACGTATGATGTCCTCATCCTCCATGTCCGCAAGCAATGTGAATGGACGATGCACATTTGGTCGCCTCCTAGGTGAGATGAAAGGGGACACAAGTCAATTCAATCCCCCTATGAGATGTGTCCAACATCTTACGTTTTGACTGACACAGCGCCAACAATGACTGGCATCAAACTTCAGCTTACCGCACAACTTACATGTAGGGACACCTTGAGCTAAACTAGTCGTACACTTGTCCAGTATTCACACAGTGAGTACCCCCAAAACAGATTCAGACTATGTGAATGCAAAAAGGTACATATCAACATCTTGCGTAACCAGCCCTGAGAGTAATTGATACAGCACATGTGGGATACAGCAACACTGCTGGCTTCTACGTAGCTGCTGTACCTGCCACACCTTCTTGCGTAAGTCGAACAGGGCACACATTAACAACACAATGAGCACAGTCTGTGCATAAAGATCAAGTATGTACATGAGCAAAGCAATGTACACAGTGAAATAGGCACATCATGTAGTCAGACCTTCATCACTGTGTGTTGCTTAGCCATGTCACACATTGACATGTGTACATATTGGAGAGTCCATCACACCACAGATCTGTGTACATGCACAACAATATCATAAGTGACATGTGAGGGAGAACATGGCACTGCATGTAATCCTGTGCACTGACATGGCATGTGTAGTCATTAGTGAGTCAAATGTAACAATACCATTTTCTTGAAATATCTAGTGGCATGATTCATAGTAAGTGTCCACTGTTCAATGTTGAGAACTGGCCATTGCCATTGCTACAGCATGATGTGTCCAAAGGTGCCGTAAACGTGCTCTGCCTACACAATCACGGCCATAGGCACCAATTTCATGCTGTCAAATCGCGGTAGCGACCGCCTGGCCCGCGATGTGTCACCGCCAATGCCCATGCCCATTCAACCAATGTGAACTGCAATCGTGGTAGTGATATACACATTGCAAAATGGCGGTTGGCGGGCTCCGCAACCACAATAACGGCCACAGGCACCAATTTCATGCTGTCAAATCGCGGTATCGACCGCCTGGCCCTTGCGGTGTGTCACCGCCAATGCCCATGCCCATTCAACCAATGTGAACCGCAATCGCGGTAGTGATATACACATTGCAAAATGGCAGTTGGCGTGCTCCGCTACCGCTGGGCCGGTCATTGGATGCAATTGAAAGATGCACGATCGCGGAAGCGACCGCCTGGCCCCTGTGGTGTGTCACCGCCAATGCCCATGCCCTTGCAGTCAATGGGAACCGCAACCGCGGGACACAAATGCACTTTTGAAAACCGCGGTAGGCGTGCTCCGCTACCGCGGGGCCGGTCATTGGATGCAATTGAAAGATGCACGATCGAGGTAGCGACTGCCTGGCCCCTGCGGTGTGTCATCGCCAATGCCCATGCCCTTGCAGCCAATGGGAACCGCAATCGCGGGACACAAATGCACTTTTGAAAACCGCGGTAGGCGTGCTCCACTACCGCGGGGCTGGTCATTGGATGTCATTGAAAGATGCACGATCACGGTAGCGACCGCCTGGCCCCTGCGGTGTGTCACCGCCAATGCCCATGCCCTTGCAGGCAATGGGAACCGCAATCGCGGGACACAAATGCACTTTTGAAAACCGCGGTAGGCGTGCTCCGCTACCGCGGGGCCGGTCATTGGATGCCATTGAATGATGCACGATCGCGGTAGAGACCGCCTGGCCCCTGCGGTGTGTTACCGCCAATGCCCATGCCCTTGCAGCCAATGGAAACCGCAATCGCGGTACACAAATGCACTTTTGAAAATCGCGGTAGGCGTGCTCCGCTACCGCGGGCCGGTCATTGGTCGCATTTGAAAAAAGCTGACCTGGAACACCAATTGCAGCAGCTTAGTACCACTGAAACTACCCAAGGGGGCTATATATGTGTGGGAGAGAGCCACACATTTCCAGACACTGCTGACTGACACTCTTCAACACCAACTGCTGCTGTTCCTGGCTCCTGGACCCAAGGATGGCGAGGACTGAGAACATCAGGGCCTGTCCCTTCACCACAGAAGAGCTGGAGGTCCTGGTGGACGAGGTGCTCTCACAGTATGGGAGGCTATATGGTGCTCCTGATGTCATGGTAAGTGTTTCAGAGTGAAAGTAGGGGAGTGCACACATGAAGTTGATCTGCTGCAGTATGTGCCTGAGAGTGTCGGTTTGTGTGATACACTGCCTAGCATGCTGACTTCAGGAAAATGGGGTTTCTTGCCTATTTCACACATTTCCCGGGCTGCTTTTCAGGATGGGAGGGACATGAAGTGTTTTTGCAGCCATACAGTGACACTGCTAGTTTGGAAAGTGGAAGTCAGAACAGACATTGCCTGTGCTAATGGATGTTTGAGTCCATGAGGTTTCCTCATGCTCATTTGTGACATTACAAAGACCTTTCCGCCAGAGGGTACTGATGGAAGTGTGTTTGACTTTGTATTGCCACCATGGATCTGTGAGCAGTATGCACAAGAGTGAAATGACTGAGGGTGACACTCTTGGTGGAAATTCCCATATAACACAGCAGATTGTTGTACTTCAGGAACATACCCCTTCCATTCTTTTCCTTATGTGTACAGACTCGCATGTGTAGGCACTGTTTGCCCTCTCATTTTGTACATTCATGTGACTGTTCTGATGGCCCATGTATAACATCAGTGTGAGCCCCCCTGGCTTGCACAGTTACTGCCAAATTTAACAGAGACTTATCACTGAATGGACAGAGTGAGACATATGTGTTGTCTGCCACCCGATTCCTCAATGAGCTATCTTAGGCCTGTGGATTGCACAAGACAGACCTCGTGAGAAGGGTGTGGGAATGTAAGATCATGTCCCTAAATGTGACCTCCATGACACAGTGAGCCATTCACAGGCCAACGACATTGAAGGGTGTGCATTGTTGGACCCAGTGAGACTCCACCGAAACATCATTTCCAATGTAATGTATGTCTTGCTCACTCACAAACTTTATTGCAGATGAGGGCCTTCTTCACATTGCTTTCTGTGCTGGCATTCTGCATGTGCATGAGATTGCCAGGTACTGTGTCCATCCTCACACCTGCATGTATTTAGGTCAGATTGTCTTATGCCAATGTACTACGTGTCATGCTGTAGGGCCTCTGCTGAACATATCTGAATAGCTGTGCTAAATTGATGCATTCTCCTGTACTGAGACACAGTGGGACATAACCCAGTGTTACTGATATTTCCTCCTCTTGTCTCCCATGCCTGCAGCTTAAAGTCCACCAGCGTAAGGCCTTATGGAGGGCCATTGCACGCAAGGTGCGGGCTCTGGGTGTCTCCAACCGACGGCACACACACTGTCACAAGAGGTGGGATGACATCTGCCGGCTGAGCAAAAACGTGGCAGAGATGACGCTGGGGCTTCTCCCTCGGACTGACAGGTTGGCGCGCAGGAGCATGACACCACTAATGGCCCGCATCTTGGCTGTGACACAGCCAGAGCTGGATGGACGTTTGAGGGCCCATCAGCAGCAAGTTGGGGGTGAGTATTCTGCGAAGGGTGACTTTGGGTGGAGGCGTGGCCAAGCCGCCGACCAACATGGCCACGCGGCGTTGAAGCCCTGCCAGTCGTTTTCAGTCCAGCAGCAATATCCCCTTCACCAACGCACAATCGCTACTCTGCTCGGCTACAGGGGACTGCCCACCTCGCAGTGACCACACAGCTATGCCCAGATTGTGACCTGCTGAGAGCTGCACGAAGGCGCCAGGCGATCGAAGTACCGGGGGAGGAGTGAACCTCCGCCGGAGCCGCTCCCATTCCCATCGGGACCTGCCCTGGACGCCCGCTGCAGCTGAATCCCCAGCCTGCGAAGGAGCTGAGACACGGGGTGAGTCCGCAGGGCGCGGGTGGCAATCTGCGCTCTCCCCCCCCTCCTGTGATCGCCTCCATTCCGTTGGTTCGTGGCCCGTCCAGCCGCATAGGCCCGCACCTTCCGACCTTCCCCCCCATAGGCCCCGTGGGGTTAGGGCCCGCAGCGGGCCTGGGAAGCGAAAACCAAGCCTTTGGCGGGTGCGGGCGGAGGGGGGTTGAGCCGCTGCGCCCGTTCCCTGGCGGCTCCCCTGTAGCGGCGGGCGGCCAGACGGCCCGAGGCCCTGAAATCCTTAGCGAGTCCTGAAGCTGCTCCATTCCGCCCGGCGCCGCCCCTGTGGTCCGCCATTTGTGCCTGCTTTTGTTGCGCTGACTGCTCCTCTTCCCGGGCTCTCTTGGATCACTGCCACGCGCGAGGTGAGGCACCGCTTACACAGCGTGCTCCCCTCCCTGGGCCTACCGTTACCGGCACAGCAGTACACCGGCTCACCCTTGGAAGGCCCGGAAATCCAGCGCCCAGCCAGTCATTGAAACTCTTTGCCCCGCAGCGTCGAAACGGTCCGCTTGCTGTGCCGACATCGCCTGTATAATGCCTGCATCTCCCCCTGGCCTCCACGTGGCATAATCGCAAACGAGGCGAGACCCTGCTTCCATCTCGCGCTCCTCTGCAAGGCCTGCCAGTGCCACTACAGCAACTCTGGACCATTGTATGGGCGAGCACCCCCCCTCCACTATCAGTTTACTTGGGGTTTCGGCTTGTCGCCATCTGGGGTCTCACCACCGGCCCCTCAGCCTTAATCCCTTCCTGCAACGTAAGCCTTTCTCCCAGGCCTCACCATCACCTGCGACGCGGCCTAGCGCTGCTATAGCGCCTACAGCTTGACCCTGCAGCGGCATGGGCCGCAAAGACCCTAAACAAAAGACCCTTCCATTTGAAAAGATTGTGGAGCAAGGCCGTAACGACGACCCCACCATGGCAGAGAGTAGCTTGGGTATGGACAGCGCTGACGCTCTCTCCCCACAGACATCCACGCTGCTCCAGGAAATGAGGGCGGGTTTCCGTGCGCTTGATGGTCGCTTCGACACGCTGGATAAACGCCTGGAAGATATGGGGGCTAAAATCCAATTACACGACCGGCGCCTGGACGTTGCAGAGGCGCAAATCTCTGACATCGAGGATGGAACGGCGCAATCCCTCAAGAGGCTGGAGCGCATCCTTAAAGACGTGGCGATGAAGAACGAAGATCTCGAGGCGCGCAGTCGGCGCAATAACATCCGCATTCTAGGGGTCCCGGAGACCACTTCAACGGGCCGCCTGGACCTCTTCATCGAGACCTTGTTGGCGGACATGTTTGGCAGGGAGTCCTTCACCCCAGGATTCGTGGTGGAGCGCGCTCAACGCACTCTGGGCCCCCGGCCTTATCCAGGCCTTCCCCCATGGCCCATCATTGCCCGCATAATGAATTTCCGCGACCGTGATACAGCGCTGCGCCTCGCCAGGGAGAAAGGGGACACAGATTGGCAAGGCTCCAAAATAGCGCTCTATCCAGACTTCACACTCATGGTACAGGAAGCCCGCCGTAAGTACAATGGGGTCAAGGCCACACTCAGGAACCTGGGCATGAAATATGGCATTCTCTACCCTGCGAGACTGCGAGTTGATGTCAACGGCCGGTCACGCATTTTCGACACCCCGACTGAGGTGCAGGAATTTTGCCGCACTTACAAACAGAACAACAGCCGGACGGGGGCAGATGAGAACAGATCCTCGCCCCTGGGTAGCGGCTCCAACGCAAGCATGGAGCTGTTTTCCAGTGCGGGCACAGGCTGACCAGCACATCCGGCAGGCGACTAACTGATGATACTCACAGTTTGGGATATTAATGATCAGCTCACCGGCATGTTTCTAAAGACTGAATGACTGGCGTGGCGTTGCCACCCCTCGTGGTATATACCTTTGGTTTACTTTCTTGGAATTCGAATATACCATGTTGGGGTTTACTCCATTGCAGCTTAAAGTTTATTGGTATATTCGGATACACCTTCAGTTCCGGGATATGCCTCTATCCCTTTTGGAAGAGGCTGGGTGGGGGTTTGGGGGGGTTACAGCTGTTTTGTTGCATAGTGGGTCACAAGATTATGGCTTAGACGTTTATAGTTGGCTACAGGATTGTTCACTGTCACAGCTCCTTTGTTCTCATTGTTGTATGTGCATGATATGTTTGACACGCTCTCCCAATGACTCAGCTGGGTAATATAGATGGTCCTTCAGGCTTGTCCCTTATGTCCTGGAACGTCAGAGGCCTCAACGATAACCGTAAAAGAAGACATGTTATCCACTACCTCCTCAGACATAGAGTGGATATTGCTTATTTACAAGAAACACACTTACCTAAAACTGACCCGCTCCGCTTTGCTGCCAGCTACTAAAATTGGCAATTTAGTAGCTATGCCAGGGGAACTGCCATACTTATACACAAACGGGACCCTTTCAGCCTAGGCTCTGTTGTCGGGGATAAGGAGGGTAGATATATTATTGTCACGGATTCTCTCATAGGACACAGGGTGGCACTGGTGTGTGTATACGCCCCAAACACTGATTCGCCTGATTTTTTTCACTCCCTACACGCCCAACTATTAAAGCTGGACCCTTGCCTGCTCTTGCTGGGGGGGGATTTTAATCTGCTCCTTAATCCGGTATTAGACAGCACAGCCTCAACCCCTGACACTAAACCACGTTCACGACGCGCTCTCCTGGCCGTCTGCGAGCAACTTTCCCTACTAGACATTTGGCGCCTGCGCAACCCCATCGTCACTGAATATACACATTACGCTGGCCAACATAACACCTGGACGAGAATTGACTTCTGGCTAGTTTCCCCTGTTATTTCTAACTGGTTTCAGGCACTTGGGACGCTCCCGAAGACATACTCGGACCACTCGCCGGTCAAGCTCCGCCTGAGGATCCCTCGTCCAGAGGGGTTTGAACGACAATGGCGCTTCCCGAGCCGTGCGCTCTACGATTACCTTTTTAAGGAAGAAGTGCGCAAAGCCATTGAAGACTATTTCACTATTAACACAGGCTTAGTGGACTCTTGGGCGGTTCTGTGGGAGGGCTTCAAGGCGTACATCAGGGGCGTGTGCATAGCTAAACACTCAGGAGTGCTTAAAAGTCTCTGCACCACAATTTCCCGCATTGAGCGCGACCTCGCTGACTTGGATGACACCCCATTACACTCCTCGGTTCCGGACGCGACGGGTCGCCGGTTTGCTCTCCTGATAGAATTCCGCGAGACCGCAGACCGCAAGATATTATACCTAGGCAAATATCAAACCGCTAGGCAGTATGGAGAAGGTGAACAGCCGGGCAGGGTGCTGGCACAGATGTTAAGGCCCCTTACAGTAAAGCCTGCATCACTGAGATACGTTCTTCCGCAGATCAGACACTCACCTCCACTTCGGAGATACGTGAGGAATTCCTAGAATATTTTACGGCCTTGTATACTACCAGGACAGGGCGAGACCCTTTGGCGCAGGAAGCTTATCTGTCGGAAATTGCTTTGGTTTACCTGGAAAAAGACATGCAAGACTTCCTCGCAGAGCCGATCGCCGAGACCGAAGTTCTCGGTGCCATTGATACTCTCCGCTGTTCCTCAGCCCCCGGGCTGGATGGCTTCACAGGGGACTTCTACAAGGCATACAAAGATCTATTGGCCCCGCAGCTGATTGAGGTTTATGCAGAGGCCCTCGAGAAACAAATACTGCCCCCCACGCTCAGGGAAGCGGTCGTGATCCTCCTCCCCAAACCTGGCAAAGATCCGACGTCATGCGGATCCTACAGACCATTATCCCTCCTGAACTTAGATTATAAAATCTTAGCCAAGATCATCGCCAATCGCCTCTCCCAGTTGATGGAATTCATCATATCTCCGGCCCAATCTGGCTTTATCCCCCACCGATCCACCTCCTTGAATCTTAGGACACTCTTTTCGGTCCTCCACAGAATCAATCCTGCGGTTCCGGCCGCCGCAATACTGTTGGACACAGAGAAGGCCTTTGATTCTCTAGAATGGCCCTTCTTCATTTCGGTTATGCGCCGCATGGGCATGCCAATGGGCTTCATAGCCACCACCATCTTACTATACAGCCGCCCCACGGCTTCGCATAAACGGAACCTTATCCCGTCCCTTTTCACTTTCTCGCGGCACTCGCCAGGGCTGCCCCTTATCTCCCTTACTGTTTATTTTAGCCATGGATCCCCTAATCCGCCACTTTCAGGAACGGCATCTGCAGAGGGGCTTACAATTTAACACTGGCCCCCTCCTAATTTCACAATACGCTGATGACACCATCCTCTATGTTAGGGATCCCCGGGTGAACTTAGAGCCTCTCATCAGAGAAATACTGCGATTCTGCCTCTTTTCTGGACTAGGCATTAACTGGCGTAAATCTGTGATTTTTCCGTTAACTTCCAGTACGACCCCCGGGGAGTGCGAATTCCCTCTTGAATGGTGCACCGATTCATTTAAATACCTGGGCATTCATATACATCTTGACACTGCCCAGATCCTTCGCCTTAACTACGGTCAAGCAATTACCACCCTTGAATCTCAATTTGAAAGGTGGCTGCACTTGCCTTTGTCCATTGCCGGCCAGGTTGCGATTCTTAAGATGATAGTGCTCCCCAAATTTTTATACCTTTTCAATAATATCCCCATTCCCCTCACCAACGGCTTTTTTTTTACATTGCATAAGCACCTTATCAGACTGGTGTGGGGGGTAAACAGGCTTGCGTCCGCTGGCAAATTCTTACCCTACCATACGATAGAGGTGGGTATGGTGTACCGGATCTCCAACTGCATTACTTAGTGGCTCAATGCTGCTATGCGTGCTAATGCTATGCCTATGCGTGGTTTCACCCAGACGCAAGGATCCCCTATCTTCGCCCTGAGGCAGATTTTGTCCTTCCTGAACGGTTGTCAACCGTACTACCCAAAGGAGTTCCCAGAGACCCTACGGACATACAGACAGTTTCCACCACCAGCTGTGCCTGGGATAAGCTGAGGCGGGTCACCGCTGCCCCCATACTGAACTCCCCTGCCCTGCCTGTCCCAAACGCCCGCTGGCTTCCTATCACCGGCGAAAGGTCGATCCAGCGCACCTTAACCAAATTTGACATCACTACACTAGGGGACCTCTACCCGGAGGGGCATATTTTCTCCCTGTCGGAAGATACTCGTTTCCATGCCGTCACCTTTATGGACAGCTTTGTGCTGAGTCGCATCCGCTCTGCACTGTGCACTGCGCTGCCTGGTTTCCCCCTAGAGCCAGACTCGTTTACACCTCTCACACTCATAATTGAAAGCCTGAACGGGCCCACCTCATTTCTAAACTGTACAAAGCATGCGCGTCGTTGAGGCCTGTTCATGACGACAAAATCCGCACGGACTGGGAGGTAGACTTAGGCCACCCCATCACGGACGATCAGTGGGCTAAGTGCTGCGCAGTGACAAGGATATCTCTCTCAAGAGCAGACATAAACTGCTGCATTTTAAGTTTCTGCGTAGAATTTATGTTACCCCCACCAAAGCACACAGACTAGACCCGACCAGACCGCATACTTGCCGCAAGTGCGCTGCCCCCCATGCTGATTTTGCACACCTCACATGGACCTGCCCTAGACTCCGCACATACTGGGAAGAAGTACACAGCACGCTAGGGGCCATGACGGAGTTGACCCTCGCCCCCATACCAGAAGTGGCACTTCTGGGATACACGGTGAACTTCCCCAAAAATGTCAGACGTTTTGCATCCCTCAGCTTGCTATTAGCCAAACGTGAAATTGCTCTATTATGGGGCCGCAAGTCTGCTCCTACTTTGGCGGGCTGGCTGCGCAGCCTGGCTTATTGTAATACCAACTGCGAGGTTTATGCCGGTCTACTGCCAGGCTCTTCACGTCCTAAAGACATTTGGGGTCCCTACAGATCGTATGCAGAAACCCTGCGGCAAGCCTCTAGTTCTCAATTAGAGCATGGCATAGTCCCAGAAGGTGTGGGGTAAAGGGTACAGCTCCGCAGAATGACTGCACTACATATTCTTCTTGTTCCCCATGGTATGATGCTCTTTCTGTCTCTATGACTCATCATGAATGTGAACTCTTAAAGGGACTAGAGTTTGGCCATCCGTCGCCAGCTGCCACGATACGTGGGAAGGGGTTGGCCTGTGGGACTTTTCTTTCTTTGTAATGAGTCGCTATCTTGCTGCTATTACACAGCTTATGACATATCTGTTTTGTGATACTGATGTGATGCTTTTTCAAATTATTTTTTCTGATGTTATGCCATTGACGGTGGACTTGTAATCCTGAGACGCCTTGCTTCTTGTCAAAATGATAAATCAAGTTTTTAAAAAAGGTTGACTTTGGGTGTGAGTGACTGCATGTGTCCCAAACCTGAGCCAGTGCGGAGCACTGTGATGTTTCTTGTGTGATGCAATGGCTTGTAAGTGGCCTCTGTGTTGAGTGCAGCTGTCATGCATTTACGCCACATGTACTTTCTCATGTCTTTAATGTAATGGCCCTTGACATTGCATGCTGAGATGTGGCCTTATGGCATCTGCTGCATTAGGGGAGTCATGGACATCACTGGGCAGTGAACGGCAGTGTGCCTCATCTTAGTGTGCTGTCGTCGATGTGTGCAGTGCCTGACCTCGAAATTGTCTGAACTACACATCTGACACCACTGTGCAACTGTAGTTGTGCTTCAGAGCACGACATGGTGGATAGCAGGAGCTTATGGCCATTGCAAAAGGACATTTTGGAGTCTGTATCTGTGTTGTCCCCTTAAAGTGACTCCATATGTGACTGTGGCAATATGTTGAGATGTACATCTTTGTCACCTACAGGCACGTAGGTATGCTTACAGGAATCTGTATGTCAGGTTACATGGAGGCACGGGCAAGCTATTTGGCTGTGTGAACATCACATGGGTCATTAATGGCAAGTATGCATGTTACCATGCATCTTTTGATTTTTGCATTAAGGTTGCACATGTAGACTGCACAGGGTGGTGTGCAACATGGGGGTATCATCATCTTGTTTTGTGCTTTGTTTGCATATGATTATTGTGGGTATGGCACTAAACTGTACCTACGTCTCTGTCTCTTGCAGCATCTACCGAGGGCACAGAAGGACAGGGGACGGACACCAGTGGAGAGGCATCTTGCATGACTGCTACACATGATCTCACTGACACTGATGTGACCAGCACCTCAGAGGGGGACAGGAGTGCCCTTGAAGAATCACGCCCAGAAACTCCCACCTCAACGTCATCTGACGCCAGCGGTGACTCCTCGATGTTGGCGGGCACAGGGAGTGGGAAATCTGCCTCCTCTTCCACCACACATCGTCCAGTGCCCACCCTCCCAGCTACTTCCACTACTGCTGCACGTGCCCGCAACAGTAAGAAGGGAAGAGTGTCCTTCCCCCCAGGCACTGCTGCCCCTGCCCCTGTCTCCCCTACTGCCCTCAGTGTTGAGGCTGTGGACCTTTTGCGCCAGCTGTGTGTGGGTCAGACAACTCTCCTGAATGCCTTCCAAGACCATGACAAGAAGTTGGCACAGGTAGTTGCCTTCATGGAGGGCATTCATTCTGACGTGGGTGGGCTACACAGAACTGTCCAGTCTTTGTCCTCCACAGTGACGGCAGCCATTCAGCTGTCACAGCCTCAGAGTCCAGCTCCAGTCCCTTTGGCAACCCCCCTGCCAGTGGCAACATCTGACGAGAGTGACCACACACCACAGCCCTCAGACTCCAGGTACTCCACACGCAGCACACAACAGCAGCACCCCAAGCGGCCCAGAGCGCAGACACCATCCCCCAAACAAACAAAAGTCACATAGGAGCGCAAAGGCAAAAGCCCTTCAGGTGGCACTCAGGGGCATCAAGCCAAGAAGCAGGCCTCAGGCTCACATGCCTCAAAATCAGCCCCATCCAAGGACACTCCCATCCCAAAAGCGGCTCCCAAAGACAGGCAAACAGTCTGCTGTGAAGCTGGTGCCTGCTAAGAGTCCGCAGAAAAAGCCCTCTAAGGCAGATTCACCCACAACCTCAACTCCCACCCACACCCCTGTGAAGCTGGGACAGGAGGGCACTGTGGGGGGTTCACCTGGTCAACAGGGGATGGAGGGGAAAAGGCAAGGCCAGGCCAAGCGTACCGCCAGATCCAGCAGATCCCCAGAGGGAGGGCGACCACCTGCACCTGATGCACCTTTGATGGAGAGTGTGCCTGTTGTGCCCGCCCCACTTCCCACTCCTACCAAGACAATTATTACCTATTGAATCCCCAAGAAGTGGAAAGGCAGCCCTCCACATTCTCCCTCACACACTGTGTCTCACGGCAGCATGTCTCTGCCTCCACGTGCCACCACACCACCCGGTCCAAGCAGCCGTCCGGCTCCCAAAGCCACTGATGTCTCTACCTCAGCTGGTCCTCTCTCTCCCAGGTCCAGTCCTCCAACTGGGCCCGACAATCAGCCACCTCCCAGTTTGACTGACAGCCAAGTCTGAGGCAAAGTCCCCCTCGCACACCTATCTCTCCCACCGCGGTGCCTGGACTGCCCATTGTTATCCCCCTAGCTGTGTTGCTGACCATGGCAGTGTACGGTGTCACCCATTCCCTGTGCAGGTTCTCATGCACACATGTACCTCCTTTGCACTATGGACTGGCCACTGGCCTTGCTGTTTGTAACTTTGGATGCCCATTCCCTGTGCAGGTTCTCATGCACACATGTACCTCCTTTGCACTATGGACTGGCCACTGGCCTTGCTGTTTGTAACTTTGGATGCCCATTCCCTGTGCAGGTTCTCATGCACAGATGTACCTCCTTTGCACTATGGACTGGCCACTGGCCTTGCTGTTTGTAACTTTGGATGCCCATTCCCTGTGCAGGTTCTCATGCACACATGTACCTCCTTTGAACTATGGACTGGCCACTGGCCTTGCTGTTTGTAACTTTGGATGCCCATTCCCTGTGCAGGTTCTCATGCACACATGTCCCTCCTTTGAACTATGGACTGGCCACTGGCCTTGCTGTTTGTAACTTTGGATGCCCATTCCCTGTGCAGGTTCTCATGCACACATGTACCTCCTTTGAACTAAGGACTGGCCACTGCCCTTGCTCTTGTCTACTTTTGTGGTCTAGCTGTGTATCATGTAATAAAGACAGTTAGTCCTGTTGTCTGTCAATGTCCTTGCTAAATAAAAAGTTTTATGTATGGGTATGGTTTCATGTGACACATGCTCTGTATGCCACTTTAACATTGCCAATTGCTTGTTTTACTTTTTCAGAGTTTGCCAGAGGTGACAGGCACTTTAGTTCTTCTGGACTCTGAGGCTTGAGGGTGCAATGATGGTTGTTTGTGATGATCTACTGTTATCCTAATCATTCTATGGTCAGGTTTGCTAAATTGTACACATGTCATGTTAGGATGCAATACCAGAACAGAGGTGAATTCTATCCACAGGATTACTTGCGGGCTGGCCAGGGTCCATCATATCTGTGTGATCTTTCTTGATAGGTGAACAGCAGTGTTGATGTGTGGTCATCTTGTGATGGCCTGTCTTCCTAGTCACATGGGTACATTTGTATGTGTGCACTTGAGTGGTCATGAAGTGTGAAGGGGGGGACTTTGTCAGTAGTGTTGATGTGTCTGTGCGCCTGCAATGCCAACTGCACACATGTATAACCCAGAAGCTGAGTGCCTGTTTGTTTGAATTGTCAGCCATGTGCTTCTGATTGTGGGCACATGTAGGAGTTGTAGGTTGAGCACTGTGCAGTGTGTTGGTGTGTCCTTGCACTCCTGGGGGACACCTACTTGTTGTCGCTGCCAGTTGTGAGTATGCAGAGTGTGTGACTGCCAAGTCTGTGTTGTGTTTTGTTGATCAGCCATGTGTCTTGTTACTGTTTGTGCTCACTGTGCAGACCTGCTCAGCCACACCGACATTATTTGTGAGTTTTCTCATGCATTGCTGTCACTTGAACCATTTTTGGCTCCAGTATGGTATGTGGTATGTGGTATGTGGAGTCATGCCATCCCCTATATGTGCTTCTGATGCCTACACATTGTGGGTAACTCCTCTATGTGTTTGTGTTCTGTGCACTCCTCACCTGTCCACTACTGACGTACACGCCACTTCAATCTCATGTCTTCCACCCCATGGCTTGCCAGTGTGTGAGCCTCCCCACCACTTCATAGTGTGACACTATGCTGTGTGAGGCTGAACTGTGTACAGGACCAATGTGACACTCAGGACAGTTTCCAAATTAGTTATGTGCCATTTTCTTCTACTGGTTTGCTGTCATGGTTGCTCATGTGCAGTGCATATGTTTGAGCAGCACAGTCCTCTAGTCATGTTGTTTGCATCTGGGTTTCCCTGAGTTGTGCATCTATGGGTGATGGGTAAGCTGTATGTGTGTTTGCTGAGGTTCTGCTACCCTTACTGAGTGTGATGTTATGTTTGTGCTGTGATGATTTTTGTTGTGGGAGTTCATGGTGTGGCACTCAGATATGTGTGCTACTGGTTTGGTTGTCGTGCACACTCTGCTTGGTGTGCATGCAGTGCTGTCAGTGTATGTTGCCTTGTACTTGCCTGGTGTGCATCCCCCTGATGTCCAGCTGAGTTTGCAATGTGATGGATTGGTCTTTGCATCTGTTGTGTTTTTGTTGTGGATGTATGCAGTGTTTGGCCTGTGTTGGCTCTTTCTACTGACAGATGCTCTGTGTGTGTGTTGTTCTATTTGCATGACATTGTGTGTGAGTAGTTTGTGCATTGTGATACATTCAGATGTGTGTTGCAAGTGTAGTGTGCATTACTTGTGTGTATGTCACATGCAGCAAGGTGGATTCTTGTTCCTGATCTTGTTTTGAGTGCACATTGGTGCTTTGTCCTCCTATTTTTGACCTGTCACTTGTCAGGATTGTGCATGTGCATGCTGGTGGTACACTATGACACCATGTTGACTTTATGGGTGGTGTGGTGTTTCTGTCTGTGTTAGCTGATTGTCCCATTGATCCCAGTTAGTGTTCATGATTGATTTTTGATTTTGCAATTCTTGTTTGTGTTGGGGTATGGTGTCTGTGCATTGGTCCTGAGTGACAATGTTGTATACTCCTGTTCTGTCTGGGGTCCCATTGCCTTTCCACTGTTTGGCTGGCCATATGTGGGCTTGTTGGACTTCTGTGTATGTTGTTTGTGAGCTTTGTGTTTGGCTATTGTTTTTGGGTCAGCATTGGTTCAGGCATCCCTGAGTGTGGGTGTGATGTTTGTGGATGCACCCCAGGAAGTGTGATTGGTTGTCAGTGAACTCACAGGACATCATTTGCACCATTCTGTGTGTTTAACACTGGTGTTGAGTGTTGCAGGTGTGAGGTGGGTAGAGGAGGGGTATGTGTGAAGGTCCTACTTGTGTTTGACAGTCAGGGAGTGTGACATTGAGCCATGTGTGTTGTGCAGATGACATACACTTGTCAAGTAAGTTGACACAGATGTGTGGCTGGTCACTGTTTGACTTCAGACACTTCCTATCAACCCTGTGCCTATGCATGGCTTGCCTTGCTGTCTCCCTGAGTTGTTGCACAGAGGTCACTTTGGTTTAATTTCACTCACTGTGCAACCCATGTCTGATTTGATGGCCTAAGGGTGGTGTGATATGTTCATTCTCTTGCATGTGATGTACAGATGCTATGTTGCTTGCTCCATGGTTTTCCAGCACTGTCCACTTCACTTTTGGCTGGCCCATTCATTATCCTCCTTTGCTGCTGACCTATGGTATGAGTATGTGGCAGAGTGTCAGTGTGGGGTGTCTGTGGGTGACTTGACAGGCAGTGTGAACAGTTCATTGGTTGTTCATGTGTAGTGTGAGTCTCCATTTTGTGATTATACTCAGTTTGCTTCACATGAGTGGGAGGTAGGTGTGAGGTGGAGGGTTATCCAGCCCCTGGGCTTCTGTGCAGGGTGTTCCTCTTCACCCCCACCTTCCAAAACAGGCTCCCTTGTCCTTTGGTGTGTGCGGTGCAGGGTCTGGGTACACCTGGCAGATGAATTGTGCAGGGGGGGCACAGGAGGAGCACACAGCATGTTCCCAAATGGGTGTGGCAGGCGTAGTGTGTGCAGGGTGGAGGTGGAGCCCTGTAAATCTTTGTGGACTGCCCATGCCTGGCGCCGGCCCTGCCTACTACATTGTGCGCAGGTTTTCCCGCGTCTTCACCGCTGCGGTGACGTGACCGGGACATTGCAGTGATTTCGCGGTTGATGGGTGACACGGATGCGGAGGGGTGAGTTTGTGACAGGTTGGACATGTGTGGGTACACTGGAGGATATGTTCCTGTCCCCACCAGAGTGTCTGATGTGGACAGGAACGGTATATCAGCCCAGGAGTTGTGTGTTGTGGTTGTGTGCGGAGTTGTGTGATTGCGTACCTGCAGCGTTGTCCGCGACGGTCCATTATTTGCTGGTAGTGGATGAGGTACAGCACCGGAAAGGCTTGAAGAGCTGGATCCATTGCGGTCTGGACCGGGTGGAGGGGACCGGAAATCTGGTTTCGCGCTCCGCTGTCGTGCTTCCGCCGTCTCAGGGTGGGTGGTTTCTCCGCTGCGGTATGATGGGCTGTTTGGGGCATCGTGATTTGTACAGCGGACGGGACGTCATTCTGCACGGCGGTGGGTCTCTATTGGCTCCCTCCGCCGTGGTGGCGGGTGCAAATATCTGGCGGTTCACGTCGCTCCGCGGCGGATGGCAAATGGGCTATGTTTGCCCATTGTAATATGGTGGGCGCGAAGACCGCTGCTGGAGTGCGGAAAAGGTCATTTTCCGCCACCGCCAGCACCGCGGTTGTGCCTCCGCCCGCCATCCTAATGGGCCCCTTATTTCCTTTCCACCCTTTATCCGTACAAAACAAACAACCCACACCTAATATATAAATTAAGAAAGATTAATTAAATAATTTACATGATTAATAATCAATTAAACAATTAATATTACTAATTAACTAAGAATAAATAAATTATATTTAATTAACTTCCCACAATTTATCCCTTCAAATACAACTCATACATACAACCTAAACAATATTTTAATTACATATTCACATAATTAATTATCATTTGAAAAATTACTAAAAATTAATATTTATTCATTATTATAATTTCCTACATATCCTTTACCCATACAAAAACCACAAAACAACCCCCAAACAAAAATATATATTACACAATTTACATAATTAATTATCAATTAAATAATTATTTATAATAATCCATATTTTTTGATTATAAATATTTACTTCCCACCCTATACCCATAAAAACCCACAACCTGCACGTTAAATTTAAATTAAAAAAAATAATTATACAATTAACATAAATAATTATCAATTAAATAATTATAAATAATTAAACATTAATTATTATTAAATTATAATTAATTAACCCTTTTGGTGCTCATGACGGAATGGTTCCGTAATGAGTACCAGTGCTCCTGTGCTCATGACGGAACCATTCCGTCGTGAGTGCAGGGGCACTAAATCACTCTGCTGCAGACAGCAGAGGGATTTCCTTTTTTTTTTGTTGGCCTCGGGAGGTTGGGGAGAAGAGCTTCCCCAACCTCCCGAGGCCGTTTTGCATTTCCAATGCAATGACGATCGCGCGCATGGCGCGCTGACGTCATTGCATTGAAAATGAAACTGAAACGTTTCGGTGCTCGTGGGGCTATCTGAGCCCCCCTTGCACCGAAACACTTGGGAGGGGTATCGTTGGAAAGAGGAGAATTTCCCCTTTCCAATGGTACCATTTCCCAGTGGATCCCTGCTTGGGGATCGCCCCAGGAGGGCGATCCCATGCAGTTATCCACCCACTAGCCACCAGGGAGGGGGGAGCGACGCCTTGGGCAAGGGCCTTTGCTCCCCCCATAAACTTTTGCCACAGACAGTCTTTCTGCCCCCCCTGGGGGGCAGATGGGGTCAGTAGCCCCCAATCTGCCCCCCGGGGGGGCAGAAAGCACCATCGATGCCAGGTATTATTTTTTATAGGCCAGCGGTGAGGGCTGCCCAGAATGGGCATCCAAATGCCCCCACCCTACCCCCCAAAGAAGGCAAAAGACTTTCTCCCCCCCCCCCCTAGGAGGTAGATGGGGGCAGAAAGCCCACTAGGCACCAGGGATTTTTTTAATTTTTTATACATAGGGTGAGGGCTGCCCAGAATGGGCATGCCAATGCCCCCACCCAAAACAAAATGCTACAGTCTTTCTGCCCCCCCCGCCCCGGGAGCAGATGGGGCAATAGCCCCTTATCTGAACTCCAGGGGGGCGAAAGCCCACTAGACACCAGGGATTTTTTTTTCTCCAAAGTTCGGGGTGGGGGCTGCCCAGAATGGGCATGCGAATGGCCCCACTCCCCCCCTAAAAAATGCCACAGTCTTTCTGCCCCTCCCCCAGAAGGCAGATGGGGGCAGTTGCTCCTAATCTGCCTTCCGGGGGGGCAGAAAGCCCACAAGGCACCAGGGAATTTATTTTATAAACATAGGGGCTGCCCAGAATGGGCATGCCAATGCCCCCACCCCCCAAAAAAAGATGCCACAGTCTTTTTGCCCCCACAGGAGGCAGATGGGGGCAGTAGCCCCTGATCTGCCCCCGGGGGGGGCAGAGAGCCCACTAGGCGCCAGCGATTATGCTGGCTTTTATACGTAGGTGTGGGGGCTGCCCAGAATGTCCCCACCCCCCCCAAAGAAAACAGCCACAGTCTTTCTGCCACCCTTGGGGTCATATCGGGGCAATAGCCCCCGATTCCCCCCTCCCCAAGGAAGCAGAAAGCCCACTAGGCACTGACTTTTTTTCAAAATGTGCCTACCTGTGGATTTTGGGTCCTACAGCTGCTGGCAATCAAGGAAACCTAGCAAACCTATACATTTTTTAAAACTAGACACCCAGTGGAATCCAGGATGTGGTGACTTGTGTGGCTCTCACTAGGTTTTGTTACCCAGAATCCCTTGCACACCTCAAACTTTGTAAAAAAAACAACACATTTTCCTCATATTTCTGTGATGGAAAGTTCTAGAATCTGCGCAGATCCACAAACTTCCACATGACCCGCATTCCCCAAAGTCTTCCGATAAAAATGGTACCTCACTTGTTTGGGCAGACCTACTAACCGCGACAGGAAACGGCCCAAAACACAACATGGACACACCACATTTTTACAGTGAAAACTGACAGTTTTTTTTGCAAAGTGCCCAGATGTAGATTTTGAAACCTATCTCTGCCGGCACCTAGGGAAACCTAGCAAACCTATACATTTTTTTAAACTAGACACCCAGGGGAATCCAGAATGGGGTGACTTGTGTTGCTCTCACCAGGTTCTGTTACCAAGAATCCCTTTCAAACCTCAAACTTTGTAAAAAAAACACATTTTCCCCACATTTAATCCTGGAATCTGTGTAGATTGACAATCTTCCACCCACCCCGCATTCCCCAAAGTCTTCCGATAAAAATAGTACCTCACTTGTGTGGGTAGGCCTAGTGCCCGCGACAGGAAATGGCCCAAAACCCAAGGTGGACACACCACATTTTTACAGTGCAAACTGACCCTTTCTTGGCAAGGTGCGTAGCTGTAGATTTTGAACCCTACTCTGCCGGCACCTAGGGAAACCTAGCAAACCTATACATTTTTGAAAGCTAGACACCCTGGGGAATCGAGTATGGGGTGACATGTGTGGCTCTCACCAGGTTCTGTTACCCAGAATCCCTTGCAAACCTCAAACTTTGTAAATAAAAACACATTTTCCCCACATTTCTGTGATGGAAAGTTCTGGAATCTGCATTGGTCCACAAACTTCCACCCACCCCGCATTCTCCAAAGTCTCCTGATAAAAATGGTACCTCACTTGTGTGGGTGGGTCAAGTACCTGAGACAGCCAAGGGCCCAAAACGTATTGTGGAGCCATCAATTATTACCTATCACAAAACGACCTGGTTCTGCAAGGGGGGGCACCTGGGTTTTTGGCCCCGGGCTCAGCGCCCATCTAGGGAAACGTACCAAACCCAGACATTTCTGAAAACTAGACACCCTGAGGAGTCCAGTGAGGTATGGCTTGCGTGGATCCCCCAACATTTCCCTTCCCCTCTATCCCCTGCAAACCTCAAATTTAGCTGAAAAAAATCACATATAACTCACTTTTCTATGTGGGAAAGTTGTGGGATCACCGGGCTGACACAAATTTCCTACCACCTAGTGTTCCCCCAGGTCTCCTGATAAAAATGGTACCTCACTTGTGTGGGTAGGCATAGTGGCTGCAACAGGAAATGGCCCAAATAGTACTGTGGTGACTTCAAAATTACCTATTATATAACTACTAGTTTTGCAGGGGGGGCACCTGGTTTGTTGGCACCGGGCTCGCGGCCATCTAGGGAAACCTACCAAACCCACACATTTCCAAAAACTAGACACCCTGGGGAGTCCAGTGAGGTATGGCTTGCGTGGATCCCCAAATGTTTTCCTACACAGAATCCCCTGCAAACCTTAAATTTAGCTAAAAGTAATCACATTTTCCTCACATTTCTGGCTGGAATCACCACGCTAGCACAAATGTCCAACCACTCAACATTTCCCTCAGTCTCCAGAGTAAAATGAGACCGAATTTGTGTGGGTGGGCCAAGTGCCTGCGACTGGGAAAGGCCAAAAACATAGGAATTGAGGGTACCCCGAACTCGTAAGCGCTATATATTTTTTTTAAATACGTTTTTATGCGATTCTGCATTGGACACCCACACAAGTGAGGTATCATTTTTATCGGGAGACCAAGGGGAACGCTGGCTGGTAGGACATTTTTCCCAGCGCAGTGATCCCACACAAACATGTAAGGAAAATGTGATATTTTTAGCTAGATCTGAAGTTTGCAGGGGATTCTGGGTAGGAAAACCTTTGGGGATCCATGCAAGCCATACCTCACTGAACTCCCCTGGGTGTCTAGTTTTCAGAAATGTCTTGGTTTGGTAGGTTTCCCCCGATGGCCGCCGAGCGCGGAAACCAAAAACGCAGATGCCCCCTTGCAAAACCAGGAAGTTTTCTGATAGAAAGGGGGCATCTGCGTTTTTGGTCCCCGGGGTCGGCAGCCATCTTGGGAAACCTACCAAACCCACACATTTCTGAAAACTAGACACCCTGGGGAGTCCATGGAGGTGTGACTTGCATGTACCCCCAAAGTTTCCCTACCCAGAATCCCCTGCAAACCTCAAATTTTACTGAAAAAATCATATTTTTCTCAATTTCCATGTTGAAAAGTTGTGGGATCAACAGGCTGACACAAATTTCCTGCCACCCAGCATTCCCTCAGGTCTCCCGATAAAAATGGTACCTCACTCGTGTGGGTGGGCCAAGTACCCGCGACAGGCTAGGGCCCAAAACTTATTGTGGAGACATCAAAATTACCTATCACAAAACGATCTGGTTTTGCAAGGGGGGTCCCATGAGTTTTTGGTCCCGGGCTTGGCAGCCATCTAGGGAAACCTACAAAACCCACACATTTCTGAAAACTAGAGACCAGGGGGAGTCCAGGGAGGTATGTCTTGCATGCACCCGCCAAAGTTTTCCTAACCAGAATCCCCTGCAAACCTCACATTTAGCTGAAAAAAATCACATTTTTTCTCAAATTTCTGTGTGGCAACGTTGTGGGATCACCGGGTTGACAAATTTCCTACCACCCAGCGTTCCCCCAGATCTCCCGATAAAAATGGTACCTCACTCGCGTGGGTGGGCCAAGTACCCGCGACAGGCAAGGTCCCAAAACATATTGAGGAGACATCAAAATGACCTATCACAAAACTACCTGGTTTTGCAAGGGGGGTCACCTGGGTTTTTGGCACTGGGCTCGGCGGCCATCTAGGGAAACCTACCAAGCCCACACATTTCTGAAAACTAGACACCCGGGGGAGTCCAAGGAGGTATGGCTTGCATGGACCCACCAACGTTTTCCTACCTAGAATCCCTTGCAAACCTCAAATTTAGCTGAAAAAAATCACTTTTTTCTCAAATTTCTGTGTGGGAAAGTTGTGGGATCACAGGGCTGACACTAAATTCCTACCACCCAACGTTCCACCAGGTCTCCCGATAAAAATGGTACCTCACTCGTGTGGGTGGCCCAAGTACCTGCACCAGGCAAGGGCCCAAAACGTATTGAGGAGACATCAAAATTACCTATCATAAAACGACCTGGTTTTGCAAGGGCGGGTCACCTGGGTTTTTGGCCCCGGGCTCGGTGGCCATCTAGGAAAACCTACCAAACCCACACATTTCTGAAAACTAGACACCCGGGGGAGTCCAGCATGGTATGGCGTGCGTGGATCCCCCAACGTTTTCCTACCCAGAATCCCCTGCAAACCTCAAATTTAGCTGGAAAAAACATATTTTCCACATATTTTTGGGTGGGATTACCATGCCGGTACAAATGTCCTACCACACAGCGTTCCTCTCAGTCTCCCGAGTAAAATGATACCTCACTTGTGTGGGTGGGGCAAGGGCCTGTGACTGGGAAGAGCCAAAAACATAGGGATTAAGTGTATAGCACAGCAAATTCTAAGCGCCACATTTTTTTAAAAATATGTTTTTAGCCAATTCTGCATTGGACACCCACACAAGTGAGGTGTCATTTTACTCGGGAGACTGAGGGGAACGCTGTGTGGTAGGACATTTGTGCCGGCACAGTGATCCCACACACAAATATGTGACCGATTCGGTAAGAGAATCTGTTTGGGAATGGTTTCCGACCGACTCGGATCGGGACAGTCCAACTGACCGATTACGATGCATCCGGATGCTTCCAGATACGATTCGGTTGGACTCCCATTGACTTCAATGGGAGCCTATGTTCCGACCGAATATATAGGCTCCCATTGAAGAAAGGGGTGGCTGGGGAAAATCGGGCACCCTGTGGCGGGCACCCCCTGGTGCCTGCCACACTGTGCTTGGCTGGTAAGGGGGGACCCATGGGTACCTCCACGGGCCTGATTGGGAAGGCTCTGGGTGCAGAGGGGCCCGCTACAGGCCCCCAAAGTCTGATTTTGACTGCCAATTCGAGTCGGACAGCACGATTCGGAAAGGCTGTCTGAATCCAGTATCATAATCGGTCGTTTGAAAACGCGGCCTGTAGAGATGTACGAGTCTGCTCCATACGGCTCGGTCATTCCAAATGCCGTCGGGTTCGTATTAGGATATTCCTAACGCCTTACCCACATCGTAATCGGTTGGTCTGAAATCCTTCCGATTCGGAGCCAGATTACGATCTCGCTAGGAAAGCCTTCCTTACGACTCTGATCCGGAGGGCTTTCCAAGCGAATCGTTCTGTGCAAGTCCGACCAAACGAGTACGATGCAGCCGTATGCTGATGAACTCGGTTCACTCAGACTCCCACTGAACTCTATGGGAGCCCGTGTACTGACGCGAACACAGGTTCCCATAGCAAAAAGGGGTGGGTGGGTGGGGAAAAGTGTACACCCTGTGGTGGGCACCCCATGTTGCCCGCCACACTGTGCATGCATGGATTGGGGGGACCCATGGGCACCCCCGGTGACCGATTCGAAGGGCTCCGGGTGAAGGGGGACCTGCTACGGCCCCCCGAAGTCTGATTTCGACAGCCGTTTCATCTAGCTGAGACCGAGGCGATACAGCTGACTGAATCGTACTCGCTCGGTCGGAAACCGGCTCCACTGCGCAGCACGATTCGTCTGCGAACGAGTCGGTCGGACAGGATTGGGTTCCGGAAATGATTCGGTCGACGCAGATGAGATCTTCGCATCGTATTTGGTCATTCGGAGCGGGTGACGACTCGGTCGGAAACAAAGGCGTTGAATCGGATTGGCACGTTCCGGTGCCCGTCAGGAGGCCTTCCTAACAAGATCGTAATCTGGCCCTCAGTCGGAAAGATACATTCCCGATCCGATTCGGACGGAGCAAATGCCGTTAGGAGGCCTTCCAAACCACATTGTAATCGGGCCCTCGGTCAGAATGAATGCCGAACGGCATCGTAATCGGGCCCTTAGTTGTTGGTAGCTTTGCTCTGTTTATAATGCTTCTATAAATTTATAAAGTGTAGGTTGGGTTCTACCTAATGTGGATTGGAAGGTATTGTGCCATCCTGCCACTGCATTGTTTGTTTTGACTTCCTGTGCAAATGTGCTGTCATAGGCATTCCACCATGGTATTTGGAATTTCGGTTGGTGTCTGTGTCCGAAGTGATGCAGTCTGCCAACCCAAGTGTCTTCGAAAATAGTCCATTAGGGGGCTAAGTTTGTCTTCATTTTGTTGGTAGAAAGGGCTTTCTATTAGTAGTATGTAGTGGTTGGCTACCATTGTGACTGGGGCATAGGCTAGTGCTATAATTTTTTTTAATTTCAAAGGCATATTGGCTTTTTGTAGAATATTTAGGGCCTTATTACTATGTCGGGCGGACGTGAGCCGACCGTTGCTGGATCAGGACCGACTGACCTCCGGTCGGCGGTCCCGACCTAAGCATTACAATGCGAACGCACATGGTGCGGTCGCATACTCCCATTTCTCTATGGGAGCTTGTGCTGTGGCTGTAAACTGGCTTTAGCACAAGCTCCCATAGAGAAATGGGAGAATCTGTTCATCCCAGCACCGCGTGGCAGGCACCTCAAGGTGCCTGACACAGGGTGCAGGGATCAACAGGGGGCACCATAGGTGCACCCTCAGCCCCCAACCAGAGGCTGCAGAGAGAAGGTGGCCCTGCTAGTGGCCCCCAAAGTGGCTTTCCAACAGGCTTTCCATGTCGGAAAGCCCGACATGGAAAGCCTGTCGGAAACCGACATCGTAATCCCGACGGCGAAAACGCCGTCCACTGGGATTACGGTCAGCCCTCCGACTGGCCGACGGGCTCCTTGAGTCCCTCAGAATCCAGCCGGAATGACCGGCTGGTTTCACTTTCGACCGCCTGCATCGTAATACGGCGGTCGAAAGTGAAACCCGCGGTGTGACTCAGAAAGCCGCCGACCTGCGGTTGGAGGCTTTCCGAGTCTTATCGTGATGGGGACCTTAATCTACACTTAAGGTATGATTACGAGTTTGGCGGTCTGACCGCCCGAACACGACACCACCAGTAGACAGCAGCACCTGCGACCTTTATGATGATGATGAGAAATTTGTAGAGCGCGACAAATACCCTGAGGTGTCTCGGCGCTGCCTTTGCTACAATCAGTACAGAGGAAGTAAAACAATTAAACCGAGAACTACCAAGGTTTGAGGCCCTTTCTGAATTTAAAGAGACTATTCTCTTTTTTCAACGTGATAGGCAAGGAATTCCAAAGGTTGGCCGTTGTGGCTATGAAGCTCTTACCCCCCCATCTCACCTTGCTGATTCTGGGAGCAATTATGTTTCTCAATTGCAGGAGTGTAAGGTTTAAGAAATTTCATCAGCTGTAGTGGCCCCATGTTGTTGAGAGATTTAAAAGCGATACATAATAATTTAAATTGGATCCTCTTAGCCACCGGTAGCCAGTGGAGTCTGATCAAAGCTGATGAGACTGAGTCAAATTTAGAGATGCCCAACAATAATCTTGCAGCTGCATTTATGGGCCGTTTAAAGTTTGTTGATGCTGCGCCGTGGTGCACTAGAAAAGAGGGCGTTAAAGTAGTCGAGTCTTGAGGAGATCAACACTGAAACCACCGTCTTCCTTAAATCCATAGGTATTACCGGGAGGATTTTCCTCAAAACTTTCAGGACAAAGAAGCATGCAGAAGTGGCAGCGTTGATTTGAGCTTCAAAGGACAACTTGATGTCAAACAAGACACCTAGATTTTTGGCTTTAAGTACTGGCTTGGGCAGCGGGCCCAATTGGTCAGGCCACCAGCTGTTTGTCCAAAATGAAGGATTGTTCCCCAGCAGCAAGACTTCAGTCTTAGAAGAATTCAATTTCAGACAGTTGTCTGACATCCACTTTGCAATGTGGCTCATACAATCGCAAACCTGGTAGCCGTCTGGCTGGCAGAGCTGCTCACCGAGACGATAATCTGTGTGTCGTCAGCATACGACACAAGGGCGAAGCCATAGCTTCTAACTAGACTGGCCAGCGGGGTGACGTAGAGATTAAAGAGTGTTGGGCTAAGGGAAGAGCCCTGGGGAATCACACAAGGCAACGCAAAGGGGGGTGTCACCATGTTCCCCATAGCCACTTTCTGAGACCGCTCAGACAAGAAGGAGCTTAAAAGGGATAGCGCCTTACCCCTGATCCCGATGGTACACAGCCGGTCCCACAGCAGCCCGTGATTGACAGTATCAAAGGCAGCTGACAGGTCCAGTAGGATCAGCGCTGCATTCCCCCAGTGTCTAGTATCAGCCTAAGCTCCTCTGTTTGCGTGATGAGAGCCAACTCTGTGCTATGCTGAGCGCGAAATCCAAATTGGGAGGGTTCCAGGATGTCATTGTCCTTGATGAAAGCAGAAAGTTCTGTGTTTATTGCTTTTTCAATTACTTTTGCGGGGAATGGAAGTCTTGAGATTGGTCTGTAATTGAGAGGCTCCTTGACATCCAGATTAGGTTTTTTCAACAACGGAAGTATGGAGGTTTTCTTCCAATCCGTTGGAAAGAGTCCTGTTGTAAACATTAAATTAAAGAGCTCAGTTAAAGGAATGGCTATGATTTCTGGCGAGATATGCAAGATTTTGGGGGGGCATGGGTCTAATGGAGAGCCAGATTTGGTGGCAGTTATCAGTATAGAGGTTTGTTCGATTGTCAGTGTATTAAAATAGGAAAGGGTCGGGGGGTCTGGTTCGAGAGGAACTTGTAAATTATCCAATAGAACTGATTGAGTCTTATCAACCTCAAGCACTGATTGAACTGGGCGTTTATACTGCTGCATAAATAAGTCAAAGACCGATTTGACCTTTTGTTGGAAGCATTCTGCTAGGGCATTGCAGAATTCTTGACTAATACTGGTGTCAGATACAGATGGCAACTTTACACGTTTCTTTACTGTAGTGAACAGGGCTTTGGGGCATCTGTTGGCTGCCAGAATTTTCTCAGAGAAGTAAGCAGCCTTTTCTCTGAGGATAAGTTTCTTGCAGGTTAGGAGAGAAGCCTTGTATTCCAATCGAGTAGTTGCATTGTCATTAAGTCTCCACTTTCTCTCAGATTTGCGACATTGTTACTTCTGAGCTTTCAATGTGTCATTGAACCATGGTTCTGATGGGGTTCTCCTGGATTGATGGCATTGTTTAGGGGGAGCTAGTAGTGTCAACGCCGCATCAAGCCAGGAACGGTATTGCATTGCGGCTTGATCGGGCTTCGTAGACAGTTCTGTCAGTGTTTTTAAAAGAGTAGTGTTTAGAGAGCAAGCCTCTACTTTCTTACAGGGGCGACTCACATAAAGTTCTCTGGGGTTTTAAAACATTTTTTTTTCGGCCGTGTTATATCAAATAAGATAGCCTTATGATCTGACCAGATCAAGGGCAGGACTCCAGTCCAACTTAGCAGGGGGGTGTCTGAGAAGATACCATCTAAACAGTGTCCAGCATTATGTGTTGGGCCCTTGACATGTTGACACATCCCTGCACTGTCCATTAGATCTAAAAGTAATTTGGTATTGGGATCGTCAAGTTTTTCTAGATGGAAATTAAAATCCCCTAGCATCGTGAATTTAGGATGGTCTGTTTTATGAGCTAACAAGGTGCCCAGGTTATCTAGGAAAGCGGCCTTGGATTTGGGCGGGCGATAGAATAAGATTCCAATTAAATGAGTGTTGGCCAAGCAATTCAATTTTAAAATCAAATGCTTCACAGTCTTTATTATCTAAATTCATTTCAATACAAAACTTGAAGCTGGATTTGAGAATAAGGGCAATGCCCCCACCTTTCTTCCCTTCCTGGTCCATTTTGTGAATTTTGTACCCTACTGGTAAGGCTAGCAATAGATCAGGGTCCGAGGAGGCGTCAGCCCAGGTCTCTGTGACAAAGGCTATATCTATTTGATTAGCCTTCTCAAACTCTTGAAACGCAATAGCGTTCTTGATTAGTGATCTCACATTGATTAGAGCGCAGGATACTCCTCTGACGTGTTCCTTAGTAACAGTGTGAGTTTGGGTGGTTGATACAATATGCAAGGTTGTTAGGCTGCATTTCATGCATTGTACCCCACCCTGGGCTTTTTGCAGCTCAAGGCGCGGTTCAGAGCAAGTCTTACCCGGCCATTGAAGTTTGGTGAGAAAGTCTCGACTGTACTGAATTTTAGGCTTCAGACTCAAAGCGTTTGGCCAAAAACCAGCAGCATGGCCGGTGCTGAGCGCGTTCCGATTGCTGACTGGCGCAGACGGGCTTGCCTTTGGCGCGCTGGCGGCGCGCCCGCTGCGCGCGTCCACTGCACGCCCGGATTTCGCCCATCTTTTGTAGTGGGCTGCTAACCTGCAATTGGCTAGACTGTCACCTCCTTGCAAGATGGTGGTCGGCCGGAAGTGGGTCGCGCGTACTACTGAACGTATCAACTCTCTCCACAACAAACGGGAAGAACCCGACGGCGGACCGGAGAGTTGATCCTGCAGGCAGGAGGGGTGCACACTGGTTACAAGCAGCAAGTAAGTGCACAGTGCCAAGTTTTTAAGAGCAATTTAAAATTTTTAAATAGTAACAAGTGGTAAAAAAGTTCGATAATATATTAAAACACCTTTCCCCTCTGGTCCCCCCTGACTATTCAAAGTGCAAAAGCTTACGAGCTCTGAGCTAACTTAACACCAAAGGCAAAACGAGCGGCGCAAGACTTAACTTTCAAAGTCCGCTGCGCGCCCAGATTTCGCCCATCTTTTGTAGTGGGCTGCTAACCTGCAATTGGCTAGACCGTCACCTCTTTGCAAGATGGCAGTCGGCCGGAAGTGGGTCGCGCGTACTACTGAACGGATCAACTCTCTCCGCAACAAACGGGAAGAACCCGACGGCGGACCGGAGAGTTGATCCTGCAGGCGGGAGGGGTGAACACTGGTTACAAGCAGCAAGTAAGTGCACAGTGCCAAGTTTTTAAAAGCAATTTAAAAAATTTTAAATGGTAAGAAGTGGTAAAAAGTTCGATAATAAATTAAAACACCTTTCCCCTCTGGTCCCCCCTGACTATTCAAAGTGCAAAAGAATACGAGCTCTGAGCTAACTTAACACCAAAGGCAGAACGAGCAGCGCAAGACTTAACTTTCAACGTCCTTTAGACTGCCTTGACTACAGGGGCCACTGTGTGGCTGCGGCAGTCTTGTGGCAGTAGGCAATGGTTTTCCATAGCTATCGATGCTTGTGTGTACATTTCGACTGCACATGTGTCAAATGTACACATATGCATGATACATGTGGAAAAATACCACCTACTTATTGCCAGAGTCTGGCCCATATGTGGTACAAAAAGGACTTACCTGTAGATCACCGCAAACAGGGTCGTATTCTTCGGGGTGAAGATGCTGTGAAGGGGGGACCTAAAGAAAGGGATCCACATCAAATTATGGTGGGTAGAACAGGAGAGGGGTGAGTATACACCCCTAATCATTTGCTTCTGCAAAAAAAGAAAACTGGCGGTCCCATCGCCGCAGTCAGCTCGTCGAAAAGCGAACTCGTAATATGAACGGCGGTGAAGCTCCTCAGTACCGCCCTATGGCAGCTGGTTTTCCTCGACCGTGATCCCGGCAGTCAGCAGTGTGCTAGCAGTATGGGCGGTTCGGCTGCAGTTTTTCCAATAGCAAGCCGCTCATCTCATAATACGGCGGTCGGACCGTGGGTACGGCTATTCACAGACTGCCAAACTCCTAATAAGGCCCTTTGTGCAGATTTTTGAAGGTGTCTCCATATACTTTGATTGAAATGATAGTAACAGCCTTGTATGGCTGTTTGGGGGTAAATTTTTAGAATGGTTTGAATCATAGCTTCCTCCAAGCCTTTGATTATTTTTGTGTTTGATATGGTTTAGGAGCTCGTAGCAAGTGCTGCTTTGTTCATTTGGTAGTAGAGCATACATAAAAGGAATATTTGTGTTTTGATATTCACCATGTACATCTTATATCTTGCAATATCTCTCTTACTTCTATTTCTGTAACATTTGGGGGTAGTTGTGCACTCTTATTTATTTATTTATTTATTTTTTAAACAGATTTTATTGAGTTTTTATAGTCAACCAAAACACGCATTACAATCACTCCGCTGTGCAGTATCAGAGTACAACTCGTCATAATGAGCAATCCAATCTGTCAATAATGTTAATCAAGAAAGAAACCAACAACAATCAGACTATTTCCTCCCCTGCCCCCCCATAGGTCAATACAGTACATATTCTTGCTGAATCCAGGGTTTCATATGAGAAAGGAAGGGTAATAAGTCATAATAAAAAGTCTCTGGCAGGGGACAACCCGCCCCGTGGGTGACTCAGGTCTGCGTCCTGTGATGGTAGGTAGGCAGCACATAGAGGGCCCCGGTTGGAATGCATATAGCTAAACTGGGTGACTCCATCGGGGGGGCCACCAGCGAAGTCAGCTCTGGCTGACCACTAATGCACCCCGTTCTCTGGCTCCCTCTATATTCTCCATGCCTCTCTGTGCCTCCCTCAGGAGTACCCTCCACTCACAACTCGCCCACTTTGCCATCTCACTTTTCCAAGGTGTCAGCCTCGGACCCCTTGTTGCCTTCCAATTACACGCTATTTCACACTTAGCATTAATATACGCTAGATCTTGAAACCTCCCTGTTATCTTTGACTTTGCAGGGTGGTGGAACCAACTGAGGAGACAGTGACCCGGGGTTCGTAGTATCTCCTTCCCAATGCTTTCCTCTATCGTGCATATAACTCCCTCTCAGAAAGCGTGCAACGTGGGGTATGACCAAAACATGTGAAGGAGGTGGGCTCTTGTGCCTCCGCATTGGGGGCATGTTGTGTTAAGAACATGGAAATATCTGCTTATGAGTTCAGGTGTCAAATATGCCCAATGAAGTATGTAATAGTTAATAAGTTTGAAGCAAGCATTCCTAGAGTCTTTGTGTGCGTTCTAAAATCTTATCCCAGTTTTTCAGGACAATAGGAGTGCCAAGGTCTTCCTCCCATCTAGCCCTCAGAGTGTCCAGAGGGGTACACTGACAAAATATCAACACCAAAAATATCCCCATACAAAAATATCTTGACCAAAATATTGATGTCAAAAATATCTACATCCTATACTTATAATGGTAAGTACAAAAATATCGGGGGGGAAATATCGAAGTCATAAATATTGTACAAAATCTTGTTTATATATATATATGCCGTAAACTTCGCCACAGCAATCCCAATCATCAGGAACAGACGAAAACAGACCCAATTGTAAGTGCAAGGTTTGTTTATTTAGATGCCCTGCATGTCCGCCATGACGCGTTTCAGCCCTCAAGGGGCCTTGATCACATGACATATATATCTTTTTTTTCAAAAGACCAAGTAGGCGCACACTCAGGATGTCTGCAATTCCACAGATTTTATTGCCAGTTACGCGTTTCGACTGTCAAGGCAGTCTTGATCACACACTGGCGTGTTAGGTCAGCGCATGTTTTACATACAAATTCATGGACATAAACAGAGGACAATTCATATGTGCCTTCCAAAAACAGGGTTAAAGTGGCATCCATTTTGGAACTGTGAATTTTACATTACAACATAGTGAATTGATTCTGCTTGGGTATTGAAGCTCAGTGTGATTGAGCATATCTTATAATGTTGGCCTGTTACGAATTATTTATTGTCGGGCCAGAGTTGTTGTCTGGTTAAAGAAAATAAGATTGCTAAATGCACTCATGGACACAGACAACAGACCGTCAACATGGGCTACAAGTACCATAGTTCTGATTGCACATTTTTTATAGTGTTTCGAACCGCATTAAATTCAGTTAAAATTTCACATCTGTTAAAGCAGCTATGTGATGCTCTCTAAACTGTATATTACATGCACATTCGAGTAATTGAAACTTGTTGGATCCTGCTTTCTGTATAAACGAGGTTGTCCACAATGTTGTTTACTCGTTGTGTCAATAAATTTATCTGTATGTGTTCATGTTGGCCCCTGAGTACTTGGGCTACCTGAGACGGTGCGCAAATCATGTGATGTCTATCTAGTAAATTTGGTCATGGTTATCGACCTCTGGCTTGCGCTCGTGATGAGTCAATATCTACCAATGTGGTATACTTAGTTGGTCTTATATCATGCATTGTTTGCGCCTAGTGGCTAAATGCGTGTTCCCTCTTACCTTGTAAAGGTAAGCACATTGTATGTGTCTGAGTGATACTGCACCATGTTATCTTGCTACATTGTTACTCGCCAAGTGGCTTATTTGACTATAAAACATGCCCATCATGACCCCTGTACTCTCAATGAGAGAGTAAGAATGTCCATTTTCTGATTAGTTGTAAAGGTGCGCTGAAAATTACCAGATCAACACCTTGTGTTCCCCCATCCCATGGGCGTACATTAGGTTATTCTTGAAGTGTATACAATCTACTCAACAAGTTCAAACCAATACGAAAACAAATTAAACAAAGAAAATCAACAGTCTTATCTCATGCTGTATTCCAATCACGACCACGTGACATCACGAAGAAAAGGGTAGGGAACCAAGATCCTCCTTGTCATCCTGGATTACAACTCATACAGCATGAATCATGGTACATATTAGAAGGGCCGGACTGGCCGTAGCGGGCACCGGGCATTTTCCCGGTGGGCCGCCAGGGTGGGGGCCAGTTTTGGGCCACTGGGGGGCTGTTTTTGTTACCGGGGGCCGGCAATATCGGCCCCTTGTAACAAAATCAGCCGAAACCGGCCCTTGCAAACAGCTCGGCCGCAGCACCCCAGACCCCCCCGGGGGGCCAGCCCAGCAGTTTGCTAAGGCTGATTTCAGTTCCCAGTCCGGCCCTGCATATTAGACCTACAAACGAAGAGCCCTATTGGCCACAACCAAGATGAAGAGTTAGGGATTCATCTTCACGAGAACTAGGGCACGTTATTATATTCTTTGATTCCTAAATCCACAATACACTGTTAAGTGAGAGTCTAGATTGACGTAAAAAATATGTTTCGAGCATTCAAATAACATTTAAACAACCTGTATCTTTATATATGCTTGTTTTTAACCTTGAAAATGAATTTTAATAGCACTATTTGTTTTTTCTATTGTAGGAGGAAAGGAAGGGAGCTAATCCAGGATGACAAGGAGGAAAGTGTTGGATAGCGGAGGGATAAAATTTACTATTCCCACTCCGGTCAGTGCATCTATAGGGAAAGTGTTGGATTGCGGAGGGGTAAAATTTACTATTCCTACTCCAGTTAGTTAAAATTAAAAACAAATAAAATATCATCAACAAAAGATTTTTTTTTAAGTAAATATATAAATATGTTAAAAATTAAAATACAAATATATTTAATATTTTAAAAAAACATATGATGTTAAATACATATCTCAAATACCCACAAATAGTATATTAAATAAAATACAAAAATAATTTTCAAACAAATAAATATTTTTATTTAGAAATTATTTATTAACAAAAACATTAATTATTACATACATTTAGTCTATTTACTACCTACCCTATAACACCACACAACCTACATCAAAATTAAATAGAAATGTATTTGCATAATTAACATAATTATTTATCAATTATACAAATATTATTAATTAAAAAACAAATGAAAACACATAAAATGTAATTAACTTCCCACCCTTTACACCTATAATCCCCACAACCCACACCTAAAATTACACTGTAAAAAAAATAATTACACAAAATTCAATTAAATAACTAATAGTATTTAACAACTAATTATAAAGTAAGTAAAATTAATTTACTCCCACCTTTTACCCCTATAAACCCAAAACCCACACACAAAAAAATAAAAAATAACCCTAATTAATTATCAATTAATTAATTATTATTAATTATCAACCAACTATTAATTAATTAAAAATAAATTACATCCCACCCTTTACCCCTAAAAACCCCACAACCCGCAACTAAATATAATTACACAATTTCCATATATAATTGTCAATTAATTAATTAATAATAATTAACAACAAATTATTAATTAATTAAAGATAAATTACTTCCCACCCTTTAGCCCTAAAAATCCCACAACCCGCAACAAAAATTAAATACACAATTTCCATATTTAATTGTTAATTATTAATTAATTAAAAATAAATTACTTCCCACCCTTTACCCCTATAAACCCCACAACCCTCAGCTCAAATTAATTACACAATTACCATAATTAATTGTCAATTAATTAATTAATATTAATTACAAAAAATTATTAATTAATTAAAAATAAATTACTTCCCACCCTTTACCCATATAAACCCATAAGCTGCGCCTAAAATTAATTACACAATTACCATAATTAATTGTCAATTAATTAATTAATATTAATTCACAACTAATCATTAACTAAAAATACATTACTTTTCATCCTTTGCCCCTATAAACCCCACAACCCGCACCTAAAATGTACCCAAAAAATGTAAAACACAATTAACTTTATAAAACCTCAATTAAATAAATATTAATAAATATAAAATATTTGTTACTTTATTATAATTAAATTACTTCCCACCCTATTCCCCTATAAACCCACAACCCGCCACGGAATTAAAAAACACAAAATTTTATTAAAATAAAATTAATAATTACTACAAATTTTACACATGTATTAAAAAACATAAACAATACTTATACAAAAAAATACATCACATACATTTAAAATATATACTAAAATACATACCACTAAATAAAAAAATCTATATTTTAAACAACTATATTTTTGCACACGATATTAATGACTTCTATACTTATAAAATCGATATTTCTTACCTTAAAGTAGATATTCTTGCCCACAATATTCTTGCTGTCGATATATCTGTGTCATGATATTTAAAACTCGATATCAGTGTAAGTCGACATTTCCAACTCGATATTTTGACTGAATACCGTCCAGAGGTAGCTGTTGGTCTTCTCGTAGTGCCCTGTACAGACAGGAAATAGTTTTTACGACACCTGCGGAGAACGCCATGTACTGACAGCTCTGGGATGTTGCGGGTTCCATGGATCCCCCTCCCCAGTGTTTTTTAATCGCCATTGTGAGTGCTCTGTGAAGTAGGAAATGCCCATGTGGTAGGTCAAATTCTGCTCTGAAGTCTTCAAACAGGAGCATCCCGAGTCCCTAAACAGATCGCCCACCTTCGTTACTCCCGCCGCTGCCCACTGGGTCAAGCTTCGCCAGCTCCCTCCATGTGGTAACACATGTAAGAAATCAATAGGTAATTCCGTTGTGTAAGGACTCTTAACGCGTAGGCTTTGTAGTTCCCTATTCCAACACTTTGCCATAATGCGAAATTCATGTGAGTCCCTCGCATTAGATCGCCGAACACAGAGGAGGACCCCAAGCAGATCATGAAGCGGTGGTACAAAGGGGCAGGAGTCTGATCTGGGTTGCTCCAATGTGCAATGCCTTGGATCAACCACTGCAGCTGGGCTGGGACGTAATAAAACTCAAAATCAGGGCCTGCTAGACCCCCCTCGCCCATCAGGTGTTGCACAGTGGTTAATGCTATTCTTCGTTGACCTGGTCTCCAGATTAACTCGATGCTCAGGGTCTTTAGCTCCCTAAACCATGATCCAGGGATCCATATGGGGAGTGTAGAAAAAAGGTAAAGAAGCTGCGGTAGGGCCACCATTTTCAAAATGGTGATCCTCCCCATCACTCATAGCGGAAGCGTCCCCCAGAACTTCAGGGATCCAATTGCGAGACCAATGTTACCTTCCAATAGATTGCCTTTGTCATGGTATATCATAACCCCCAGGTAGGTCCTCCAGCATGCCCCTATCCCCCCTCAGTTCCTCCTCAGTGTCGCGCAAGAAAAGTAACAGATTGTCCGCATGTAGCGCTATTCTGTGGCAATGTTTCCGCATTGTCAAGCCCTGGAATGCCCTTCCAGCTCTCGCACAGGTCGCTAAGGGTTCCATCGTGATCACGAAGAGCAGAGGGGACAGGGGGCACCCTTGCCACGTTCCCCGCTTCACTGGGCAGCTCTCCGATATGGTCTTACCAGTCGCACCCTGGCAGTCAGTCTTCTGTATAACAGTCGCGTCCAGCTTACAAAGCGCAGCATCACTTCGTACAGATAGTGCCACTCAAGACTATTGAAGGCTTTTTCAATATCGATAGTGAAGACGATAGCTTCCTCCTCGGGATAGTAGCTAGCTTCCATAATCGAAGGAGGCGTCTGATATTAGTTGTCGTGTTATGGCCCGGGCTAAATCCCATCTGGTCTGAATGTATCAATCGCGTCATATCATAGCTGCCAAGGTTTCAGATTGCTATGTGTGACATTTTCATAATTTCAGTGTAATTATGAGTGACAATTCAACGACTATAAGTGACACTTTCTCGCGAGCAAAATCAAGCAATGAAGACAAGGGAAACATATGAATATCAGAAAGTATACCCATTTGAGAAGCGAGAAACTCTAAGAAGATCTTAAAACTGGTGCAAAGCACCAGAAATGGAAGGGCACTAACCGGAGACAGACTGCCGGACTGCAGTTCTCAGTAACAGAGGGCAGGCAGGCTCTGCATCTGCTCAGAAGATGATCATTGTTCTGATCATTCATGATCGTGCACGAGCCTAAAAAGCACATTTTATAGCATAGTATAGCAAGTAAAACTAGGAGATTTGGGTCTACGACCCTGAAATCCAGCCCATTTAAAGCCCTGATGTGTACCATACCTCTCTAAAACGATAGTGATTTCTATGCAAACATGGTGGAAGGTGTTTTTTTCTCAATAAAGGTGTTAACCACACTACCAGTTGACCTCTTTTCACTTCTGTTCGACAACCTGACAAACAAAGGTCCATATTTACAATGAAATGGTGCAGTGTGGCGTCACAAGCTATTTTGCTGCGCTGAACTGTGTCATTTCAAAAACGTAGGGATGCGCCATATTTACAAGAATACGATGCACCCCTGGGCTCTCCCCTGCGCCGGTGCTAAAACAGCAGCCTAGCACCAACGCAGGTACCCCTGTGCTGCGGGGATGATTGTATTTGTGCAGGAAGGGGCACCTTCCTTCACAAAAACAATCATTAATGGCTTTTTGCTCCTTCTACATGTGCTGCAGAATGCAGCACACACAGAAAGAGCAAACAACGAGGAGAAATAAAAGTATGTAAGTAAGGCGTTAGTTTTTGGCGCTGCCACAGATTTACGAATCCTTGTAAATCTGGGCAGTGTCAAAAAGCCATGGGTGTTGCGTGGGAACACCCACAACAACACCCATGACACGCCCCTTTGACGCAGAGTACTGCGTGAAAGAGTATTTACAAGGCTGTGTAAAGCCACGCAAAGTGGCTTTGGGTGGCCTTGTAAATATGGGCCAGCACACAGCACCAATGAAGCGTCAAAAAAAGTGACGCTCCGGTGGCCCTAGGGGCTTACGCCCCAAAATGTCTCCACAGACTTTAATGGGATCACCCACTTTTCAAACCCATATAACTCTCCAAAAAAGTGTTCATTCTCTGTCCACTTTATCAACATCACCCATTTAAATGCCTCATCTCACCTGAATCTTCGAACCAAGAGGTTGACACCTATGGAGACTATGAACTTGCACAGAAATCAGGGCTCCCTGGCCTGAATCACCGGGGATCTGAGGAGACCACACCCTCTGTAGCAACCTCCTTTCAACTTTCAGGGAAAATATGTTTTTCTGTGTATGTTCATGCGACATCTCAGGTGTGAAGCCTGTATTGCAAGGTACCCCACAAATTTAATTCCAGTTCTACTCTGCTGCGGTTTCAGCACAATCCGTATTTAAGTTCACTTTTCTACGTATAATTCCCAGCAGGTGTGTACCACTGTACCGTGCAACATCTAATTAAAGCTTCATTAACACTTGAGACACAAGATGGGTAATCAGCGACGCAACATTACCGGTGTCTTATGTTGAGCACAAAACAAGAATCATAAATTACTGTAGAAGAACTAGAAATACTAAGCAAGTGAACACCGATAGAAGCCTCTCTGGACAGGAGAGGTTCAGAAAAAGATTCCTTCCTGAGTTAAAACATAAAAAGTGGTTCTTAGGGGCAGGGCTGAATTAGTTCCACTTCTGTGAGGGAGGAGGCAGGAGTAGCCCCTACAACTGCAGCACCTCTTATTGTGACAGGTCTGTGGAGGAGAACTGGGTCACATGGTTTGAAAAGTGGAAAGTGCAACAGGTAGACATAGTGAAACAACATTTGTGCTACTGCCTGTAACTGCATTTATTCTGAATATACGACGAAAGCAATAAAAACGCGTAACCAAAGAAGTGCAAAAGAACTTTTTGAACTAAAAAAACTCGCTGCATATTCTGGCTTGCGCGTATCTTTCTTTGCGATGCGGAGTGCTCCCAATCTGTGTACCACTAGGCTTCCTCTAGGCGAAACCCTACCGCTGTGCCCAGAGCTCCTCTGTCAGAGTAGAGCTAGCAAAGGGAGAGAGGCCTCCTTCAATGATGCTCACGGCTCCAGGGTGCTTTCCCTGCCGAGCTGTAGGCCTGAAATGCCCAACGTGATAAAGACTCTCGGTCGAACTGTGAAGTGTTTTTCGGAGAGAGTCGCTGGTACTGTGGCATGGAGACACAAGATACTCTGCATTTTTGAGCTGGGGGCTGTGTCACTGTCCGGGTCAAAGTGCAGGCATCAAGCTGTACAGTCCCACAAGTTCGTACACTGCAGCTAAGTTCATCAGAGTGCTCGAAGACCAAAGTCGGTCTGCTCTGATTAGTGGAGGCACACCAGCAAGCTGCGCACGCAGTGCCCAAATGGGTCCACTTTCACCTTTACCCAATCACTGTTGAAGGAGGCTCCGAGAGGGTGGATCCTAGAGACTCAATGCCCTAGAATGTGGAGGAGCGCCTTCCCCTGTAACTCATCCGAAAGATAACGCCTAAAGGCCCAAGCGAGTGTAAAGTTAGTAAATGAGGCAACCCTGATACCTCTAATTGCATGCGGTGATGCGGAAAAAAGTACAGAATGCATTATACTAACGTGAGATGCGTGGGACTTGGCAGGACTGTCATATAGGAGAGCAGGCGGGTTGCTAACATTTTACTTAGAAGCATATAGTCAATGTTTAACATCGACAAAGGTCTGTATGCCAAGCAGTCGTGTGCAGGCTTTCCGGGCTTCAGAATGGGAACAATAACTGCCTCTCTGGTGGTGTCCGGCAGGATACCAGTAGTATTAGCTGAATTATACAACTCCGCTAGTTTGGGTGACAGCTCTAAGGAGTAGGTGGCGTAAAATTCCACCGGGAAGCCATCAGTTCCCTGGGTCTTCTTCCGCGCTATGTGTCCCCTGGGACTTCTTCCGCGCCATTTGCTTAATGGCGCACAATATTTCCTGCGGGGAAATATCCTCTCCCAGGACCCTCGCCTCTTCTTCCTCGAGGCGTGGTAACGGGAGCTCCCCCAAGATGGTCCGAGTCATCATCGCATTTGCTTCTGTAACACTTATGTAAAGTGTTGAGTAGGATCGGGCAAATATATTGTTAATTCCTTCCTGGGAGTACTCTCTATGCCCCTCTCATCTTCCAGGTCGAGAATCGCTGATTCCCGTTTAGACGGGTTAGCCAGCCAAGCCAGAAAAGACCCAGATGTATCCTTTTCGGCATGTGTTTTGTCCATATAACGCTTATAGTCAAAACACCTAAGGCGCTCTACCTGGGCCGCCACCTCCTCTCTCGCCTCCAAAAGCGTCTTCTGTAATTCCGGTCGAGGAGGGCGCAGTAACTCCATGTCCCTAAGCACTTTTTCAGCCAATTGGACCTCTTTCAGTAGGGTATGTCTTATACCCTTCGCCTCGGCTAGGCAATGGCCCAGAAGTACCGCCTTAAAGGCGTCCCATTCCATCTGCAGGGAGGACGCCGTACCAGCATTATCAACAAAAAATTGCAGTATTGTCTCCCGTATCATCTCCCGAAAAGCATGGTCCTCCAGTGCTTCTGGCTTGAGTCTCCATGTTGGTATGGCGGGGAGAGGCAGGGTCCAGCGTAAACGCAAAAGGACTGGAATGTGGTCCGATATAGTATGGGCCAAATATTCTATAGTCTGAACTAAGCTATGAACTCCTGGGGTACACAAGAAAGTATCCAACCGGATAGTACTTCGTGGAGCCCGGAAAAGAAGGAGTAATCCCTCCCATTCGGGTTCATCTGCATCCACGAATCTGTCAATCCCCAGTGGTGTTGCCACTCCTGAAAGATTTGTGCTGTAAGTATAGTCTTGGCGCCCCTCCCCAGGACAAGTAGATAAGAACCCCCCCATCCAAACAACAGCAAAAGACATATATAATCGAGGGAAGTGCCCACGCAGTGTCCAGTGGAGATGTATGGATCTGTGACCCTCCTGCTCAACCCGCCAGCCACCCAGCTCAAAACACCTCAATACTTCCCAACTCCATCTTCATATATGCAGTGCAGTGCGAGCACTCCGAGACTACGCCCAGGAACCCTCAGAAAAGCTTCCACACCATACCAGTCTGCTACGCTACTCAGATGATGTCGTCAGAAGATCTCGGTGTCACCTTGAGCAGCTCCGTACTCAGACTCTCAGAGATACTAGAGCCGAGATCAGAGTCCAAGTCGCTCACAAGTGTTTTTTGTCCCGTGTCCCTACCACTGATTAGTGCCACCACCTCCATCACGCTCTGACTCCCAGCTGTACTTCCTCCTGAGAAGGGACTATGGATCCTCTCTTCTTTCTTCCGCTGCAGGTGCGGGTCTGCCGTACCCTCTGTGAAATGAAATGAAATGAAATTTGTACTTGTAAAGCGCACTTATACCCCCAAAGAGGTGTCCTGGCGCTGTACGCATACCGCTGTGGAACCCTTCCTGGCTTTTCCCTGTGAAATGTCCACTCCTGGGCACCCCCAGGGTGAAGCCAGGCATCCCAGCGCTGTTGGGGCCGTTGTGGAGATTAAGCAAGCTATTGCCCAGAGTTGCAGAGTGGGACCCATGATTAGAATAGGCACCGAGGCGAGAATTATCAGGTCCGAGGAAATTGAGCCCAAGACCCGCCGAGGCGGGAATTGAACCCTGGTCCCGGGCCAGATCTCTGCATCAGGGTCTGCCGCTCTAACCATTGAGCCACACTTCTCCACTTCTGCTCAGGGCCCCTGCTAGGGCCTACATCATGCCGAGTCTCCAGCCAATCCCATGTCTCCTGTGGTGAGTGAAAAAACTCTGACCCCTCTGGGGTCATTACTTTCAGCCGGGCTTTGGAACAGCATTGCATATTTGAGGTCAAGGCGACGGAGCTCCTTTAGTTGTGCACTCTTACATCAATTACAACATCATATTTTGTAGTTGCCCTCCCATAGCATGAATTGGAATATTATTTAGTACATTTTCAGTTTATTCTTTCTGTTGAAGCCATGTCTTGGCTGTATGTGTAGCCTATGTGATTTAGTAACTGCTTTCCTTTCTGCAAACTGATATACTTTGCAGCTTCTGTCATTGTACCTTAAAGTAGTGTAAGAGAATAAATATATAGACTACTTTAACGTTTGTGTATTTTTTTATTTACATTTAAAATTATGCAATCACTTCTATTTTGTAAACTTACATGTATATTTGTGTATAGATGTTTCTCACAATTTTGTAGCTTTTCAGTTGGGGTGTTCTTATGCGGAGCTGGTGCTTTGTTTTCTAATAGATGAAAAAAATCGTAATTTTCGCTTTAAATGTTAATTGGTTGTTAGTTTGTAGATGTTGAGGTCGTTAGGTTTATTTTTGCTTGCTATTTGGGTGAGTTTATACTTTTGTATTAATTTATGTATATTTACTTATACCTTTTTGATGCTCTTTGTTAGTTGTTATTTTCAGGCAGTTTATCTCTTTTTCCAGACATAGGTTTTTCTTTTAGGAAGTCTATGTACTATGGATAGTATTTTATTAATTATGTGTTTCCTAAGATTTTTAAGCATAATAATTCATTTTAGTGTACATATAAGTTTTACTTACTTGGTTAAATAGTTGTTGAAATGTATATATTTTTTCTGTAATGGTTTGGTAAAAAATCCAGCAGAGTTTCCTCGTCTTGCAGCATTTGTTGTTTTTGAAGTAGTTAATTGTATAAATTAGTGTGCCTTTTATATTGTTGATTTAATTGTTTGTTTGATATTTCTTTTATTAAAGGTGTTAAGATTTTTTCATTTGTTGGTTTAGTTTCAATTTGAAATTTTTTGTTTTATTGTTTGGTCCTTATATGGTAAATGATAATTTAGGTATTATTTTTGATAAATATATAGTTTGCTACTTTTGAATATGTGTGACTGAATATATATATATATATATATATATATATTCACTGAAAAACCATAGGTTTCAGGCACGTTATAGTTAGAAATTAGCATTTAAAAAACCTTAGAAATTCACTGAAAAAACCATAAGGTTTTAGGGACAGTTATAGTTAGTTGGACATTGCACTCGTACAAAACCCGTGAAATTCCCCGTTATAGTTAGTTCAGGTAACTATAACTCGCGCTCCCGCAATGCACTGCTGATGACGTCACATATTACATCACTCATGACATGGTCAGTGACATCACTGATGACATCACTGATGACATCTCAAATGACATCACTGATGACATCATCCAGTGACTGTGTGTTTCTGTAAAGTTTAAATATGTTTAATATATATAGGGAAAGGCGTATTGAAGAATGAGTGGGTGTAGAAGCGCCTGAATGGATGATTTAGTAGGTGCGTGACTGAGTCTATAAGTGAGTGATTAAACGTATCTTACTGGATGCATGGGTGAGTGACTAAACTGTGTGAATGTCTGTATCCGTCTGTCTGTTGTTGTGTAAGCAACTGCATGGGTTTCTGACTAGCTAAATGAGTGTCTATATGGGTTATGGATTGGTTCTCTGAGTATCTGTATGGGTGCCTCAGTGTTTGTGTGGGTGGGGTGTGTGTGACTCTGTGCATAGATGTGTGAGTGGGTGATTCACTGGGTGCATGGTTTCAAGAGTGCGTCTGTGATGGACTGTATGGGTGGGTGAGTGTGTGTATGGGTGTGTTAGTGATTGAATGTATATCTCAGTGGTACATGTGTGAGTAACTACATATGTGAAAGGCAGTATATATGTGTGTTGGAGTATATAAATGGCTATAAGTGAGAGTGTGTGATTGTGAGAGTGGCTATATGGATGAGTGTGTACTTGCATCAGTGATTGCATAGGAGCGTAAGAATGTGCTAGTATTTTTATGAGTAAGTGAGCTGGTGTGTATAACTGTATAGGTGAGTAAATTGGAGTGTGATTAATTATTTGCATGACTGACTAGGTGTGTGAGTACCTCTATGGATGAGTTGCGTTGTGTGAGTGTTTATATAGGTGTATGAGTGCATATGATAGTCCTGTACTGAGTGACTGTAAGTATGAGTGACTGTAAGTATGAGTGACTGTACGGGTGAGTGAGTAGATGTGTGTGTGTAGACCTAAGAATCAGTGAGTGGGTATGTACTTATTGGTATTGGAGTGTGTATGGTTTTGAGAATGGCAGTCTGTAATGTAGAGTGGGTGTATCAAAACTTATATTAGGGTGTGAGAGGATGCATTAAATTCTCACATGGATGATGTCATCAGTGATGTCATCAGTGATGTCATTTGAGATGTCATCAGTGATGTCATCAGTGATGTCACTGACCATGTCATGAGTGATGTAATATGTGACGTCATCAGCAGTGCATTGCGAGGGCGCGAGTTATAGTTACCTGAACTAACTATAACGGGGAATTTCACGGGTTTGTACGAGTGCAATGTCCAACTAACTATAACTGTCCCTAAAACCTTATGGTTTTTTCAGTGAATTTCTAAGGTTTTTAAATGCTAATTTCTAACTATAACGTGCCTGAAACCTATGGTTTTTTCAGTGAATTTCAAAGGTTTTTAAATGCTAATTTCTAACTATAACGTGTCTGAAACCTATGGTTTTTCAGTGAATTTCAAAGGTTTTTAAATGCTAATTCCTAACTATAACATGTCTGAAACCTACGGTTTTTTCAGTGAATTTCAAAGGTTTTGTAAATGACAATTTTTAAATGTATTAATTGTTATATTTATTTTTTTCATACTGATTTACTACATTTTTAGAAACAATTTTTTTACATATTTTATTTTTAAATTACATTGTAATTACATTATACATTACAAAAATACTTTCTCAGAATGAATTACTTTAGTTTAAATACTTTGCACATAGGCAATAGACTTTTAAGTACAGTAGTTACAGTTGTTGCAATGGGCAACACATTTTCAAACACAATGCAACATTCAGCTCAATGTGAATTTCTAGTTAAATGCAATTAGTTACTTTATGGATTACTTTTCTAACCACAGGACTGGATCCTAGATTCAGTCCTGGGACATCTCCTGTAAACAGTTGAGTAAAAGCGTTTTGGTTACAGTAGTGATTTTTAAGGAATATTATTGTATTTTAAAAGTTGACACTTAGAAACTTTTTCTCATAGAATCACCAATGTTATCCTATGGAAGGAAATTCACTTAGCAGGTAAAAACTGTTATCGTTACTTTTTCTTACTCAGTGTTGGATCCTGGATCCAGCACTGGTGCATCTCCTGTAAACAGTTGAAAGAATGCGTTTAAGTCATACAGGCGATTTTTAAGGAATATTTGTAGTTTGTGAAAATCGACACTTTGAAACTTTTCTGCTGAAAACCAGACAATGGATTCCTATGGAAGGAAATACAAGTTACTGGTAAGTACGGTTAGAATTACTTTTCAGGGTCAGTGCTGGGCTAAAAGATGCAGCACTGGGTTCTCTCCTGATAACAGGTGAGTAAATTGGAATTCGTACTTTGGTTGATTTTAGAGGAATATTATAAAGTTCCAAAACTCCACACTTAGAAGAATTTCCAAGTGAAACCAGTCAATGTTAGCCTATGAAGGAAATTCAAGTTACTGGTAAGTACGGTTAAAATTACTTTTGAGGATCAGTACTGGGCTGAAAGATGCAGCACTGAGGTCTCTCCTGATAACAGGTGAGTAAATCGGAATTCGTATTTCGGCTGATTTTAGAGGAATATTTTAAAGTTCCAAAACTCCACACTTAGAAGAATTTCCAAGTGAAACCAGTCAATGTTAGCCTATGAAGGAAATTCAAGTTACTGGTAAGTACGGTTAAAATTACTTTTGAGGATCAGTACTGGGCTGAAAGATGCAGCACTGAGGTCTCTCCTGATAACAGGTGAGTAAATCGGAATTCGTATTTCGGCTGATTTTAGAGGAATATTTTAAAGTTCCAAAACTCCACACTTAGAAGAATTTCCAAGTGAAACCAGTCAATGTTAGCCTATGGAAGGAAATTCAAGTTACTGGTAAGTACGGTTAAAATTACTTTTCAGGACCAGTACTGGGCTGAAAGATACAGCACTGAGGTCTCTCCTGATAACAGGTGAGCAAATCGGAATTCGTATTTCGGCTGATTTTAGAGGAATATTTGTATGTTTCAAAAATCAACACTTAGAAACTTTTCAGCAAAAAGCAGGCAATGATATCCTATGGAAGGAAATTCAAGTTACTGGTAAGTACGGTTAAAATTACTTTTCAGGATTAGTACTGGGCTGAAAGATGCAGCACTGAGGTCTCTCCTGATAACAGGTGAGTAAATCAGAATTCGTAGTTCGGCAGATTTTAGAGGAATATTTGCACAATGGTGAAGGGAGGGGGCGGGGCCTGAGGTGACATCTGTGCAAACGCGCCCTGTGGCGCGTTTTAAGTTGGGGGATTAAGTCCCCTTAAATCATGAGGGTCCCTAGGGGCCAACTAGCCCACCAGGAACCTCCAGTATGCGCCAGAGGCTGCGTTGCAGAGACGTGTAGAGAGGCCACACCCCTTTTACACCTCTCTGCAGCACAGCTCTGTGGCGCTTTCTGGATGTACCTGTTGGGCTAGTTGGCCCCAGAGACCCTCAGGATTGAAGGGATTTAATTCCCATCTTAAAACGCGCCATGGGGCCTGTTTGCACACATGTCACCTCAGGCCCGCCCCTCCCTTCACCACTGTGCAAACGCGCCCGTGGCGCGTTTTAAGTCGGGGATTAACTCCCTTGAATCCTGAGGGTCCCTGGGGTGCAACTAGCCCACCAGCTACCTCCATTAAGCGCCACAGAGCTGCGTTGCAGAGAGGTGTAAAAGGGCGTGGCCTCTGTACACCTCTCTGCAAGGCAGCCCCTGGCGCATACTGGAGGTTCCTGGTGGGCTAGTTGGCCCCAGGGACCCCAGTATTCAAGGGAATTACTTCCCCTTCTTAAAACGCGCCAGGAGGCGCGTTTGCAGAGTACTGCAGGGAGGGCGGGGCCTCCGGCACGATGCCGTTTTTTTATTTTTTTATGGGAGGGGGCTGCGTGGCCCCCTTCCCTCGGCCACTTTTGGCCCCGGGGACCCCATCCCCGGAGCCTGGGCATTTTTTGTTTTATTAAAAAAAAAAGAAACGGGAAGGGCCGCGTGGCCCCCTTCCCTGGGCCTCTATTGGCCCGGGGACCTCATCCCCGGGGCATGCCCTCTTTTAAATAAAAAATATGGGGGTGGCTGCGTGGCCCCCTCCTCAGGCCATTTAAGGCCCGGGGACCCCATCCCCGGGGCCGGCCTTGCCCTTATTTTTTTTTTTTATTTATTTTTTATTTGGGGAGGGGGCTGCGTGGCCCCCTCCCGGGCCACTATGGCCCGGGGACCCCATCCCCCAGGGCCTGGCCTCTGGTTGGGGACTGTGGAGGGTCCCCAAACCCCCACAGTCCCGCCGGCTCCCCGTGTCCTACGGGAGCCGGCATTCCTTTCCACATGGGGAGCAGCTAACATGCTGCTCCCCGTGTGGAAAAGCAATTGGTTGCATTTTGAAAGAGAGAGCAGGTTTCCTGCTCTCTCTTTCAAAATGCAAACAAGCTGCTATGACAGGACGGGAGCCGCGAGGCTCCCGTCCTGTCATAGCAAACTACAGTGTCCCGGGGTAGGCACCCGGGACACTGCAGGAGCCGGCCCTGGGGGTGGCGGTCCCCAGGGCCATCAAGGGCTCCAGGAGGGGGCCGCGCAGCCCCCTCCTACATTTTGAAAGCCCGGGGAGGTGGTGGTCCCCGGGGCTTGGGGGTCAAAACGGACCCCCATTTTCAATGTTCTTAGTGCCCCGGGGAGGTGGTGGTCCCGGGGCGTGTGAGGGCTCAGAGCCCTCCCGCACCATTAATGATAAAGCCCCGGGGGTGGCGGTCCCAGGGCTTGGGAGCCCTTGGAGGCCCCCATACATAAAATAAACCCCCCCAGCATGCCCCCGGGACTTGGCCCACCCGGGGGCAAATGTAACATGAAGCTTCGATTTTTTTTTTTTTCAGCAGGATCCGCGCTCCCTGAGCGCATCCTGCCGATTTTTTAAAAATAAAAATGCTTTTTTTTTTTGTTCAGGGGTCCTTGTGGGACCCCCTGAGCAGGCCTAGGGGGTTAGGGTGTTTCTACCCTGCCCCCTTTGTGCGGTTTGCGCACGTGTTTCTTTTTTTTTTCTCGGCGGATCCGCGCACCCTAAGCGCATCCCGCCGATTTTTTTTTTTTTTTAAATGCTTTTTTTTGTTCAGGGGGTCCTTGTGGGACCCCCTGAGCAGACCTAGGGGGTCAGGGTGTTTCTACCCTGCCCCCTTTTGCGCTTTGCGCACTTGTTTCTGTCCTCGGTTCTACCGAGGGACAAAATAGCTGCCAACACTTCCTGATTTGGAGTGTTGACAGCCAATTACCATGCAGCTCGTGATCGGGAGGGTACGCGGATCCGACGCGCCCATAGATATATATGTGATTTTAATTGTGAATTTCTCAGGAACTACTGAACGGATTTACACCATTTTAGCAAAGGCACCAGTCTGAACCAAGGGCTACCTCTTTGCCAAATTTGGGGTAATTCCGTTCAGCAGTTCAGGCTGTAGCTGCGACTAAAGGTTCCTATGGAAAAATGAATGGGGAAAACGCGTTTTGGGACCCACCTTTTTTCTCGGCCCCCGCTTGACGTATCACCTTGAGACTTTCAGGGTAGGAGCGGACCGGAGCGCCCCAACAAGTTGGAAGCTTTCGCGAAGATTCGTCAACCGGCGCCAACGTTATTGCAAATAGAATGTCGCGGATTTCCTATGGATAATAGGTCCTAACTATAACTATCTACTGGCGACCGCCAGTAGATATATATATATATATATATATATATATATATATATATATATATATATATATATATATCCAGTCAATAGGTAGCCCCAAAGAGACGCCAACAGGTGCGTAGAAATCATCAAATTTTATTGCTCGCAACAACTTGCAGGTAAGGACACTGGCGGTCTTATCAAACTTTTAGCCAGACGCGTTTCGGGAACAGCGTTCCCTTCTTCAATGGCATTAGTCCCCTTTACTTCAAACCGCATTTCCTGCGCACTGTTTATTCCCAACAACCTGCCCCAGTGGGCGGGGCCAATCCCTTGGCCTTATGGTCATGGTAGTGCAGGAGCTGTGACCTTCTGTGAGTTCGTTTTAGAAGTAAAGTCCATAAAAGAGTAATTTACCCCAGTGGGTTGATGTCAATCACCAATGCCTCACAAGCCGTACATATCTGCTGCCAGCTCGAGCGCACCTCCCGTTTGTACAGATGAGAACCGCACTGGATCCATCACGGGCCCGCTTCTCCGCGGTGGGCATCTCTCGCGGCTTGGCTCAGCCGTTAAACATCTAGTCAATAGGTAGCCCCAAAGAGAGACGCCAACAGGTGCGTAGAAATCATCGAATTTTATTGCTCGCAACAACTTGCAGGTAAGGACACTGGCGGTCTTATCAAACTTGTAGCCAGACGCGTTTCGGGAACAGCGTTCCCTTCTTCAATGGCATTAGTCCCCTTTACTTCAAACCGCATTTCCTGCGCACTGTTTATTCCCAACAACCTGCCCTAGTGGGTGGGGCCAATCCCTTGGCCTTATGGTCATGGTAGTGCAGGAGCTGTGACCTTCTGTGAGTTCGTTTTAGAAGTAAAGTCCATAAAAGAATAATTTGCCCCAGTGGGTTGATGTCAATCACCAATGCCTCACAAGCCGTACATATCTGCTGCCAGCTCGAGCGCACCTTCCGTTTGTACAGATGAGAACCGCACTGGCTCCATCACGGGCCCGCTTCTCCGCGGTGGGCATCTCTCGCGGCTTGGCTCAGCCGTTAAACATCTAGTCAATAGGTAGCCCCAAAGAGAGACGCCAACAGGTGCGTAGAAATCATCGAATTTTATTGCTCGCAACAACTTGCAGGTAAGGACACTGGCGGTCTTTTCAAACTTGTAGCCAGACGCGTTTCGGGAACAGCGTTCCCTTCTTCAATGGCATTAGTCCCCTTTGCTTCAAACCGCATTTCCTGCGCACTGTTTATTCCCAACAACCTGCCCCAGTGGGTGGGGCAATCCCTTGGCCTTATGGTCATGGTAGTGTAGGAGCTGTGACCTTCTGTGAGTTAGTTTTAGAAGTAAAGTCCATAAAAGAATAATTTACCCCAGTGGGTTGATGTCAATCACCAATGCCTCACAAGCCGTACATATCTGCTGCCAGCTCGAGCGCACCTCCCGTTTGTACAGATGAGAACCGCACTGGGTCCATCACGGGCCCGCTTCTCCGTGGTGGGTATCTCTTGCGGCTTGGCTCAGCCGCTAAACATCCAGTCAATAGGTAGCCCGAAAGAAAGACGCAAACAGGTGCGTAGAAATCATCGAATTTTATTGCTCGCAACAACTTGCAGGTAAGGACCCTGGCGGTTGTATCAAACTTGTAGCCAGACGCGTTTCGGGAACAGCGTTCCCTTCTTCAATGGTATTAGTCCCCTTTGCTTCAAACCGCATTTCCTGCGCACTGTTTATTCCCAACAACCTGCCCCAGTGGGCGGGGCCAATCCCTTGGCCTTATGGTCATGATAGTGCAGGAGCTGTGACCTTCTGTGAGTTCGTTTTAGAAGTAAAGTCCATAAAAGAACAATTTACCCCAGTGGGTTGATGTCAATCACCAATGCCTCACAAGCCGTACATATCTGCTGCCAGCTCGAGCGCACCTCCCGTTTATACAGATGAGAACCGCACTGGCTCCATCACGGGCCCGCTTCTCCACGGTGGCGTCTCTCTTTGGGGCTACCTATTGACTGGATATATATATATATAGATATATATATATATATTTATTAATATGTAGTTTATAGTTTAAATGTTTCTAGTTTATTATTATTTTTTGGGGGGTTGTATTGCTATACATTTTTTGGGGGTGAAAAGTAAATGTAATATATTTTTGTTCAATTTAAGTATGTGTATAAAACCTTTTTTAAGTCATTTTCCATTGACACCTTGAGGGGTGCGTAGCAATTCTACCCTATTGGGGGGTTTACGCCATTACCTGTGCCTCTATTGGTCCTTGGCTTTGCTCCAAACCTAGGGGTCCATTATGATGTCGGGCGGATCGCCACCGCCCGACCGGCGGTGGTGATCCGCCCGACATCTTTCCCCGCCCGCACGCCATTTACCCCCGCCCTATTACGATGGTGGGGGGCCCAGCGGTGGATGGAAAGACCGTCCGCCGCTTTACCGCAGGCAGGCAATCGTCCTGGGCAATAATATGGTGGCGGTGCCTAGCAGGCACCGCCCGCCATATTAAGATGTCAGCGGAGTTTGGCCTTTCCATGGCGGCAAGGCATGCAGTGTTTGCCTTTGGGGGCCTGTTGCGGGCCCCCGTGGTGTTGGGGGGGGTGTGGGGTGCACTTGGGTGGACCTATGGTACCCCCCTACATTGGCATGCACAAGGTGGCAGGCACCGCGCGGTGCCTGTCACGTTGTGCATGCCAATGCACAACATGCATATTTGGCATTGTGGCGGGTGCTGCACAAAGCACCGCCCGCCACAATGTTAAATATGCGGGATGCGACCGCCAGGGTGGCGGTCGCATCCTAATGGCCACAGCGGGACCGCCGCACCTCTGGCGGCCGGTCCCGTTCACCGTTACGGTGGCGGGCGGACTTTGTCCTCCCGCCATCGTAATAGACCCCCTAGTGCGCTTCCTGACCTAGCCCGGCGGCGAGCAGGAAGACTTCCCCTTTGATGTGGCTGCGGGCAGCCACCTAAACCGGTCCTTATGTGTCCACTGAGGCTGTTTTGGCGTCGGCCCTCTGTGCACCCTTTGGGGGCGGCCTCTGCAGGAATCCCCACATCAGTCTCATCCCATACCTCCTCCTCTTTTTGCCTCCAGATGTGGGTGGCCATGAACTTTTCCCTCACAGTCGAGAACCGTGCTGGCCAGATAGCATATTTTTTAACGGGTAAGGCTGGCACCCACCAGAGGGCAGTCTTACACTGTATCAGGGAGTGAGAGTGGCATCCACCCAGTGCTTAATTTGTGCTGGTGCTTTCTGGTGCTTAGCACCGGCACTTAATTATCAGGGCCGGGGCTACACGCATCTGCTGCACGTCACATATTGCCTTGATGATATTGGTATATTTACCTCACTACTGGACTCGGAGTCGGCGCTGAGTGTTTTTCTCCTCTCCCAAGTGAGTTCCAGTGAAGAGTTTATTTCTCTTCCGAACAAGGATCCACCCGAACAGAACAATGCACCTGTCCTTGTGTGTAGCAAGCATTATATATAAATATGCATGACATGGCAATGAAGCACGCTGAACAGGGGACCAACCATGAACGTCAGAGAAACAAATAGAAAGTGAGTGGGAGACAAGGGGAGAGAGAAAGAGATAAGGGGAGAGGGGATGGAAAGGGAGGGGAAGTGACTGGGGAGGGATGGAAAGAGAGGGGAGGGAAGGGAAGGGAAGTGAAGATGAGGAAGGGAAGTGAAGATGGGGCAGGGAAGTGAAGATGGGGCAGGGAAGTGAAGATGAGGAAGGGAATTGAAGATAGGGAAGGGGACCTTAAACTGCAATCCACCTTCTGTGCCCTGATACCTCCAACCCCCACCGAACCACCTGTACCCGCTCCCATGAAGGTCGATTCACCAAAGTGTCAGGGTAGAATGGGTGACTTAACATGACCTTTACCTCACTTAAATCACATGGATGCAAAAGGGGTGTACACCTGTTTTGCAGTATGTACTGATTTGTTCTTGGGGAAGGACTGGCTTTTGCAGCAGGGTCCTACGTTGAAGGTGTTTGACAATTGCAAGATTCTGTACTTAAAAACACTGTCATTCAGACCCCCTTATGTCCTTTCCGCATTCCCACAGCCCACGATGTCCTGGACATACTGCCATGACTTGCTCCTCTCCCACCTGCCCGACCCAAAATGCTTTTAATTAAAATGCCCTGTGTAAAAAAAATGTATGTTTCTTTTTGTAAAGATTTGCATTTCAAATAATACTAGCCAAAAACTGTAAACTTGTTTTGGGGTTTCTGCTGGGAAGTTTTTCTTTCGAAAAATTCTGTTTAATTAAAAAATAATAGAGATGCAGTAGCATTTGCTTCATTCTAGGGGAGGAAGGATACGGAGTGGATCACAATAAGGAAATGTAAAAGGGGATTATTTTATTGTCAAGTTTGGTGCTAAACCAGGCAGCTCTGCCATTTTAGCTCACATCATCTTGCATGATACCACGCCTAATCTTGGGATCATTTAAACTAAAAGTCCCTTAATGCAGATGGACATATCCCAAACAGCCAGGGATTCGTGAACAGGAGACAATGTAAAAACCGCGCTGTTTTTGAGTATTCCCTGTGGAACTACACTCAGGGGTACAGAGGGTGGTAGTGGCATGGGCTGTAAGGAAGCGAACAGACCCTTGGACTCTTTCCGCCATCTAGTGCCGTGAGCTGTGAAACAGTGAGCTCCCTGCAGGTACGTTAATTCAAAAGTGGGTGATACTACCGATGACCTGGAGATTACTGAATCCTCTTAAAAATGTTTTTGATAAGACCCATACATGAAACATTATCAATAGCCTTCTTCAACCCACTGCATAACCGTCAATGGAAAATGTACTTCTTCTGGATGAAATATGTATTCGAAAAATACTTGCTTTGGGATTAGTAAAACAAACCAAGTCTTCAACTTCAGTAATTCACTAATTATTCTTAAATAGGGCAAGACAAGGCCATGTATGCCCTGCCAGTGCCACAGCCGAATAATTCGTTCTCTGCATTTACCTATGCATGCCTGGCAGTGGCGTCACTAGGGGGGTGCGGCGGGTGCGGACCGCACCGGGTGACACCATCACATGGGGTGACACCTTTCCCAAATGAGACTATTTACTAAATAGTCTCATTTGGGAAAGGTGTCACCCCATGTGATGGTGTCATGGGGTAAGTCGCCGCACTGGGTGACACCAAACCTAGTGACGCCGCTGATGCCTGGGGCCTATAGACTCACGTATTGAGGTTCCTGCTTGCACTGCCTTGGAAGACTTTTAGCTCCAGTTTCCTTGAACTGTCCCTAGGACACTAAAAACGTGCATAAGTGTGCGTATATAGTCTGTAAAGAGAAGACTGCAGTGTTGTTTAGTCCAGCAGAATGTATTTATGTACAACCTTGTATGAAATGTGCATTATTCATTTCACTTATAAAAGTTTGCAAGCACAAGTAATGCACATAAGGTGATGGCATCTCATGGGTGGCCACAGCTTGTGATTCACACTTGGGAATTTTGCACTGCTGTCACTGCTTCCTCATCCTTTGCGTTAGGGAAGCTTTGCTCTTGTTGCTATACCTGTGTTATATGCTTCTGAAGCCAAAGCGATTGACTCTATGAGGGAGAGGGGTGCGGGGTGTAAAGAGGTGGAGCACGTGTACAAAGATGGGCAGGTTTCAGGCTCCCACACACAGCAGTGTGTACAGGTGGCTGTGCGTGTTGTTGTCTGTGCATGTTGCCTGTGTGTTGGTTTGTGTCTGGCTCAGGTGCTTTGAAGGTGAAAGCTGAAGGAAGGCATACGTGATTTTAGCAAATTTGTTCCAAAATTGTGCTTTAAATGCACTTTTGATTTAATCTTTTTCAAAATTTTCACAGGGAAGGGGAACCTCCTATCAAAACCTTACTATGAGGAAGGCTCCCTTGCTGAAATTCAGATTGGGTATTACTTCTGAATTTTAGCAGTGCCTGTTGAGGATGTGGGTGGAACTAATATAGTAGGTGGGTGGAGCCAGTGGAAGAGATGGGTGGAGCCAGAGAAAAGTAGGTGTGGCCTCCAACAAATATTTGAGCACCTGCACTTCATATTTTACAAATTAAGCACTGCATCCACCAGAGGACAGTCTGACAGCTGCTCAACAGCCACTCACCTTCACTCATTGCTTTTGAATGCATCAGGCTCCGAGATCAGATAAACAGCTTCACGCCTTGCAATCTGCTACGAGTAACAGATGTTAATATTTCCTAATTTATGGTAGTCAATTTACCGACCCTCCAGAGAATTGTAAACTTGTAACTGGATTTTCGTGGATTCCAACTTGTGACCTGCCAACCAACCGTTTAACAAGTGAAAGATTCACCTCACTGGCCCAGTCGACAGCTGCAGGGACAGAAAGACAGTAACACACCACAAAGGCCACGTTTTATTCTACTTTGATAGCTATAGCATGAACTTAGATTAGTGGTCATCCAGTGAGTTTTAAAGGGACCGGTTCCAAAATACGACTGGCAGATAATTTACAAAACAAATTGGTAATCTGCGGCTAAAACGGAGCAGCTAAAATATGTGTTAAACGTTGAAGGCAGCGTGCCCTTTCCTAGACACCGTTTCACCCACATAAAGTAAACACAGCGGTGAAGAAGGGTAAGCCTCAGAGAAAGGGAGCTTATAGTTGAGGAATCAAAGCATTCTTCGCTTCCTCTCTGTGAAAACTGCCTTATTTATTGACCTCGAGGCAGCCAGGCCGTGGGTACCAGACAGGAGATAAGAGAGCTGCAGAGATACCAAAAAATAGTTCCCAGGAAAAAAGCAACAATCTGACAAAGCCAAACAGTTTATCTTTGTGCTGTCTTAAGGACAAGTGCTTGTGCGTTGGACGTTGAGATTTAGTGTTGTTACAAATTGTGTGTGTGTAAAATGCAAGGAAACATGGATGTGTATTTTTTAAAGATGAATACACGGATGTGTATTTTTTAAAGATGTACCAAAAAACATCAGTGTCAAAGACAGTCACAGCTTGAGTAATGTAAGAACAAAGACAGCCAGAGAGTAAGAAGCAACCGATGTATGTATCACAATATATACTTTTGCTTTCTTCACAGTTGGTTTTTAAGGGTTTTGCAAAGCATGCAAAAAGAAAACATTTTAGATGCACACACTGCCTAACCCTTTGTACTCTTTTAGCTCTTGCCTAGAGACCACATTATCTGTCTCACTAGTCTCATGTTTTCTAAAAAAAAAAAGTGATAATAATAAAAATTCATATATACATACAGGGGGCTTTCAGTCAACCCTCCTTATCTATTGGTCTGTTTAAGTGTTGTGGAAGTTCTGCTTCTGCTCACAACAGCATACTGCATGGGGGAAAGGGTCAGCACTCTTCATCAATTGAATGTTGCACTGGGAGCGACAGACTTTTCCCAGTCATAAGCGCACAGCCGCCTGAAAAAGATTACTAGGGCTACTTGATTATCTTTATCTTTTTGGGGGGCATTTTTTGCACACAGCATATGTTTGTGAACAAAAAGACATGACACGCTTGCCAAGGCCCTGTGGCAGTTGGTGATCTTTGAAAGTGATGGTGCCAGTTCACCCCATTTCTTTCAAAATTTGCCTTCAGGGTTCCCCAGATTTTAAGAATTATCTTCATAGCGTCAATACCAGCATTTTGTTATGGGTACCCCCTTACGCCAAGAATTGCAACCAGCATTTTGCCATACGTGTCCCCTTATGCCAGGTATTACTTCCAGTATTTCAGGACCTGAATTTTGTCTTGGGTGCCCTCCCACATGCCATAAAATACCTCCAATGTCCCAGAGTCAACATTTTGCCACAGGTGCCCTTGTGCCAAGATTTTCCTCCAGTATGCACACAGCACAATGTTTCCACAGTGTCCTCTATACCAAAAAATACTTCTGTACGCCAGGGCCTGTATTTTGCCACAAGTGCAATTCTTTAAGCTGAGAGATATCTATAATATCCCAGCACAAACATGTTACCTTGCATGCCGCCATAAGCCCAGAATTATATTGAGTATGCCATGGCCAGCAGCAGACTCACAATCACAAAGCACGCAAACAAACACGATCTTAGTCACCCACACTCTCACTCAAACTCCCTCACACATTCACTCTCTTCCCCCTCGCTCACTTTGACTCACACTTACTCATTCAAACCTACTCCCACTCACCGTTGCTCACATATATACATACTCATACTCATTGGTTTTCACTTTCAGGAGAATAGGAATCTGGTGCTGGACATCAGAGCTAGAAAGCCATGATTCCCAACGAGAAGCCAGACGGAGCAGGAAGTCCATGTTTGAAAAGGGATAGACCCCTGCCAGCTTCTTGTTAGGACTGGAGCAGTAAGGCCATGTTTGAAAAGGGATAGACCCCTGCCAGCTTCTTGTTAGGACTGGAAGCACACCCCCGATAAGTAGCTGAGATAGTGCTGGGGATCCTTCCTCTACTGACTCTGTGTGCCTTATCATTGGCTCGTGCGATGCACTGATGTGTGCTCTGACATCCACATTTTAACAGATATACTGTGCTGCCTGAGGCATGCGCAGTATGTCTGGTCAATAAATAGTTTGTTCCTGTGGGAGAGCATTGGTTGACCTATGCCTCTCAGACAAGTACAATCCAGGCATCCACCTACAGAGTGGGTGTTTTTAACCAACACTCTGGAGCTAGATTGTGTTTATACACAGTGCTCTGTAGGTAGATCGTGCCTCAGCCCCCAATCTGCCTCTTGCCATCAGGAGCCTGGAGAGTAGGTTGAGAAGGCTGACCTACACAGCACTGTTCAGTTAAATAATGAGCAGTTGTGGCAAGGGGCAGTAGGTGGTGCCTCACGGAATGCAGGGCTGTGCCCTGAAGCTCCTTATAAAGAGCCGCCACTGCAGGCACATCAGCCCTGGGAAGGCTGCGCACATGTAATCAGGCAAAATGACATTACTCACAGTGAAAGACAATATATCAATGAAGTGTGTTTGCACCATGCTGTATGCTGTGGTGGGCGGAAGCAAAATGTGACTGAGACTTAAACAGACCTCCCACCTGACATGAGCAATTTAAGTCATCCCATTTATATTGAAGGGCAGGTGAGGAAGTTTGATCTATTTGACTACAAACTACGGACAGATGATGATGGCCAAACGCTGGTCCAGAGTATCAACTAACCCTCACAGCAAACACCATTTGGTTTTACTCTTGGTCTGCAGTTGACATCAATAAGTGAGCGTCTAACTACGCGGTCTACAGCATCGCCAAAGAAAGAAGTTCTTCAGGCAGTTTTGGGATGACATATGTGTAAGATCCTTGAAACAGCTGAAAGGATCACGCATGAGGCAGGTAGTTGAAGAGAGCTTCAAGTTTATTCTAGAGTAAGTAGAAACCCATCCAGGTCCCAGCCAGTCAAAGGCAACAGCCAGCACACATTTGAATCAACACATTCTATAACCTTGAATACCAAAATCTAACATGGAATTATAAGTAACCATGGCACCATGACATCAGAAGCAAGGTAGGCTTCAGATGCCACACACCTTCCCCCGTTAACACAGGGATGAAATAGAAAAGATCGTGAGAGAGAGAAGGAGAGAGGGAGCGAAAAGGAAGAGAAACAGGCATAAAAATAGCATAAACGAAAAGTTAACCATGAGAACATGTTTTCAAGATACATAGACTTTTAAATAGCATGGCCTCTTGACAATCCTAGAGGACAAACGTGGAGAAGCAAAAGAGGCAGTACCAACATTTTCTCTAACCAGAGAGCTTTCACTAGACACAGGCTCTTTGTACACTGAGACCCTGCTCAAATTCCAAATTCTGTGGTCTTGGGTTCTTACAGCGTTTTTGAAAACCTTAATGACCCGTATGGGTTTGGAAAACTTAACCTTGGTACCAGGTACCAGGAAGACCTTGCTCTTCGACTGAGTCGGAGCCACCTATCTCCCCCCACCCCCCCCCAGCGCCTTGAGACCCTCACAGGTGAGTAGCGTGCTTTATAAACCCCCTGATTGATTGTCTGATGACAACAAACTCGCCTACCTTGACCACGGTTCCCTTCGTGGATTTCTTGGAGTCGAAATACAACTTCCTAGACAAGCACTTGGCTTCTTCCCTCATACGCCAGTCAGGAGAGACCTTTTCAGACGTAGTCGCAGAGACAGACTCCTCAAGATGCCTCACCCAAGAGGGTTCAAGCATGGTACAGGGAGACCTACCCCTGAAGAGAACAAAAGGTGACTTTCCAGTCGTGCTGTGTGGGGTCACCCTATAGGTCTCAACCTTTTTAAGAACCTCCTCCTTCCAATTGAGACCAGAGCTTTTGGCTCAAGAGATGGTTTCCTTTAACACCCTATTGAACCTTTCCACCATACCATTGGTTTCTGGGTGATAAAGGGAGCATCTCTTGTGCCTGATGCCGAGATCTTTCAAAAATGCCTCCATCTCGCGTGAGACTAACTGTACCCCATTATCAGTGAGGATGATTTCAGGGTACCGCTCCTTGGCCATAAGAGTTTCCAGAAACTTTATTACGTGCACAGTTTCTATGCTAGAGGTAAAGTGAATTTCAGGTCACCTGGAAAATAAATCTAGGAGCACCAAGATAAAGACCTGCTGACCATTCGAATGAACTGGCCCTAATATATCTAAAGCTACCTCCTTCCAAGGTCCACGGGGAAGTTCCCTGATGACCATGGGCTGGACCCTTACTAGCTTGGACTTCTCACTCGTAGCACACACCATGCAGTCCCTTATGACTCTTTCAACATGTAGATCCATCCCAGGCCACCAATAGGAGGACCGGAGCCTCTCTTTCATTTTGGACATTCCAGAATGGGACTTGTGGGCCAAATCGATTAAAAGTTTGCGAAGTTTGAGTGGAGGAACAAGCCTTGTTCCACGCAGTAGCACCCCATCACAAACAGCCAACTCATCCTTTAAGCCCCAAAACTTGGAAGCCTCCTCAGATCCCTGTTTTTTTGTGTGCCACCCTTTGTGAATGAGAGTCAACACCTCAGAGAGAACAGGATCAGAGGATAATTCAACCCTCCACTGATGCTTATCAATAATTTCTTTTCCAATAACACACACATGAACATCACTATCATCGTAATCCTCATCGGAGACATCCTCTTCAACCTTCCACACTAGTCTCGAAAGGGTATCAGCTATGCCATTCTCTACCCCAGGAATGTACCTAATTTCAAAATCATACTCCTGAAGGGCTATGACCCACTTAGTTATTCTGCTAGAGACTAGGTCTATATTTTTTTGGGTGAAGGTTTCACAGAGGGGCTTATGAACAGTCTTCACCAAAAACTTGGTTCCCCACAGAAACTTTTTCAGCTTCTTGATGGCCCAAAACACTGCCAAGGCCTCCCGTTCAATAACGGAGTAACGGGACTCCGCGTCCTTGAGCCCTCGAGAGAGAAACATGATTGTTCTCATACCCCCTTCACCTTCTTGTTGAAGGACGGCTCCCAAACCTTTTAGACTAGCGTCTGTTGTAATGATGGACATTTTGGAAGGGTCAAAACTTTTAAGCTTAGGCGCATCATTGAGCTTTTTCTTGAGAGAAGCAAACTCGTGGTCACAAACCTCATTCCACTTGAATTCAACACCCTTCCTCAAGAGTGCCCATATGGTGGCACTGACCTCAGCAAAGTTTTCAATAAACTTATTATAATATTCAACCATTCCAAAGAACTTCATGAGTTCCTCTCTACAAGAAGGAGCAGACATGCGAGAAATGGTATCCACCAAATTAGACTTGGGCGCAATTCCCCCACCTGAGACAGTGTGCCTAAGTAGTGGATGGAGGATGTACCAAACTGACATTTCTCAGATTTGATGGTAAGATTCGCTTCTTGCAGTTTACTCAAAACAACATTAAGACGGTCATCGTGTTCATTATAATCCTTCCCAAACACAAGAATGTCGTCTTGGTAGACGCAGACCCCTTTACAGCCTTTGAGTATCTTCTCCATGGCACGCTGAAAGACGGACGCCGCAGACACAAGGCCAAACGGCATCCTTACAAATCTGAATGTGCCAAATGGAGTTATAAAAGCTGTGTAATCCCTTGAAGACTCAGCCAATTTAATCTGGTGCTAGGCCGAAGCCAAGTCAATAGTGCTGAATACTTTGGCTCCCCCTAGCAAGACCAGCAGCTCTGAGATGTTCGGGAGTGGATAACGATCTACTATTACACATTTGTTTAGTTGTCTCAAGTCCACACATAGACAGAGTGACCCCTTGGCCTTGCGAGCTGCAACCACTGGGGCCAACCAATCAGTCCCTTCGACCTCTTCAATAATTCCACCCTGCTTTAGCTTGTCCAATTCTTTTCTCATTTCTTCCCTCACAGCCAAAGGTACACTTCTCACCTTACAGCTGGAGGGTTGTGAGTCAGGACGCAAACGTATTTCGAGCTTGAAATCCTTGAGACAACCAAGTTTATCCCTAAACACATTGGGGAAACTCTCCTTAACACAAGATTCAATACCAAGATCTGGATTTTCACGAATGGTATTCACCTTCTCCTTTAGTTTGATGGGAAACGTGCTACCCGGGTCAAGCATGATCCCCAAATCCCCTTGGTGGATCCAGATGATTATGCTGTCCCCTTTTTCCGACACATAAATCTTGCCAGAGGTGTAACGGTCCTTGTACTCGATGAGTCCTATAAAGTAACCACGCAGTGGTATGGGCTCCCCACCATAGGCTAAAGGATGTATATCAGGTTCAAGAAGTGAAGTCTTGTAAGCCAGTTTGCTTTGGTAAAATATCCTTGAAATTATTGTGATTTTGGCACCCGAGTCAAAGAGAACCTTGGTGGATTCACCTTCCACCTGAATGGTATCAACCGGGCAAGATTTATGCTGTATACCAGAATCCACTTGGACCACAATCTGGCCACAGACAAAATCTTCCTTGAGAACTTCTGCTTCCACACACTTGACATTAGAGGAAATTGTCTTGGTTTTGCAAACAACAGAAAGATGGCCCTTCTTTTTACATTTAGAGCAAATAACATTCAAGGCAGGGTATTTCTTGTCATTTGCCAAATGGCCTAATTTGTCGCACCTATAGCATTTCGGAACAAAAGGCTTGCCTTTACTTTTACTCGCATTATTAGGTCTAGACATAGTTTTTGTCTCTTCTTTGACAACTTGAACTACTGCCTGCTTGTCCTTTTTTATGGTGTCAACACACTTTAAGGAGTGCTCGACCCTTTTTGCTACTTGGATTACCTCATCTAAGGAGGGTTCATCCCTCAACCAAAGCTCTTCACGGATCCTTTCAATGTTACAACCCAACATGAACTGGTCTCTGATCCTCTCATCCAACAATTCCGCAAACTTGCAGGATGAAGCGAGCTTTCTAAGTTGAGTGATGTATCCCTCAACAGTCTCGCCTTCATTTTGTAACCTTTTAGCGAATTGATACCTTTCTAATATGGTACTCACTTTAGGTAAGTAGTGCTTGTCAAGTTTTTTCATGCAAATTTCAAATTCATTTAAGTCTCTTCCTTCTGCGTCACTGAGTTCAGGGAGGTGATCGAAAACGTCCTGCCCTTCTGACCCTAAACAGTGAAGCAGAAGTGAAGACCTACGCTCCGCACTAAGACTTACTCCACAAACTCTTGCATAACGTTCAAAAACCTTTTTCCATTTTTACCACTTGATAGGAGGCTCCCCAGGTGACATCAGGAAGAAGGGAGGAGCAGTTACATTCTGCATGACTAATAGTGAGATAAACTTGTAACTTCAACAGAGAAGAACTGTTTAAAAATTGACCAAAAGGAAATACAAAGTAGAGCATAAAGTTTTAAAACTGTAAAAGTTCTCAGAGGAGCATTGTGGCACGCTACCCTTAATCAAATGTACATGTGTGCGTATCACAGTTGTAGAGTAACGTAGAAATAACAGGGTTGTGTGCGTATCACAGTTGTAGAACGCAAAGAACGCTTTTAAAAATTAAAACATAAATGTCTGCGTGTCGCAGATGGGGCACACAAGATGAAGGTAATTAGAATTCAAATTTGTGCGTGTCACAGATGTGGCACGCAGAGTAGAGGTATCGAGACAGTAGCGGTAAAAAAAAAATTTAAAACAAGATGGCGGCTGCTTGAGGTCAGGCAACGTGAAAATGCGTGCCGCCGCAGGCAAAGGGTGAGCGTTCTAGACGGATGTCCTACGCACAGCAGATAGAAAGGAGTGGCATCGACGAGTTAGGAGGGAAGAATGGCTCCGTGAAGGCGTCGAACACCAAAGGCAGAGTTCGGAGGCTCCTCAAAGGCTTCGGTGACTCGCGGTGGGCACGCGTGGTAAGAAGCGTTTAGCACAATGTTGATTTTAACGATAACAACGGGGCCAGTTAAAGCGCCAAACATCTCGATGCCCAAAGTAAATCCAAACAACCAAATCTTGGAAAAGTGCTTGAAACGCTAAAACGCCAGTACCCGTGCAGCGCCACACATCCGACCAGTCCTTTCCAAAAACTGACACATGAAAAGGGGAACCCCGTAAGAGACAGGTGAAGGCACAAATATGACTTAGAGGGGACGAGCCCGCGTCGAACATTGAACACCCATGGGAAACACAAAAGGGTGAAAAGCGCGGCGATAGCTCCCAATCCCAGAGTCATACAATGTAGGAGATGTTAAATAATTTTACCTTCTGAGTGACAATGAAATGAGGAACAGCAGGGTTGATTAAGGGTTCCTCAAGTTTTAAAGCTGGCGGAGGGTTCTAGTAAAAGGTAAGATGTGGGACAAAGGCACAGTACCTGAGGTAGGAGTGTCCATTCACTACCTTTAGAATCGAGGGTTTGAAAACGTAGTTGAGGCTTGTTGGGTTCTTCTTTCCTTTCAGCTGCCGACTACGCCAGTGTAAGATCCTCGAAACAGCTGAAAGGATCACGCATGAGGCAGGTAGTTGAAGAGAGCTTCAAGTTTATTCCAGAGTAAGAAGAAGTCCATCCAGGTCCCAGCCAGTCAAAGGCAACAGCCAGCACACATTTGAATCAACACATTCTATAACCTGGAATACCAAAATCTAACATGGAATTATAAGTAACCATGGCACCATGACATCAGAAGCAAGGTAGGCTTTAGATGCCACAATATGCAAATCTTTTGCAGAGAGGTGCCTCCTCTTTCTTTGAGTGTCGGAGACAAATACATGAACCTGAAGTGGGAGATCTGCAACATGTCCTTGTCCTCTTCATAGAACACAATGGCCCTGTGGCAGCAACGTTGACTTGGGATAGTTTGAAATCTCTGTGTCTCAGACTTGAAGTGAGACAAGTCCGTGAGAAATGTGGGGTGATGGCTGAGTAGAGAGGATTCTATATCAGCCTCTGTGGAATGTGGTTATATACATTGGTTATGTATATTACGGCAGATGAGATTTATATTGCAAAATTTGGCATATGTTTCTTCTGCCCTATTAAGAGTGTATAAAAGGGATGGGTTGGGCACCTGCCAACGCTGGAAATGTCCCGCATCCGCCAAACCCCAAATAACATCCAAAGTGCGAAAATTACTCCATTGCACAAAGACCCACTACACAGGGACGCGGCAACCAATGGTGCAGCAGGTGAAGTGACAATAGGGCTCATCGCGGTGAAGGAACCTCTCCACCCAATTATGGATTTTGTTACTATCCAGTAAAATACTAGGGGCCTACTTCTGTGTTAGCATTAGGGTCCAGGCACCCTTGCTAGGCCACGACGACCATATTTTATGTCTAAGTATTTCATTTAGCAACCTACTACAGTCTCAGAGTTGGAGCCTTGGTTCTATATACTCCTTGGACAGAGGTACTTGGTTCTAACCGGGGCCACTGGAATAATGCCAATCTGCTGCTGCGCGTTTTCCACATAATTTTTGATTTGCAGCGTCGGCCTCATAATCCGTCATCTGTTTAATAATCTGCAGACTTGAACGAAGAAAATGTGTCTAGCCGTGCAGTGGAAGGCCCTATGCAGATGTTGGCTGGTCGCCTTTCAGGTGCTTATTACTGTATTTAAATGTTACACTTGTACTAATCGTGTGAAACATTTGCCCTGACAGTGTTAAAATGTGAAAAAATGACAAAATTATGAAATAACAGCATCACAAAATGTGCCACTTTACCTTACATGGTGTGCCTTTTCGTGCAGATTGTTTTAGTCAACCCTGCTGAAATATATGGTCGTCCTCTGCCGCATAATTCCAGTGGACCTGGTTATAACTGTATTTTCTAAAAAGTGTGGCTGACAATTGGAAACACGCTGTCCTGGGTGACTCTTTATAAAGTGCGTCAAACAAGTTCAGAAAGGTTTACACACACATCTCACAAAATATGCAATGTAATCAACTATGTTTAAAAGTTCTCATTTTTTTACGTTCATACGTGAGTAGGCCGTTTAGCCCAGTTTTGCTTTGCATTCTGGCTCTTGCATCGCTGGTTTTATAATGAAATAAACAAGACTGCAAGGACCACAATGCAGCAGAAGATCCTGGACTGAATCAACTACTCACGCACAGACCTCGAAAACTTCAGAACTCATGTTTTTTAGGACGCATGAAGGTTGTAAGAATAGGCTTCTGCGACAGCAAAGTAAATACCTTTATGGAAAGAATCTCACAATGCCACTACATTGTTTGTTCTCTACAATACCACCTGTTAATTTTCCAGCAGTGTTTTAAATAGTGCACTAGTTGTTTAACTTGCTCCCTGCATTTGAGCAGCTCTGTCAGTCAGCCGCCTCTAGATTGCCCTAAACCCTTGATAACGCCGATTCTTATCTAATTATCTATAAGAACCTTCTGGCCGCCAAGATCTTTTTACCTGTTGAATAGTGTAAAGGAGAGAATCTCATCAGGTTAGATATCAGCATTCATTTTGTCTGAAAGGACCACTGACTCCGAATTCAAGTTTGAGAATTTATTATCGCCAAAAATAACTGAACGTGCAAGCACCTCAACACGAGGTTAAAGAAATAGATGGGCACTAATACAAATAATAATCTACGCAGAAATCTCATCCGACTCAGGATAAGGAGAATAGAAAGTTCTAGCAGGATCAACCAGACTATGATTGCTCCTATTTCTAAGTTACTCTTCATTGGCCTAAGCAAGCTTAAAATCAATTGCTGTCCCTACACTAATGCTAAGTGACATCCCTACATAACAATTTCCCAGGCAAGAAGGAATAAAAGGTGTCAGCTGTGAAGACTTCCTAAGAAGTGCAATCACCATATACCTAAGCTCAGCTCTGTCCTTCTCTCAGGTCTCCCCTACCGCTTCTCTGGCCTCCTCCCTCAGGGCACTAACCCTAATACAAAACCATACTACAAAGGTACACGCCTTGTTTACGCCCTCTTGGCCAGGTCTTCTTTCTTGTGCTTTTCCATTGAAACGGTGACTTCATCCTGGACGGTTGCGTTGACCTTGAGTCCCAGGCACCTTCTCTGCCGAAAGTATCATCCCTACATTCCTTTTCACTCCCCGTACCATGCCTCCCCTCTCTCTAGCTTTCGAAAACAAAGAGTTAGTCTTACTAACGAGACATGTGTCCTTGCACCTGCAACAAAAGATACTTTCAACAGAAACCTTCTACTGTGCAAATTAAATCTACCATTTGTGCCCAGAGAGCCTTACCAAGAGAATCTTTTTACTGCCTACAAAAATAAGCTAACATAAGAATTAACCAGGCCTTCCCTAAGCATATATGTAGTCAGGCCTTTACATATAACTTTTAAACACACATCTTATGTTTCCCTATAAGCATTTTCATTACACTTCATATGCAAACAATGAATTACATGTGCAACTTTAATATGGTGCACTTTTAAACTACTGCAATTACATCACATCCACGAACTAATTTCTCTATGCATTATGTTCACACAATTTAATAAGCATTACATTACATCAATATCCTAACACCATTATGCTACTGGGTTCACTTTGTCTCAGCGAACTATTCATTCTTTACTAAACATACATGAGTATACAATGGATATAAACGAATATATGTCTGAATACATGTGGGTGCGGCCTATCAGTGATTATGATGCACCCCTACAATTCACAAGAACATTTCGCTCTATCAGTTCCCCCTTTGATGACTCCTGTCATCACATCTCATTCTACTCCCTCGGAGAAGGAACCGACCTAAACAGAACTTGTTCCTATCTTCCCTGATCTGAAGTTCTCCATGCTCTTGAGCCTTTTATACTGATTGTCCTGCAATCTTGCCAATCTCATGTCATTTTCCCTCAAAGCTCGCTTGACTCTGCCTGCTCGATACCACTTGTAGGCCTTGATCACAATCCACAAGCCAGCCACACAAACCACCAAAATAAGGAGTGGTCTCAGGAAGTACCCAAGGAATCCCTTTCCTAGGTTCGCAAACCAACCTCCCACTTGACCAAAACCCTTTCCGACCTTTTCCCAGGCCCCTTCTTCGGTCAAATCCGCTATCTTTGTGTGGACCATAGTGATGTTACTTATATATTTCTCCAGATCCTTGCTACGGTCTGGTATATAAGTGCAGCACTCTTGAACCTTCAGCATTTTACAGACTCCGCCCTCTTTTGCCAATAGGACATCCAAAGCAAGGCGATTCTGCAAAACCATTCCCCTTATCGACAACATCTCTCCTTCCACCAACACCAACGACTTTGCTGTGTTCATCGAAAATTCATCCACCACAGTCGCTAACCTCCGGATCTTCACATCATTCAAGACTACTCCTAGACTAGGTATCATAGCTCCAAAGATATCCCCCACAACGATTCCTGCACTTGCAGCTCTTCTCGTTCTTGAATGCTCTCCACCCTCCAGAAGATTTAAGTCTTCTGTATGGTAAATCTTTGGAAATATTATTGACAAATAACATGTTCCATACCAATTTGCAGGCAACCTCACATAAGCATTCTTCCCACATACATAATACACCGTTGGTATCACTTGTACAGGACCTTGGAGAAAATCTTTTGCCACATCTGCCATGGTGAAAACGTGATCACAAGTACTCTGTCCCACTGGAACCTTTTCGTAGTAAGTCTGATAACGCCTTATACACAACTTACCCCTCTGCTCCTTATCTAACGCTATAGGACCATAGCTTCCCCTGGTCTTATGCAACCGTTCTTCCTCCGTCCAATCTGTCCTGTGATGCCCTAAATCTCGGGATTCAGTCAGCTTTCTATACCTATCTTCAACCTGATCTACAAACTTTCTCTCTACATCCGACATCAAGCATGTCAGATTGTGTCTGTGTGCGAATGCTGTATCCAATTCCAAACTCGGTATGAAGTACTTCCTCAGTCTGTCCTCAGTCTTATAATAGTCATACTTATTCAAATGCTTGTAAGCTGGGACTTCAGGAAGCACTGCGTCGAAATTGGAAAAGAAATACTCGAACTGATCTCTCTCATAAAACAAACTAAGCAAAAGACTACATGAAATACCATAAGTCAGTGGAAGATGATGATACCTAATGCCCTCATCCACTGAAGTAGGCAACTGCATACACACATAACAATCTTTCGCATCCATCACGTCAACATACTCATACAACAACTTAGCATATGCATTAAGCTTAAAATCACCTTTCGACAAATCTACATGTAGTCTACGGCTTTCTTCTAATATCATAGCTCTATCAGCTGCCCTGTCTACCCCCTTCTGGCTAGGTGTGATAGGTGTCGGTGTCCCTGTCACTACCTCTACTTCTGGCTCATGCGAACCAGTATATGAGACTACAACTACTATGATTATAGAAATTATTACACTACTTATAAGAATGCCTACAATCCACTTTGATCTACGATTGGGATCTCCCGGCTCCATGATTTCGAAAGTTCTCAAAAGTCTTGGTTATCGCAAAGAACTCTGAAAAGGTCTCTGTCCTTTATTTGTGACTTGCTCAACCAGCTCAAGCAACCATGAAATCTCCGGGCTTTCCCTTTCCGACCACAACTTATTTACACAGTCCAGAAAAAGACTTCCCTAGTTTTCGTTCCTCTTCTTGTGGAAAGTCCCTAAGTTTATTCTTCTTCCACTCGGACCTAGGTTATCTTCTTCTTTTAGACTTTTATTTACAGTTCTTTACTGATCCATAATGAGATCCTCATTGAGCACGACCAGAACGTGATACAAAAGTTCAAGACGCAAAACCAGCACTTCGTGTGAAAACGGCTCAGCTCCGAAAGGCGGGAATTCGACCCGATGCAAAAGCAAGTTTCGGACTTCACTCAGAAGTGGGGGATTCGGAATCGTGAGTGTCAGTGTTCCGTCTATCTCGAACCCTGGCATCCGCAGCACCACCTTCACCACCAGTTTCGGGCTCCGACTGAACACTTCCACTGACCTCAGTCTCCCTGTATTCACCACCCCCTGCATCAAACACAGTGTAAGTCCACTCAGGGGTAGAGTATCTGCGACAAGGCACTCTTGTTCTCTGGGACCTTCGCCGACTGTCTTGTGCTTGGTCTTCGTCGCTTGCTTCGGTTTCAGATACTTCGGACACTGGAGCAAGATCTCTTTCAGGTGCTAACCTCAGGTTCAGTCGCCTCTGTCTCTCAGGCCAACTTTCAGCACTTCTGTTCGTTCGTCTGCCTTCCCCTTCTATACCCAGTGCACTACTTCCTCTTTCTGCTGCATTTGACTCTTCTCCGCCCACTGCACCTTCTCTTTCTTCGGTGCCTGAGTCAGGGTTCGAACTGTGGAAACCCCCTTCAGCTTGCTCTAGTGCACCACCAGCTGTGTCAGCGACCCTTACAGCTTGACTTGTCCTCTCATGTGGCCCTGCCACGTCAGCTGGGCTTTCATTTACGAGAGGAGCTGTTTCTTCCAAGGGTGCTGGAACTCTGCGGGTATGGGAAGCATGCACCCAGTTCGGCAATCCTCCACACTTTACTGCTGTGTTCGTGATAAGTATCACCTGATACGGGCCACGCCAGCGGGCATCCAAACAACTCTTCCTCACGTGCTTCCTGATGAGCACCCAGTCTCCGGGACACAAGTCGTGGCACAGATCACTCGAGGCTGGTACCACTGCTGCTTGCACCTGCTGGGATACAGAACGGACCACATCAGAGAGTCCTTTACAATAATCGAGAATCAAATCATCAGTGATGCTTATCAAGGCTGTAGTTGGTACTGCTGGCAATCTCATTGCCCTCCCCATTATTATTTCATGGGGGGACAACCCAGTCTTTCTATCTGGGACACTTCGCATGCTCATGAGCACTAGTGGCAAGGCGTCGGGCCATTGTAGGGACGTTGAAGAACACATTTTTGCCATCCGGGCCTTCAAAGTTCCATTAACTTGTTCCACCATCCCAGAAGCCTCTGGTCTGTAACTACAATGGAGTCTCTGGTCTATGTTCAATGCCGCACAAAGCAACTTCATGATTTCGCTATGGAAGTGCCCACCTCTATCTGATTCCAAAGAGGTCGGGATCCCGAATCTAGGGATGAGCTCCCTCAACAGTAATTTAGCCACTGTCAGAGTGTCACACCTTCGTGTGGGGTATGCCTCCACCCACCGTGAGAATATACATACTATCACTAGAATGTACCTCAAGCCATTGCACCTAGGCATCTCCACGAAATCCAGCTGTAGTCTATTGAAGGGCCCTCCTGACCTTCCAATATGACTCAGTGTAACTACAGTTTTCTTTCCAGCATTCATCTGTTGACATGTAACACACCTCTGACATACCGTCTCAGCCATTGCTCGGAACCGTGGGTTATACCACGTCTGTCTGAACACTCTCATCATTGCGTCTCTACCCAGGTGTGCCTGTCCATGTATCAATCTAGCCATCGGACTCAACAATTCTTCCGGCAACACAGCTCTCCCATCGTTGGATACCCACACATCCACTTCTCCTCTCTCGCACCCAGCTTTGATCCAGCCCTCTCTTTCCTTGGTTGAGACTTCATCTTGCAATCTCTTAAGCTCTTCCCAAGTGTCTGCCATGGCCAACATTATGCTGAGATCGGTTCCCTCTTGGCTCTCTTCTATCTCTCTTCCTGTAAATATGCATCCTTGTTCTGCGCAGAAGCGGGCTACCTCATCTGCGTAGTTATTACCCAAGGATACAAAGTCCTCCCCCTTCCCATGGGCTGAACACTTTACCACAGCAATTTCTTTCGGATGCTGTAATGCTTCTAACAATTGTCTTACATATTCTCCATTACGAATGGGTGAGCCAGATGATGTCAAAAATCCCCTCTGAGACCATAACTGCCCGAAGTCATGCACCACGCCAAAGCCGTATTGGCTGTCTGTGTAAATCGTGATTCGAATTCGATCAGCGGCCAAACAGGCACGGGTCAAGGCAATGATCTCAGCTACCTGCGCGGAGCGTACTCCTTCTAGGCAAGCAGCGTCGACCACTCCTGAAATGGTACATACAGCAAACGCTGCTCTTAATTGCCCCACACTGTCTCTTAAGCATGAACCATCGACAAAGAAAATTTCATCTGGGTCGGCCAATGGCTCATCGACAATGTCAGGTCTCGGTTTGGTGCAAAGTTCGGTCACATCGAGACAATCATGGTCCTCACAATCTTCATCATCTGTGTTCGGTATAGGCATCAATGTCGCAGGGTTCAAGATGGAGCACCTTTTCAGAGTCACATTCTCTGCGGCAAGTATGACTTGCTCGTACCTCGTTAACCTATTGTTCGTTAGGTGCTGGGTCTTGGTCCTGGTCATTAATAACTCAACCGAATGTGGCACATGTACAGTCAATGGATGTCCCATTACAATGCTTTCACATCTTTCAATGCTGACACCTGTTGCAGCAACGGATCTTAGACATCCGGGCAACGCAGAAGCTACTGGATCTAAAGTAGCTGAAAAATAGGCAACTGGTCTACGGACACCTCCATGGTTCTGAGCTAACACTGCTAATGCACATCCTCCTCTCTCGTAACAAAACAATGAAAAGGCCTTGTTGTAATCAGGCATTCCCAGTGCGGGAGCCCTGCACAAATCATCTCTCAGCTTCAGGAATGACACCAAGCACTCCTCGTCCCATGGTACCGGATCACTCACATCCTTGTGTGTAAGCCTCTGCAGAGGCTTTGCTCTCAAGGAGAAACTAGGAATCCACTGTCGACAATAGCCAACCATTCCCAGAAACATCCTAACTTCCCTCTGTGTAGTGGGTACTGCCATGCTCATTATTGCCTCAATTCGATCTGGTGACACCTTCCTCTTGCCTTTTTCTAATCTGTGTCCCAAGTACTGTACCTCATTCAAACAGTACTGCAGCTTGTTCGGGGACACCTTATGTCCATTTTCTGCTAAGTGGTTCAACAAGGCTACTGTGTCAATTCTGCAAGCATCTTCTGTTTCTGAGGCAATGAGCAAGTCATCTATGTACTGCACGAGAACTGAGTTCTGCGGCAACACAAGACTCTCAAGGTTCTTCTTCAGGATCTGGTTAAAGATCGATGGACTTTCCGTATACCCTTGAGGGATACGACACCATGTTAACACGCGATTTTCTAGCCTGAACGCAAAAAGAAATTGGCTTTCCTCGTGGAGCGGTATCGAAAAGAAAGCTTGACACAAATCGATAACCGTAAACCACTCGGCTTCACATGGGATCTGGAACAGTATTACTGAAGGATTCGGTACCACTGGACAACAAGGGACAACTATCATGTTGACCTTTCGCAGGTCTTGCACGATCCTGTACTTCCCGCTCGGTTTCTGTAGTCCCATTATGGGTGAATTACAGGGACTACCTCTGATCTCCTTCAAAATACCCTTCTCAATGAAAGTCTCGATCACAGGTTTTATTCCTGCAATCGTTTCTGTCGACAGGTTGTATTGAGGTGTTCTTGGGAAATCAACATTCTGTTTCACCTCAATCCGCACTGGTTCAACCCCTCTGATTAAACCTATTTCATCGCCTGCGAAATCCCACACCACAGGCGACACTGCGTCTCTCAGATCATGTGGAAGTTCTTCCACAGTCACCATTGGGTACAGATCTATACACAGAAGCTGATTGGTAATTTTAAAGTCTGCATCGTCATCTATCGTCTGGACCTCCACTCCCCGTGGTGTGCAATAAATCGTGCAGTTCAACTTGCACAACAGATCTCTTCCCAAAAGACAAACTGGACTCGTATCACACACTACAAACTGATGTCTAGTTTGGAAAGTACCTATCTTTACTAAGATCGGTTCTGTCAATGGGCTGCTTATTTTCTTATTCGCTACTCCAACAACCTGGATTGATTGTCCCGAGAGGGGTAGGTTAGGGACTACTGCAGATCTTACAGTAGACCGGGTAGCTCCAGTATCAACCAAAAGTGTTGCAGGATTGCCCTCAATCTCTGCCTCTACAAAAGGTCCTCTCTGGTCTACCTCTAAGACCGCTCCAAGTGTGCAGTCTTCCTCCCCCTCAGGCACCGTCAGGATAAAGGGTCTAAGCTATCCTCATCATAGCGTTCGAACAGGGGCATCTGTTGGTACGTTCGTGTTCCTTGTGAAAACCTTGGAGCTTGGGGAATCTGAGCGTGAGAATTGTAAACCCCCCTTTCATCGTCCTAGGTCTCGTTATTGTGTTAACTACCTCTTGCGCGGGTGCCTGAGCCCCCTCTTCCTCTTCCTGTACCTGATTAGCTGGGTTCAAAGGACACTCGCGTTTCCAATGTCCGACCTGGCGACAAAGATGACACGCAGTGGTCTTCTTTAGTGTGGCCACGTCCACTCCTGTCTTGGGGTCTACTGGTTTTCCCTTTCCCTGTACCTGCCCATTCTGGTTTCCCTGGAAATTTCCTTGCTTTCTCCCCAAGGTCCCTCCACTAGGCTGACTCTGTGCTGTCTGCATCTGGACAAGCATTAATTTGTCTTTTAGCTTTCGATGTTTTGATTCCACCTCATCACTACAGTATCTTGCATACCGCAAAATTTCATCTAGTGGCTTGTTCTGCCAGCAGATCAAATGGTGCTGTATCATGAGGCTGATTTCCCCTCTCAGACCCGTTACAAACTTTGAGACAAACTGTCCCATATCCTTAGGATCCAAAACATCTAACCCACTATACTGTTTAAAAACTTGCAGAAGTCTTTCATAGTATTCATGCACCGTTTCCTTGGGTTCCTGTACAGTCCGATCTATCTTAACCCAATCTATATCCTGAGGTGAAATCTTCGACTTCAACCATGTAATCACCTGCTCATACTTTTTCATGACATCAGGTGATGGACCATTTGTAACCGCCTCTCTTTTCGGTTCTGAAGTCGGCCACTCAATAGCGACTTTACATGCTGTCCACAAATCTCCTGGTACCACTATGTCAAACAAGGTGTTCAAATCAATCCACAATACTTTTGAAATCTTCACAAACCGCTCAACCTGCTTGTACCACTCCACCGGTTTTCCCTCAGCCGAGGAAAATCATTTGTAAATGCAGCCAAATCACCTCTATTCCACGGTACATGCACGTACCCTCCATTCTGTACTTCCCGTAAAGGAAAATTCCCAACACCCGTCGCCCCCCTCCTGGCGGCGGCGTTTCCCCTTCTGCTCTCTTTACTGGTTTCTTTTTGGACCACCTTTCTTCCCATTTGTCCAACAAAATCCATATTCTCATTCCTATGATCAGGTCTCTGGTGTGCGTCTTTAATCCTGTGATTCTTTTCTCCTCCAACTCCTGATCACTGTAATGCAATCTATGTGGTCCCTGTAACGCTTTAGTTTTGTTCAGGTCCACCTCATATCTTTTGGCCAATTCCTTCAATCTATCATGTGCCATTCTAGCTTTTCGAGTCACATCTTTTGCTACAAACAGCAGCTCATCTGATCCATAAATTTCTATCCTTTCCAAAGGCAGACCCCCACTGATCATTTCGTCTACCTCTGCTTTCAGCCTCACTACGTCTAGCAACCTTGCCTGTACTGCACTCCTCAGTACATCTCGACAACCTGAGGCATCTCGCTCATCACAGTCACTATTCTGTCCTTGTGACCTATTCCCTTCTATATTCCTGGAACCTGATCTGTCTTCCGAGACATTTTGTGCCCTATCTCTTTGCATCCTATCCTCTTGGTTCGTTACTGTTGGTGTCCACTCCCTCAACGCTGACTTAGATTCTCGTAAAGACCTCGGTCTTTCCGGTCTCTCCTCTTCTCGCCCACATGAAGAGTCCGCAGTAGCCGGTAACGGCGTACTTGTCTCCATTGGTCTTGGGAAATGAACCACCCTTACTCCAAACCCATTCCCACTCTCGCTGTTTCCTTCTTCCCTTCTCATCGGCACGGAGCTCCCTTCTCTCACTCGGTCTGGGTCATATACCGGTACTATAGGGCCAATGGTAACCGGTACTGTCAAGGAGTCCGGTAATCTTGTGTTCCCCGCAGGAGGCTGTGTTATCCTAGACGCCGTAGCCCCCTCCGTTCCTGTGGAAATTCTTCCCACTACTCTCATGCTAGTCTGGTTCTGGCTCTCATCAACTATTGCCACTGCTGGGGTCGTCTTTCCCTCTTCTGAATCTGGGTTAAATGGTGGTGGCCTCTCTGCCAACATCCTATCCAACAAACTGTCATCTAGATCACTGTCGTCCTCATCGATTCTTGTAATCTTTCCATTTTGTATCAGCAGTGGGTATAACTTATCTCCTTCGATCGTGTCTGCTCTCCACCTTTTCTCCAGTGCATCCCACCTTGCATCTTGAAATGCCCTGACCGATTTCTTCACCCTTTCTTGACATCTGTCCTTCTTCCTATCATACGCTGCCCTTATCCACGCATGTAGTGCCTCAAACTGTGTTGGTCTAGGTAGTGGTCGTAATGAAGCCATTACACTCTTGAGCTGGTACAGCACCTCTAACCTGAAAGTACCATATCGAGGGAACGACAATTCTCCTTCTGCTTCTGTCATTTTATGCCAATTCTCAAGCCAAATTATGGTATGCAATCCTACATTCTTTGCCATATAATGTGCTGGTGTATCCTCGGGAGGAGCTTCCTCTCCCTCCCGAACAACCACATGTCTATCACCTCTACAAAGTTCCCTTAAAGCTTTAAAACATTTCATGATGAATCAACTTTGTATTTGCACTCAAAATGTCCGCTTTTACTTCCTGATTCCAATCCACCAATACCAGCGCGGTTCACACCAACCGGCCTATCGCAGCGCGGCACTGTTCTGACGTCACTTTTCCTCCGCTCGCAGCAGTTCCCCTCCTTTCTAATTCACTTGTTCTCGCTCACATCTGTCCCAGTCATACTCTGAAATAATGTCCGTCCTACCGAACAATTACCTCTCTGACCGTCAGTCTTACCAATGACCGATCAGCCTCTTGAGCTTGTTGACCTCAATCTGGCAATCGTCTGTCCGCGAAACGACCGGACAATCGCCTTTAGCACACTCGATAGGATTCAATCACTCGATGTTCTGCACACAATAACCTACGACCTGCGTTGGTTATTCACACACTCACTCATGTGTTCCCTATCTTCAGTGGGTCTGTCAATGACGTCTCGTGACCCCCACAACTCTGGTCAACGTTCTCAACTCTGGGTGTATTCTACACCACAATAAATCTCCCGGTCCCGCGCGCGCTCACGGTCCGTTTCTCAATCACACAATTTTCGTTCCAACTCCGCAAGACATCACACAACAATAAAACACCGCAATCTACCAAACATCACTCTTTTCATACTCACTCTACTACGAACTGCTACTTCCGCCGCACCGGCACTCTCCGTCAGTTTTCCCCGACCTCCGACATCCTTCTCCCGCGGTCCTCTGGATCAGCGTCACTCGGGCTCTATGGGGCAACTTAGTCTCCTATCTTGCTCTAGATCTCCCCTTACCATCAAAGGTAACCATCCTACTCTGCTACCAACTGATAACGCCGATTCTTATCTAATTATCTATAAGAACCTTCTGGCCGCCAAGATCTTTTTACCTGTTGAATAGTGTAAAGGAGAGAATCTCATCAGGTTAGATATCAGCATTCATTTTGTCTGAAAGGACCACTGACTCCGAATTCAAGTTTGAGAATTTATTATCGCCAAAAATAACTGAACGTGCAAGCACCTCAACACGAGGTTAAAGAAATAGATGGGCACTAATACAAATAATAATCTACGCAGAAATCTCATCCGACTCAGGATAAGGAGAATAGAAAGTTCTAGCAGGATCAACCAGACTATGATTGCTCCTATTTCTAAGTTACTCTTCATTGGCCTAAGCAAGCTTAAAATCAATTGCTGTCCCTACACTAATGCTAAGTGACATCCCTACATAACAATTTCCCAGGCAAGAAGGAATAAAAGGTGTCAGCTGTGAAGACTTCCTAAGAAGTGCAATCACCATATACCTAAGCTCAGCTCTGTCCTTCTCTCAGGTCTCCCCTACCGCTTCTCTGGCCTCCTCCCTCAGGGCACTAACCCTAATACAAAACCATACTACAAAGGTACACGCCTTGTTTACGCCCTCTTGGCCAGGTCTTCTTTCTTGTGCTTTTCCATTGAAACGGTGACTTCATCCTGGACGGTTGCGTTGACCTTGAGTCCCAGGCACCTTCTCCGCCGAAAGTATCATCCCTACATTCCTTTTCACTCCCCGTACCATGCCTCCCCTCTCTCTAGCTTTCGAAAACAAAGAGTTAGTCTTACTAACGAGACATGTGTCCTTGCACCTGCAACAAAAGATACTTTCAACAGAAACCTTCTACTGTGCAAATTAAATCTACCATTTGTGCCCAGAGAGCCTTACCAAGAGAATCTTTTTACTGCCTACAAAAATAAGCTAACATAAGAATTAACCAGGCCTTCCCTAAGCATATATGTAGTCAGGCCTTTACATATAACTTTTAAACACACATCTTATGTTTCCCTATAAGCATTTTCATTACACTTCATATGCAAACAATGAATTACATGTGCAACTTTAATATGGTGCACTTTTAAACTACTGCAATTACATCACATCCACGAACTAATTTCTCTATGCATTATGTTCACACAATTTAATAAGCATTACATTACATCAATATCCTAACACCATTATGCTACTGGGTTCACTTTGTCTCAGCGAACTATTCATTCTTTACTAAACATACATGAGTATACAATGGATATAAACGAATATATGTCTGAATACATGTGGGTGTGGCCTATCAGTGATTATGATGCACCCCTACAATTCACAAGAACATTTCGCTCTATCACCCTCTCTTTCTTACACCTGCTGTTTGAAGTGCACGTTTAACAGCTACTTGAATCTCTGTATGTCTTCCCAACCAGTGTAATTGTTTGCATAGTGCCCACCGGCCCCTGCTGTGTGCTTCGGTGATACAGTGCTGATTAATAGAGCGAACCAGAGAGGGCTGGGCTCGGAGTCATGGAGCTGGAGACCTCCTACAGGCGGTGCCTCCAGTGGCGGCTCTCCCAGGGTGTGCTGCGGGCCGGTGAGGCGGGGCCGGGTGGGGGTAGTAAACTCCGGCATATGGCCGAAGGGAATAAATGAATAAAACAATTTACATTGCGCGCGCTGCAACGCCATTTGCGTTGCAGCGCGCGCAATGTAATTCGTTTTATTTATGCACTTAACTCCGGTCGGCCGTATGCCGGAGTTTAATACCCCTCACCCTGCCCCACCGCCCCGCAGCACTCCCACTAGGAGCCGCGACTGCGCTGGCCAAGACTCCACATCCTTGCCAAGCCACTGCTTGAAGTCCAGACGCATATCTAATCTGTTAGTACACAGACTGCTGGACTCTGCAATCTGTTGGACGTCAGAGAGCAGTACAGCACACTGTCTATTGGACTATGCAGTCAGTTGAACAGTGTATTGTATGATATTGCATCATTTATAGAGCGCTTATCAGTGCTTTAAATGGAAAAAATAAGTGCAGTTACTCACGAAAAGGAGCGGTGGACTGAGGGGTGGAGGGTGGAGCAGGCATAAGGGCGGTGGTAAGGGCGGGTCAAAGGACGGCGCTTGGTTTTCGACCTTTCCTGGCTTTGTATGCAAGAAATCTGCATGCATTATAAGAAAGTCAGACGTATCTGTCCAAATAGTTATGACACTAATAAACATTTACACAGAATTTACTAATAAGTGTTTGTTACCACCTAAAGTAACCCTCTATTAGAGCATCCTTAAGATAACAAAAGACTGAGGAAAAAACAGCGGGGCTCCAAATGTACGTTTTGTCCTTTGCATGCAGCTCCTTGACGCATGGGCATAACTCACTAAGCTATTTGATAAGGAATTTAATGTGTGACCTGCAGGTAATACGAGGATCTCTGCAACAAAAACCGTAACCAGCTGAGCTATCCACATAAAAACAAATCTGTTGCATGCTGTGCTTTCCAACAAGCGCATTGACCCTCAAGGCAATTTTATGGCGAGTTCAACCTTTGATTAGAATGGATTCAGATCTTTCCAGCATGTGCATTAACCACCTCCTGCATAATATTTCCACTTCAGGCACCAGAAGGGCCTCTAGTTTTGGAAGATGCATACCCTGCCAGGATGGATCTTATCCAGTATCTAAACATATGGCAAGAGATAGATGGAGTCCCTGCCAGCCTAGATGAATGAATGGATCCTATGTCAGGAGCAGTGCCCTGAAAGGATTCCTTATTCACTATAAAAAGCCAAAACTATGGTCAGTGTTAATTGGTCATATAGATGATGAGTGTATTCGTCCCAAAAACATATGGAGAGGTGCCTGGTAGCTCCCAAGTGACTCCATGTTATGTGACATGTGTGTTCAACTAGTCTCTGATTTTTGCCATTAAAGCTTTGCATGCAGACAGTTTTAAAAACCCTTATTTATAATGAGAAAAGGAAACTACAAGTCCCAGAATGAAAAAGCATTGCCAGCTAAAATACAGAACTGTCTGAAAATGTCATACATTCCACAGAGCCTCCTGTCCCATTTGGGTTATGTCTGGTTTGCCATACAAACAAGCATTTGCAATGCAATAGGTCTCGCATTTATGCAGTTTGAGCTATTGGCATTGTAAATGACAATGCCCTTTATTTATGTTTTGGTTTTCAAAACATAAAGGGCATTGTCATTTACAATGCCAATAGCTTAAACCCGCGTAAATGCGAGACCTATTGCATTGCAAATGCTTGTCATGAAGAGTCAAGGGAATTTTCGAACACTCAAGGATACCCCTGGCAGTTCAGGGATGTCGAGGGCACATAGGTGCAGTTGCAAGAGGGTGGGAAGAACGGTGGGTGCAATACTTATCTGTGCTCATGGTTAAGCTGTTATTTTAGCGGTGGGTATCAGATACAAATGTAAATCACTCACTACAGAACAAAGCAAATTTGAACAAAACTGATGTCCACAGCAAACAAAAGCAAAATTAAGAATTTGTTTGAAAATATTTATAAAAGAACTATGCTCCCCAAAAACGGAAACATGCAGTCTCATACTGATGACGTCACCGTGCAATTTCCTCGGATGTGAAACAGAGTGGTTAAAACTCCTGTGGAACAGAACGGGCCTACTAGGAAGGTGTTTGGGTCCAGAGGAGAAACTGCTCCCAGTACAACATGACAGACCTGGAGCTGGTCACCAACTCAGCTCACCGTTCACTTTGTATGACTCTGCTTCTGTCGCACTGCAGTTGGAAAGGTGCTGTCTTTGTTTTTGATTCTATGTGGGAAGTGTTTGCATGCCTTGGGTGATGACCACAGAGGTGCGTTATCGTGTTATGGGATGCAGCTGTTGGTAGTGTGGGGAATGAAGGTGTGTGAGAGACATTCGCGCAGTTTTCTGGTTTTCAGAAAGCTTATAGCTTTGGGTAGCTCTGCAGGACACTTTATGGTATTTCATATGATCATAGGCTACTTAGCTCGGGTCACTGCACTGGGTTGTCCAACCTGATATTTTGTTTTAAACGTTTACTGTCGTGTGCAGGCATGGTTGGAGAGAGAAGTGGTGGGGAGGTCTGCTGGGATCGACTTTGTTACGGTCCTCACATATCTGAAGGTCATTGTGAGACGTAAAGGGGCCACAGTATGTAGCTAGTTGGGGCCTGCACTGACGGACTAGACTAGCGCCTTTCCATTGGCCAGCAGTACTTGGCATCGCTCTACAGTTATTCCATGCATGTTCAGTTGGTGATGGCTGGTTCATGGGTTATTACAGTACTCTGTGATGGACAAGACATGTAGCAGACATGTCCTATGTGTGTTTGAGAGGATTAAGCATCAATTGGCTGCAATTAGAATTGGTGTGGGCCCGAAGGGTTATATATGAATTGACATTACTATAATACCCAGGCTAGCCAATGGTCATTCAACCTTTCTTAACTTACTTGGATTTTGAAAGTAGTGTGCTGGTTGGGCTTCTCCATATCTGTGTGCTGTAAACTGTAAATTATACTTGAGGGTGCAATTATGTTTGTGGATTTCATGCAGTCCTTAAATTTCATAATTCTATGGGCTCAGTGATAAAGGTGATTGGATGCAGTCAGTAAGCTTGCAGGTGCATGGTACATCACGCACAATGACGACACAAACACTATTGGGTCTTTGTTGACAGGTGGTGCGCTGAGCTTTGCTAATTATGTCCACATCGTTGTGATTTAAAGTGGAACTCCACACTGAGGAGTGGAGCATGGAAAATTCAGCTGAAGTAGGAACTTTTTACGTCACCCCAACTGATATGGTAACATCATGGTTTCAGCAGTGGCCCCCTTTATTATATTAGGGAAGAGGAACGTCACCCCCTTGCTGACAGTGCAGTAAAAGTGAAAAATAAAACGGTAATAAAATGAATTACCATTTTATTTTTCACTATTCCCAGCCCGAGCAGTGTTCGGTGGTGGGGCATTGCTGCTGACAGGCAGCAGGGGAGTGGTGCTCACTCCACCAGCGTACACTGTCCAAGTCCATTTGGCTGGCTGTCTGGCGACGGCAAGCCAGACATACGTTGTGTAAACCTCTCCACTTAGCTGTCTCAGACAGTTGGGTGGAGAGCAGGCACAGGCCTCCTTTGCCTGCTGGAGAGTCGAGGCAGCCCGCTCCAGCCAATCCTGGTGCTGCTCTCATGCTGCTCATGCAGCATGAGAGCAGTGTCGGGATTTGCAGATGGGGATGCCTGAGGCTCCATGAGGTGCAGTCACACTGACTCCAGGAGAAAGAAGAAAAGACGGCGAACGAAACACGGGTAAGTACATTTAAAGAAAGGTTTTCATTATCTTTTTGCCCCCCATGGGATTTGTTTCTCACTCCCCCACGACGCCCCTCCAGTGTCAAGGGTCACCACCCGCCACTGAATGGCTGAGTCACAGTGGTGGGGAAGTGCAATAAAGAAAGTATAAAGCATACCCGCTAACTCTGTGCAAAAAGTTCAGTCTAGTTCCATTGCATTATCTTTCACAAGACCCCCTTGTGGCTAGGCGCCAACACTCGCCTCCTGCTCCAACAGCACTCTTACCCTACATATAAATAACAACTGCCCTACACCGCTTTTCGGACCTACTTCTTCTCCTTCTGTAGTCTTCAATACTTGTAACATCCCCCTTCAGATACACAGATCGGTTACTTTGTTCTAGGTCTGTTCTTGAAACAGTTCACACAAGTCAGAACTCATATTTCCGTGAGGCCCAACGCTAATCATGGAAAATCTTAGAACCTTCCTCAGTTAATACTAAGAAACACATGCATAAAGTAATGAATCAAATGTGATTTTATTCATAATGGCATATAATAAACCTGTAGAATTTCCTAACAATTCTGGACCACTGTAAAACCAGGGAGAGGGGCAAAGTCAGTCAAACATCAGGCAAAAAGGTATCAGCCGATTGTTTAAAAAAAAAAATCTTCCCTTAGTCAATGCTGCCCTATGTCAGGAGGGTCTCTTGCTGATCTGCCTCCAGATCTCATGGTTCAACTGATCTCAGGAGTGAGATCTGAAGGTATTTTAAAAAGGTGACTCAAACACTGAGACTTGTCAGTCGTGCTTTAAAACACCCAATATGTGATGTGCATACCCAGCAAAAGACAAGACACGAGTAGAATACCCAATACATCAGACTGTACTCCAAAACTCTCATTGCCAAAGGGGGAGCCTGTGCTCAGAGCTCAAGGCCAAAACTCCAATAAGTGACATTGTGCTCCAAGGCGTGAACATCACGCCCAACGGGTTAGACTGTGCTCACTGTTTGCAAGACAAACACCCAGTGAGTAAACGTGCTCCATAGTGCGTGTACCTAATCATCCCGAAGGAGTGAGACATGGCTCCAATGTGTTAGACACATGCCTACAGGGCAAGACTGCAGGTGACACACAGACGGACACTCCTACCGTAGCGGCTGGCTCTGCTGGCCCTGGCTCCCATTGGGGCTGCTGTCCGTCACCACGGTGGGCTCCAGCTCCGGCGACTTGAGGAGCCTCAGCTCGTCCACCTGCACGGCGTTGTAGAAGTTCTGCTGGCCGCCCTTGGGCATCAGCACCGGGCTCTTCAGTTCGTTCTTCTGGCTCTTCACCAGCTTGACCGCTGCCACCGGCAGCTGCATCAGCTGCTGCATGGGCTTCATCTTCGGCTTGCTGGTCTACAACCAATACCCCAGGGGTGCCGCAAACAGGGCGCACTGAGCCCAGAAGAACCCTAGCCAAGTCCTGCACCTTTATTCCCTCTTGTGGGAGCCACTCACCGAACTGGCCAGCCCTTGACTCGCAACCTCAAAACCCGGCTGAACAGGATGGGGTTCTGCTCCCTCGCACTCCCTGAGCGCGCCTCGAAGGATGGCCTGTGTGCTACAAGCACTGTACAACTCCGAGCAGGGTAAAGTGTCCCAGTGGCATAACTCCAAACACAACTCCTTGAAGCCTGAAGTAAAGACACCCACATCTCTCTCGGATACCTTCGGGGACCCTGTGCACTTACTATGCATATATCACGAAATATAAATATATATGTCTTGCATTTATATATAAATAACACCCACTATTCACAGTGCCACGAGGCCACAAGTTAATAGTACAAAACGCTATATAAACAAGGAAGGCAGCGCCAGGGTGCCCGGGGTTGCATTTGCCATTTGTGTTTCCGCAGTAGAGCTGAAACCGAATTCCCAATGTGTGGGGAGCAGGAGGACCCTGCGCGGGGAGGAAGTCACGGCATGCCGAGGCCCCCTGTCTGAGAGTGACTGACTGCCAAGGCCACCATTGTGGGATGGCACCTCCGGGTCAGGTGGAACAGCCGTTCCGATGGGAAAAAGTGGGGCGCCACAGGATACGGACAGCTTCGCCTGCCAGACGCGCAGTGCTTCTCGGCGCTGCCCTGCTGCTCTTCAGACTGCAGATGGGGCTGGAGAGCGCCTCTGCTCAGAGGGCCCCAGGTGCCGCTGTGGCTGGAAGCAGCAGCTTCAGCCTCCATCCTCCTCACTTTAACTTGGCCCAGGGGGCTCGAATTTGGGCGACTGCCACCTGCGGAGAGGACAAGGGCGCAGCGGGAGCGCCGAGGCGGGACCTTTACTGTAAGCTCGTCGGGGGGCCGGTCCTCCCCAGCTCCGGGCAAACTATTCAGGTACAGTAACACTGTTGTACTTCACACACGAATGAAATACGCAGGCTGCAATAACGACCAGCAGAATCATGAGGGCTACAAGTCACTGACAACTTCTTGCGACATATTGCAAAGGCACACGTAGCACTGATTGACATAATCTTCCGAACCACGCACTTACACATTATTTAAAATAAATGAAATAAACTTTCCCGCAGGCCATACGGTGCCATCATTAAAAAACACACTTATTTTGATGTATAACAGCTTCAGACTTGAAATCGCTAAATGAACAAGCACGGAATCGAAACCCAGCCGAACGCGGGAATCGAAACCAGTGGTGCGCGCGCACCACATAGGAGCAGGGGAGGGAGCGCGGCAGCAAAGCGAGACGAACGCGCGCTGCTGCGCGTTCTGGCCACCGTCGGGAATGGGCGCGGCAAAGGCGGGACATGCGCCCGCCTTTGACCAATCGCGTGCCGTCTCCGTAAAAAAACGTACGCTCCAGCCAATGTGGGCTTCCAAAAACAAAACCACACGCACGAGCGTGTGGGTCGTTTTCAGAAGCCCTTTCTAAAGGTCTCGCGCTGCGCGAGCAGGGTTGCGCACTGCAACGCTAGGCGCGAGACCTAAAAAGGGGTTTAAATGCCCCAAACCACTCTGTAAAAAGTTTTTTCAAAAATTGTGTTTCCTTCAGGGTTTTTTTCTTTGAGGTTAATCATAAAATTGGTGGAGAGGGCAGGGATTTACATTCAAGTAAAAGTGTTTAATTTAATTTGCTGAGGAGCAAAGATTTTCAGTCATTTAAAACAACGGGCATGCTAAAAAGCTGTATTGCCCTGAAGAATGAGCCCCACACCCCCGTCCTGTGCAAGATCAAAGGGGAAACCCAACTCCCTGTTGTCACACCCCTGCTGGAAGACTTGCAGAATAGCACAACAAGTTTGCAGTGTCCTGGTGACAAGAGCTGCTGTTCTGATGCTGTTGTGCGCGCTCAGCCCAGGACTGCATGGTGAATCAGTGCAGGTCATGTAAAAAGTGCTGCTGAGGTTCGAGATTATGAGAGGAGCCCCACCTGTGTCAAGGCCTGGCCGCTATGCGTACTGGTACTCTCCTTGTCCGAGGAGAAGTTCTGGTACTCAAGGGAATTCTCTATGCTTTCCATCCCATTCCCCTTCTCCCGAGGGTGCTGCAGAAGATTCAGGGGGAGAGGACATTGGTTATTCTGATGGCTCCTTTTTGGCCTTGGAGGCCGTGAATCCCTCTGCTGTTGTCTGTCTCAGGCGGTGTATCTTCCTCTTTCCCTCCGACCATCTCCACTCCAGCTTCCCTCCCTCCCTGTGTCACACCTCCACCATCTTCAGCTGACGGCCTGGTTTGTGAAAGGACCGGTTTGATGGGTCTGGGGTGTTCTAGTGTTGTGGTTCTTGATATTCAGGAAACGCATAAACTTTCGACCTTGAAGTCTTACGAAAAACACTAGGGTTCTTTTAAGAAATAGTGTGTTTCTAAGAATTTGGATCCTCTGACTGTGGATAGTTTTTCAATCCCTGACTTTTTTCGTGATGGGTTTCTGAAGGGCCTGGCTCGATCCACTCTTTGTGCCCACTGGGCTGCTGTCCGGGTGTTTCATCTCCTGAAGAGTTTCAGGCTTAAGCGGCCGGTGGTGCAGAAATCTGTCCCTTCTTGTGATTTGTTGTTGGTTGTAGGAAAGTAGGATCTGCTTTTATGGTTACCCCCACTTTTTGCTTGATGTAATGCTGTTTCTGACTAGTCTGACTAGGATCCTGCTAATCAGGACCCCAGTCTCTGTGCTTTCTCTCCTAAATTGGTTTGGTAAGTACTTAAGTACATCCCAGATTGGACACTGGTGCAACATTATCAGTCCCTAGTATATGGTACTAAGGTGCCCAGGCATAGGTACACCAGGGGTCCCCCATTTGCTGAAACTTGTATTATGCCATCCATGGGAGACCACTCAATTTGTAACTAGAGGCCTGCCATTGCAGCCTCTTTAAGCTGGTGCTAGCACCGCTTATGAAAGATATAGGTTTCCCTATATCTAAGGTCACTGCACTTAAAACCTGTAAGTCACCCCTACAGCAGGCCTTTGCAATCCTGAAGGCAGGGTGCTTGGTTCTAAGTCTGAGGTGAGGGTGCTCCAGCATGAGCAGGACACCACTACGACCTATGAAGTCCATTCTCCCGGGTTGTAAGTGAGACAGCCATATGACATATAGAGGGGCACTGCGTCATTACGCGGTGACCATCTTGAAACTGGCTGCAACGAATCCTATCATGTTTAGTACCAAACATGTTGAAATCATACCCCACATCGTAAACTGTGTGGGAGGTATGATTCAAAGACCCTCCGTTAGGCCCTCAGTACTCCCGGTACCAGTCTTCCAGACCCGGACAGCAAGCCAGGGTTGCTGCCGGCCAGAGACACGTTTCTGCCCTCCTGCTGCTGAGCCAAGCTCAGGCAGGGGAAGGCAGAACAATAGGTATCCTGTCACAGGGAGGTGTGACCACCTCCCAGGCAGTATTTAGTGTATTGGGGCTTGGTGGGAGCGCTTGCCAGTGCCACACACTTGGTGCTCTCCATGCATAGTCCAGTTCAAACTAATTCAGGGAGCCATTGGCTCCCGCTCTGGCACGAAACTGGACAAAAGACAGGGGAGTATCCTCCCCCTTGTCCAGCCCCTCCTTTGGGAGGAACCCCTGAATCGTCCCAACCCTTTCCTTAGGGTAATTAACGGCTTACCTGTGGGTGGGTCCCTAGATTCGTCATGGGACAAGATTCATTTCCGACACCACTTCTTCTTCAACCGTCTGGGCACTCTGGAATTTGCTCTGGGCATCAAGGCTGCAACTAGGAAGACTCCTGCTGCTCCTGATCTCGTCGCCCTGCACATCTGCTGCAACGTCCGTGCCAGTGCACCATACAGGAACCTCCCAAGGCCTGTGGGCATCCAAGACACCTGAAGGAATCTCCCTTAAAGTGAAGGAGTCACTTTCCTGCATCTGCAGGCACCGCAACTAAACTGACCAGTCTGCTGATCCTGAGCTCCCACGGACTCCGAAAGGCTCAGCAACACAGGAGGTAGTTCTTCACATCCCTCGAGGCCTTCCCTGTCCTCTCACCAAGTTTGAGGCCAGTATCCCTCGGAGGAGCCGAAGGAACCGAACCCCTGTGCACCGCATCGACTTGCAGTTGAAAAGGCTTGTTGGCTTCCTTCCACCAAGACCTTTGGACTCCAAGTAGCCCCAATCTCAAGCATCTCCAGTGACCAAGATCTTCATCCTTACCGCATCTCTTACATCGTGGGCTTGCATCTTTGGTGAGCTGCTCGAGGTCCTCTTGCGACTCCAGTGCCTCCAGCCTGTGGGTCCTCTTGAGGGTCATCTTTGTATTCTTTAGGCTCCCCCGATTGCTCGGGCCTGCCCTGACTCCCCTGCTTGTGGTGAATCTCCTGGACCTTGCTGGTTCCTACATTGCACCTATCTCCACTTCCACGTTGGTTGCAGTTGCCAAGACTTGTTGGTGCTCCCGCCGGACACGACCCCTCAACTCTTGACATCTGATGTGAGACAGCTCGTGTACGGCTCCTGGTCTTCCACAGTGTCGCCTAGTCCACAGAGCTGCAGTTCTAAGGTCACCGTCAGCTCCCCTGCAGCACCCGACATCAGTGGGCATTCGTCTTCCGTGCCTCCTGGTCACTCTTGAGCGGCAAAGGCTCTGTCCCCACTGCTTGCAGGTTCTTCACGGCTTGAATCCACCTTTAGGTTCCACCGGACACTTTCACCTTCTCCAGCAGCAGCATCTTTCTGAAGTCCTCCATTGAAATAGAGTGCGGTTTCTGACACCACTTCACACCTATGCACCCGGCTTCCTTGGGGCAGGTATCCTGGTTCCTAAGGTATCCACGGGTGGGGTGGCTCACTAACCTTTTGTCTTCCACTGTGTTTCTTCAGGGTCCGCTGGGAAGGGTCCTTCTTCTTTAAAATTGCAACGTGACTTACCCATTGACTTGTATTGATCATTCTGTCGTGTTCCCACTTGGCATACGACCTCTGTGGGGCTCCTAGTTACTTACCTCAGGTGGTTCCTTGGGTCCCCAACAATTCTACGTCTTCTGGGTACAGTCTTGACTCGAATCGTGGTTCGCATTCCACTAATTTAGTATAGGGTTTGGTGCCCCCCCTGGTGGCCACTGTGTATTACGTGCTACTTACCTGTTTCTATTGGAGAGTATTGTGTGCATTGTGTGTATCTCCGGCTAGGAGATACCTCTATGTGTTAGTGAGTGTTATATAATAAATGCATATTTTTATAAATACACTGTGTGGTTCTTTTTTACTTAATCTATATCAATAAGAATAGGTTCTGGTAAAACAAGCTGCTTTACATTCCTTCTGGACTAAGTTTGAAGGCTGCTCTCCACAGCTACCACTTAGAGAGCTTTCTAAGGTTGTCTAAGACCACTAAAATCACCATAAGGGTTGTCTGGATTGGTGCAGGGTGCCCATTTACATAAGTGTGCATCATATACCAAGCCAGCTTCTCAGAGTGGTCCTCAAGGGTCTGCAGCTGGCCCCATTTGAACACTTGGATTCCTGTTCTCTATCTTGGTTGTCTGCTAAGACCTCTTTTCTGGTGGCCAGCATGTCTGCTAGGCGTTTATGTGAACTGGGGGCTCTTCTTTCCTCTTTTCCCTTCTTGCGCTTCTTTCCGGACAAAGTGGTGCTTTGCCTTGATCCTACCTTTATTCCTAAAGTCTCCTCTCCTTTCCATCTGACCAGGAGCTTGTTTTGCCAGTATATCCCTCATATGTGGAGGGGGTTCTGTGTTCTCTGGATGTGGGTCACACTCTGTCTATTTATTTGTCTAGGACCAAGGAGTTTCGAACGTCCTTGAGTTTGTTTGTCTTCTTTGGTTCTGGTACTCAGGTTAACAAGGTTTCTTCCCAGTTTATTGGCCGATGGATAAAACAGGCTATCATGCAGGCTTCTTGGGCTGAGGCTGGTGGATCTTCTATTCAGGAGATCTGTTGTGCTGTGACTTGGTCTTCTTAGCTGACTTTTGCCCATCATTATGGTCTGGATTTGTCTGGGGCTGAGCGTTCTTTTGGAACATCTGTTTTGCAAATGGCAATGGTGTAATTGTCGTTCGCTAATAAAGTCTTGCTGTACCCGATTTGTGTGTTGGTGTGTTTCTTCTTTGGTATATCCGCACAAGTAAGGACTGAGATGAGGAGGATGGAGGTGAGGGGGTAATGTCCTATTACTTACCGGTTCTCTTCATTACCCAAAACCGGAATCCTCCTCATCCCAGTTCACATCCCTCCCTCCCGCCCTTTTGGTCACCTCCATGAGTTTTTTCCCGGACTTGGTATTATACAGGAGGATAGGTAGGAGAGATGGCGCTTTATACTTCTATCATAGAGATAGATGACAGCTTTAGGCTGAAGGGATCTATGATCCCTGGCGTGTAAATCTCTGTCGAAGGCGGAAACGCCTCACAAGTCTGGACTGGGATGAGGAGGATTCTGGTTTGGGGTAATGAAGATACTAGGTAATAGGACATTCCATGTCACTCAACCACGGTCAGCTCCACACTTTTTTGGCAAAGTGCGTTCCTGTTGCCCAGGTGAGCCCTCACACCTAAGTTCATGGTTTTTAGCTCTAATGCCAAAGCCATGTGACATTTTCTCTCCCCTTTGATAAACTGGGGATTGAAGGGATTTTATGGCCCACTTGTGCTCTTTGTGAGTGGGTTATTATGTCCTATTCTTAAATTGTTCTCTAATAAAATCTAATTCCAAACAAGCATTTGCAATGCAACAGGTCTCACATTTTTTAGAGTTAGAGCTATAGGCGTTGTAAATGACAATGTTTTTTACCTATGTGTTTTGGTTTGCAGTGTAGTGGATGCATGAACAGAGACGCAGCTGCAGCACTGTCTAGAGGACTTAGAATGGGGAATTACCACTGGGAACAGAGACACAGCTGCAGCACTGCCTAGAGGACTTAGAATGAGAAAATACTACTGAGACCAGAAACGCAGCAGCAGCACTGTCTAGAGGACTTAGAATGAGGAATTACCAATTAGACCAGAGAAGCAGCTAGCAGCACTGTGTAGAGGACTTAGAATGAGGAATTACGAACAGAACCAGAGAAGCAGCACTGTCTAGAGTACTAAGAATGAGGAATTACCACTGGGAACAGAGACACAGCTGCAGCACTGTCTAGAGGACTTTGAATGAGGAATTACAGATGAGACCAGAGAAGCAGCTGTAAGTATACCTATAAGCTATAAGTAATTGGGCATGGAGCACTTTTTTTTTACAAATTAAGCACATGTACATTTGATATAAAACCAAAATGCCTCAAGCGCGAGACCCACTGTGCCCTTTACAAGTAAACGATCCAAACAAAACACAATAGGCAATAAGGGAAGCCAAGGACAAGGGAGCGCAACACCTTGTTCTGGCCCATGAGCACATGAAGAAAGGAATTCACTTAATTTGGGGTCCTGTGCTACCTGTAGAGGCGAGTCCGATGAGAGAAAAGACTGAACGACAGGGTGCACAGAGGAGCTGTTTCTGTCTTGTCACAAAATTGTATCTGCTGGCCTGTGTCCTGTCTCCCCTATTGATTTGCCCCTATTGGACCCTTTAACAGTCAGCCATGTTATAGCTGGTAATCAGCGGCAAGCGACTGACATGCATGAGTAAATGCATAAGAAAAGTATGTGAGAGCAGAAGCTACAGTGAAGTCATTTGGGTTGTGGGCCGAAGACCGTTACAGGAAGGGCTTCTGAGATTAGAGAGAGAAAATGAATAAATCCATTGCAGACTGCATGTTTATTTAAATTTGTTTGTATATTTCAGTGTTTGCTTTGCACTTTAAATCAACAGTAAGGCTGTTTTGGAAGATCTCTGACTGAGGCTCAAGCCACTGCTTAGTATTGCAAAATGTGATCACGTGGAGTAGCTCGGAATTCAGCCTACAGTCCTGCATCCATACTGTAACAAGCATTTGCAATGCAATCGGTCTCGCCTTTGGAACCTTATATGTATTTAGCTATGCAGCACATTAGCCTGGGTGCTGAAACATCTACTGTTCTTTAACATGGAGGGAAAGTAAGCACCAAACTGCGTGACACGCCAGGTATGGGAACACATAGAGAGAAATATTGCCTTTCAGCCTTTCAATGGTATAGTCCAAAGCTCTGTTTTTAATATAAAATCAGGGTCTTCAGTGGTCATAGCACTGAAAATAAAAAATTTGAAAAAAATATTATTGTCTACGGGTGCTGGTGGAAGACAATTTCTATGGACTGGAATCTAGAGAATGCTAAAGTGATTCTGGTATTTTTCTGACCTCTGCTGGTCGTTTTATATCAAGAAAGTTAAATAGAGGCAGTTGCCAGAAAAATAGAAAAAAGAAAGCCCCTCAGCAGAAAGCAATTCTGGTATTTTACTGACCTCTACTGGTCGTTTTCTATCAAGACAGTTAAATAGAGGCAGTTGAACAAGCAGAAAGCAATTCTGGTATTTCATTGACCTCTACTGGTTGTTTTCTATCAAGACAGTTAAATAGAGGCAGTTGAACAGAAAAGAAAGTCCCTAAGCGGAAGCAGACAAGTCCTAGGGCTGATCTCCAGAGCCCACAAAGTACATACACGTATAACTATATACTAAAGTATATACAAGAGGTCTTGAATGCTCGACCTAAAAATGTAGCCACCAAATCACATCTTGCTGCTGCTGTGGGATAATTGCACTCAGTATAGGCAGATCTGGAGTAGTTCGAGCCTTTGATGAAGATTTCATGTTGTGCACTCATCTTCTGTTTGGCTTATTATCCCAGGTTGCATCAGTCAGTTTAAGAAAGAAGGTAAGCTACCAGACTGACTCTTTTACATTCGGGTTATGTTTGTGCTCGCTGCTTCTCTTTTAAAGTTCATTCAAATACAATCTTTGTTATCTTGTACATTAACTCCGCAATTAGGATTGAAAATACTTAACAATAAAATAAACTAGGCTCTAATAAAACAGTAACTCACTTAAGTCTGGAAGCTCTGCGACGGATGATATTAACCAGGCCTGGGGGCTACTTTTACCGACCTCATAAAGATGAATGATGAATGGCTTCATTCTAGCTGACGATTTGATATCGTCGCACCATTTGCCCTATGACTCCAGGTCATAGGGCACTCAATCGAATGGGGGGTGGGGGTGAGAAAAGGTAGGTAGCTATGGTGTAGATGCCCTTATACTGGACTAAATGCCATTCGAAGTTGGCACAATCCGGTTGGCATCAGGTGTGTAATTTGGGTCTTTCTTGTGATCACAAGTACAACTAACATGCAGTTTAATAATAAAGACTGCACTTTAGAGGTGTGATCATAGATGGACTCACTACGCCCCCCATGAAAGCGAAGGATTCAGGGGGCTATGAGGACATTGAAAGGGATGCAGAGTCGTCTGACCAATATACCCCCACTGGGTTAATTGACAAGGTAGATTTACAAGATCATCCTCCATCTGACAAGATAATGATTTCAGATTCCTTTGAAACCTAAGGACAAGCATACCGAGACCCCTTCTCAATGTACATGCACTGACCATTCCTCTGAAGAAGAAACACAATGGCACGAAGGGTGACCTCTAATGGAGCGTTGACTCCCTGACCCTGTTATGGGACGGCCCACTAGGTAATTGGTTTCATGTTACGTTAGGTGCAGTTGCACAAATGCAAGCATGCACATTATGTATTTGCAAGCAGGGCCGTGACGTGAAATACCCACAATCAAACGGTTTCTTGATAAATTCATAAAGCAGCTAGGATTTGGGGACCATAACCGAAGTCTCCCAGTTCGAAAGTCCACAACCTGCACTAGATGAAAAGCGTAGAATGCTCCCTAGAAAAATGCACCGAAGATTGTTCTAACGTTAACACATTCAGTTCTAAAACCTGTTTTATTATTATAATTTTGTATACTGCGTAGCCTCCTTTCGTTTGTTGAGGACCTACTCTTAAATGTAATTTGTGTCGTATAGGGAGTTACAGAAGATGTGAAATGTCTCGTTTTTTTGAGCGAGTGAATTACAATTGCTGCTACACACGTGTATTTGTGAATCAGAAGCCACTTCTCAGATTAAGACACTAATTTTTGAAATTGTACTGTGGATGGTAGTCTTTACCTGTCCTTCGCAACCGAAGAAAAATTATTTTTATGCAGTGTGATCCATCATCAGGCAACTACTCAGGGGAAACAACGTATTGTTCTTAACAGCTCTCAAATGTCCTGGAGCAAAAAATAAATGAAGGGCATGGTGCATAAAGGAACTTCCAGCAGAGCGGTGGTCTGTGAGCGCTGTAAAGTCGTGGGCCCTAGACCCACATACTTTGTAAATAAATGAAGCACAGACTCGTTAGAAGTGTACTAGAACTGGCCGTGAGCACGTGCACCCGGGCCCTTTTATTAACAGGCCCATGTCACTCGTGATGCCTGTGAGGGATGGGTGTGGGGTGTATGTGTGTCCACTCCCCCAAGGGAGTGGCTAACCAACTCAGTGTCTGCTGAGACACTAGAACGTGTCCAGCAGAACACTACATTCCTCCCAAATTTTAATGAAAAACAAAACAAACACCAGTCCAACCTATAGGGGTATACAACAATTAACTATACACCACAGGGTCCATCAGCCTCACAAGTCAGGAAGCCGGAAGACAGCAGACATGGGGCTGGTAACTGACTGCAGCAGGACAATCTTCGCTGGCACTCATAATTTAACCTGCGTGGTTCAGGACACGAATGCTGGCTTGAAGACATCATCTGCACTCGCGTACCCTGCCAGTGGAAACATGTCTTTTGGTCTGAAGTGGCTCCCCGTCGCTGACGTTGAGGATGGTCTGTGGTGGGTTCTAACAGTTCATCAAACAGGGTGCGTCAAGAGCATGGTTAGAGTCCAAGGTGAAGGTTCACGAAGGTGTTGCTTGATCGACTGAAGTCTCTGTTAGACTCCTTTGCTGTATCCTGTAACCCGTCGGTGGAGCAATATCAAGTCCAACTCTCCCGCCTGGGAAGGCCCTTTTTCGGGGTTGCCACGGGACTGCTTGTGGGCTGCGCTGGGGCTGCGGGTGTGCCGCCTGGGGGCAGCTGCAAGACCACCGAGGAGCCAGTACCTAGTCGCTCGCACAACCCTCAGCGGTGGATGAGTCTTGGTCAAGACATGCTCGCGCTGCCGCAGTTCAGGTGTAAGCCAGGTTAGCAGGTAGCCTCTGGTTCTGCTTGTCGGCTGGTTTAGCAATGGTGTAGGACTCCAGTCCATTGGTACTCTTGAGATGGTAGTGTTTGACGCATTTGACGAGGACTGGCGTGATGGCATTGCCAGCCGTGTGGTGCATCTGGACAACAGTTGGTGATGACTTGCCGTGATGGTTGCAGGCCTTCGTTCTTGAGTCGATCACTGAGAGTGGGGGTGGCCAGGTGCTTCCATTTCCTTTGGGGAGACATCTGCATCCTTGCACTTGGACTTCTTGAGCTAGGAGGTCGTCGGTGACAGTGGCGTGATGAACACGCTGAAGAGACGTGAGGCATGAGACTCTGTTCGCGCAGGCTTGCGGCTTATTCTCGGTCTCCCGCTGGGCGGTCGTCAGTTCATTCTCTGGTTGTCACCCACTTCGCTTGCTGTTGGTGTGCCGGGATGCGCTCCTTTAGCAGCTCGAGTTCTCTCCAATGTCCGGCCTGGCCACTCACGACTTCCCCTCCTGAACTTGGATGGTTGTCAGATTCTTAGTGTGGACCCTCCGGTCACACTTCCACACTTCCTTCCACACTTCCTGTTGGGTGCGGTGTCATGCAATTGGCACTGATGATGTGGTTGCCAGTGGACATGGACGACAGGTGGTGATGCTCTTCTAGGAGAGGAGATTTCTGGAGGGACTTCGGAGCTACATGACTCTGCCTTGCTGAGGCTGTTGCTTCACCCATGGCATCTGCGGTCAGGATCAGGGATGCCGTCCGACTTAGGCTGCCGACACTCGGGGATGGACGGTCGCACTGGGAAGCGTTGGGGAGAGACGCGGTTTGCGCTTGCTGCGGCTTACATTTGGTTCTTCCATGGGGCTGTCTCCAGGGAAGTCGGTCCGCCTTGGTGGCTGTCTGGTGTATCTGGGTGCGTTCTTGGCTTGGCTTATGGTGGTATGAGTCCTTGTGCTGCTCCTCTGGTTCTCTCCAGCGCACCTGTGTTTGTCCGGTTCTTCATGATGACAGGGTTGTCACTCTTCTTTTCTGAGTGCTGGGGGGCGTACAGCCAATTGACCTCTGCATTTCTTCTTCAGGGATGTACGCGGTGGTCCACTGCAAGGATGGCAGGTTACCTCTTCTCTCAAGGGCGTCGTGCTTGCGCCTCGAACTTGCGTCATCGTGGCGCCTGTTCATACCTCCATGCAGGCATGCTCGGTGGGGTCGGTCACTTCATGTGACGTGCTCCGTGCTTGCGGTATGAATGTGGCATCCGGCCACCTGTTGGGTGCCCCCGGGGCACTTGTTGTGGTGGCAGCTTGCCACGTGGAGTGTACGACTCTCCTCTTGCCTGTCTTGGGCCTCTGATGACTCGTCTTGAGGCAGTGTGAGGGAGGACACTCTGGGCTGTCTTTGGCCCACTGCAGGGCTTCACTGATGTAGTGGAGATGTAGAGGATCTCCCTGCTGCCTTCAGCTTTGCTTCTCCTCTGTAGAGAGGTCTCTCTCTTCTGGGCCCCTGTCCGTGTTGTCAGCTTCTGGGTGCCTGCGTCGGCGCACCTCGGACTGCGCGCTCTTGGTCCTTCGCGGCTGCCTCTTCTGGTGCTTGGCGTGCTTGCTCCTTTTTCTTGCGGTGGTGGCCGTTCACCACCAGGGGGCGTGTGGCACCGTTTCATTGCTTGTGGTGGCATCAGACTGCACCTGGGGGTTGCACCCTATGTGCACGGTGTTCACGTACTTCATGTGGGCCTCGCTGTCTTCTTGGGCTTTGCTGCTTGGAGCTTGGCTGCCTTTGGGTCCATTACTTTGGCTGGACGTCTCTTGGCTAGGCAGCTTTGAACTTCCTGCGGGCTCCTTGATGGGGGTTAACAGTTCCTCCCCTCCTGAATGACGGGCGGCCCACAGGGGCGTTTGGCACTCTTTGGACAGTCTTTTGCTGTCACTGCTCAGAGCGTGGTCGTGGGGGTCCTGCGGGCCCTCTCTTCCTTCTGATGCTAGCAACTCAGACATGTCAGCTTCACATGTGGGCCATGCTTCAATGATGTCTTGCTATTTCCTTATTGCAGGCTGAGGACAGCCGGTGTGTCCTGAAGCGCACCACTTCTTCAGTAGCAACAGGTGAGCACTAGGGGGAGCGTGGTACACTCAGCACCCATTTGGGCTTCTGTGTGGCATTGTCTCTGTGCTTGCTGGGATCAGGCAGTGGTGAATGTAGTGGCCACTTTGGAGTCTCTTGTTGAGCGCAGGGGTCACAGTCCTTGTTCCCTGTGCTTTCACTATCCGATGAGGCAGTTCGTGTTCATGGACTCCCATCTGCGCGGTCAGCTCAGGCAGCCAGGCTTTGTGTGGGGGGGGCTCTCTTTTGAGAACTGTCCGTTTTTAGGTCTTGCCTATGCAGCGCGCATGCGCTGCGTAGGAGGAGACCTTTAGGAATCGATTCCGTTTTTGGGCCCAAAACGTGCACGCTTTGCATTGCTTTCAATGGCAACGCGTGCACGTTTGGCGATTCCCTTGCGGGAGCGAGCTTTGAAACCATCTGTTTGTAATTAACTTGCAACCAGATGGTGCCCTGCTCGCTCCCGCAAGGAAACGCTTTGTGTGCTCTCGGCCGCACTCCCCCACCCCTCCCCCTCAGCTGCATTCCTCGCATCCCAGGGCGTTTTGCCTGCAGGAGCGAGCAGTGCCTCCTTGTTTACATAGAAAGGGTCAGCTTGCCTGCATTACTGAGTATATCGTATGTGTTTTAATTAATCGCCCAATAAAGTATTAAACATGAACTCGCAGCTTTGTGGCCTAAAAACTGATCCTGGCACCTGATCATTTTGATGAACTGCTCTACCTGAAAGAACTGCGTATTTTGCACTTTTAGAATTAAAAGAATTGTATACTTTGCACTTTTAGAATCAAATGCTCTTGTGTTTTTTAAAGATGTGTGGTTTTTAATATCAAATTTGAGGTAGCTTTTTACCTTTTTGCCGACCTGCTGTGCTCGCCTGTCAGAGCGAGCCCGCCGTGCTAGGGGTCAGCGTTGCAGCTCTACTTCCGTACGGGCTATAAAAACCACGGTGGCGCGACCGCGCAGCGTGTGTCAGGTGGGGGCTTTGAGCTCGTTGAACCTGGGGAATTGCTGCTAAACTTGCGTATTTTGCACTTTTAGAATTGAAAGAACTGCGTATTTTGCACTTTTAGAATTAAAAGAATTGTATACTTTGCACTTTTAGAATCAAATGCTCTTGTGTTTTTTAAAGATGTGTGGTTTTTAATATCAAATTTGAGGTAGCTTTTTACCTTTTTGCCGACCTGCGGTGCTCGCCTGTCAGAGCGAGCCCGCCGTGCTAGGGGTCAGCGTTCCAGCTCACCTACCGTACGGGCTATAAAAACCACGCTGGCGCGACCGCGCCGCCGGCGCGCCGAAGGCAAGCCCGTCTGCGCCCGGAGCGCGTCCAGCGCCAGGACCCCTGGTCCGTTCGGACCCCGTAGCTTCTCCAGGAAGGAACTCCTTGCTTTCAAGAAAGGTGAGTGCTCTGCCCCTGATGTTCTTCAACTGGGAGGGAAACACGGAGAGTCTAACTGTACATGCTGCGATTTTCGGTTAAGTCCATCACCAACTACTGCCAACGAGGTCGCGCATGCAAGGAAGGCGGGGGGAGGGTAAATAAAGGTGAAACCACAGACCCTGGAAGTCAGGTGAATGCCGTGTTGGCGCCTAGTATTAGTAGTGGTCACATGGGCAATGAGAAGGTGCCGGACCGGTCACTGAAATGCATATTACTAAACACAAGGTCAGTGGTTAAGCACAAACATCAGCTAGAATGTATGTTACAAATGGCCAACCCAGATATAGTCTTTCTGACCGAAACCTGGACGGATGAGTCCTCGGAGCCTGATTGGAATATGGCCCTCCCCCCAGGCTACATAGTGACTAGACAGGACAGGACTGGGAACAAAGGAGGAGGTATCGCTTTAATATATCGAGAGCACCTAAAGGTACGAGTTGAAGCAATCGCACTGCTTCCAGCAGAGGTGATGAGGTTCTCTTTTAAGCTAAATAACACCTCCACGTTCCAAGGCCTACTTGTCTATAGGCCCCCGGGCCCCAGAGCGGCCTTCTCCCAAGCCCTTCAGACCCTATTAGAGTCATGCCTGGAATTCCATACAATGACGATATTGGGGGATTTCAACTATCATCTGGAGTTAAGCACCAATTCAGACACTGCCAGTCTCCTGGACATCGCAGCCTCACACGGTCTTACTCAATTGGTGTCTGAACCAACCCATTCAGCTGGTCACACGTTAGACTGAATATTTACTAATAACACAGATATTAGTCTGACTAACACCTTGCCACTACCCTGGACAGATCACAGGGCGATCCATTTTGAGATGAAAACTACAAAGCCCATCTCGCCCCTTTCCAGACCCTCTAGGGTAAGGACGCGCCGGAGGAATAAGATCCAAGGGAGTGACTTAGATCAGGCCCTTAATATCTGCCCCCCCCCCGCATTGGTCAAGGACAATGAAGAAGCTGCGCAACAGCTTGATAACTGGATTCGTTCAGCAATTAACTGTGTTGCGCCTGAAACTACCATCTCGGTTAAGAGAGGCTCAGCAACCGCGCCTTGGTATGGGCCAGACCTTAAACGTATAAAGGTCAATTGCAGGAGAAGTGAACGAATCTGGAGAACGGACTATAGTAAGGAGCATAAAGTGGCCTACAATCTACAGCTAGAACAATACAAGGAAGCAATCATTGAGGCAAAACGCGCCTATTTTACGTCTAAAATTGAGGCCGCTGGTAATTCCTCAAAGGAACTGTTTAAATCTATTCAAATATTAGCCAAATCACAAGTGGCTAATCAGTTCATACCGGACCAAGCGTTTTGCAACAAACTGGCCATTTTCTTTCAAGATAAGGTGCAAATAATCTATAAAGATCTCCTTAATACAGCCGGTGTTACGGATGGCGGTAACCGTCCACATATGGAGGAGAAGGTAGCTCATTGCCAGCTTACCCGTTTTCGGCCGCTTGCCCAGGAGGAGGTCAACAAACTCCTCCTATCCATAAAGTCTGGTTTGCCCAATGATCCCTGTCCTCCGGCCACTATGCACCTAGTGTCTGGAAATATTAGCACATATTTAACCCCTGTGTTAAACCAAGTGCTAGAGACTGGTAGTTACCCCCGGACCTAAAAAAAAGCTTGTATCAGGCCGATCCTTAAAAAGCTGGCCCTTGACCCAACTGAGACAAAAAACTATCGTCCAATTTCAGGGCTGCCAGTTGCGGCCAAAATTCTTGAAAAAGCAATCAACAAGGAGTTAACCCACTACCTTGAACTTAATGATCTGCTTGATCCTACACAGCATGGTTTTAGGCCATGCCACTCCACCGAGACAGCCCTGATAATGGCAACGGAGGAGATACGGAAAGTGATGGATGGGGGGGCAGAGCTGTTCTCATTCTCCTGGACATGTCAGCAGCTTTTGACACCGTGAATCACACGGTGTTAGTGCAGCGGCTGAGGGAAGTGGGAATTGAGGACACAGCTCTGACCCTTCTCTCCTCCTTCCTAGAAGCTAGGGAGCAGATTATACATTGGGACAGTTTACAGTCCGACTCCTTTCATCTCCCGTGTGGAGTGCCGCAAGGTTCGGCCGTGTCCCCCACGCTTTTTAACATATATGTTACTCCCCTGGCTAGACTCATCAGAAAGCATGGTTTCATCCTGGTTTCATACGCTGATGATTCCCAGCTTGTAATTTCGGTGTCAAAACAACCAGAGACAGTCGCTAAAAGCTTCCATACGTGTCTGCCAGAAATTATGCACTGGATGAGTCGGAACTTTCTTAAGATAAACACTGATAAGACGGAGGTACTGGAGTTCGGCAAAGGCCTTTCAATGTGGAACAAAACCTGGTGGCCGACAGAGGCAGGTGATTGCCCTTGCCCTACCGAGAAAGTCAGGAACCTGGGAGTGATCTTTGATTATCAGCTCAATTTCTCAGCCCAGGTCAACCGTCTGACCTCCTCTTGTTTCTTCCAATTAAAGTGTCTACGGAAGATTTTTCCCTTCATTCCAGGGGAGCTCCAAAAAACTGTCGTAGTAGCGCTCTTGCTTTCGAAATTAGATTATTGTAACACGCTTTTCTTGGGCATTGACAAGTCCCAGATCAGGAAATTGCAATCACTGCAAAATGCAGCAGCACGATTGTTATTACATATCCCAAAAGGCCACTCTACCTCGGCGGGCATAAGGTCACTTCACTGGCTCCCTGTCCAGCAACGAGTAGAATTCAAGGCCTTGTGTCTGGTGCACAAGGCTCTTTATGGCGGAGGGGCGGTGGAGATCCAGAAGGTGTTTTCATGGTACTCCCCAGCCAGAACCCCCAGATCTACAAATACTGGCCTCATCCACACCCCTAAAATCCGTAGAGCAAGATGGGGGAGGGGGGGCACACTCTATCATTTTGTGCGGCCAAGCTATGGAATCAAATGCCTTCCAGCATGCGACTCCAACCGAATCGGTTGCTGTTTAGGAAAATGCTGAAGACTTGGCTGTTTCCTCGAGATTAAAACCTAATGCTCCGGTTCTTATAACTCAATCTCCTCCTTTTTACACACAGCGCCAAGACGCCTCGGCATTCGAGCGCTATATAAATATCTATCCTATCCTATCCTACCTCTCTACCTCTCTACCTCTCCCTCTCTACCTCTCTACCTCTACCTCTCTACCTCTCTACCTCTACCTCTCTACCTCTACCTCTCTACCTCTCTCTCTACCTCTACCTCTCTACCTCTCTCTCTCTACCTCTCTCTCTCTACCTCTCTCTACCTCTCTCTCTACCTCTCTCTCTCTACCTCTCTACCTCTCTCTACCTCTCTACCTCTCTCTACCTCTACCTCTCTCTCTACCTCTCTCTCTCTCTACCTCTCTACCTCTCTCTACCTCTCTCTACCTCTCTACCTCTCTACACCTCTCTACCTCTCTACATCTGTACCTCTCTACATCTGTACCTGTACCTCTACCTCTCTACCTCTCTCTACCTCTCTCTCTTCCTCTCTCTCTCTACCTCTCTACCTCTCTCTCTACCTTGCTCTCTCTACCTCTCTCTACCTCTACCTCTCTACCTCTCTACTTCTCTACCTCTACCGCTCTCTACCTCTCTCTACCTCTCTACCTCTCTCTCTACCTCTCTCTCTCTACCTCTCTACCTCTCTCTACCTCTCTACCTCTCTCTCTTCCTCTCTCTCTCTACCTCTCTCTCTCTACCTCTCTCTACCTCTACCTCTCTACTTCTCTACCTCTACCGCTCTCTACCTCTCTCTACCTCTCTACCTCTCTCTCTACCTCTCTCTCTCTACCTCTCTCTACCTCTCTACCTCTCTACACCTCTCTACCTCTGTACCTCTGTACCTCTACCTCTCTACCTCTCTCTACCTCTCTACCTCTCTATACCTCTCTACCTCTCTCTCTACCTCTCTCTCTACCTCTCTACCTCTCTCTCTACCTCTCTCTACCTCTCTCTACCTCTCTCTCTACCTCTCTCTCTACCTCTACCTCTCTACCTCTCTACCTCTCTCTACCTCTCTCTCTACCTCTCTACACCTCTCTCTACCTCTCTACTTCTACCTCTCTACCTCTCTCTCTACCTCTCTCTCTCTCTCTACCTCTCTCTACCTCTCCACACCTCTCTACCTCTCTACACCTCTCTACCTCTCTACACCTCTCTACCTCTCTACACCTCTCTACCCCTCTCTACCCCTCTCCCTACCTCTCCCTACCTCTCTCTACCTCTCTCTACCTCTCTACCTCTCTCTACCTCTCTCTACCTCTCTACCTCTCTCCCTCTCTCTACCTCTCTCTACCTCTCTCTACCTCTCTACCTCTCTCTACCTCTCTCTACCTCTCTCTACCTCTCTCTACCTCTCTCTACCTCTCTCTACCTCTCTCTACCTCTCTCTCTCTACCTCTCTCTACCTCTCTATCTCTCTACCTCTCTACCTCTCTTCAGCAACTAAATCAGCATAATCAATTAAATAAGCCTTAATAAAGTTTGAATCCAGGAAGTTTAGACAGCATGCAGGTTTATTAAATATTAAAAAATACAGAAGGCAAAAACAATAGTAACAAGCATTGGCATAGCCAATAGGTCTCGCCTTTGGGACCTTATAAGTGCTTAGCCATGCAACAGTTGATGTTGTTGCACCAAGGATATTCTGCTGCATAACTAAATACTTATAAGGTCCCAAAAGCGAGACCTATTGGCTATGCCAATGCTTGTTTTCTTTACTGCTCGTGCAGTTGTCACCTTTTATGTGGCTCATCTAGCTCTTGCTTCAGCCTTAGATGCTCGTGGGTCTGACTCTCGTGGTGCCGGTGTCCTTTACACACTGCTGTCAGCAATCATAACGGGCCTCTGAAAGTCGCCTGGTCTGCACTACGGCATTGGAGTCCCACCAGGTGGTGCTGTAGAAACGTGTTACAGCCCGTGGCAGCTTTTTCATTGCAGCTGACCTTTCTGGTGTTACTTCGACATGCACTGCTTCAGGCCAGCCGCTGGAGCATTTTTGGCTTGAGTACTGTGCTGGTGCGGTGCACTGAGCTGCCGCCAGGTGGCGCTGCAGCCACTGCTTCATTCGGACCGCGGCAGCCTCTCAATAATTGCAAGCCTCGCGGGTTGGAGACGCCGGCTCTTATCAGTGCAGGACGGCTTGTCTTCTTTAACTTAAAATGTTGTCTCCAGTCAGGGCTGGAGTGCGGTGCTGCAACCGACCACCAGGTGGCGCTGCATCGACTTCAGAAGGCTGCGTCGCTCACGAAGGTGCTGCTGATTAGGTCTTGCCTACGCAGCGCGCATGCGCTGCATAGGAGGACCTTTAGCCGTCGCTCTGCTGTTTTTGGAAGCACATACTCGTGCTTGTGGCGGCATCCACCTTGCGGGAGCGAGCAGCAGCGCGCATGCTAATTGGCTGTTGCTCGCTCCCGCAAGGCGGATGGTGCCACAAGCACGCGTGTGCTTCAAAACAGCAGCATTAGTCATTCCCTCGTGCACGGCTCTCTCCTGAAACAAGCAGCTGTTACTTTTGGCATCACTTCTTCCCTCGTGCACTCTCTCTCGCTTTCTTTTTTGCGCACCACTCGCGGGCTTGTTGATATAGCGCCGCAGCACTTCCCAGCTGTTCCCGGCTCTCCCCCCTCACCGGGACCTTGCCTCCCCCCATCCGACCCCTCTTTTCCCCAACGCTACGTGCTCTCGCCCCCACGGCCTCCTTTCTGCGGTGGGGGTGCCCCCACCCCTGGATCATGGCTTTGAGTGTTCCGGATTCACTCCATTAAACACAACCCTCCTGGGAACGAACAACACACACACACTCTGAACGGGGCACACTCAGCAGTAGCAGGGACAGATTCAGCACAGATATAGGATATAGCAGGATATCACTGTGCACACAACAGTGCACATCTCCGTGCACCATTATACAACAGTGCCCAACCCCATGCATGACCTCATACTGTCAATTGTTTTACCCACCCACGCACCCTCCCTCATGTCCCCTTCCCTCGTGTCCTCCACTAGTTTTGTATAGCGCTCCAAGCAGCACTAGACCGCATAAAGAGGCGCTTGGCAGCAAGCTCCCTCAATTTAGTACTTTTATATAGCGCCATAGGCGGTGCAAGGCATTATGACGAGGCACTGGACGAGGACCCCCCCATATTTCTATTTTTGTATAGCGTCAAGTGGAATGCAAAGCCCCCAAACGAGGCGCTTGGCGAGGAGCCACCAGTATTTCCATGCTTGTATAGTGCCACGTGCAGCTCATAACTTTCTAAAAAGGCGCTTGAAGAGCCCCCATATTTCAGTTCTTGTGTAGCTCCACTTGCATCCACGGCTTCAAATCGCAGCGCTATGTGAGAACCCGTCCCTTTTTTATTATTTATATAGCGCTGCAGCACTTCCCAGCTGTTCCCGGCTCTCCCCCCTCACCGGGACCCTGCCCCCCCCCAATGCGACCCCTCTTTTCCCCAACGCTACGAGCTTTTGCCCCCATGGCCTCCTTTCTGCGGTGGGGGCGCCCCCACCCCCGGATCATGGCTTCGTCGACTCTGAAAGGGGCACACTCAGCAGCAGCAGGGACAGATTCAGCACAGATATAGGATATAGCAGGATATCACTGTGCACACAACAGTGCACATCTCCATGCACCATTATACAACAGTGCCCAGCCCCGTGCACGACTTTAACTTTAACCTCATACTGTCAATTGTTTTACCCACGCACCCTCCCTCATATCCCTTCCCTCCTCCCTCGTGTCCTCCACCAGTTCAAAGGGTGCACTAGAGTTAAGCATGTCTGCTTTGTAATGAGCTGGCTCAGTGTAAGTACAACTTGGCTCCAGGTCAATTTAAGAAAGGGTGGATATCAAGTGATGATTTTTTTTTTTTTTTATATAAATGTGGACCCGTGACATACCGATCATGCTTTCCTAAAGGCCCCGTGAGACCTCAGCACCAACGCCTTTAAAGTTGATAATTCTCCCAGCCTGCTTCTAGCATCTGGGAAGGGTATGCCCAGACGTGGGTCCCGTGCTCACTACGCCACTGGAGTCAAGCTATCCTGGCTGATGAGGGCTGAAAGCCCGAAACCGGTCCTAGGATGCTTGATTCCGGTCCAGGGAAGGCGTGGCTTGGCAGTTCGGTCTGGACTGTTCCCATGAGGCACAGGGTCAAGACTGATTTGCATATGGCTATGTCTGAACTGGGGTGGCGTGGTGAAGCAAAATAACGATGGATTAAACCCAGATCTGTGACTGGGGGTGAATGTTTGCCAATGTGCAACATTCCGTCCATCATCTTGTGTGTTTTGCATTTCGCCCTAAGTGGGAAGGGTATGCCCAGACGTGGGTCCCGTGCTCACTACGCCACTGGAGTTAAGCTATCCTGGCTGATGAGGGCTGAAAGCCCGAAACCGGTCCTAGGATGCTTGATTCCGGTCCAGGGAAGACGTGGCTTGGCAGTTCGGTCTGGACTGTTCCCATGAGGCACAGGGTCAAGACTGATTTGCATATGGCTATGTCTGAACTGGGGTGGCGTGGTGAAGCAAAATAACGATGGATTAAACCCAGATCTGTGACTGGGGGTGAATGTTTGCCAATGTGCAACATTCCGTCCATCATCTTGTGTGTTTTGCATTTCGCCCTAAGTGGGAAGGGTATGCCCAGACGTTGGTCCCGTGCTCACTACGCCACTGGGGTCAAGCTATCCTGGCTGATGAGGGCTGAAAGCCCGAAACCGGTCCTAGGATGCTTGATTCCGGTCCAGGGAAGACGTGGCTTGGCAGTTCGGTCTGGACTGTTCCCATGAGGCACAGGGTCAAGACTGATTTGCATATGGCTATGTCTGAACTGGGGTGGCGTGGTGAAGCAAAATAACAATGGATTAAACCCAGATCTGTGACTGGGGGTGAATGTTTGCCAATGTGCAACATTCCGTCCATCATCTTGTGTGTTTTGCATTTCGCCCTAAGTGGGAAGGGTATGCCCAGACGTGGGTCCCGTGCTCACTACGCCACTGGGGTCAAGCTATCCTGGCTGATGAGGGCTGAAAGCCCGAAACCGGTCCTAGGATGCTTGATTCCGGTCCAGGGAAGACGTGGCTTGGCAGTTCGGTCTGGACTGTTCCCATGAGGCACAGGGTCAAGACTGATTTGCATATGGCTATGTCTGAACTGGGGTGGCGTGGTGAAGCAAAATAACGATGGATTAAACCCAGATCTGTGACTGGGGGTGAATGTTTGCCAATGTGCAACATTCCGTCCATCATCTTGTGTGTTTTGCTTCTAGCATTAGCAGTATCCAGAGTTTCCCATCTGGACCGACACATGCGTCTTCATTTTCTCACAATATGTGCAAAATGCACAGCTGACGGGAGAGTTGCGCGGCGATTGTCGTGGGCTTTTGTCCATTAATAGGCGTTGGCTCCTCCGTCCAGACAGCCAGACACCACCCTCCTCTATTAGCACTGCGTAATGCCTAATTAAAAGCTTTTTTGGGGAGCGGGGCCATTACGGCTCTTTCTTCCTGTAAACCCTTCCCAGAGTAGTCCAGCACATGCAACTCCCCAGGGATTGTTGATCCCTGCCTCTGTTTCCGATTTTTGATTTAATGTGTCTCATTTTGTGCTGTACACAACTTGAAAACCAGTTTCAGGGCAAAGCCAGCGCGATTAAAGTGCGTGTAATACACACCAGAGAGAGGGTTTTTTTGTACACAACTCGAGTTTTAGGGATTTAGGGGCATATTAGCAAGACCCACGTTAAAATTATCGCCGTTTTAGCGGCAGGAAACTGCAGCTAAAATGGCGATAATGGGCTTGCTAATATGCGTTATAGAATTCCAATAGAAGCCCAGGTTAGATGTGCAGGACATCTAACCTGGGCTTCTATTGGAATTCCATAACGCATATTAGCAAGCCCATTATCGCCGCTTTAGCGGCAGTTTCCTGCCGCTAAACGGCGATAATTTTAACGTGGGTCTTGCTAATATGCCCCTTAATGTGTGGCCCTTTCTCATGAGTGGAAAGATTTGCGCACGTTAATAACGAAGCCTCTCAAAGCTCTAAAACCGCGGGGCATATTAGCAAGACCGGCGATAAAATTATCGCTGTTTTAGCGGCAGGAAAATGCCGCTAAAACGGCGATAATGGGCTTGCTAATATGCGTTATAGAATTCAATAGAAGCCCAGGTTAGATGTCCTGCACATCTAACCTGGGCTTCTATTGGAATTCTATAACGCATATTAGCAAGCCCATTATCGCCGCTTTAGCGGCAGTTTCCTGCCGCTAAAACGGCGATAATTTTATCACCGGTCTTGCTAATATGCCCCCGCATTTTTTGCGGAATCGAAAATTAGGGGGCATATGCGGAATCCTATCTATGCAAAGCTCACATCCAACTATCTGCAGAGCTCAGGGGCGGCCATCTTTCCTTTCCATCGTGTTTACTATTTGCGTACATCTGTGTCTTGCTGCCGCCGAGCCTCCACAACTTACCTTTGGCTCTGTAATATTGTTAAAGGCTAATACTCTTGTGGGATCGATAGCTCTGATTTTAAAAACGTAATTGTGTTTGTGTGTCAGTTTTAAACCGCATTTCATTCAACCAAACTGGTGAATCTGAACAAATCTTCATTTGAAGTGGAGAAAAGAAATGGTGCATGGCTAAACACTTATAAGGTCCCAAAGGCGAGACCTATTGGCTATGCCAATGCTTGTTTTTTAGGTGCGGCGTTTCCTCACTGCATGTGCTTTTACTCACAGCACTACTTCGCTGGGGCTGATGGCTGCAGGCGGGGCAACTTACAGGCTCCTCAGCAGGTAGGGTGACTGCCCGCAGCTGCATTGTGACGGGGCATTATTGTTGCGGTAGCGGGGCATCCAGTGCAGGAGGGCGGTCTCGGTGAGGGTGCACCTCGTCTCGCCAGCTTACACTCCTCCTCCCTTTAGTAATGAAAGGCTCTTGACCCTTATTCCCCGTCTGGCACTGCCTCTCTGGGTGCCGCTCGTGGCATAGGCCGTTGGCAGGCTTAGCACGATGGACCCCAGGCCTCTGGCACATGCAGTTCTTGCGTATCTGGGCTCTGAGGTGGAGTAAGCGATGGGGCATAGTCTTACTTGTGCGCCGCTCTCCTCCAGCCTCCACTTAACGGAGTAGCACTGAATGGCTAGCGCTGCTGCAGGAACGAGATCAGACATTTCATTTCTGGTGCACAGCTCTCACAGGACCTGAGCTCTGCCACCGGGGGTCAGAGGTGAAGCAGTCTCGTTGCTCTCCCCTCCCCAGCATGGAGAGGGTCCCCTCTATATGGGGCGACGTGACCCCTCATTAGGGCAGGCAATAGCGGCGGTAACGGGAGAGCTATCGGCCCCTCTCGCAGATGACTGCAGGCAACACGGCGTGGGGGTTCTCCATTCCTCGTCGCCAATGTAAAGTCATGGGCCCTGGGCCCACATACTTCGTAAATAAATGAGGCACAGACTCGTTAGAAGTGTACTAGAAGGGGCCGCGAGCACGTGCACCCGGGCCCTTTTATTAACAGGCCCACGTCACTCGTGAAGCCTGTGAGGAATGGGTGTGGGGTGTATGTGTGTCCACTCCCCCAAGGAAGTGGCTAACCAACTCAGTGTCTGCTGAGATACTAGAACGTGTCCAGCAGGACACTACAAGCGCAACCCCCGAGGCACCTTCCTCCACCTCAGACTGTGGCGTCTGGGGACCCGGCTGGACAGTCTCCAGGCTTGCTCTGTCGACGAGCAGCCATGGCTGACTCTCTCCCCGTTTGTCATTATCTGACTGAAAAAACAGAACACAGCCAATTACTCTCCTCCGCAGAGCGAACCCAGTTTCTGTTTATCCACTTAACAGCGGGCGCCACCAGACCACAGTGTGGACAGCCGGTGGAGATCTGTGCTTTAAAATGGCACTGTTGCATAGTCACGCTAGAAACGCAGAGGTTCTATCTAACCACGAAATATAGTTTCCGAGGTCGATGTCACAAAGAGATGTTGGTTTGGACTGCGCATTCAGACAGTGGTGTAGTTGGCATTGTTTGCATCAAGGGCAGGGAATTCGGTACACTTACTGTAGCTGGAAGTGAATGAAACAGATTTTATTTTAACTAAATTAACAGCCCAAAGTATTTGATTAAAACAAAATTCCAACTTCCTCCTCACGTCATTAACAGGGGGCATAGGGAGGAGGAGGCAACTGCAGCCCATGAGAGGGAGTGAAGAGCAGCTGCGAGGGGCTGGAGGTGTTGTTCTGGGAGGCACAGGAGATTAAGTGAACTAGGAGCAGCAGCAAGGACAGAAGGAAAGACAAAGTAGTGCTCTGAAGGAAAACATATAGCCTAAAGTGCAAGGATTCATGTAGCAGGGCCTGTCTCCAGGGCTGAACAATTGGAGGGAATACTAAGTGTACTCACCAATGAAAAGCCAGCATTTCTAAAGGACAGTAAGAAGAGCCAATGAAAAAGATGTGTGTTTTTTTGGAGCCCATATCAAGATACTACATGTCTCTTCGAGTCAGCACATGCAGCGCATGCCCTGCCAAGGCGAGACTTAAAAATGTCAGGTAGACAGCACAAGGCCAGATGGCTTGGTGTACAATACATCTGATGATGATCTGGGGACCCACTGGGGTTCGTGACGCCTACTCAAGAGATCCTCAACTTCTTAAAAAGTAAAACAACATTAATAGATTAATAATGTGTGTATAAATAGAATATCAAAATTGAATTTTTTTAAAACACTCTGTAAATGTAAAGGAATTTGAACTTGTTGCTAAAAATAAAGTTAGTATCCTCAAATTGACTCGTGGGAGCAGTGCAAGTGCATTAAACAGAGTATAGTGTGGCTGATGAGTGACCTCAATTGAATTTAGAAAAACTCCAGCCTTCCCATTAACATTAACATATTGGTATCTTTATATTTGTGAATTAAATAAAATATGTTATCATTTGTGTATCTGTTTGATTAATGCTTGTTTCTGTAACTGTGTTTATTGTTTTGCGGTTCAAATCATCTAAATTGTTTAGGCCTAGGTCCAGTTCCAAATAATGCCTCAATGGGGGTCCTCGGATTCCAATAAGGATTATGTGGGGCCCCTTGATTCCAGTAATGATAAAGTGGGGGTCCACAGAAATCAAAAAGTTAAGAATCACTGATTTGACAAGCCTGAAAGCTCTCGGGTCTTCACATAAAATCTCATCTCCACACCACAGCTAACACCTCACCACCACAGCCATCGCAAAAACATTCAACAGAAGAAAACTCCATGTCAAAGCGTTATTCCCTCCCTTAGTCCAGTTCCATACCCCACAATAACACACTCAGACAACAAATACAAACAAATCAATCAATCCTTCACTGTGAAAATAGAAAAGATGAGATATTACATTGACCACACCAGAAAACCACTGTACGTCTAAGCAACATACCTAATTGTATAACCTTCAAACAACTTGCACTCACTAACACCGTCTATACCCTCAAACCCTCCAGTTATACAGAGAACATATTCCAGATACATAAATGTAAAAGCCAGTGCTCTGAATGGGCAGGTACTGTCCGGTACTGAGTAATTGCAGTTCTTTAATTTGAAAGGGAGAGTACCTACACTTTTCAGCACTGCTGCCCTACATTTAATGGTAGAGTGCTGGCACTTCACAGGAGCAAATAGATACTCTAAACCCGTGGTAGTCATAGTACGGCCCACGGGCCGCCAGCGGCCCGTCAAGCCTTTCTTGGCGGCCCGTGGACCTTTCAGGTAATGTACCCATGGCCCCCCAGAGAGAGAGAGAGAGAGAGTGGAGAGAGAGAGTGGAGAGAAGGGAGAGTGGAGAGAGAGAGAGTGGAGAGTAGGGAGAGAGAGTGGAGAGAGAGACTGACTAACTGAGATACAGACTGACTGACAGAGAGAGACTGAGAGAGAGACTGACTAAGAGAGACACTGACTGACTAAGAGAGAGAGAGAGAGAGACTGACAGAGAGAGAGAGAGACTGACAGGGAGAGAGAAACTGACAGAGAGACACTGGCTGAGAGAAACTGGCTGACAGAGAGACACTGGCTGACAGAGAGAGACTAAGAGAGATAGAATGACTGAGAGACTGACTGAGAGAGAGAGACTGACTGACTGAGAGAGAGACTGACTGACTGAGAGAGACTGACTGTGAGAGAGAGACCGACTGAGAGAGAGACTGACTGAGAGAGACCGATTGAGAGAGAGACTGACTGACTGAGAGAGACTGACTGACTGAGAGGGAGACTGACTGACTGAGAAAGAGACTGACTGACTGAGAGAGAGACTGACTGACTGAGAGAGAGACTGACTGAGAAAGAGAGACTGACTGACTGAGACTGACTGAGACTGACTGACTGACTGAGACTGGCTGACAGAGAGAGACTGACTGAGAGAGAGACTGACTGAGACTGACTGACTTTCTGTCTGACTGTCTGAGACTGACTGACAGAGAGAGAGAGACTGACTGACAGAGAGTGACTAACTGACTGAGAGAGACTGACTGACAGAGAGACTGACTGATGGAGAGAGACTGAGAGAGAGAGAGACTGACTGACTAGCAGAGACTGACTGACTGAGAGAGACTGACTGACTGAGAGAGACTGACTGACTGAGAGAGACTGACTGCTGACTGAGAGAGAGACTGACTGACTGAGACTGACTGACAGACTGACTGACTGACTGTCTGAGACTAACTGACTGAGACTGACTTACTGAGACTGACTGACTGACTGAGACTGACTGACAGAGAGAGAGACTGACTGACACAGAGAGACTGACTGACTGACAGAGAGAGACTGACTGACAGAGAGAAAGGGACTGACTGACAGAGAGAGAGAGACTGACTGACAGAGAGAGAGCGACCGACTGACAGAGAGAGAGAGACTGACTGACAGAGAGAGAGAGAGACAGACTGATGGAATTGAGGTCAAAGTGTGTATGAAGCTATGCAATGCCTCTTAAGATTGCTATTGTCTGCTAAAAAAATGTATTATCAAAATGTGCTCTCTGTAGTTATATCTGCTTTTGAAATACAGCATTGTCTGTTTTGAAACGGGTTTGATTTTTTTTTACTTTAGCCCCCCCTCCTACCCCTCCCCCCACTGACATCGGCCCCCACTGACCCCACCCCTACCGGTGCGCCCCTCGGCCACAAACCAACCACACTGTAATTTTGGCCCCCGAGAGAAAGTTTGTGAGTACCCATGCTCTAAACAGTGAGTTCCTGCACTTTTATATTTCCATTTGAAGCACTGGTGAAAGCTATCTGAAAAGAAGACCTGAGATCTTCCCTTAAAAGGGTCAGCCTCTTGTTCGCCAGGACACCATAAGACCAGACCAGAGTGCAAAAAAAAAAAAAAAAAAAAAAAGCAACAGGTTCTGGAACAGCATCCCAGTATCCATTAAGACCAGCTCGACCCAGTTGCGGTTTAGGAGAGAGCTGAAGGTGCAATCTTTTAAAGAACACTACATCACCACACAGTAAGAGTCCATTCCCACTCTCAGAACCCGCCTATCATTCAATCATTGACTGTACAGTGCTTTGAAACTCTATAGTGCTTGGCTGTCTTTCAGCTTGGTTAGCTCTATCCTATCTTATAAAGATTGTCACCTCAGCAAGTGACAGAGAAAGTGTGGACTTAAAATCCTTTCCTACACCTTTGTTGGAAGCAGAGACTAGGAGCCCCCTTGTACCTGGACCTAAGAAGGGATCATTTGTTCTCCCTCTGTCCCCTGAGCATGGCTCAAGGACATGGTCCTAGACTCCCCGTGGCTTCAGCGGACAGGCACTGGTCTTGTGTGATTGGGAGTTTGCACTGCCAGTAACCTGCTCCTGAAGGCCAGTGCATAACACGTTTGTCTCGCTATCTCTACCTGCCATAGCGCTTCTCTGTGCTCCTGACAGGTAAGACAAATACTTACGTTCGCATTTTCCAGTTGTCCGATCCACAGAAAGTCCTTGCTGATGGAAGTTATGAGCTCCAATAAACTCGCTTTTCTTATGTATCAGAGCTAAATCAGCTTTGATACATCATTATGAAACTTGCGATTTTGTGACAAATTCAAACGATACATGATGCCAATATTACATTAAAATTATGCTCGTGTTAGCGAAGGTTAAATCACTCGTTGCAGCATTGCCCCCTCCAACCCGTTTTTTTCCAGCATTTGTCCTTGGAAAGTACAAACTTTAGATTTCAGGGGAGGGCTCTGATGCTGGATGAAGGCGGGCGGAGGCAGGGGATGGCGGGCGGGCGGGCGCATTCCTGACACAAACACATAAGCAGAGGAAGAGACGGACGGACGCTGAGGTACAGTGCAGAGGCCAGGAGGAGGCGGAAGACCGAGGCGAGGGAGAACGCAGACAGACAGGCAGACGCGACCGAGGTGCTGAGATGGTAGACTGGTCAGATTCAGACAGTAGTGAAGGAGAGATCCCCTATTTGGTATACTCAGCCTGGGGTCAAGGAAAGACCACCTATTGGGAAGACTCAGACTGTGGTCAAGGAGAGACCCCCGATTGGTGAGTACCTGATTCTCAGACGTGCCTCCCACGGCTGCAGCACTGCCTGGCGCTTGCACTCATGCCCCGGGATTGGTACTTGTTGGTCATATAGTATATACCGCCTTCCTGTTTCTAAGCGCTATCAATTGTTGCAGATAAGGGAACACATCCCCGAATTGAACTTATTCTTGCTTCATATACCGCCTTACTGTTTCTAAGCGCTATCAACGTGTGCTGTAGAGGAGCTGGTTCATGTTTTCCAAGGCCCACCATCATTACTTTCCTGATTTTATGTGCTAGGCCTTATCACCAGAACAGGCTTTGGCCATGAACGTAGCGGTGTCGAATAGATCAAGCTAATAGCTCATGACGTTAATGCGCCTGCTATTGAATTTGTCTTTACAACATGTATGTCACAGGCTTGGTTACTCCCTTCTGAGAATGATCTTGTTCTCCTTTCAGGAACAGTTTATGTTCAAATAAACAACCTCCATAGTTTTTATAATACTAATACAAGTTTCCTATTGGTACAGACACCTCCCACATAGTATATAAGTGCATAAGCTCTGCCATGTAGCCGGAGGCCGATTAAATAGTGCACCGTTTACTCAGAGGATAAAAAACGCCTGCCACCAATACTAATAATGCATTATCACATACACCAAGAGAGCGTTTCTGTGTGATGCACATCCGTTTATATATTTTATATAGCAGTTTATCTCTTGGGTTAGCCCATCCCTTCATTGCTACTTATTGACAGACCAACTGCCCTGTTTGGGGGTCAGAGCACAAAACATTTTTGAATTGCACTATTATTGTATGATCTTGATGGTGGTTTAGGCTTGCTTGGGGCATCGTTTACTAGCGTATTGTGGAAGGATACTGGGGGTGGTAGTGTGTGACATGAACGTTTGTGCACGTTTGCTTTGTTATATTGTTTTGTGCTGATTTATTGCACTGCGATAGTTTGGTTGTACTGTTGTTTTCTGTTGCAATCTGATTTGTTGTGCTGTTACCCTGCTTTGTGTGTTATTTTTACTTTAGACATAAGCAATGGATTCTGCTACATTTTTAGCCCATGTCCTGAAAGTTCCTTTCACGAACACGCATTTACAACTCTGAGGTGGTAACTAGCTCAGCTCCAGCTCTAATCTGCTAAAGACACCAGTCAGCACTGGTGTTTCATGGCCCTAGAAGAAGAGTCTACAGACCGAGTGTGCAGTCAAACACTTTGGGGGATATGTACAATGAAGTGGCGGAGCGTGTCGTTAGCCTCCTTGGCTTAACGACACGCTCCGCCACTTCAGAAACGCAAGGCTGCACCATATTTACAAGAATGTGGTGCAGCCTTGCATTTCCCCCTGCGGTGGCGCTAAGTTTAACAACTTAGCGCCAACGCAGGCACCCTTGCACCAGAGTGCAAGGGTGTCTGCGTGCAGGAGAGGATTGGTTATGTGTAGGAAGGTGTCCCTTCCTGCACATAAACAATTCTAAAATGCAATTCCGTCCCTTTCATGTGTGCTGCTTTATGCAGCACACATGAAAGTGACAGAATTGCATTTTTATTAAAGGTTTGTTTATGTACAGGAAGGTGTCCCTTCCTGCACATAAACAATCCTAAAATGTAATTCCGTCACTTTCATGTGTGCTGCTTTATGCAGCACACATGAAAGTGACAGAATTGTATTTTTATTAAAGGTTTGTTTATGTACAGGAAGGACACCTTCCTGTACATAAACAAACCATGGCATTTGCTTTTTCCATGTGTGCTGCAGCACACATGGAAAAAGCAAAAACGAAGAGAAATAATGCATTTCTCCTCGTTTCGCCAACTTGAGGCCAGGGTTTTCCTGGTCTTAATTTTGGCGCTGCCTCCTATGTACGCCACCCTTGTACATAGGGGGCAGCGTCAAATACAATGGGTGTTGCGGTGGAACGCCCACCACAACACCCACTGCACGCACCTTTGGCGCTAACCATAGCGTGAAAGGGGGCCTTATGTACAAGGCAGCGTTAAGCCACGTTAAGTGGCTTAACGCTGCCATGTACATAAGGCAAGGCCCCCATCGCCACGGGAACATCACAAAAAGTGACGTTCCCGTGGCGATAGGGGCTTGTACCAGGGGCGTAACACAGGCCCCCACAGACCCCGCAGTGCGGGGGCCCCCAGGTACCCTTACTCTGGAGGGGGCCCCCATCCACTTCCGAAGCATTCTCGCAAAGGCTTCTGGAAAAAACACGGCAGCTGCTTCCTGCTGTACGGGATGGGATATCCCAGCACAGTGAAACACATAGCAAACGTGCAAAATGAATCAATGTTGGCAGAGGCGCCCCCCGGGAAAACGCGCCTCCATGTCTCTTTATGTCAGTGAGGAAGGAAACACCTGCAGAGCCCAGGGTGAGAGGGGAAAGACAACGCAGGGAAGGAGTATGCCAAATGAGACAAGCATTTGCAATGCAATTGGTCTCGCCTTTGGGACCTTATAAGTATTTAGCCATGCAGGACATTATCCTGGGTGCTGCAACATCTACTGTTCTTTAACATAGCACTGAATTGAGAAGTGCTTGCAGTTTTATGGCAGGCTGCCATTCTTGCCAGAACGGGGTATGAAGGTTATAAGTGTATTCAGGAGTGTGGTTTGATCTCCTGCAATCACGAGAAGCTCTTGTATGTTTGCTGAAATGTTGTAGCCCATTTTTTTAAAGCACTCGTGGGACAGAAATCCATTCACGCACTGGGTAGTAAACACTGGTGCGTGCGCATGCACTGCTGGGCAAATGCTGAGAAGGCATTAGTGTGTGATGAGGACAGTGTGGCAGGATGGCAGAGACCATCAGCTGTTCTCGCCTTGTGCTAGTTGCGAAAATGTACATCAGTATGTACCACTGCAGCCAACACCCCACCATGCGCAATAGAAAACTAGACTAATTGTTTCATAAAAATGGTATTACTTTGAACTCTCCACTTAATAAAATATGAATACATTTTAGTTCAGAGTCTGCAAATTTTTAATTTTGGAATTTAAGAAGACAATGCAAATAAAGTTGCAAAGTAGAGGAATATGTCTGTGGAAAAAAGATACTCGTCCACAATTCACAAAAGCGTAGAAAAAATAGGCTGCTGCAAAAAAAATTAAACTGATTGCACCTTCAAATGCTGCACCTTCAGGCTATTTGAGGTATGTTTTTAAAATGCATGCTGGGAAAGTTAGAGAAGTTTTTGTAAAAAAATAAGAAATTATCATTTAAGGGATGCAAACATGAAGTATGTTAAGGAAAATACAGGAAATACTGAGAAGAAACATTCCTAATGGAAAACACTAATGCATAAAAACTATTAACATATGGAGAATATACAGAAATTATCAGATTCTGTAAAAAAGAATGGCAAATTTCCATTAAAATAAACAATGTGAAGGGGTTGAGTGCAGCAGACAAGCTAATTGTTGTTTATTGTTTTAGATAAAGAGAGGGGGAAATAAGAGAAAGATTGTGAAGCTCAAAGGTTAAGAAAGGGGTGGTATGAGGTACGTAAAATGAATGAGGCTATATAAAAGAAACATGAAGGAAATGGGGAATAATGAGAGTATAGAGTGAAAAGATAAAGCGGTAAGTGTAAAGTGAAACAGAGGAAAGAGATGTAGGGAAAGAGAAAGAATCAGCAATAGAGGGATGTGAATGATAGTGTATGGACTGAAGTAAAAGAAGAAACATAGAAATAAATTTGGAGGAGTAAAAGGATAAAGGAAATGAGAAGGTCAAAATAATTAAATAGAAAAAGAGAATAAGGGAAAAGTCTGAATCATACTTGCGAGGGAACAAAGGAACATGGAAGAAATGAAAAGAAAAACAAAGAAGAAAACCAAAATATATGGGAACCGAAGCTAATAATTATAGCAGAAGGAGAAGGAAGGAAAAATAAAGAAACAGGTACAAAGATAAAGTATGTAGATTGATGTAAAGGAGGATGAGAGCTAGAGAAGAAATGAGGAAGAAAAACATACGCTAAGAAAAAAAGGAGTTGAAATGCGAAAAAGAAATCATGGGGAAGAGTGCTGGACACACTTTGAGACCTAAGAGTGCTAATGTAGGTGAGAGAAGGAAAGAGGTAAAATAAAAAAAAGCGGTGAAGAAAGGAAACAGAAAAAGATGAACATACGGGAGCCACCTTCTAGCTTAACTCGCTGTCTGGGCTACATTCCCCTGATTATGGCAGAAACATTTGAAGAGGTCTTAAGCATTTGCAAAAAGATTTATCCAAGGTGTAAAGATTTTCAGAGCCAGCAAAACAGATTTTGCCATATCAGTGCTCCCTTTATACTGCAAACATATCCGGATAAATACAGGTGGGCACTACGGGGACAGGGACAATCAGACACCTACATTTCTTGGCTGTGGAAGTGGACTATTTTTGTACCTACACTACACATCATAAAACACTGACTGATATAGGAGATCCTGAGCGATTTATTTGTAGATGGTGGGCGAGGAGGGAGGGGCATCGCCCGGGTCACTTTGTAGGGGACAAGGTGTTGGCCACTGTCTGCATTTTGGTGATATCGAATAGAGGCTCTCCGGCGCTGTTTTGGTGGGAGGGGTGAACATTTGGAACATATGAGGGTGGGAGTGTCAAAGGACGAGCAGAGAAAGCCTTGTGTATTTGGAAGTAGGCGTGGCTGGGTCAATGGCGAGAGACGCTGTCAGAGCACACCCTTAATGCCTATGAACATTCTCACTGTGAGAAACCCTTGAAGGCCACTGGCTCTCGGCTGGGTGCACCCCGACACCTCTCAAGGTGAGCAGCCGCGATGTTACTAACACTGTGTCACTCCTACTGCACAGTGTGAATCACTTTCATTGCATACTGAGTACCTTTAAACATGATCACAGTGACGAAATCTTTGTCCTCAGAGTGAATCATTCTTACTGTCTGAGTGTCTGTCTCTCAGTGACCTGTCTCACTGCACAGCCTGGTGAACTGAAGGTGCCCTGCGATCTAACTGAAAGAAGAAACTGGTCATGTACCTTGGGTGGGCCCAGCACTGCTGGTATAATGGACATGCAGTGCATGGTCTGTAGTGCATTCACCACTCTTCCACTGGGCCCCCCAAACTCCCTTCCAGTGTAGGGCGGCGGCACGTGGCACTGTTTCTTACCGGAGATGTACTGCCGCCTGCCCTCGTCTATGTGAGTTAAAATTACATCCGGATCCATGAGGCCACAATCCAGTAGCAGCAACGAGAGAGTGGGCCAGGATCGAAGGTGAGGGTTTAAGTCCTGTGGCAGGTGGAAGGTGCAGATTCATCGACTGGGAGAAGCGTCCTAGCTGGTGACCCTCCTGCGGGCAGATACACTGGGAGAAGAGGCACACCCTCATGTGGGCACAGGGGGCTGCTCTATAGAGGTAGCGGACCCTCTGGCCGACTGAGCTGTCGGCAGGGGCCTCGGGAGGGCGGACCCCTGAAGATACAAGAGCCACCTCAAAGCCTCTCTCGCACCGCTGGCAGTGGGCGTCAGGTTCACTACATGCACTCCTGGCTGAGGGACCTAGCCTGCACACAGCAGGGCTCAGAGTGAGACTGGCTGCAAAGAACAAGCCACCGAGCAGTGATTGTTCACATGGGTATCATTGTGTCCACGCGGCTATCGCCCACCAATCTATCAGATGTGTGCACGCCGCCCGTACAATAAAGCTTACGCCAGCATTTAAAGGCGCAGGCACTCGTAAGAAGTGCTTGATGTAAATTTCAATATAAAACAAGCACAAGCGCGCTCGCCTCGCGCGGCAGCAGGGGGAGGGGAGAGAGGAGGGGGCCTGCGCGATTCCCTTGCGGGAGCGAGCAGCAAGGCGCGATAATTGATAACATATGGCGCCAACTGCTCGCTCCCGCAAGGGAATCGCCAAACGTGCAAGCATTGCAATTGAAAGCAATGCAACGCGTGCACGTTTTTGGCCTCAAAACCGACTCGATGGCTAAAGGTCTTTTTCCTAAGCAGCGCATGCGCGCTGCGTAGGCGAGACCTAAAAAAGCGGACACCTAAAAGGCATAGGTGGGAGGGAGAAAGAGAGAGAGAGAAGTGCAAAAATTAGTGTGAGGTAATAAAGAACAGGTTACAGAGAGAGGTGGAAAGGTGGGAGGCGTGAGAAAAAGGCAGATGAGAGAGGAGACAGGTATGAGACAGAAATAGACGCGAGTCAGCTGCCAGAGAATTAGAGTGGAGGGGTGATAAAGAAGCTGGCAGGTGAGAAAGGAACAGGGTAGAGAGACAGAGAAGAGACAGGTGTGTGAGTGATAGGCAGGTGAAACACCATGGCGAGCGATAGAGGGGAGGCCAGTTAAAAAGGTGCAAAATAGACTGCGGGAAGAAAAGAAATAGCTGAGAGAGAGAAAGAGAGACAGAGTGAGTGGGATAGGGGTTGGTAAAGAGACAGCCATGCTATAAAAGACAACTGAGGATAAATGTGTGGAGGAGACAGATGTGAGAGAGATAGCAGACAAGCAAGAGACAGTTATTGAGAGAAAGGGAGAGAAGTGATAGAGCTAGAACAGTAAGAAAGAAAGACAGCTAAGAAAGAGACAGCCAGTTGTTGGGAGGGAGATAAGTTAAACACAAATGAGAGGTATGGAAGGAGAGATTTGTGTGAGAAGTGATAAAGACAGGGGCATATGAGAAAGAGACAGCTTAAAGGACACACAGACGGGGGCATGGGAGAGGGAGAAGGGCTGGGAGGGGAAGACAGGTGAGCGAGATAGAGTGAGTGATTAAGAGAGAGAAGTGAAAAAAGGACTGCAGAGTAGAAGAAACAGACAGAGATAGGGAGGAGATAGGCATTCGATAGAGATGAAGAGAGGTGAAAGTCAACTGAGAGACGTAAAAAGGGTGGCAGATGAGAGGGGTTATAAAGAGACAGCCAAGAAAGCAATAGCCTCGAGAGAGCATAAGTAGTCCCAAAAGAGACGAATGAGAAAGAGACGTACAGGTTAGAGAGAGAGAGGTGAGAAAGGGACAAGCTGAAAGAGGAAATTAAGCAACAGACAGGTGAGAATGGGGCAGCAGAGAGCGAGAAAGAGGGGCAAAGTGATGGTGGACATGATCAAGAGACAGGTGACAAAGAGACAGTGGGGAGAGAGAGTAGGGTAAATTAAGAGACAGATACAGATGAGAAAGAACTGAGAGAGGGTGGGGAGATAGGAGAGAGCATGGCGATACAGAGACAGGTTAGAAAGAGAGCAGAGGTGGGTAGAGATAGCAAGTTGATAAAGGGACAGGCATGATATAAAGAGACAGGTATGGAGAAGAGGTAGAAAAGACGTAATTAAATGATAATTATGTGAGTGAGAGATAGCTGAGCAAGAGTGAAAGAGGTAACAAAGAGCCATATATGTAATCAAGAAACAACTGATAGGGAAAGGTAGCGGTGATGATAAAAACATGAGAAAGAGAGGGAGAGGTGAGAGAGGAAAACAGGTGACACAGAGACAAGTAATATGGAAGGGGGAAAAGACAAACAACCCAGTGGAGGAGAGATGACAAAAAAAAGAAGGAAGAGTGGGCAGATGAGAGGGGTGAGATAAAAGACAGAGAAAGGGAGTGGAGAACCATAGAACAGGGAAGATGTGAAGGAGGAGAGAGTAAAAGAGAAGGCCACATGAGGTAGAATATTAGTAGGAGAAGAAACAGATGGGTAGAATAGCTACAGGAAGGGGAAACTTGCAGAGGAGTACAACACAAAGAAGAAAAGTAAGCATGTCCTATTACAAATATAGATAAACATTCTGGTGTTCTATTATGGAGAATGTGTATGTATGGAGAGTGGTGGCCACTGTACAAAGAACATCACCCGTTAGAGCAGTAACTCATCCTTAGCTATACATTTTCTAGAAATGGCTGGTTTTTAACAGTTTCTCAGTTGTCTAGTTTTCCGAAGGCAATATGTAACATAGGGAAACCACAAAGATGGCAAAGAAGGCTCCACTGGAATGACAGTATCTCAGCGAGATAGGTCTCATTGGAGCTGAATATCTCAAATGTCTTCTGGGGCAGCATCTTCTATTGACCTTTTAACGCACAAATCGCCTTTGTAATAAGCAGCTCTATGGGCTAGACATTGTAACTTTAATTCTATGGAGCACAACATAATGTGGTTTCTTCATTTTGTAAATCAATCACATAGCTTGGTCTTGAGCTATCTGGAACATGTAAATCTGTCTAGCAGTTATCTTGACATGAAGGACATTATCATAGGCCATACTAAAGAAAATGTTAACCCTCATAAATGCAGCCCTTTTCGTTGAGCCCAAGAATGGAACAAGATTTCGGGCGAGTCTGGACTAAACCTTTCACTTCTGTTCTAATTTTGGGAACTAAAGAGAGTTGATGGTCAGTATAGACTCTCAGGATCTTAACGATAGAGATGGTTCATGATGCTGCCATAAGGAACTCCGGCCAAGAAAACAGAGATTAAGATAGAATAGCCAGTCCATTTTGTGATATTTCCTTTTTTCTGCCACTGAAAGTTGATTTACTTACTCTCATCCCCACAAGAAGCTATTATTTGCTCTCTCTCTATTGTCTATTGCCAGACATGAGGGGATGGAATATAACAACCCTCACTCTAAAATGGTACATACCTCCTGATTTACAAGAAGAGGCAGCACCAAGCCTCAGGATGATGGCAGTCTAATTTCTGCCTTTCAGGATTGCGTCTTTGAACTTGCCACTACAAATGGTTCTGGAGTGAAATGATAATCAGCAGTAGAGTTGACCAGCTGTAGACTAGGCAGGGATAGCAAAGAAACCAGAAGCCTGGAGTGACGAACTGCTAGTTGAAATTCTGATCTGAACATGCCTGGTGATAAAGATATCTGTCTGGCGCGGGCTAAATATAGTATGCAAGTAGAAAAGTAGCATAATGGCACTGAAAAGGCAAAGAGGACCATTTGGAACTGAAAGACTGTAGGAAATCTAGAAGCATCTAAAGACAAATGAGGATGCTTAGATGAGCTGGAGAAGTTTTGTACTGCAACGAAACGCTGCGGAACACTGACAGTTGGAGCTAAACTCCTTTTTAAGTGTACTGATACTTGAGCATGCTCAAGTGATCAGAGTTTTCTTAAAGGCATTTGCTGTATTCCGTTTATTGACACGAAGGTATGTGCAAGATAACAGCTAATTCTGTGCTTGGTGTGGGTGCTGATGAAGGCTCTTGGATGAAGGCAATGATTCCATGATTAAATGTTGCCACAGAGAGGCCACAATCTCTGTGAGCCCGTAAGAATGTGGGAAGAGAGCCTGGCAACTTCCTTCCTCCAGATGAACCCTTATTTGGGTGCCATCTATTTAGTGCTAAAAGTCCAGTCCAGTTGAAAGTACAGCCATATACCCTTTAAAAGCAATGGATAAACTGCAGAATCTTGTGGCAGCGCAAAAACAAAGCTCCCTCACCATGGAATAATTATCTTAATCACTAAACCGTGTCTAAAGCTGATTACAGCCAAGCTTTGTACCTCAAATCCGTAGGGGAAAGTTCTCCACTTCCATAATAACAAAGTGATCTATTGTATCATAGGACACAGACAGGTTCAGTAAATAAAAATGACTGTCTCCGTACCATGGCCCAGTTGAAACCCTAATTAACATTTACTGAGTAAGTAAAACGTACAAACATGCTGCTGGATCATTTCATGTACCGCTCCCTCCGACACTTGGTCAATACCGGCAAATAATAACTTGGTCAAAAATTGGCAGTCATCCATGGGAAGACCTTCTTTTTTTAATGTGGGGAGTCACAACAGCTGTTTTAATCTTTTGTGAGACCACACCTTCTTGCCATATCAGGGGCAGATACCACAACAGTGCCTCACTCAGTGAGATAAGGAGAAAAAAGTTGAGTTCCTGACTAGAGATTATTCATATTTTGTGCTAGATTATAATGATCTTGTGTTGAAAGGCAAGAGTCCCAGTTGGTTACCAAACTCTGTGAAGGCAAACCATCAGGAAGAGACCTGATGGATGAGTAAGCTAACTGAACCCCTCTAGCAGCACGATGTTATGGCTTCCATTAGGGTACAGCTTTTGCCTTTTCCGGTTCCTAATGGAGCTGCAGTTGCTTCCTACAGCAAGCCCTATTTTCCTCAAATTCTCTCTTCCTCCACCTTCTTTCTGCTGTTCTACACATCTGCCTTTGGTGATAAATGGACAAACTAAACCAGGGTTTAGACTTATGCCTATTAGATAGACTGGCTGCCTCAGACAGAGGCACCAACATCTTCAAACACGTGTTTATGGTTTAATAAAAAGCCTCAAGGTTTCTGGCTACCATGTCCCCAAATCCTGAAACAAAGTATTGAGCTTGTCAGTGCTCAGTGCTTTTTGCGTGTGCACTACATAAGCTTCCTGATTGATTGATTTTCATTCTTGTGTAAAGTTGTTTGCATTCAGGCTCTGCCATTTCCTCACTTAAATAAAAGATATTTTTAGATCTTCTGATTTCCTCTCAGCCAGCACCAGCATTGCTTACACTAGGAACAATAGTAATTTGTCTAAGATGCCTCTCTGTCTTGTATCAATAACATACCTACTCTCCAGTTTACCACCCATCTGGTTAATGCCATTTAGTGTGTGCAGCCTATAGGCCTTTTTTTCATTTGAGGTACATCACAGTCTCAATCCACAGCCTGAAGATTTGTGTAATCTGGGAATAGTTCTGCTGAAAGTGTCTATAGGTTGTGCGGTTCTGAAAGTCCTTGCAAAGGTGATAGGTGAGGGACATAAATTGCATGTAGTTGAGCAGGGCCCCTTCATCGCACCTTGCAGGGGGGCCCCCTAAAGTTCTGTTACGCCACTGGCTTGTACATATGCCCCTTTATTTTTAAATCTACCGGTGATGGGCCCCAACCAGGCCTCCTCAGCTGAGGAGGCCTGTGTAGGCCTCGTGTATCCGCTTTATAACTTTGCACCTTTCCAGGGACACCCTCAGGCACGCGGGGGCAGACACACACTCAATGAACCGCGGTGTGGCGCACTTCTGAAAGGAGGCGACACGCGTGAGGGCGCAGCACCGCCTCAGACTGTTTATGTGTAAAGCCCACCACCCCCCCCCCCCCCGGGTCTGCTCTGCATGGGTGCGCAGGAGAGTGTCCAGAGCAGGGCATTTGGTGAGGGTTGTGGAGGCCTCAGCAGATAGTTTATGGCAGCCATTTAAACTCTTGTCACAGAGAGATCAAAAGGGCCGCAAGGAAGACGAGAGGGGTGAGGATGGCGCCCGCCACTGTTCCCAAATGGCGATACATGTTTCACTCCATCTCACAACCTAGCTCCTCCACCGTCTGTTTCCTGTTTTATTTAATCATTTATATATGCGCTTTTATATAGCACATACTTTACCAGAAGGTGTCAGGGCGCTTTACAATAGAACCAGTTACGTTACATAAGGTCTTCAGAGTATATGAATTACACAAGACACGAAACAGAAACAGGCGTCCAAACACAAAAAGAAAATGTTACAAAGGTGGTGTGCACGAAAGATGTGCAAGTAAAACTAACAACGCAGATACAATTCACATGTGCGGGAAGCGAGCATCAAAAAATAGACCTGCCCTGACCCCGCGCTCAGTCGGCAGCCACCTGGGCCCCAGCCTCTCACCCAGCCCCCGGCAGTCGCCTAGCTGGCCCTAGTTGTTGTCTGACCGACGGTGCCACAAAGATCTGCCGAGATAGACCGAAAGCGTAGGACTCACCACCGGAGTGACCACGAGGAAGAGGCGCCGGAGCTCCGCAAGATGGCAGTGATAATTGGAGGAGCAGCGCCTCCACGTAAGGACTAAAGAAGAGCCCAGAAAGACATCGAGGCACTTGGAACTAGCTGGCAGAGAGGTACGGCGATACGCTGACAACACAGCTGGCTGCCTTTCCAGACTCCGCGGTCGACGATGCCACGATCGATCCCGGGACAATCACTCGAACGAGACCGGTGAGAAGGGGGGCGGGGTACGTCCCTGCCGCCCGCAAGCGTTATTGAAGGCTCTAATGATCAGCTCCACATAAGAACTGTACAATGCTGAAAACAAAGAGGTCTGATGTGAGGCACTGATTTCACAATGCCTGACCTTAAGATGGCGGCCGCCCCCGAAGAGGCCCCTGCAAAACGGACTCGTTTCGCTGCCAAGGAGATTGCACAGTGTTTTTGTGGTCTCCCTCTGGGCCCCAGCAGGAGCCTTAGATGTGATAATTGCCCCGGGGAGACTACCACCGCAGTGACTGACAGCCCCGGTGCTGCCAGCAGTTTCGGGAGGTGAGCGTGGCTCCGGAGCTCCTCTGTATCGGAGTAACGGGGGCTGTATAGGGAATCCCTCCTTACTTAGTGATCTGGCCTGGGGACTTTGTTTGAGGCCGATTTTCTCACCCAGAAGCCCTCTCTGGGCAGTGCCTCAAGATGGCGGCTAGGGCCATCCCTGATTACCACCGCGGAGGGCTCCTGAGACTTCGGGCACTCCCAAACCTAGCAGTAGGGGCTCTCCAGCTGATACCCCCTTGCGATGGCGCTCTATTCTGGGGGCATTTTGTGACCTGGGTATCATCTTTAAGGACGGGCCTGGACAACGCCTGACCTTAAGATGGTGCCTTCGCCTTTTTAACTCCATTCTGCCCGCAGCCTTCACCGGTTCTCAGGCGGCTGCCACCACCGGACGTCGAGCCACCGATTGGACTGCGCCTTGATAACATCAAAACATTTACCCCCCACCCACACCTGGGTTCTGATCTGACTGCGGCTCTCATCTCTCCTACTCCCCATTTGAACTTGACCTTCTTTAAATAAACCCTGAATACCATCCTGCCCGGTGGAGCTGTCCTATGCAGCTAAAGCGGAGTCGGGCTCTGGTTCACCCCATTGGCCGTCACCTACCCAACCGGACATCGGACATTGATTTTCACGGCTCTTCACGGCTCTATCTGTCTCTTCTCTTCAATCTACTTCTACTGCCTGCTTTCCCTGAGTACCTTCCCCCTTCTGATCCACCCGACCCTGTCCGCTTGCCTCTCTCCTGCTTTCCTTTCCCCTCTACCCTCCACCACTCCTATGACGTGTCCTAGTTATGCTATGCTCTAATATCTTTTTATCCTGTTAAGCGTTTTCCTTCCTAGCATTTACTGTTAACTGTAACTATAACAGATGTAACTATGTAAAAATGTTCTTATGCAATGTCCTATCTCCCTCTCTCATTCTTTGTCTACTCCCTCTGCTCCTATCCCTTCTCCCGTGAATCTCTCCCCTTGCCTGCGACGCCGCCTTGCCCCCTGTCCCTTGTGCCCTTTGACTAAGCACTCCTTCTCCCCTTGTTGGGGAAAGATCCAATAAGTATTCTCTGGAGTCTCAGTGATCCCTCTGAGAGAGTCCACAGCGCCAAGGGAGCCACTCACAGTTGAGGTATGGTATGGCACCCCTTGCCAAAGCACTCCCTCTCCCCTTTTTGGGGAAGGATCCAGTTTGTAGGTCTTGGAGTCTCAGAGACCCCTCTGAGAGAGTCCACTGTGTAAAGGGAACCTCTCGCAACAGAGATGGGGAAATAATACCACTTCCCCTGGGATCACAGCTTTCTGGACTTTGGACGCAGCTTTGACTCGTCTACCGGTTTGTGTCCCCATCACCCTCCCCTCCTCCTTCCAGGCTGTGTCTCTCACCCTCCCCTCCTCCTTCCCTCCTTCATTCTCTTTCTGCTTCCCCAACTCCTACCCCCTCCCCTGAATCTCTCTCCTACCTGCTTTTTTCCCTTACATATACGTCCTTATTGTTTGTCTCGACCTTACATGTAACTATGTTGCCATGCTCTAATAACTGTGTAACCTTTATAACGATGTAACCTACAACTATGGTCTGATACTCATGTAAAGCACTCTGATACCTCCAGGTCTAGCCAGCGCTATATAAAACCTTTAAAATAAATTCTGTACATTACAGAGTAATGCGCCGAGATAGCTGCTGGCTTGCTTGTTCTTCCGTTCTTTGCCTCCACGACCCCTGTGACCCAGCCAGGGAAGCAAGGCCATGGCAGAGATATAATTAATTTACACCCGTGACAACACGTGCACAACCTTACCACGTCCCTGGCCACCTATGTGACGTATCTATAAATGGGGCAGAAGAGGGAAGTTGAGAGAAAGAAGGCGGGGGTAGGGGAGTGACTAGGGACCTCTGCGCCCACCGTCACATCTCCATACCTACCCTTACACAGTGTTTCCCAAACTGTGGGTTGCAACCCATTGGTAGTTCATGAGCCGGTTTTTGGTGAGTTGCAAAAATCTATGCAATAAATAAAGATGTTTTACATTCTGCATTTATCTTGTCACATTTGCTAGGCTTCAAAGACAGAGGGCAAATGCCGGCTGTGTTTTCTGACAAATTGCTGCTAATTGTTTTTAACATGGGGATTTGGTGTTTACAAACTCCTCTCACTTTGCAGTCACAAAAAGAAAAGTAAATTAGGTGACAGTTTTCTGGGGTACAGGAAGCGTGAAAGGAAAGGCTGTAGGATGTCTGTGTTTGTAACACACAACAAAATGTAAATATCTCTAAATGAATTGTACTCGTACAGCAGGTAGGTAAGCAAAAACGGAGCACATTCTTTTAAATTCTGAAGTGTGATGGAAACAAAGATTTCAGTATGATCAAAACAAATCAAGACACTTTACTTGGTGATACACAAAGGTAAATATTCTCAGAAACCCAATTTAACACATTATTGTTAGTGTGCTATATAGTTTCAGTAGTAAAACTGTATAAATGTGGACATTAATTTGCCACATTGAAAAGTTAACTCTCCAAGTTGGGGTGTTAACTCATTCACGAAAGGGGGCTTTTTTTTTCCTTCAGTTTTTTATATAGCTCAAACTTGACCTAAAGGTACCAGAGCACTTTACATTAGCACCAGCTACATTGCCCAAGGACACGTTTATTTCTGTTGTTTTTTAGGCGGGGAAATAGAAATTATTTGCCCAGAATCACAGGATGCTGAGCCAACAAACCTGGTTCCCCAGTTCCAAAGTCGGCAGCCCTGGGCATTACACCACATCCTCTCAACCCTTTGGGAACCTTTCCCATTTGTGAATGTTAAAAAATCGCAAACTTGACCTGAAGGCATGGTGGTCTGATGACCCAATTGGTAATCTTCACTGTGATAGCCACTAATCAGAATGAGTCACAATTTGCAACCTAACTCATTAGTGTTCATGAGATAGTTCAAACTGTGACCCACTCCAAATCAATATTTTATGAACCAATCTATTAGTACATAGGTTGGTTCATAAAATTCTTTACTAACCGCAAAAGTTTTTTGAGACCCTTAATTCGTACATTTAGCTAGGTTTACCACTAAGCTCAGTGATTTCCAACGGGTTCATTATGTGTGAATATAATATTTTTAATTGGCTTAAGTGTTGTAATCACCAAACATAATCCAAATATAGAAAACTTCCTTCCTATGTAACAGCATAGTGAACAAGCCTAAAGCTGACATGGTTTATGTGATTAATTTCACGTAAATCCATCATGAGAGGGGGTCAAATGCTGAATAGGAGGTCTGTTTTTTCCATGTGTTTAGAGCATTTAAGAAATTCTCTTTGGTGTATCAGGACAAAGAGAAGGAACCACATTTTTAGTTTCAAATCAGCAAGGCTGGGCTGCACCTGCAAGCACAGAAGTTCATTGCCAGTTTAATAAGCATGAGTGAGCCTTGCGGGCAAGGCACAAAGATGCAAAGTGCTCTGGTCTTCATTTACTTATGCTAAAGCCTATATAGAAGGGGACATATCTCAGCCCAACAAACCCTGGGGTTACCAGAGCAGCAACCATAATTTAAGAAGACAGCCTGGGACTGTGGGCACGGGGGACCCTGTAATTTTGACACCCCAAAATGTAACTTCAACAGAACATCCACAAGTCATTGAGTCGTAGATAGTGTTAAACCTCGATTTTACAATGCAATGTGTCCCCATGGTAAGGTACCTCCCAACACATCAAATATCAGAATAATAGTAAATTAAGTAAAAGGGCCCACTCAATAACTGAGTTCTAGATAAGTAGAATAGTTTAAAGATTTTATTACAAAAATTCAAAAGAAATGCAGCTGAGAGTCAATGCCATGAAGGCACTCAGCAAATAGGGTATTACAGAGAAGTACAAAATCAAAAATATTCTAAGTCACAATTGGGCAGTAAAATGAAAAGAGAAACAGACAGCATCCTTTAACAGCATCTAAGTCTTCAAGAAAGTCCTTCTCGCTCACCCCCAAAATCAAGTTTTTTTTACAGTATTCTTGCATATGAAATTACTAAAAGTGCAGATTCATTGTTACATTGTCAGCAAATCAGAGGACAGTTTCACTGAGCATCGTATTGCCTTAGCATCTAATCACTATCCCACTGCATGATTATTGATTCTGTCCACCCTTTGGGGCAGAGTCTTGGGACACTCACCTCACTTATGAATTGCCCAGGCAATGTTTTTTGAAGGGGATAAATAGTAAAGTTGTAATGTCTGTATCCACCACCCTCTACCACAAAATCTTTCTAATTAAGGAGGGCAACTTCCTTCCCTGCCGCTTTCCTAGTGTATCTTACCTATCCAATACCCTTATTGCCCTCCGGCCACCACCTTCCTAGTACACCACCTTCTGATTATAAAGGCTGGCTTGCATGGGCGTCAGGGGTCACAGTGAATAGCAGCTGCTAACAATGGCTTTCCCTTTAGTAACTATGGCACTGTCCCTCCGCCTAGTAGTGTCTGGTGTCATGAAGGACATTAGGTCCATGATTTGTCTGGGTAAGGTTGGGAGAAGGTAGTTCCAGTGATATCCTAGTGGTTCTTTGGGTGCCTACGGTATCTTGGTGACTTGTCGTCTGTGCCAGCTGTGGCACAGCTTACCTCTGTGCTTTTTAGTTTCTTATAGGTCCCTTGCCCCTACCCTTAATTTTTCGTTTCCCTCACTGCTCTCAGTCATAGCAACTTCTTGTATGGTCCACCTCTAAAGTGGAGTTGGCAGTGCACAGAAATGAAGAAAGGTTTCTTGAAGTTCATTCAAACACTTTGATGAAGATAGTAGCGGACATCACTGGAGTGCGTCTCTCCCCATCGAAGTACAGAGTGCCAGTGACTGTTACTGGCATTCATACTTCGTTGAGGAGAGTACAAAGCATGAGGATTACCTTTTCAAACATATACATGTTTATTCCAGCGCGTGTCGCTCTGGAATCAATGTACGTACATGCCCTGTGCAATAGAGAATGAAAATGAAAGAGATACATAGAGAATGACGTAAGAAACACCATTACATCATCCCCCTCCTATTACAGAAAACCCAATACATAAAGAAAATCTATGAACCTAAAAAAAAACAACAATTAGTAAATATATTATATGTAAATAGGAAATGCTACCAGAATGGTCAATACATATAAAATTCCTTGAATCTGGATGGTAAGGAACAATTACGAGAAGACCTGGAATCACCCTAATAAACATCTCTACTCACTTCCCCTTGGAGATGACAAGCATTTGATTGAGACAGAGGGGCATATTACCAAGGATTTGCGATAATTATCGCAAAGCGCGCTTAGCGCTGTTTTTTTATCGCCGGCTATCGCTGGATTTCATTGCGGAGATAACGCGTTATTATCAACGCTTATCTCCAAAGCGATAAAAATTCCAGCGATAGCGGCGAAACCCAGCAATAGCGCGAGAAATCCAGCGATAAATTCACTGCGCTAATGGAAAGCTTGGCAATATGCAGGTGAGGACTTAACCATCTTGTCAATGGGAGGTGGATTGTAAGGTTAAGTCATGTTTTTATCAGGTGTTAAATTCCAGCGATAATCGCGGTTAGCGCGACTTTTTTTATCGCTTCGCGGGCATTGCTAATAGGGGGTAGTTGTGTTAGCGGCTGTTTCTGTTGACTTTTGGTTGGGAACGCCTACTTTGCATGTCATTAGCGATAAATATCGCTGACATGCAAAGCGGCAACAAGACGGCCGCTATCGCCATTAAGCTGTCGCTAACAGCTGTTAGCGACAGCTTGCTAATAGGGCGATAAAAATATCGCCGCTTTATCGGCAAAAAGTGCCGCTAAAGTGGCGATACTGCCCTTGATAATATGCCCCAGAGAATCATCAGCTTGTGAGGTTCTGAGAGGGGTATGAAAAGATCCCACATGAGAAGTGGATTGATTATCTTCAGTCCTGTTAGAAACAGGCAAGGTGCCCAACGGGAACAGAGAAAAATTTAAATTATCTTCAACAGCAGTGTTCTTAGAAGTAAGAATTTTATATGCCTGATCAGGTGTCAATTTAACAATCACTCTCTTATTCCACCACCCCTTCTTATCCAAAAAGAGTGATACTTTTGCAGTTTTAAGGATTTGTACAGGAACGGAAAACTTTCAGACACCTTTTTAACTTTGTTTGGATTTTTTATCATGACCCAATCACCTACTTTAAAATCATGGAAGGTATAGCTATACATTGAGTCAACTAGTTTTCTCTGAACAGATTGTTGAATGAAAACATTCCTTTTCAAACTTTGTTTGTCCTTACAAGCTAAACACGAATCAGTTTCCTTTCTTAACACCTTTATCCAACCTGGACACAGGTTACCATTGGGATCTCTCTTCCTAAGAAGCCTAAAGGCAAAAATTCCAGTGGTAGAATGAGGAGTGGTGACATAAGACCACATTTTTTTTTTTTTTAGAAAATCCTCAACAGGCAAACTACAAGCCAAAGAAGTCTGTGTTCCCTCCTTTATGAACCTATTCATTCTTTCAACGAGACCGTTGAAAGAAGGGGAATACAAAGCAACTCTTAAATGTTTTATATCATGACATTTGAGGAAATCGTGCATTGATACAGAAGTGAAATGAGTGGCATTGTCAGTGACAATTTCTTTTGGAAAACCTTCAGAACTAAAGACTCTGGCCAAGAACTTGATCACAGACAGGGTATTAGGAGAATTACAGAACTCAAATTCAACCCATTTTGAAAAGTAGTCTATTAAAACGATAATATATCTCTTGTCAGCAGAAAGTAATTTGAAGGGTCCAGCAAAGTCAAGAGCTAGTTTTGTCCAAGCTTATTCTGGGACAGGAACACAATGCAAAGGAGTCTTCACAGTTTTCCAATGTTTGTCAGAGACAAGACAGGTTTGACAACTACCTATCCAATGTGAACAGACTGATCCCCACGCATAAGAATGTTTTCTACAATAGACAGGTCTTCTGAAACCTGAGCAAAAGATCTTAAAGAGCAGGCAAAGAACGTTCTTTAGGCCAGCCAGAGACTACCATGTTTTTGGCGGCCTGAAGGACTTTGTCCTCCTCAGACGCCTTGAGCCAGTCATTGAGGCTGACAAATGATGTAGAAGCAAAAATATCATCAATAGAAGCAACAACACATTCAACATCATCAAATTTAGAATCAGAGCAAGTGTCTTTTAAAGGTAACCTTGACAGGCAATCAGCTCTGACATTACGCCCACCAGGAATGTATTTCATAACAAAGTTGTATTCATGTAAACGTGATAAAATGCGGACCAACCTCGTAGAGGCTCTGCGTGTACCATTCCCATTTAGTAAATGAAGTAAAGGTTTATGATCAGAACACAAATCAAAGTGAGTACCCCAAATAAATGTTTTAAATTTCTCAACAGCCCAGGAACAAGCAAGGGCCTCTCTTTCTTTGGTACTATAATTTGACTCAGCAAGCGTTAAAGATCTTGAAGCAAAACCTATGGTGTGTTCTCTACCATCAATCCATTGGCAAAGAACTGCTCCTAAGCCAAATTGACTGGCATCTACAGAAATGGAGCAAACACAAGGAGATGATGGATGGAGCCCTGAAACTGGCTGGGTTGAATCCATCATCGTTCTTTAGCTCACTTCGCCACCTCAGTTCAGACCCAGCTATATGCAAATCAGTCTTGACCCTGTGCCTCATGGGAACAGTCCAGCCCGAACTGCCAAGCCAGATCTTCCCTGAACCGGAAACAAGCATCCTGGGACCGGTTTCGGGGTAACACCCCTCTTCAGCTAGGCTAGCTTGAATCCAGTGGCAAAGTTAGCAAGGGACCCACATCTGGGCATACCCTGCCAACTTAGGGCGAACAAAGCAAACACCTGAGTGGGACAGGTATGCCCAGACGTGGGTCCCATGCTCTCCATGCCACTGGAGTCAAGCTATCCTGGCTGAAGAGGGGTGAAACCCCAAAACCGGTCCTAGGATACTTGTTTCCAGTCCAGGGAGGACGTGGCCTGGAAGTTCAGGCTGGACTTTTCCCATTGGGCGCAGGGTCAAAACTGATTTGCATATGGCTGTATTCAAACTGGAATGGCATGGGGAGCAAAAAAACGATGGATTTAGGCCCAGATCTCTGTACTGGGGTGAATGTATGACATTGTTCTGCATTCTGTCCATCAATTGTTCTTTTTGCATTTGTCACCCCGAGTGGGACGGGTATGCCCAGACGTGGGTCCCGTGCTATCCATGCCACTGGAGTCAAGCTATCCTGGCTGAAGAGGGGTGACACCCCGAAACCGGCCCTAGGATGCTTGTTTCCAGTCCAGGGAGGACCTGGCCTGGCAGTTCGGGCTGGATATGGCTGGGTTCAAACTGGAATGGCATGGGGAGCAAAAAAAACGATGGATTTAGGTCCCGATCTCTGTACTGGGGTGAATGTATGACATTGTTCTGCATTCTGTCCATCAATTGTTCTTTTTGCATCTACAGAAATGGAACATTTTTGACCAGGAGCAAAAGAAGAAAGAGCAGGAGCCTCAATAATTAATTTTTTAACCAGGTCAAACGCATAATGTTGTTCTTGAGTCCAAACAAAGCTTATATTTTTTTTAGAAGAGAACGTAAAGGTTGAACAACTTGAGCATCCTGCAATAAATCTAGAATAATAATCCGTCATACCTAAAAATGACTTCAAAGCGGCCTTATCCTTGGGAACAGGGACTTGCGAAATAGCTTGTGTAAGAGACAATTTTGGTTTAATACCCGAGGAGGAAACAGTGTGACCTAAATACTCAATTGACTGAGACAAGAATTTACATTTGTCACTGCCTAATGTGACCCCAACATCCTTAAATTTGATGAGAACTTTTCTTAAAGTTGCCATGTGTTCAGCTTTGCTTTTTGAAAAAATCAACACATCATCCTGATATGCCTGTACAGAGTCAATACCCATTAAAATATGGTCCATAAAGTTTTGAAATACACTGGCCGCAGAGGGCAACCCAAAGGGTAATCTTAAAAATTTGTAAGCCCCAAAAGGCGTTACAAAAGTTGTCAACTCAGAGGACACAGAAGAAAGGGGAATCTGGTGATACGCTGAGCGCAGATCTAAAAGTGTGAAAAATATGGAACCATTAATGCCAGCTAAAAGGTCTTGAATTTTGGGGTGGGGATGGCAGTCTACTAAAATGTTCTTGTAAGGGAGCGTACATCCACACATAAGCGAATACTTCCGTCCTTTTTTCTAACAATAACAATGGGACTGACCCACTCTGATGAATCTGTGGCTTCAATGATGTCTTCAGAGACCAACTTATCAAGTAACTTTTTAGGTCATCCCTGACACATAAAGGGATAGATCTAGACTTGTGCGAGATGGGAATTGCATTGGGTTTCAATCTGATCACATGCTCGAATTTCAAAATTTGGCCTATGATGGGACTAAAAACTTCAGGAAACTCTGAAATTATTTTTTGAACATCATCATCCATACAGTCTGAAATCATAGAAACAGACACATCATTAATTTGCACAGGATTGTCTGACCCAGGAACCAGTTTTAGACCCCTTCTAGCCAAGTATTGCCACCCGACAATATTCTTTCCTTTAATGGCAACGTAAATCTTTGATAAAATTTGCCTTCAGAAACAGGATAGATTATCAAAGAAAAATCAGAGCATGTCAATTTCTTTGTCCCCATAAGTTTAAGGAATGATATCAGTGCTCTCTAAAGATGTGCAAGGAGCCCAAAGTTCTTTAAATAAAAGATCCGAAATAATTGCGACAGGAGCCACTGAGTCTGCCATCATGTCAAGGTTGAGATCACCCACTACGACCTTGCAGGTGGGGTCTTTAACTCTGTTATGTGAAAGCATATGGGAATCAGTATCAATAGAAAGAATTACTCTTTCCAAATCATTTTGTAAAGAAACATGAGTGACCTTTATATTATGATCAATGCAATTAAGAGCTTGAACAGAACTGACTTGTACTACATTTTTACCTTTACAGATTGACTGAAAGTGACCAATCTTACTTTTTGCCTAAAGCAGAGCATATAGGACTGTTACCTAGGTGAGACCTGGAACCACACCTGAAACAAAAAGTGTTCGTTTTTTACATGTTTATTCCAGCGCGTGTCGCTCTGGAATCAATGTACGTACATGCCCTGTGCAACAGAGCATGAACATGAAAGAGATACATAGAGAATGACGTAAAAAGCACCATTACACCACCCTGCATAGAAACTTGGTAGCTGTAAACCACTTAATGATGAGCTCATCAGCTCCAGATGTCAGGGCATTCTTACATCTTGTACCATTTACACTGTAAGCATCCTCTTACTCTTTTTAGGTCAAGCCTGAGTCAGCACGCATGCGCTGCTCTGGCGATCTGCTGTAGTAGAGTTTGGAAGAGAAGCCCCGCCCACATTTTTCATTGGCTTCTGTGTTTGTCCTTCATAAATGCAGGCTTCTGATTTAGTAATCGGTTTGTTAGTCCCTCCTTTTCTTCATTTGTAACCTCCCATGGCTACTGGCCCCTTTACTTCTCTTGTTACACGGTAGGTAGTCTGGAAGCACTATTTTCTTTAATGAGTCTCTCGCGGCAGGCACGACATGCGCTGCTTCATCTGGTTTCACATTGTGCTGGGAACCCATCGCTTCTCCTCCCGTCCTGGTGCTGATACCAGCCCGGTGCGTCGGTTGAGTGACAAGATTTATAGGATGGTTTGGAGGGGGACGGCGCCCACTTTCATCATTATTTTTAAATTTCTAAAGGGGCGCCATGCTTTGTATTAGCACGGCGCCCGCTTTTATACTTTTTTTCACATTGGAAACGTGTTTTTTCACCTCCTTTGTGCCGATATACACATATTAAATATGCATGGGCACCTGTAAATGAAAAGAAACGTAGAGGATGTGACGGAAGGAGGTGTTTCTGATGTCTACTGAGTACTGCCAATGGCCTTGTTGGAGAATGACGACAGGGGGTGGGTTTTAATCCACTAGAGTGATTCGCTCTTAGTTGAATCCATACTGGAGCTCAGCAGTAACAATGTGGCAGACAAAATATCCACTGCTGCAAACAGCAACACTCATCCTGGGGATCAGCTGTTTTAAACTCACGCTACTAGCGCTTCTCGTTATACCGCCGCCATGTCAAAGTCAGGCAGCGGTACCACTACTACTGTTGTGGGGATTCTGCTCATACACAGAACTATGCACAAGAAAACAGGACCTCAGTAAATAGGGGTGTACCTCCTATCACCTTAGTACCCAAAATCCCAACCGACTAGCAATAGTGTCTCATTCGGTCTCCTACAAATATCCAGAAGCTACGAATGTTTAGACAACCCAGAACACGAGCACTCCCGACTCACCTCAGAGTCGCGGGAACAAGACACTCTTTAACTCTCACATACTTGTCCACAATAAAAATAATCAGAGTCACTAAATAAGTTCAAAATGTTTATTTTGACTATAGAGATCCATGATACAGTATGCAAACCACAACTAGCAGCAAAATGCATACAGCAAGAATCATTAGCATTGTTACAATACCATAGAATATAAAAGGAGTCGTCATTTTATAAAAGGCTAAATAATTGGGCCTAATCACCCTCCCCAAGGCAGTAAGAAGTTATTTTATATAACAGAAGATCTCTAGGCTTTATTAGCAGACCCCTACCTGAAAGCCTAAACCCAAGGGTTTACATCATAGGAACAGCAGCGCTCAGCTCCATGGAACGGCTTTCTTCGAGTGTGTTTCAAAAACATGCAACAACGTTATATCAAAGCACGATTCTTCCGCATTGCAGCTGTTGGTTACATGTTTTGTCTAGGTAATAGGGACTGACCAGAACAGAATAACAAGAGACATCGTTGACCGACCTTGCACATTATGTTCAGACAGAATTGAAGGGAAGGCTGAGAACGTGAAAAACAATCTGTTATCATGTACAGGGCAGAGGCAAAGTGTCGCGAAAACAAACGCTTAGCAGAGGCGTGCGCAAAAGCAGCAGCATAGGGCAAGCAAAACTCATGCTAACTTAGCAATGTCGACAATGTGTCTTAGGGCTATATAACCCCATATAACACCCTCTCCCTGGTAAGTCAGTAGTACATAGACAGAAGAAGGAATACAGAGTTCAAAAAGTCAGGCACTGTTTAAAATATTGGTATGGGACTTTCTTTAAAAAAAAATTTTTTAAAACCAAATCGGAGAAAAGAAAAAGGGGAAAGTTCGAAAAAAACCTAACAGCACTTTGAGCTTGAAAAAGAGTCTGTATGCCAGACAGTGGAGCAGGGACGAACCAAGTAGTCAATCCATGAAGGTTTGGGTGCAAAGGAATGCAATTCCTTCCAATAGCTCATCATTGTCATTGGTGGAAAAAAGGAAAGATATCCAATCTATATTGAAGATATCGAAGGAACAATCATGTTCCTCACAAACAGGAGCATCCAAAAACAGAAAAGGCAAACTTGCGTGATATTCAATGAAACTTCGTTGTAGGAAAGTCTGCGCAGCCGCACTGATATCCCATTGATCCAAGATTCCAAGTAAAGCTGCACGTGTCATTGGACCATCCACAGAACAAGCCACGTCATGAGCCTCTAAGGGACCCATCAACCGGCTGAAATCAGGGATTGGACACCACGTGTTTGATAAGCAAAGTTCCATCGCCCAGGAGAAATGACACCGTTTGCAATGAAGCACTGGTTGCACGCAAGTAAAGTAGGCAAAGCGGAATGTCAAGTTGTAACTGACGCCAAGCGTTGCTAAAGGCAAGCATCCAAAAGCCTTATACAGGCGATCACGGTACAGATGAAGTTGGTCCGGCCTGTGCAGAGCCACAAAGTGAGCAGCCATTACGAAACACAAGAAGGAGAAGTAGGACACCAGCTGCGAGTGCCAATATTAAGGGGAACCCTCCGAAGACACTGGAAAATATAGAATGAATAAAAATATGAATAAAAATATGAATAAAAGCCGGAATTACCCCGAATATAGTTTGAAAGGAAGAGACCAGGCCAAATCCCATGCATTTAAAAAAATGGGCAAGGCCTGTCGTATCAGAAGCATTAAATATTTGGTGAATTAATTCCCCAAAATGAAGTGGGAGGTTAGTGTTAAGAAGCGACTGTATCTCACTCGAGGTCCGAGCCACCTGCAGTCTGAATGTTTCACGGGCGGAAGTGAGGGCCACCTCCTGTTGGAATAAAAGGGCTTTGAGCCTGCTCAACTTGTTGAACTCTGTTTTCAAAGTCGGAATGGAAGGCCAAAGGGAAGAATCTAAACTCCCATGCGGGGGCGGGAAAAGGACATTGCTACAGCATGTTACGCGCTGGGAAACAGTTACCAAGTATGGGACTCCCGCCCGCAAACCACAGCAGTCTTGATTGTTTAAAATGAGATAGCTGCCGTTAGTAAGCAATGTAAAGACAGGCGTGATGGATGGTGCTGGGGTCCCTTTCAAAAAGCAAGCTAGATTGGGCGCTGACACGTTACACTCACCGTGCAACTTAACGTGTTTGCACACAAGAGAGTGACCCAGTACTGAATCACACTCCTCCCCTGTGAGGAAAACTTCTTTATCCTCCCTCAAACACCGATAAGCAAAGGGCAGGACCCATAATTCATGCAGAAAAGCAGTGCCAAGCGGTTCAAAGCGGCCAACAGGAAAGTGTTGCATACATGATTTAAATTGAAAAAGTGAAAAGGGCAGAGTGATAACGCCATGAATTAACCAAACAGCAGAGTCCGTTTCCGCTACAGAGAACGGTAAAGGATCCAATTGTTCAATATGTAACACCGTATATACAGCATCTTTCATGGACATAAACTTCTGTTTATCAGTCAGGTTAAAAGGCAAAAATAAAGCACTGGAATTCAAATAATCCCAGGGCACTTTACCCATTTTCAGTGTCTGCAACGTCCAAGCAAATTGCATGACCGATCGTAACTGATTCTGACCATGATATAACACAGAAACATCACTTTGCACAATATCTATTACAGAAGAAACAATATTGTCTAACGTATAAATGCGTGAAGAAAGCGTATTAATGCTGTTGTCTACTACAGCAAGTACTTTTTCCAAGTTTGCCTGGTCAATTTGACGCAAACGGAAGGCGGCTTCCATCTGTGAAAGTTTCCAAATTTAATTATAAGAGGCATAAAGAAATCGCTTGGCCCTTGGATTACGTGGGCCTAGGAGAAAATCAGCCAAATCTATATCGTTTGATAGGATTGAAAGGTGCTGTTTGACAGATGCAAAGGTTGAGTGTTCCAGCCACTGCTGGCACAATTTACCTACCGAGTATGTAGTCACAGAATGATGAGGTGGATAACGAGGCTCAGGCTTAGTCTGAAAGAAACCAGGTGTAGCATTGTAGAAACGCAACTGGCATGCATTAGCATTAGATTGCCACAACAACCATCCCAATGGATCAATTTCAGAAACATTAAAGGAGGCATTTTGAAGGAGAGCCTGCAAAGCCTCCATGGTGTAGTTATTATGTAACTGCCAATCATTATATTCAGCTAATGACGGAATTGAGGGGGTATTTAGGTTTTTGACAGTTGCAAGGCCATAACAGGATGTTTGGTAAATGGTGTCATTTAAAAACAGCAATTGAGTCGGGATCAGGCAGGCACGATGTAACGCCTCAGTGCCCTGAACCTGCCATGGCTTCGTGCCCCAAATTGATTTTAAATCTATAGCCTGTTTCCAATGGTCATAACCGTGTGCGGCCAACTGCGTTCTAAACGAATTGGCATAAATTAGTTTAGTGTGGGCTAACAGGTACTTCGATGTAGGGGATCTTTGAAGCCTAAAATAATAGGATTCAGGATTGGTCAAATCATAATTAGTAAAATAGGTGAACTTATCCCTAAGCGTTTTAGAACTCCCCTGTGTGGGAGTTGGACAATGTTCCCATTGGGTAAAATTAAAAACAGGTCTTATGGTGTTCGATTTGTGTAAAAAATGATGCCCATAATGTTGATAGCAAAAAGATCACCATAATTGGCAGAATTTAAATACAAATCCTCAGCATCAAAGGCAGCATAATACTTTAAATCTGAAAACAATGCATGAACGGCCTGCACATCCCAATCATCCGAATGTATGTCCCGTGTCACCACATCTCCGAATGAGACGCGAAATACGTACGGAACTCTAAGGACCTCTGTCGGGCCATGGATTTCATAAGCCACTTTGTCCCAAACGATGCCATCATGAACAGGAAAAGCTGAAATATTCACAAAAGTTTTGTCACGTTTCATGATATGGGACGATGTGTGTGGAGCCAAAGTTCTATTGACCATTTTTACTGCAGAGCGTTCAGGGAGATAATGGCCATTTATAAGTAAAAAGAACACTGTCACAAATCCAATTGACATGAAGAGAAATATCACGATAAGTACCAACCAAATGTAGGTCCATGGTGGAACGAAGTATGTCTTTTTGAACCAGGAATAAAAGATACGCAACTTAGACTTAGGTGCATCAGGCAAACTGGATGATGAGGAGGACGAGGCAGAAGAAAAGTGTGCCGGTTCTCCTTCACAGGCACTCACTGGACTTGCAAGCAAAGGTGAAAGCGTTGAATCGTCCATTCGTACTCGTGGGCTAGATGGTATCTCACACACGGAATCAGTAGCCGTTAAAGGACACACAAGATCCATCGCAGAAGATGTTTGTCGCATAGGCTGAAGATCAATTACAGCGTCCATCATATGAGCAGACATTCTTGTGGCAGCAGGTGACGACAAAGTTAACGGTGCTAAAGATATTGCGTTGCACAAAACTGCAGGTGTCACACTATTCAGAATCGGCCACACGGTGTAACTTGACATTGTCCACTGAGATGTATCTGTTGTCTTTGCGACCTGGCAATGGTGGTAGAATGACAGTACGAGTACCCTTCAGTCCAAGTACAGAAACCGGAGCACGATAAGAGGGACCAAATTCTTTTTGTTTTCAATCTTCTCCCGCACTAGATCTCCAACTTTAGGAAGCCAACCGGTAACAGGAATCAGTTGTGCATCAGCAGGCGAAGATGGTAAATGCTCAGTTGCCAGAGTATCACGGGACTTTTGTAGATCCTGTAACATAGCAGAATGATTATCTACGTCAAACTTAGAGGCAGCCGCCACAATGTCCAGACCATCAAGGTCAGAAACAAACATGTGAAAGCCAAAGAGCATTTCGTAAGGGGTCCGCCCACCCAGAGATCTTCTAGGGAGATTATTTAATGCACGTTGGACCCCATACAAGTGGGACAGCCAGTCCCTGCCAGTACCTAAGACTCTAGCTGTCAAGGATTGCTTTAAGTCACGGTTCATTCGCTCCACAACTGAATTGCCCTCAGGCCTGTATGGAGACGAAAACTGCACCTGTACCCCCAACGACTTCATCGTATCCTTGTAAGCCTTAGAGGCAAACGATGGACCTTGGTCAGAATGGAAGGTACCACAGGCAAACATCCCGATAAAGACTCGTAAATCCCTGATGACATTTCTAGCGTCAGCACTACGTTGGGGCCAGACCCACAAGAATCGAGTGCACGAATCAACCGCAACCAAGATATACTTGTATGCAGTATCAGAAGAAAGAGGACCGCAGTGATCAAGATAGACACAGCCAAAAGGTCTATTAGAAATACACAGCTGTGTTTGTGGCGGACGTGGGACTGTAGAAGGCTTGATTTGTTGACAAACATCACAGCAAAGAACATAGTTACGAGTCTGTTTATATAAACCACGCCACCAGTAACGTTGCTGAAGAATAGTGACTGTTGCCGACACACCAGCATGTGCAGAAGCAATGCCTTCGTGTGCGGCCTTGATCAAAGCTTGTCTGCGGTCAGAGTTGGGAATCAGCCGATCCCCAACTGAAGGAATGGTAGCATAAGGAACCTGTTCGGGAGTTACATGATAAGAGTATTTAGAAGGGAAACCCGCAGGATAATTACCTCCCTCCCTAGTTGCAGCGACCGCTGCCAGAATCTCATTATCAACCTTAGTCATAGATCTTGTAACTGCTGCTACGGAACATGTGGCTACTGCAGACTTGGCCGCTTCATCAGCCATAGAATTACCAAGAGCGTGTGTTCCGATACGCTGGTGGCCAAGAGTGTGAATAACATGTGTGAGAGGCAGACGTTGTTTCAGATCTGCCACTTGAACCCAAAGTGTTTTATGCTTAATTGCGCTGCCTTTAGAATCACGGTAATCATTTTGAGACCAAAAGAATAAGTTGTCATTGAACGACTGGACAGAATAGTAAGAATCGCACACAATGAGAGTATTCACAAGAGGATCAGCAAACTCCAGAGCTAGGACAAGAGCACGCAGCTCGGCCAATTGCGCCGTGCAGTCTCCTAGTGCCTGTGTGTGTACAATGGAAGACTTAAACTCTCCATCTTCAATGGAGCCAGCCACAATAGCGCAAGCCGCAGAATAAGCATGTTTGGAACCCGTGGCCGGTTGCGCCGAGCCATCAGTATAAATGATGCATTTGTATTCACACAGAGGAAGAAGAGACAAAGGAGGAGGATGAACAAATTCATACTGCAAAAACTCCTGAGTCTGAAGATATGGATCAAAGACAAATGTGACATCCGAAGACGTCAAAGAAGTAGCCCACTGAATCCAACGTGGGTGCAATGCCTTAGAGTTAGGCACACTAGCCTTAGTCACCGCTTCCAAAGCAGGGAAGAGAGTGACCATTAGAATGCGTTTGCCCTGCGCCAGTGAGCGTTCCTTTAGAATCGCCATCTGCACTGCCGTCAAGATCTTTTCTACAGAGGAAAAACGCATTTCAGCCGCAGTGTACAAGTGTGATTTGTATGCAATAGGTACTGTGTCTCCTTCATTGAACGTTAAGTACGTGAAACCCACTGCGCCAGAAACTATACGTATTACCAGGTTGGTGGTGTTATCACGAGTCATTAAGAAGTTGGGGGCATATTATCAAGCGGCAGCGATAATTATCGCTGGCCGCGCTTAGCGTGGGATTTTTTATCGCTGGAAATTATCGCCATTCTAGCGCTGTATTAACAACGCTTAGCGCAATGGCGATAATTTTCCAGCGATAGCGGTGTTTTCCATGGAACATCGCTGGTTTTCCAGCGATGTTCCATGGAAAATGGCAATATTCTTGATGATAGGGCCTGTGGTCTTAGCCACACAATCCACCCCCCATGTTAGGTATGCCTTAGTCTGGAATTTAACAGACGTTAAATTCCAGCGTTAAGGCATAGTTAACGCGATTTCATTTATCGCTACCCCTCGTTGATAATATCGCGAAGCTGGGTTAGCGATATTTTCACGTGGGGTTTAGTCAGGCACGCTTCCTTTGCATCTCATTAGCGATGCAATGCGAGGCGTGCTGAAAACGGGCGCTAAGGCAAGGAAACACGCGCTAGCGTGTCCTTGTTAATATAGCGATAATATTATCGCCGCTTTTCGCCCGAAAACGGACGCTAAATCGGCGATAATCTTATCGCTGCTGCTTGATAATATGCCCCTTAGTCGCAAGCAAATCCGCCTGCAAAGACAGCAGAACGGAAGTATGTTCCGGAAGCCAGCTGGCAGAAGAGAACTGAGGTTGTATCAACGCATAAAGCGGTTTGATACGCTGGGCATAATCGGGAATGTAAGTCCTCCCGAAGTTCAAAAAACCCAGCAGGGACTGTAACTTTTTCAAAGAAGAAGGTGGTTGCAAATGTGCACATTTCTCTAGGAAGTGAGGTGCTAGACCCTTTCCCTCATTATTGAGCTCGTAGCCCAAAAAGAGCACTGCCAGATGGGCAATGTGTGACTTTGCACAATTAAATTTGTAACCGTAGTCAGCAAAAGACAATATTATGTGGTTGACTCAGTCAAGATGCGGGGCGAGGTCGTCGTCAGTCAAATAGATGTCATCAACATACGACAAGGCCTCAGGGTCAATGTCATGCAACAAAGACACAATGCGTGCCGCAAAAGCACCCGGGCTATTCTTGTAGCCCAATGGCAATCTTGTGAATTTTTTCTGATTTCCGACGGCACTAAATGCTGTCAGGTCACCACTCGCACGGTCTAGATTGTGACTGTAGAAACCATTGGAAATGTCAAGTGTCGTTTTGTATTTTTTACGAACAATATAATTCACCAGCGCTGAACTGTGTGTGTTTTGCACCGCAAAGGTGCGGCAATGGCTGTTCAAATTTCTATAATCCAATACAATCCGAAAAGTACCATCAGGTTTAGGGACAGTAAAGAGAGGATTATTCATAAGTGATACACATGACTCAATGACCCCCTGATACTCTAATTGTCTTAGAATGTCACAAACCGAAGCTTTCGCTTCACGTTTGATGGGATATTGAGGTTGAGGTTGTGGCATAGAGCGCAATGGTATTTCATGAGCCGGCGAATCAACGTCCCAACCCACCTGATTGCGATACACCGCTGGGGCTAAGGCCAAAGCCCATTCCTCCGCGAAAGCCTGCGCTTGTTCCTCAGGGACACAACGTGAAAAACTCGGAAGTATCACATCTTCCCCCCGAGAAGCGGATAACACAAAGGGAGGAGGCCAATCATTCTCCGCCAATAAAATGTCATATGTAGCGGTTAGATTCTCCCAGAACACAACATTAATGGGACGCAGTATATCACCTTCAATTTGGAAAAGGACTTTGTGTAGTCTATCCAGGGGGGCAACCCGGGTATCTGCAGTCTCAATGGTAACAAATGTGTCAGTTGCTGTCACATCCAGACGGGGACGTAGAGCCTCCCTGACTATGGTAACTTCCGCCGTGCTGTCGAGCAGAGTCACCGCCCAAGTCTGATCCAGGAGTCGCGTCCTCACCGTCTGTGGCATATCTCGCTGTTAAAGCGGCAACCTTTTTCTTTTGAAAAGGAGGACGGGTCCGTGCGAAATCACCCTGCTTGTCCTTGACTTCAAACTGTCGAGGCTGTTCACGAAGTTGTGACGCAGGTTGACTTTTACCCCGATCCTGGCGATCCCCTCCACCGACTTGTGAGCCTGATGTTTCCTGTAAAGAACGAGGAGAACGCTGGTCAGGAACCTGAAATCTTTCAGGAGACTTAATTTTAGCACGATCGCGCAAGTCATAAGTACGTTCAGACGCATCAGGGGCCGGTGAACTGGCACGCGAACCCTGTTTCTGTTGTTGGGAACCCTGTTTCTTACTTCTTTGCCAATTCTTTTTAGGAAACAAAGGGCGCCCATCCTTGTCAGGCTGGGCTTTCTGTTGTATTTGAGACTGCGTTTGTATTTGAGACGTAGGCTTATTTCCCAGACTATTGCGGCCTATGGTTTTGTAAGGCTTTGCAATAATCTTTGGCAATTCTCGTGGTCTGTCAGGCTCCGCGACCGCCTCTAAGCGGTTTGCTACTTGAAAGCTAACGGCATCGCCCTTGACATTCGCAAGGATCATATCAGCAACCACGTCGAACACTCCCACCAGTCTCATCCCCAGCTCAACAGCCACTTCTGCACCGTGTTCATCTTGAACGCGTTTAATCACAGAGGGGAGTACGGTCATGGAGGGGGTGCCGAAACACATAGAATATACCGCTGCAAACACCCTGCCCTAGGTGTTACAATCAGCCAATTCGGGAACTAAGTCTTTGGGTAAACTAATTTAAGATCCTGTGTTTATCCACAGGAGTGGTATTAGGAAAGACAGCTTCTATCTGTCCAAATTTCTCGGCAAGCCAATAAGGAAATTCATCCTTATTCTGTGGGCGCTTGCCCATGACAGAATTAACAATAACGGGACTGATGGTTACGCCACCAGGACCCGCAGGTTGCACCGCAGCGCCAGGTGGTCCCACCTGGACGGTGCGTGTCACGTACTGTATTACAGCCCTATAGACGCGTACCAACGATGTATGTAGGACGCGGAGCTCTGCGAGTGTAGCAGTTGTAAAAGCACGTGGGTGTGGGGTAAACCCAGCCAAAACGGGCCATATGGCCCCATCTATAGATAAAGGGCCTAAACGGACCACCGTTAATGGGTGAGGAAGGGCGCCATTAAACCAAATACGGTGTTGCCAAGCTGTAAGCGGAATCTCAAGCGCTCTATAAGGCTGATATTGCTGAGGAACGGCGGTGGCAGTATACGTGTGAAATAAATCATCAGTGCCATCCACTGCCGGAAAGGTGACCCAAGAGTAAAAAACTTCAAATTGGTGAGCCGGATCGGCTTCCACCACAAAAATAAGCGCGGCCCCAGCATCAGGGACCGCATAATGAGTCAAGTGCGCCCGCAGCGTGGCTCTGCTATGAGCCGGAATATCAACGACAGCCATTATAGAGAAGACAGCAGAACAACTTAAAGAGTGCCAGCGCAAACTCGGGTTATAAGAAAAGATATACCTTTTAAAACTTCAAGCTTGAATAAACCTATAAAAACGTCAATATAGGAGGCTACTCCGTCACAGCTGTCTCCGGAAACAGAAGTGAGGGTATTGTGGACCAGCACGATCACTACTCAAGCGTCTCGCAGATAAGAACCAGACCAAGCGTTGGCGGCGCCATGTTGTGGGGATTCTGCTCATACACAGAACTATGCACAAGAAAACAGGACCTCAGTAAATAGGGGTGTATCTCCTATCACCTTGGTACCCAAAATCCCAACCGACTAGCAATAGTGTCTCATTCGATCTCCTTCAAATATCCAGAAGCTACGAATGTTTAGACAACCCAGAACACGAGCACTCCCAACTCACCTCAGAGTCGCGGGAACAAGACACTGTTTCACTCTCACGTACTTGTCCACAATAAAAATAATCAGAGTCACTAAATAAGTTCAAAATGTTTATTTTGACTATAGTGATCCATGATACAGTATGCGAACCACAACTAGCAGCAAAATGCATAAAGCAAGAATCATTAGCATTGTTACAATATCATAGAATATAAAAGGAGTCGTCATTTTATAAAGACTGTGAAAAGGCTAAATAATTGGGCATAATCACCCTTCCCAAGGCAGTAAGAAGTTATTTTATATAACAGAAGATCTCTAGGCTTTATTAGCAGACCCCTACCTGAAAGCCTAAACCCAAGGGTTTACATCATAGGAACAGCAGCGCTCAGCTCCATGGAACGGCTTTCTTCGAGTGTGTTTCAAAAACATGCAACAACGTTATATCAAAGCACGATTCTTCCGCATTGCAGCTGTTGGTTACATGTTTTGTCTAGGTAATAGGGACTGACCAGAACAGAATAACAAGAGACATCGTTGACCGACCTTGCACATTATGTTCAGACAGAATTGAAGGGAAGGCTGAGAACGTGAAAAACAATCTGTTATCATGTACAGGGCAGAGGCAAAGTGTCGCGAAAACAAACGCTTAGCAGAGGCGTGCACAAAAGCAGCAGCATAGGGCAAGCAAAACTCATGCTAACTGAGCAATGTCGACAATGTGTTTTAGGGCTATATAACCCCATATAACACTACTTTTAATTATGTTTCTGACTCTGAATTAATAATTAACTGTTGCTGTAATCATCTCTAAATGAGTCGGACAGCGCCACCTTGTGGCAGACCATCACAATCGCTGCAGTTCACAATTAAGCGCTGGTGCCAGCACAGGAAACAATTGGCTCGAATTAAGCACAACTGCCCACACATTTCCACTGAGTAGTCCCAGCCTGATGTTTCAAGCTTTCGTGGCACATCTGTAGATCTAGCGCTTTGAAACTGGGAGAGGCAGAGGATGTGTAGGCTTAGGCTTACATTCATTCGAGAAAGTCCCCTCTCTCACCCAGCTAGCCCGGACATCTGAAGCTCCTCTAGCGTTTATATGTCAGGGAGTAAATAGGAGAGCAACATATATTGTTCAGAAAGGTTGCATTCACTTCAGTCTCGGGGGTGTTGGGAGTTAGTCCTACGCTACAAGACCCCCTTCTCACAATAGTTCAATGAAGGCACCTTTTCCTCACCTGCACATGGACAGGCCGTGTGAGTAGCTGAAGAGCTTGTGTAAAGAGGGAGGCATCGGGGACGTGGACCGGCTTGAGGAAGCATTGGGCACCCGTACAAAACACATGAGGGGCTTAGATCAAAGGGCAGACCATGTGAAGAGGTTAGGATCCATGGGCTCAATGTTGGAGGATCTTGGTTCCAAAGAAGAGAATGGTTCAAGTCCTTGTGTTTTACAGAGCATCAGGTATGAAGAGCTTGGAGCACAAACAGACAACAATCGGGTGCCTTTAGCCTCCAACACCTTCAATCCATAACCTTTTACTAGCACAGCGCCTTGACCCAGTCAGCTCCGTATGCACTAAAGCATATCTTTACTCGTTTATACTGGGCAGCGAGGCTATGCTAGATTGGCATCGATTCATCCAGGTGACTTTCTTGTCTTCTCTGGAAGCCTGAACGGCACAGTCTTCCTCACCCGGCGTGTCCACACTCTTCACAGCCCTTGGTCTAATTCAGTGAGTCAGGAGGAATTCAGAGGGATGAGCCCCAGGCACAACAGACACACCACCAGAACCAGCCCGGTTGGGCGTCAGCCCTTGCTCTTTAGTTCAGTTTGGAGTTGTTGTTCAAGCTTTTTAAAGCCATATCCTTTCTCGTCTCCCAGGGGAGCCTCCATGGTTAAAACAGCCCTTAGTCTTTGAAAAACCTATTTCTTTCTATAAACCGGTGCTATCTTTTTTTACGCCCTGCTCCCCCAACCCCCACCCCAAGTCCTGCTCACACCTCGACCTATAACCAATATGCAGAGTTGACAAATGGCCACTGTACATGTTGCTAGGCTACAATCCGTTTACTGCCAGATCTAGTTCCTGTCCCCTTTCTGTAGCAATAAGGCCCTCCCCCCATAGCAGGTCATTTGAGGCCCTATTTACCTGACACAGTCTGCCAGGAGCTATAAATCACCTGTTATCTCCCATCTCACAAACCACAGGTAATCTATTTCCTTTTTTTCACGTGAACAACTTGGATTAGTGAGGTTATGATCTCGGTGTGGAGAACAAGCCTTCTTGGAACACGGATCGGTTGAAAAAACAATTGTTTGTCTGTCGGCTGCTCATCATGAGTGTGGTATTCCTGACCAGCAACCAACTTCTTAACACGTTTAACGCTTGGTAGGTCTGCCTTCTATCCAGCATGAAACATTAGAGAGAGCGCCTATCACACGTCCAACACAGTGCAGATACACCTTATATGTGAGTGTGACTGCTCTTCCAACAGCACTCCTCTCCTACTAACACCAAACACTGAACAGACCACATCAGGCAGCAATCTAGGCCTACCCAACACCAGCTCAGATATTACTCGCCACCCATCCAACACCAGCTCAGTTATTACTCAACACCCACCCAACACCAGCTTAGATATCACCTATCACCCACCCAACACCGGGTCCGATATTACTCAACACCCACACAACACCAGCTCAGATATTACTCGACAACCACCCAACACCAGCTCCGATATTAATCAACAACCACCCAACACCAGCTCAGATATTACTTGACACCCACCCAACACCAGCTCAGCTATTACTTGACACCCACCCAACACCAGCTCAGATATTACTCGACACTCACCCAACACCAGCTCAGTTATTACTCGACATCCACCCAACACCAGCTCAGTTATTACTCAACACCCACCCAACACCAGCTTAGATGTCACCTAACACCCACCCAACAGCAGCTCAGATATTATTCGCCACTCATCCACCACCAGCTCAGTTATTACTCAACACCCACCCTACATCAGCTTAGATATCACCTAACAACCACCCAACACCAGGTCCGATATTACTCAACACCCACCCAACACCAGGTCCAATATTACTCAACAACCACCCAACACCAGTTCAGATATGACTCAACACCCATCCAACACTAGCTCAGGTATTACTCAACACCCACCCAACACCAGCTCAGCTATTACTCGGCACCCACCCAACACCAGCTTAGATATAAGTCAACACCCACCCAACACCAAGTCAAGTATTGCTCAACACCCACCCAACACCAGCTCAGCTATTACTCAACACCCACCCAACACCAGCTGAGCTATTACTCAACACCAGCTCAGATATCACCTAACACCAGGTCATATATGACTTGACACCCACCCAACACCAGCTCAGTTATTACTCAACACCCAACCAACACCAGCTCAGATATTACGCGACACCCGCCCAACACCAGCTCAGTTATAACTCAGTGCCAACCCAACACCAGGTCAGATGTCACCTAACACCCACCCAACACCAGGTCAGATATTACTCAACACCCACCCAACACCAGGTCAGATATTACTCGACAGCCACCCAACACCAGCTCAGGTATTCTATATAATCGGATACAAGCAAGCTTGAAGCAGTTACAACAAGTACACACATTCAACACAGGTCAGAGTCGTCTTATGGTTGAACCACACGAAGCTCAGAACAGAACTCTACTGTTCAGGAAACCTACCTCTCTAAGACAAGAAGTAACACACTAAACTATCACGCCACAAGTAAACCAATTTAAAGGGATGCTGTAGTCCATATCAAGACACCGTAGTCTCACACACAGACGCAGTCTCAAGCCTATCAGTGCGGCTACCACTCGCTCAGGTGGCCTGTACCCTCATTGGTAAAGATGTTTCACTCCCCAGAACACTGCAGATTGTGATGTGTTCGGCATTTCTCATACCAGAAGAGGTCTGTAGAATGCACGCTGACTGTCCTGATAGCCCTTGTCACTCCTTCCCAACCTGCTGTCACTAAGAACCATGAGTAGCAAGGAACTGACGGCGCTAGCAGTTTGGCACACACCTAGCCACGCAGCATAAAATGAGATTCAGAAAATCCTACTGCCTGGTCATGCCCATGCCTGCCTGCCTGCCTCACAACAAAATAATCTGAAATGTGTGAAATATTAAGAAATGGGGCGTCATAGCATGTACATTAAAGCCTCTTACAATTTACATTAAAAGCTTTAAAATCCTTTAGTAGCCGATGACAAATCAGATTGCTGAAAATATCCAACTGGTGCCAGGAAAGTGCTGACAAGCATAAAAGACAGCGATATGTGCTTTATTTGAACCTGCTGCAGATGTGACCCAACACCTTACGAATGGATGAATTTAGAGGGGTGCAAATCCTGGAAGACATACCATGAAAATGTTTGACTAGTTTTTTTGTGTGCAAATTTTTATATAGCGCAAACTCGACCCGAAGATATTGGAGCGCTGTACATGAGCACCAGTTACATTATGCAAGAACACATTAATTTTTGTCCTCGCACTAAGTGACATCACATTAAGTGACATCACAACCTTTGTCCCAAATAATGGGCTGTGTGCAATTTTAAGTCTGGCGTTAGCCAAACCTTTTTATTTTAGTAAAAGTATGAATATATTTACTTATAGGGGCTTTCGGCCCCTTGGTCTGTTGTGTCGTTTATATTTTTCTTCCGCTGACTACTGTGTACAGCAAGGGTTAATGGGTCTGCCCTTTCTAGTAATTTCCTAGATTCACTGCCAGTGAGGACATTCTACTCTTTCACAAGGAGCACGTCCGCACACAAAGTAGTTCCTTTCATTGCCAGGGGCTACAATGGCAATGTTTTTTAAGACCCTAAAATAATTTTTATTTTTATTAATATTGGAACTTCCACAACAATGTTTTATAAAAGTCATGGCAAAACAAAAGAAGTATTGCAAACCCTAAAGGCTGACAACCAATGTCTGAGCAGTTGACTTTGCCAATGGTTGTTTAACAAATTAATTTGTAACTTGTATTGAACCCATCAATAGATTTTTTTCGAATTCCCATTTGCTTTTTTGTGCAAATACCAAAATTAAATAAATAAAACTCAAAATAGACGTAATTAATGCCACGTCCTCTTCTTCGTTTTCTTCCTGACATAATGTTGTCTTTACAGAAGGGCCTCTGTCTCCTTCCATGGTTCTCCTTTGCTGTCCTTTAATACCAGCGACCAGGTATATTGCTTTCAGGTATTAAGTCGAGCCAACCATATAGCACAAGTTGTCTGATTGTAAAAGACTTATTGTGGGCTTACCAAGAACTTACAAGGCTTATAGCCCACCCATAGCTTATCATTGGTTGCCTTTATTGTCACTCTTAATTGCCCATTTCTCCTGTTAGCACTGCCTACCACAGAACCAACGAACCCTACAAGTGGGGAGGGGATGTGGCGTAATGGCCAGAGCTGCCGACTTCGGAGTTGGGGAACTAGATTTGAGTCTCGACGTCGGCTCAACATCCTGTGATTCTGGGCGAATCCCTTAATCTCCTTGTGCCCACCAAAAATGAATGTTTACTTAACCTGTGCTCAAGCACCGGTGTTGATTAAGTGCCGGTGCTGAGCACCAGAAACCACTGAATCAAATTAAGCACTGCATGCCACATAATTTCACTACACAAATCCAATCCACACCACACAATTCCACGCCACACAATTACACAACTAACTAATCCTATCCAACACATATAAATCCACTACACACTACATACATTCCATAACATATAGGTAAAAGACATTGTCATTTACAATGCCAATAGGTCTAACTCAAACAAATGCGAGACTGATTGCATTTTCAATGCTTGTTTTAATTGCACTTGAAAATTACATAGATTGCTATGAAATTCAAATATTTTAAATAGTGAACATGACATAATTCCTCCATTCCCTTATTCATTCTACACCATTTTGCTGCTTTTACCCTGAGTGATACTGGCAGGAATGTTTTATGAGATTGATGATCATGGTGACGCAAGAACTCCAGGGAGAGCAGGATAGAGCAAAGGTCCAGTTGGATTGGTTAAACTAAGGGCCTGATTTAGATCTTGGCAGGTATGGTCCTGCCATCGCTTTTTGGATGGTCTTTCTGACCACTGCCTTGGCGGTCCGCACACTCGATTTTGATGTTGCCTGGTCACTGGAGAAAAAACTGCTGCACTCCCGCCGCCTCCACCAGAATTTTTCTCCCGCATCAGCGGTGTCAGAGGCAGAAGCTGCTGTCGGAGGGAGTCCCACCAAGATTTCCACTGTCCAGATTACGATGCAGCTTTCCGTCAAGGCAGCTGTGGCAGGGAGACCTCCAAGCTGGAGTTGGTGGAATGGAAGAAAAAAGGTGGAAACTCACCTTTTTCGGGGGTCCCACCACTGATTCCGTCTTGAATGTCATTGTCCAGGTCCATCCTGTGCTGCTGCGACTTGACCACGACGCTCAGCCACCCCGTTGTTGCTGGGATCTGAGGAAGGCTTTTGTGGTGGCTGTGGGTGTACATTCAATAGTGTGTGTATGTTGTAGGTGTGCAATGCTATATGTAAAAATATGGGCAGTACACATTGCCTACATATACACATTGACAGATTCACAACATATATGTGTATTGAGAAAATAATAAGTAGTACTTACCTGTCTCCACAACACCATGGCCTCACTCCATCACCACTGCCAGGACACCGCCAGCACAACGGGAACATCTAAATCTCCTCAGCGAAAGCAGCCGGCCTGATGGCGACGGAGTACTGTTAGCCTGCAGAGAAGATCACCGCCATGGTGGTCTCCTGTCTATTGTCGCAACATCTAAATACGGCGGGCAGACCACCACCAGGTTGATGGAGTACTTGGGACTGCCACGACGGAACGGCGGTTGTACCACCAAGATCTAAATAAGGCCCTAAGTAACACTTAATGCAATTAGTTAACTGAAATAAAGCCCATCCCTAGTTAGAATGCCGTCTCTAGTTTCAACTTTATGCATCCACTGAGACACCTGAACCCAGGTTATGGAAGAATAGGCTAGCACAGTTCATGAAACCTTACCAGCAGGCAGGAAAACTGGAGACAGAATTCACTGCCTATCCTAAACCATCAATGCCACTTCCTCAAAGCTAGAGTGAAGGTGCTCATGTTCCACCCATCACATCATGTTAGGATGGATATTATCTGGTTTACCTGGAATAATATGCAGGATTATCTGGATGTTTTCAGGGGTACCAAGTATTTCACATCTTTGACCTTGATTATATTTTATATTGTATGAATCTATTGACCATCTGTCAGAGCCACTACATTTCAGAGTAACCTAGTGCCCTTGATAAAGTGTCTATTGTGTCAAGGTAGCCTTCTCATCTGCTCTAAACCTTATCAATTATTTGCCGATTTAGGGTTCGTCTTTGCATCTCTTCATGTTCTCAAAGCCTAGCTCATAAGATTTTAAGAAAGTGTGGTTTCTGACCATCTCTTTACTTAGCAAACTCAAAGAACCTCTGATCTGATGATGAAAGATAAATCATCCCCCTATTTCTATTCATTTGCTCCTGAGAGATTCATTGATTTCCACTAAGCGTATGTCTCAGTGGAAACTTGGCTTTCATGACTTGATACGCTGATCAGATGAAATTTCTTTAGGAAAATTTATTAACAAGACAAATGCCTTTCTCTATCTCATCCATCTCCTCTTCCTTTTCTCATTTTCTGCTTTTCTTTTGTGCTGGATCAAAGAGCGAAAAACAAGCCCAAAGCCCCTAAACATGCGTGAGTGCCAACCAGTGGCGACCCATGGCAGAAATAAATTAAGCATTGGTCTGGTCTAGTGTGTTACGTATATATTGAAATTTTATTTGTACAAAGTAACATGTAAGCCTTTTTGGCACTTGGAACTGCCATGCAAAGAGCATAAAATATTAAAAGAGCTAATAGTCATTTTGATGAAGCAAAGATTTACAAGGTTATCTAATGAATATGATGTTTTCCTTCATCCTGTGAGATGGAGATAATCATCTTTATGTGCTGATGCCACTGGTGTGTTGTATGTCTTCTTGAAGGTGTTATTGTGGCGAGTGTGAATACATGGAAGCACAAGTGGAGAATATCTGCTGCCATCAACACAACTGCATGCTGAAGAACATGAGTGGCTACGACATGGGCTGCATTACCTCCCACCCAGCGTTTCAGACTGTGGTGTTAGATCCATTTGTCCTGGAGACAGCCTACTACAGCTACCGAATGACAAATTATAGACGGGGCAAGCTGTCCATCGGTGAACTGACGTGAGTATGATGCCAACAAATACAAACAAGATGTATTTTACAGTGAAGCCAGGTAGCCCTGGAGTTAGATCTAAGGAAAAATAAACACACCACCTGCTCAAATCCATGAAGTGACCTCCCTTTGCTGCATGTAGGGTTTTCGTCTTTTGTTCAAGCAAGACTCAAAGAAGGCAATAATTAACTTTCTCCATTCCAGTTCCCTGTAGGCCTTTTTGGGGCATGTGAGCTCTCTTACTTCAACAAAGACTTGAGCAGACATAAAAAGACATTTTTATTTACTGAGCATTTCTATATAATGCTGCCTAAACCAGAGTTGTCAGCGCTTTACAACAACCAGTAACAGGAGAGTGACTTTAGGAAAGAAGCTACAAATGACGGCAGGAAAGATGAAGCCAGCATTTAGAGAATGGAAGCTTTACTGAAGGCATGAACCACTTGTGTTGTGACCAACCTGCAGAGTGATCGTCATAGGACTACAGGGTATGATTATTTTAGGAGGTGATGCTTCAACAGATGTCTGGAAGACTAATGATAGGGAACGAGATCAGCCAACAGCTGAACAGTTAATTGTAAAGTGCACTCTTTAATGGAAGATTCCCCAATTTTGGACTGTGTTTATGAACAGAAATACACTTTTCTGCTATTCCCAGACCAGAACCCGAGGCCCTCCTGTCTTCAATCCATTTTGATCTTTTATAATGTAACAAAAACCTCACCAGTGTATTGCAATGTAGCAAGCTGGTATCAATAGTTGGCAAGCAACAGTGTGGGCCTGGTATGTAAAGGCACTATATTCCAATTCCAGTACCATATTATGGGAACCTATTATCACCCCCTCTCCAAGTATAGATATTAATGTCAAGACAATCTTTGGAAAATTCATTCGGCAAGTTGATTGAATGCTCCAGGGTCAAATGGACATCTACATATTTATTTACTTTGGATCTTAAAGTGATCCCAAGTATCGTGGCAGGCATCTACTCTCTGTCCAATATTTAAAAAGGGGATATAAACAACCTTCAAAACTATTGCACAACAGTGAAGCAAAGTTTTTGTGCCAATTCTTTTTGGACAAGCTCAAAACCTGGTTGGAAGACAAATTTGTTTTCATCAGGGCAGTGAGGCTATAGACAATATACCCGGCTCTGAATATTCTGGATCAGAAAAACAAACTCTAAAAGTAACAGATTATTTGCCTGTTTTTGAGACTATTCATTTTATGGGGGAAAATCAGATTGGGGGATTTTGAAACTTTTTCTAAGAGCAATTCAACTAGCACTTTGTTATACCTGGGTCTGAGTTGAGATCAGAGCTGGGACCAGGGTGGCACAAAACATACCAGTACCATCTAACAAAGGCCTGAAGCTGGGCTGTGTGTTGGCACCTTTGCTTTTTAATTTGTACACAGCCGATATGGCGAGAGTTTGAAGGGGGTGAGAAAGTTTCTACCAAAGCTGAGGGGAACATGTACTATTTCAAGATGCTGATGATGCAGCCATCCTGGACTTACACCCAAATTGACTTGAACAGGTCGGTCCCTTTAGGCAATAAAAACAAGAGACAATGATCGGCCCACTGAGTTTTATGAATTGTTTGGGGGAAAAACAAAAATAATAGTGTCTGGTAAATGCAGGAAAGAATTAAATTGGAGGCTGGCCTCTGAAAAACTGGTGTGAGTACAAACCTATACCTATCTTATGCTTTGACATTATAGTAGCGCCGGTCCAAAGTCACATTTATATGCTTTAACAAGCATTGGCAAAGCCAATAGGTCTCACCTGTATAATGCAAGTGCTGAGTTCTTGGGGTTGCCAGTGTTTGGAAAGTATTGTTTAAAAAAGAAAAATAATAAAATATTTCAAAATACGGGAGGAAAAGCAAACACATTTGTTATGGTATCTCAAAACTGTACATTGAATTCAATATTTTCAATGTTTATAGATGACATGATTTAGTTTTTCAAAAACATTTCACTAAGGAAACGCTGAACACAATTTAAAAAGAATAAGGACGTGTCAGAATGTAAAGGGAAATGCTTGCCAGGGCCTAATTTACTTTCCACATTATTTAGCTATTTGCTTCTCTGCAATACCCCAGGGAGCAGCTTTATGGGTCTCCAGTCGAAGTTTCATGCCAAGTACACCTTCTGCCTCAGACGTCAGCTGAGTGAGTGCCCTAGCACCATAAAAGCCGTTGTGTGGCAAAGCGTGTGCTTTCATGCAATATGTAGAATGCAGGAGATAAAATAAAATTAACCCATAAAGTCTTCTCTTCAGCAATAGTCCAGCAAAAATACCCCTCTTACTGTGCTTGTATAGACAAGCAGGCAGGTGTGGGGAGCAACATAGTTCAGGGAGGGTATTTGAGGGGTGAACCAGCCCACAAGGTAGAAAAAACATGCACACTGAGGAGGTACTGAATGAAAATGGAAAAAGTAGTTCCTTAAATGTAAGCAGTGGAAGAAGACATGTCACAATCTAAAGAATCGTAAAGAGATTATACTCCAGGGGCGGGACAAAGACTAGAAGAGGAAGTTAAGCCATTGAATAAAAAGCAAGCAAATGAGAGTGACAATAACGCCAACCATTGGGAAGCAGTGGGCTCCCAAAAATTTGGTATTGGTCTGAATAGCACCTATTTGGCACCTGCCTGAAATTCTTATGTGGGATTCCAAAGGCTTTCTCTGTAAGACAAGGTTAGAGCTTGAACTTGTTAAAATAAAACTGTTACTGGGTTCATTATTTATTTTTAAAAAAACTGAATGCCTCTGCAGAATTTCTAAAGGACTGGCTTTGGATTGATATATCTGGTGCTAACCCATTTGCAAAATAATCCACAGAATATATACAATTTACTTTTGATCAGTTTCAAATAAATGCAGTGATGTTTTAATTAAAGAACGTTGTAGGATTAAAGTCTCTAGAAGGTTTGCTCTAGCTCTCTTGTGGGCTTCTTTCTTTCGCAACCCACTCTCCGTGTTCTTCTATCCCCACGCTTCGTGTTCATGTCTTCAGGTGTGCTTTTCCCCCTTGATTCCGTGTTGATCTCTTTCTTGTGCGATGCTTTTCGCCTCCTCATCCCCCACTCTCTCCCCCAGTATGGGCCCTTAAGGGCACACTATTGAGGATACTGCAGAAGTAAAGATGCTGAGCCAGTTTGGATGGCCCTTACCACGCGCCAAAAAGGAAGTCTGCTCTTGTTGTAAGAGTGCATTGATGGGCCTGAGGTCCTGCGTGAATGCAGCTAAACCATCAGTTGGTTCCGCACTCAGACGGGGACAGGGAGCGTGTGTATGTTCCTCACCATGCTGTGTAATGCAGCCTGGTGGGGAACATGCAAAGTGCGCATGACAGTTTGGCCGGACCTTAGCCGGCCAAACAGTCGTGCGCACTTAGGGAGTGCAAACCACTCCTCCCCCTGCTCTTGCCAGCCCGCTCCGCCACTGACTGCAATAGGAACAAGCATTTGCAATGCAGTAGGTCTCGCATTTGGGAGGGTTTGAGCTATTGGCATTGTAAATGACAATACCTTTTATTTATGTGTTTTGAAAACCTGCAAGCGGTGCGTAAACACGCACTTTGTACTTATAGTCGTTGCTTACGAGAAGCAAGGCTGGCAGTAAAAGAGGCGCAGATACTGCCAATAGCTCAAACTCTACCAAATGCAAGACCTATTGCATTGCAAATGCTTGTTATTGCTGTCTGAAAGCTAGATGCACAAGGAACTCTGCAGCAGGTGCTTTTGCTTTTAAATCGTACGGTATTGATCAGCACAATGCAAGGAAATTTGAACCAAAAGAAAGTGGCGCTTACTTCTTCTACAGCTTCTGTTGCGTTAATGGGGATACTTTCCGATATGTATCTTGCTACAAGAATGTTTCTCTTTATTTTGAATCACAATTAAGCTTCACTATAAGTGTTACACAAAAAGCACAGAGTGTGACTCATAAGCACATTTAAACGATAGTAATGTCACACATACGCAATCTGAAAACTTGGCAGCTATGGGCGAGTATGATAATATTACAATTTTTTCACCTAAAGCTTCTACCGGCTTTTTAGTCACAAAATGTTAGCAAGTATGTTAATGGGGTGGTCACATGCTTATAAGTATGGATCTTTTGGTAAGTTATATACTTTCTTCTGAATTTATATGCCCACCTTTCTTTATAAGTATTTTGAATTTTTCGTTCAACATCCTCTTTCTTATATACAGTGTTTCTAATTACGGTCATGGAATGCACTTCTTTTTAGGAAACGTGCCCAAGTCTGCGAACGGTTTTTGAAAATGTTAGTAAACTGGGTTGGAAAGTTTCAGGTAGAAAAATGCCCTATCATTCAGTCTAGTGTTAAGTGAAATTTTCATCGAAGGCACCTGCGCAAATTGATTAAAATAAAATTAATATTGATACTGAAGTTTGCCTCGTAGGCTGTACTAAGTGCTGAGCAGGCGAATGGTCTGTCATGTACCTGCAACAAGCTACAAAAGAGGAAGTAGTGGCCACGTGACAACAGGGCTCAATCACTGAGCTGTTTCAAGGTCGAAGAATAAAACTAGTGACCCCAACAACAGAAGTCCAGCACATGCTGTACTTGAGTTAACGGTCAGAGCTCTACCTCGAGGTCACTGTTTGACTCTTTCCATATCTGCAAACAGTTCTGGTGTTCCTTCCGCCTATTCTGCTGCTCTCGTTTCACCCTCATTCTATGCTGCCACTTCATTTCATGTGCCAGGTGTGGCTCTGTACTCACCACTCCTCTGTACTGCACAAAGGTGGGATCGCACAGTCCTACTGCAGGTCGTCTCCATGACTCCTCCGACCCCGTCCGAATGCATGCGTGGTCAGCAAAATAGAAGAGGGACTGACGACTACAGACCGGTCCCGCCTATGTGAAACTGACTGATAACGCGGAAGTGTGAAGGAGTGGAACTGCAAGCGGCCGCCATCTTGGAAGAGGAACTGGTTTAACGCACCGAAGTAATACACCAGAAGCATAGGTGCGGAAAGGCTCCTAATGCTTCCTGCAATTTAAAACTGCAAAATTCTCAATAGTGACTTAAAACAAGCATTTGCAATGCATTAGGACTCGCATTTACGCGAGACCTATTGCATTGCAAATGGGAGTGTGGGCAGGGGGTCGAAAAAGCACGAACAACGGGAGTGCGGGCGGCGGGAGGGCGAGAAGGCACGGACTGCAGGAGGGGGGGAGAAGGCACGGGCAGTAAGAGAACCTCATTAAATAAAATAGTGCTCACAATCTAAATAACACATACCGTGCAACACTCGAAGTAAAGGGGCCAGTAGTCATGGAAGGATACAAATGACGACATGGCCGTCATAAGGAGGGACTAACAAGCCTATAAACCAATCGGAAGGCAGCATTTAGGAAGGACAAAGACACAAGCCAATGAAAAAGATGGGCGGGGGAGTGGGCGGGGCTTCCCTCACGTAGTGAACTACCACAGATCAACCCCAGAGCAGCGTTTGCGTGCTGGCTCAGGACTCGACCTAAAAATAAAATGACAATAACAATGCGTTATTATAATTTTCTTGTTTTAGGTCGAGCCTAGCGGCATCGCGCATGCGCTGCTCACTCTGCGAGGCATGCTGTAGTACAGTATGCTGTGGAATCCTCGCCCACTCTCCTCTCATATTTTTCATTGGCTGGTGTCATTGTCCTTAGTAAATGCTGGCTTCCAATTCATTATGAGGCTTGTTAGTCCCTCCTAGTTACCGCCTTGTCGCCATTTGTTACCGCCCATAACGACTGGACCTTTTACTTGGCACGTTACACGGTCGGCTTTATCTAGGGGATCAGCGCTATTTTGTTTATGGCAACTTCTGGGGACAATGGCGGATGATATTTTTTTGTATTTGCATCCTGAGCGCGGCGCCCGCTTTAGGGACACTGCGCTCAGTTTATTAATTTATTTATATTTAGCTTTTATGTTGAGCGCGGCATCTACTTCTGGGACACCGCATTCTGTTTATTTATCTAGTTATACTTTCATAGTGAGCGCGGTGCCCGCTTCAGGGACACCGCTCTCTGCTGTTTTTGGTTAGTTTTTTTTCTTTAAAAAACAAAAATAATAGGCATTGTCATTTACAATGCCAATAGCTTAAACTTGCGTAAATGCGATACCTATTGCATTGCAAATGCTTGTTCTTTTGAGCAGTGTGGCGACGCTCCTCTGACTTAGTGGAGGAGCCACCACTGCCTGGAATACATGTATATCATGTCTCACATGTACCCAACTAAATTACATGTAAAATGCAAAACTACAATTCTACATAGACTACAATCAGAAAATACTACAGTTAAGATTACAGTCTACGCTAACAATATTTTAATAGTTACCAAAATGCCATACCTTATATCAAATGTCAGGGTACAAGCTTAACAGAGACAAATGAGAAGTTACACATCTAAACGGCATAGGATCCAAATATATTCTGGGCGACATAGCCCCTTGTAAAAGGTACCATGGGTACCAAGGACACTGTGACCAGGGAAGGCCTCTAAGGGCTGCAGCACCTATTGTGCCACCCTTAGAGGCCCTGCACCTTAACACACACACACTGCCACTTCAGGCTGTGTGTTTTGGTGCAGAGAAAAGTGAAGAGTCGACATGGAACACATCCCTGTGTGCCATGCCTGCAATCCACTGCCTGAGGCCTAGGTATGTCACCCCTCTAGCAGGGTGCACTAGCCCTAAGGTGAGGGTTCAGTGACATGAGCCCTGTACCCCTACAGTGCCTAAAGTCCATTCTTAGACATTGTACGTGTAGTAAAGACATAAAGTTTATATGGTCTGGGAGTTGGTCATTACAAACTCCACAGCTCCATAATGGATTTACTAAAAATTCAGAAGTTTGGTAGCAAACATATCAGCACATTAAAGCCACACTGATGCCAGTGAGGGATTTAATGTAAAATTCACTCAGAGGGCATCTTAGAGATGCCACCCAGAAAATCGACTATCTCTGGTGTGGTTCCTAAATGGCTGCCTGCCATTTGCCACCACCAGACACGTTTATGGACACCAGGGTAGAGAGCCTCCACTCTCTGGGTCCAAAAACAAAGCCCATCCTGGGCAGAGGTGTCATGCCTCCTCTCCCAGGATGGGCTGGGTCCACGAAAGGGGAAACCTCAAAGGCCTGCAGCCTTTGGAAGCTGTCCCTGCCTATTGCTGCCCCCAGCAACTGGCTCCCATTGTTTCTAGCACCCACTTTGGGTGGGAGAATCGGCGGGAAAACCAAGCTAGGAAGAGAGGTGTACCCACCTTTGCCAACCCCACCCCTCAGGTGGGGGGGGGCGAGGTGAAGCACACAGCTCAGTCCCCTCCATCCTGAGATGAGGGGATTCAGCCAATTAGGGAGAGGGTCATGCATCCTCTCACACTGGAGGGTGGCATAATAAGGGGTGCACCCACCCCAAGGAAGGGACCCATTGATCCCTATCTGCACACCCCTTTAACGTTCCTAAATCTAGTATTTAGGGGCAACCCTGAACCTTGCCTCCTCAGATTCGAGGAAGAAAGAAGATGGACTGAAGAGCCGTGCTGACCCAGGAAGAAGAAGAGGACACCAACTGCTTTGGCCCTAGCCCCACCGGCCTGTCCTGTCTACGACCTGCCTACAGCAAGAACCCCACCGAGTCCAGCAGCCCCCAGAGCCCGGAGGACCTGCCCTGCAACTATCTTACAGACTCTGTGTCCCGTGAGCACCGGATTTGCTCAAGCAAAGCCTCACCTCCAGAATCCGGATTCCTGCTACTTCGCGTTTCTGCACCCGAATGCCCACAGCCCGAGTTTGAGTGGCCCACCACCACTAGGAGGTCTACGCAGCGACCCTGACCTGGGATCTGGTGATCTCTGACCTCCCTCAAGCCTCAAGACGACGCCTGCAGCCTCAACCTGAAGGGTCCCCGCGACTGGAGCTGGTAAGAAAACCCTGCGCCACAAGACACACCTGCACCAGACGCCCCACGGCCTTGGGTCGCCCAACTGACGGTGTCCCGGCATTCCCCAAGATCCCAACCTACCTCTCCAGCCAGTGGTCGCTTTCAGGAAGTCTCCCTGCCCAAGCCTGGAGCAACTTTGCAAAACCGAAGGTCTCCATTGAGAAGCACAGGGTCCCCCACGTCCTTTTGCACCCTCCACCCGGCCACCCCAGTGCCGCTGGTGGTGCAGCTCCTGTGCTGGTCATTGGACCCTGAAGTGCTGACCTTAACCCCAGGAGCTTTGTTCCCACACCCAAGTGGCCTGCTCGTAAGCAGTCCCTGACCGAAGTCCCTCTTAGCCCCACTGGCTAACATTGTGCCCCTTCACTCTGTACCCGGCCGCTTCAGTGCCGCTAATGGTGCAACTTGAGTGCCCCTCTAGACCTTGGGGAACCTTGGTCCTAACCCCCCAAACTCACCCTTGTACGTCGTGTACTTACCTGAGAAACCGCTAACACTTTTACCCATAGGAAACCGTGTTAAGAGATTTTGGGCCTAAAAATGTCTGTGCTGAACTGCAATTTTAAGCACAACTGCATTTCCTTGAACAGTCTTGCATTTTAAAGTATATTTTACTTACCTGTGCCAAGGCCTGCTACCTAATTGGTCTGGATTCTGTCTCTGAGTGTGTGCCATAAGAATTGATTGGGTGAATACAATAAATGCTTAACACACCCTCTGGATAAGCCTAACTGCTCCCCACACTACCGCAAAGAGAGCTGTTAGTACTTACCTAATTTAGCCTCTGCTATACCTCTGACGACTCCCTGGACTCTGTGCACACTATACCTTACTTTGGTATAGTATATACAAAGCCAGCTTCCTACATTATGGTTTCCTAAACACCTTTAGAAATTCAGTAACCTGTTGCCAAATTACTAAATCGTTTGAATACATTCGAAAAAAACACTTACTGGTCGCAAACCCTGCGATTTACCGGATTCACGATCAGTAAATGCATTTGTACATGTGATCCACTTTTCGCTATTATTAGGCTGAAAATGCAGAAATGAAATGTAAGCCTGATGACAAAGAAAATTAGGTAGAAAAGCCGGAGAACTACTTTGAAATGAAACAGTTTGACTTCCATGCACTACAAAAAGTTAGGAAAAGTTATTAAATGTTTATTCTGTTCAGTCCACATTTTAGAAAGGTTTTTTTAGCTTCTATTTTTTTATAACTTCTAAAAAGTTGCAATTTTCTGGTAAAAAACTGTAAAAATATCTTTCTTTTCACCACTCAGGTCAACTACTCTTTCAAAGTTAAAGGTCATTTATAAGTTGTTTTTAAAGTAGATATTGTTTTGTTACCGTTTTAAAGTTTGTAAGAAAAAGATTGTATTATCATATTATCTCAAATTATACTAGATATTCATAAATAGCTACCAACATTTGTAATGTTATAGAAGGTATTAAGCCTTTTTAAAAATCTTGTCACTTGTTTCTTATGTTTTTAAATAAACTGTTATAAACAACTGTTGTTTTAAAAAAAAATAGTTTGGAAGTGACTTAGTGCAGCAATATTACGTTAGCTTATTACAGTTGATCCCAGAGGCCACAATACCTGCTCTCAGAGCCAGCAGCCCAGGGGGAAAGGCAGGTCAGGTCACAGAGCATAATTAAAGCAGTTGTTTAAAGAAAAATGAAATGTTGCTTTCCTTTCTTCTACTCTGTTTTTCTAGCTTACAGTGACTAGCAGAAAGGAGATATTTATGGCAAAATGTTTCTTTTTTGCACTATAGAAAACCTAGAATCTTTCTGAATGTTTCTATACATTCCGAGCTATTGCAGTGTTTTTTAAACTGACATATTAAACGTATTCTCATCTTTTTTCAACAAATATTTTTTTGATGTGTTTATTTTTTCACTAGAGATTCTATTTTTAGTCTTCAGAATTGCAAACATGCACTCTCTTTCATATGAAAGAGCTACACACTAAAGATTTAAGTGGTTTGAGGGAAAGGTCATGGTGTGACCATGTATTATCTGGGATGATAAAGATATTGCAAGTCACTTCGGAATTCCAAGAGCTTATAAATGAACCTGGGCTTCTGCTTCGTTCCTCTACATCAGTGATACTCAAAGTACGTCCTGGGGGCCCCCTGGTCAACAGCAGAACTTGGCTGCTGTTTACTCGACATAGAACTAACATTACAAATATGTTAAATAAATGGGGAAGCATTTATTTAAAGGTTACAGAGAGGGAGTAACTAGGGTGTCTGGCATTGCTTAACTTTAGGAACACTCGTTTATAAAGACATCTTGCAGCAGGCTCTTCAAAATTCAAAAGTGTATTTCACTAACATGCAGAATCGTTTCACCTTAGTAAATCAGATTATATCAGTGCACAGAGAAGTATTTTTATTTAAAAGTGATAGTTTTCAAACATTAATTTAGAAACATTTATGCTCTCCCTCCCACCCTGGCAACAGTGCCAATAGTAAACTAAGAGGCAAGTCATTGTTATGTGCACCCATTGGGTGACCAGGGTTGCTAGTATACATGAATATTATAGTTTATTAAATAAAACACAGAAGAAAGTTTTGAACGGTTCACATCTTGGCGTCATGTATTTCGAGGCCCTCTTATATGTGATAATGCAGGGAAAGTAAAATAAAACAATTGCCTACTATCACACAATTTGGTCAAGTGGGAAGCCAGGATTGATCCCAGGTTTTCTGGTTCCACATTGTGCAATTCAATTCAGACAGTAGTTGTACATGTGTACATGTGTCGCATCGCCTACACAAAACTCCCCCCGCCGCCACACCCCGACCACCACCTTCTGGCATCAATGTGGCCCTCTGTCACACCACCAAACAAACCTTTTGGCCCCTGGGAAAATGTTTGTGAGTACCTATGCTCTACATGGTCATGGAACTCATTGGTGATTTTTAATTATAATGTTATACATTGGGTACTTTATCCTATAGATAAAAGTTAGATAGTACACTTATAAAATCCCTCCTATTTAAAACTCATCAATGACATATATTGTGAATTTGCTGAGACATGGTAAACATATCTACATTTATATCTGGCAAATGGCCCCATGTAATCTATGAGACCTTCAGACACGGGCCCTAACATAACTTTGCATGCTTGGATTTTTTGAGTCCAAGAATGCAATTTGCTTGACTGAATGGCTTATTGACTGAAGTGGACTTAGCATTTATTTAGACCAAAAATTGCTTTTAGTGTAGCATTTCAATGCCTTTTGGATGGCCTAGTTATGATTTTCCAAATATTCCCATTTCAGATCGGAGACAGATTTGGCTTTTTGGAGATTGTGGTCAGTATGGTGAGAAAGTCAGCTGTAATAAGGTGTGATCTTTTGGTGGCTGAGGAAGAAAGAAGAAGGACCGAAGAGCCGTGCTGACCCAGGAAGAAGAAGAGGACACCAACTGCTTTGGCTGCAGCCCCACCGGCCTGTCCTGTCTACAACCTGCATACAGCAAGAACCCCGCCGAGTCCAGCAGCCCCCAGAGCCCGGAGGACTTGCCCTGCAAACATCTTACAGACTCTGTCTCCCGTGAGCACCAGATTTGCTCAAGCAAAGCCTCACCTCCAGAATCCGGATTCCGGCGACTCTGCGTTTCTGCACCCGAACGCCCACAGCCCGAGTTTGAGTGGCCCACCACCACTAGGAGGTCTACGCAGCGACCCTGACCTGGGATCTGGTGATCTCCGACCTCCCTCAAGCCTCAAGACGACGCCTGCAGCCTCAACTTGAATGGTCCCCGCGACTGGAGCTGGTAAGAAAACCCTGCGCCAGAAGACAGCCCTGCACCCGACGCCCCACGGCCTTGGGCCGCCCCACTGACGGTGTCCCGGCATTCCCCAAGATCCCAACCTACCTCTCCAGCCGGTGGTCGCTTTCAGGAAGTCTCCCTGCACAAGCCTGGAGCAACTTTGCAAAACCAAAGGTCTCCATTGTGAAGCACAGGGTCCTTGGTGATTTTTAATTATAATGTTATACAGTGAGTACTTTATCCTATAGATAAAAGTTAGATAGTACACTTATAAAATCCCTCCTATTTAAAACTTTCTGCACCCGAACGCCCACAGCCCGAGTTTGAGTGGCCCACCTTGGCAACAATGCCAATAGTAAACTAAGAGGCAAGTCAGTTGTTATGTGCACCCTTTGGGTGACCAGGGTTGCTTGTATACATGAATATTATAGTTGATTAAATAAAACACAAAAGAAAGTTTTGAACGGTTCACATCTTGGCGTCATGTATTTCAAGGCCCTCTTATATGTGATAATGCAGGGAAAGTAAAATAAAACAATTGCCTACTATCACACAATTTGGTCAAGTGGGGAAGCCAGGATTGATCCCAGGTTTTCTGGTTCCACATTGTGCAATTCAATTCAGACAGTAGTTGTACATGTGTACATGTGTCGCATCGCCTACACAAAACTCCCCCCGCCCCCACACCCCGACCACCACCTGCTGGCATCAATGTGTCCCTTAGTCACACCACCGACCAAACCTTTCGGCCCCCTGGGAAAATGTTTGTGAGTACCTATGCTCCACATGGTCATGGAAATCCTTGGTGATTTTTAATTATAATGTACCACAGTGGGTACCTTATCCTATAGATAAAAGTTAGATAGTACGCTTATTAAATCCATCCTATTTAAAACTCATCAATGACATATAATGTGAATTTGCTGAGACATGGTAAACATATCTACATTTATATCTGGCAAATGGCCCCATGTAATCTATGAGTCCAAGAATGCAATTTGCTTGACTGAATGGCTTATTGACTGAAGTGGACTTAGCATTTATTTAGACCAAAAATTGCTTTTAGTGTAGCATTTCAATGCCTTTTGGATGGCCTAGTTATGATTTTCCAAATATTCCCATTTGAGATTGGAGACAGATTTGGCTTTTTGGAGATTTGTGGTCAGTAGGATGAGAAAGTCAGCTGTAATAAGGTGTGATCTTTTGGTGGGTGAGACTTGTGGGCTGCCCAAATTGCTTACATATTTCTTTGGTTTGTACAGGTGTCTTTGCACTAAATGTGTGTGGTTAGTAGGTGATCATAGAAAGTGCTTTTGGAGGCCTTAATAGACAATTGCATAATTGGGCTATATTGAGTGTATCATCAGAGTTCTGTTTTAACGTGTTGTTGTAAGGTGGTGTGTAATATGTCTTGGGAGGCAGTGCTTTTGTGATCATGTTGATTGATATCTATCTTAAATGCTTTTCTGCATCTTGCGCCCTACTAAATCATGTAAAAGCATATACTCAGGACTACCAGGTGTGAAACCCTAAATTCCTTCTGCTTCTTCTTTTAGAAACTACCGGCTGTTCCGCTACACAGCGTACCGGCAGCTGACGAGGTGGTGCTGGGGGATGCTGGGAAACAACATCCGTAAGGAGCTGCCGGCCTGTGCCATAACCGCCATCCGCAACACTTTCCCTTTTGGTTTTTCACACTTGTAGATTAATTTTGAAACATTTTGTATTCATATTTGGTACAGTTTACAAAATCCAATAAAAAGAAATTTATCTAAGTTGCACTAATCTCCAGTTTCCCTCAAAAATCCTTTATTGCAAAAAGTTGGATAACATGGTTGTGTAACAGAGTTAAGAGCAGTATTGGTGAGCAGGGACTCTAGTGATTAAGTTAATTCGCGTATTATACCTTCCACCAGTGAGACTGCTCTGAGAATGCTTTGGCACAATGTTCTATGTTCCTTATTTATTATGCCTTGAGTGGTGGGATTCTAGAGTGAGCCAGTAATATTCTGGCTGGCAGGGGTAGACCATGCTTAGGTCACTTGCTGAATAAAATCTCTCTTTTCTACAAGTTGGAGTCATGTGGTTACAACATAATTTTGACGGCGAGTTACAGCCAGCACAGCATCCAGCAATCCATGAGGTGGTTTTAACGTGGTATAACCAACTAAGTCTACTCATTTTCAGTGTGTTTCTTGCTCTTTACTTAGTTCCTGGTGACTCTTCGCATAAAAAGGAAGTGCCTTTATAGACACAGATACACTCTGCCATCTGTGTTCAAAGTCAATGAGTGCATGATGTAGCTCAACTGATCACTTCCCATGGAGCTCAGACCACCAACGGCAAACCCACGGCACAGACATAACACAGCTCAACTAACTATGGCCAATGGTGCTCACACCACTGCGACAGTGAACTCACAGGCAGCAACCAATCTACATCGCCAATTTATTTGTTATTTTACACTTCAAAGCTACTGTTACTCACTGTATCGTCCCCAGCCTGCTCTCTTTCTCTGACTCTTGCGCTATTACATTGTTAAGTTTCCTAATAAAGGAATGGCCCTTTGGAATGACCTTAGAGGGAATGAAATCGATAGATTACAACACAGAAAGACCATTCCAGACCAGTTTATACATTATCTCTCTACTTTTGTAATGCTATTGCTGAAAAATAATGCTTGCTTTAGGATAGTTATATTGCACCATAATTAAACTGAATATCACAATCAAATACATTTGGTTTGGAGTGTAGGAGTTTCCAGACAGTGCATTCATATGAAATGTTCAACTATAATCCCACCACCAATATTCTTGATTCATCCAGGCAACCCACCAGTGGAATGGGAAAAGTGGGTGGACATGTTTGAACAAAACTATTTAGAATGCATGGATGGGCTAGACTTTTGTCTCAACAAAAAGAGAACATTATAACTTAATTAACTTGGAAAAGTAATACAGTGTGAATTCAAATACAGACAGCTGGCTTTGGAACAAGATGTCCAACCAATTCTGAATGCCTATAAGGAAGTGAAAAGAGATTAGAAATAAGACATCAACCTAGTCATGATCTCAATGTTGGAGAGGCTGTAGATGAGTTTGTTTCTAGGTTACATGGACTGTCGATAAAGTGTCAGCTTGGGGTTATGACGGATGAATTGATTAGTGATAAATTAATAGTACAGTGTTGAAGCAAGGACATGCAGGAGCAATAAAGGGCAACGAAAAATCCCACAGTGAAAGATGCTATAGAGACAGCGAAGCTAGTCAAGCAATCAGAATATTGATTGAAGGAGAAAACATATGCGTTTTGGTGGAAATCTAGCATGTGTAGATATGAGAAAATGGGTTGTAAATAAGAGTGAAGGCAAAGTGTTTCTTTTAGTAACAGTTGCAATCCCAGAAAGACCATAACTACTTCATATCTTACAGTAAGATGTGTGGTAGATGTGGTAGTAATTACCATTCCTCAGATTCAAACAGCTGTTACATTTAAGCAGGGAAAACAGGAAATGTGGATGGAAAGGTAATTTCATGTAACTGTGTAGAGAGAACAATAGGGGTAAGTTTTTGGTGTATGAGACGATACTCTGATTGGATCATTGAGATTAGATAGAATAGAAATTTGCCTAGCACCGTAATGGTAAGTTTCAATTTTATTAAGGATACAAAGGCGAGTATTATGCTAAGTCTCTCTTCGCTTTATGTCTTAACAAATTTCATAGCAGCCCAAAAGACAAAAACTCAAAGTAAAACATCAATCAATCAATCAATCACGGCATTTATAGAGCGCGCTACTCACCCGGGAGGGTCTCAAGGCGCTGGGGGAGGGGGTAAGTTACTGCTCGAACAGCCAGGTCTTGAGCTGCTTCCTGAAGGCGAGATGGTCCTGGGTTCGCCGAAGGTGAGTGGGGAGGGAGTTCCAGGTCTTGGCCACCAGGTAGGAGAAGGATCTTCCTCCGGCGGTGGTTCTGCGGATGCGTGGTACGGTGGCGAGGGCGTGGCTGGTTGATCGTAGCTGGCGTGTGGGCGTGTAGAAGGACATGCGGTCGTTGAGGTACTTTGGGCCCAGGTCGTGGAGGGCCTTGTGTGCGTGGGTGAGGAGTCTGAACGTGATTCTCTTGCTGACGGGGAGCCAGTGCAGGTCTTTCAGGTGTACGGTGATGTGGCTGTGTCGGGGGATGTCCAGGATGAGTCGTGCGGAGGCGTTCTGGATGCGCTGGAGTCTCTTTTGAAGTTTGGCTGTGGTTCCGGCGTAGAGGGTGTTCCCATAGTCCAGTCGGCTGGTGACGAGTGCCTGGGTGACGGTCTTCCTGGTTTCAGTGGGGATCCATCTGAAGATCTTGCGGAGCATGCGCAGGGTGTTGAAGCATGAAGATGAGACGGCGTTGACTTGTTTGGTCATCGATAGGGAGGAGTCCAGGATGAAGCATCAACTCCCATGAACCATAGGGAGATCCACAACATCATAGTCCTTTTACAGTGTCCATTATTCTCTCATATAGTCCCTTCACACTGTCATCTCCTCCTCTTTCTTCGCGCGAGTTACGCCAAGAGCCCATTCACTGGTCCTGTTTCGAACCGTCGTTTCCTAGAAAAATAAAGATAACATAAGGGACCGAGCCAAAACCCGTTGAACATACGATTGTCAACATTCTGTTATTGAAAACTGAAAACTCACAAGAATGGCCGTTAAAACTAGTTAGCAAGAACTCATAACTCATGAACGAGTTACTTACCACCATACGGGGAGGGTCCGCACCAAAGGCATTCCTGGCGGGATAATCCTCGCCTCCGTATCCTTAATAGAATTTAAACTTACCGTTACGGTGCTAGGCAAAGTTCTATTCTATGTCAGGACCGGAGGCTCAGATTATGCTAGTTTAAAGCTTACTTACCACTAACTGAGCGACCTCTATTACGGGTTTGAAGTCAAATCTCTTGAAGGTCGAGTCCGAGGACCAATCCGCTGCCCGCATCAAGTCCTCCAGACGAGCCCCCAAGGAAAAAGCTTTTGAGGCCATGGCACCCTTTGCCAAATGTGCTCCAAATTGCTTCGTGTCAATGCCCGCTTCCTGCATGACCCAACGCTCCCACCTGGCTATAGTGGGGGAAGAGACAGCCTTGTGGGGCTTCTTTAGGGCAATAAGTAACTGGTGTTCGCCCGGAGGAAGGAACTCTTGAGTCAGCTCTTCATACGCCTTGAGGCAGCCTACGACACACAATTTTGGAACATCCGGAAATGCCGGGTATGAGACCGTGCGAGTGAGTGATTTGGTGCGACGTCCCACCGTGAAAACCATCCCATCCGGGGGAAAAACTCTTGCGGAAATGTCCAAGGCTCTCACATCCGAAACCCTCCTGCAGGAGACCAAACATAGCAGCATTGCCAGCTTAGCCGAGAGTTCTTTCACAGACATGTACTTATTCGGTTGCCAGGATAGAAAGAGATTCAAGACCAGGTTGACGTCCCATAAGGAAGAGTAACACGGCTCTGGTGGCAAGGAGAGGCGAATACCCTGCAGCAATCTGCAAATGAAAGGATGCTCCCCCACAAGTGCCCCATCTACCGGAGCATGACCCGCGGAAATTGCCGATCTAATTGCATTGATTGAGCGGTACGCCAAGCCTTCCGTTGCCAGAGCAGCCAAAAAATTCAAAATCTGGATGACGTCTGCCGCCACGGGATCCAGGTTCCTCCAAAGACACCAACGAACCCATCCAGCCCAGGCGGAACGATAACGTTTGGTGGTGCTGTCCACCCACACCTTTGACAAGAGGTGTTCAGCCAGTTGTGATAGGCCTGGGAGCGACCAGCATTGCCTGAAAGTCGCCAGGCCATCAACAGCAGGGAACGAGTGAGGTGGTGTGGCACTAGGTCCGGGTTCAGAAGTAGATGAGGAAACTGGGGGAGTCGGATTGGAGAATCCCAAGAAAGATCCAGTAGAACCAGAAACCAAACTTGCGACCTCCAAAACAGAGTCACCATTACCACCTCCGCCTCCTGTCGACGGATCTGGGCCGCCGCTCTCGTGATCATTGAGAACTGAGGAAAGGCATAACCTTTCTCCTGACCCCAATCCTGGAGCAAGGCATCCGTGGCCGCGGCCAACGGATCCGGCCTCAAACTGAAAAACCGCAGCACTTGATGATCGAGACGCGATGCAAAGAGATTGGCCGAAAACGGTCCCCACAGATCCGACAGCCATTGGAAGACCTGTGGGTCCAGCTTCCACAGGCTGGAGTCGTGCAGGTGTCTCGAGTGCCAATCCGCAACCTGGTTGACTTGTCCCGGAAGGTATTCTGCCGTCACCGAGATGTGATGAGCTAGACAAAAATCCCCAAAATCTTTTGCCAGGTTCGCCAGGGTCCGGGATTGAGGGCCCCCTAGATGGTTGACGTACCGGACCGCAGAAATGTTGTCCATCTTGAGAAGGACACAATACTGAACCTTGTCCCTGGTCCAACAACGGACGGCGAAAGACCCTGCCAGGAGTTCCAGGCAATTGATGTGAAGGGCTTGTTCGTCTAATGACCAGACTCTGCCAGTGGAGAATCCCCGCAACGGGCGCCCCACCCGGTCCTGCTGGCGTCGGACACTATGATCAGATCTGGCACGGAGCCGAAAATCGCCCGGCCGTTCCATGCTTCCATGTGGGTCAGCCACCATGCTATTTCCTCCCTTGCTTCCGAAGTAAGTGGCACTGTATGGGAATAAGACAGACCCTTTCGCAAATGAAATGCCTTCAGCCGCTGGAGGGCCCGATAGTGCAGGGGCCCCAGGAAAATTGCCTGGATGGAGGAAGAGAGAAGTCCCACCAGCCGGGCAATTTGCCTGAGCGACGTGCGAGGTTTAGCCATGGTCTGTCGCAACTTGTGGCGGATCTTGGCCATCTTTCGAGATGACAGGCTCAAGCAAGATTGGATCGAGTCCACGATGAAACCAAGAAAGGTCACCCTCTGTGAAGGAATGAGGACCGACTTCGGCTCGTTGATGACGAACCCCAACTCCTGTAGAAGGTTCACCACTTGTTGGAGCTGAGCGGTCAAAGTCCTGGAGCACTGCGCCATGAGGAGAATATAGTCTAAATATACGATCATGCGTATGCCCTGCGCTCTGAGAAACTCCACCACCGGGTGGAGCACCTTGGTAAAACACCATGGTGCAGAGGAAGAACCGAACGGAAGGGAAGTAAGTTCGTAGACCAGGTCTTTCCAACAGAACTGCAGAAAACGCCTATGAGGGGGGTGTATCGGAACCACCAGATAGGCGTACTTTAAAACTAGCCGCACCATCCAGTCCAAAGGAAGTAGGACACACCGAAGGAGATGGATTCCCTCCATCTTGAAGTGGCGGTATACCAACCACCCGTTGAATTCCCGGAGGTTGATAACCGGCCGACAACCGCCGTCGGGTTTGTCCACTAGAAAGATATTGCTCAAGAAACCGTCGCGATGAAGAACCGATCGACAAATGGCCCCTTTGCGCAGGAGCACGGAGACCTCCTCGTCGATCAGGTCTGCATCGTGAGTTGTGAAGCAAATAGGTCAAGGGTGGTTCTCCTGCAGAGGGTGGTCGTAGAACTCTATATGAAAACCCTGTACAGTTTGGAGGACCCATGCATCTGAAGTTATAGAAAGCCATGCGTCCAGAAAGTCTGCCAACCGACCCCCAATGCGGACCGGAGCAGAAGGTATAACACTTACCGGTTGAATTGCCACCTCCGGCGTTATTCTTGAAGCCTCCTCGGCCTCCTCTGAACCGCTGGCCCCTGGTGGGGTAGAAGTTGGCATAGTTGGCGCTGGCATTGTACTGACCGCGTCCGGAGCTTTGTCCCTTGGGGGGATTCTGTTGGAAGCCACGGCTGACTGAGCGGCCCCTGCCTCAACCGGCCCCATGGAAAACTCGCTGGTTGAAAACTCGGTGGATATTGGATTGCACCTTATCCAAGGAGGTAAAGGTCACCACAAATTTACCGAGTTCCTTAACAAAGGGGTCCCCAAAGAGACCACCCTGGGCCACTGCGCCCGCCTCCGAGGAGGCCAAGTCCCCGAGCTTAGGGTCCAGTTTTATTAGTAACGAGCGATGCCCCTTCGTTGACAGAGCACAGTTAGCATTGCCCATGAAAATAATGGCCCTCTGTGCCCAGTTAGACAGCACTTCAGGCGATATAAGGGATCCAGAAACCTTGGCCTCCTCCGCCATGTCCAAGATTTTAGTCATAGGACCAATGGCGTCAAGAAGCTTATCTTGGCATGAACGCCAAGATCTGTCAATGCCTTTACGTGGATCCTTCATATATTAAGCTAAGAACGTGGCCATTTTTGAGTCCAGCTCTGGGGTAAAAGCAACTTTGCTCTCAAGGATGGGTCTTGGGCACTCCACTTTAAGGCAGCGCCGGGCCTCCTTCTCAAGGGGTTTGCGGAGACGACCGGCGACAAACTTTGCCACCTTGTCCCCGGGCGTCCAAGCAGCAGACCGTGGGTGGACTATCTCGTCCGGGTCCAGCATGACTGAATCCTCCCCTTGGGCAGAGGGAGAAGTGAAAACAGAGTGCCAGGGGCATGAAGGGACCCGCCTCGTCATCCGAATCTCCCGGGGAGTCCTCATCGGGCTCAGGGGAAGCCGGCCCAGGAGTCCCAGGGGGTTCCAGAGCAGCCAATGGGGTTGGTAGAGTGGGATTCCCTTGGGCCAAAAAAGCGCTCTTAAGGGGTGCAAGCGCGTCCTTGTCGACCCCCTCTGTGCATTTCTTTTTAGGTGGAGGGGGTTCGTCCCCCGCGGGGGCAGGAGCGGAGCCAGGGAGCTCTGCACTGGCCTGCTTCAATTTTGCACACTCCTGGACAATCCTGTCAGACAGGCGTTGCTCCATAGGCCCAACCACCTCATGGACCACTCTATAGATGGAGGAATCAACAACCTCAAAAAATTCATCGTCCCATTGCATGTATGCCTGGGACCCTTCCTCCTCAAAAGTACAATTCTGAGCCTACATTATTTTACAGAAAGGCAGGCCAAAATATATATCCTTCCAGAAGGCTTTGTTGAAGCGCAGATACGCTTAATATGTATAATACAGCTGGGGAACCCAGACAATGACAGGCGCAGACCAAAGGTCCACAATAGGGCTTGCACAACCCAATCGCACAGAAACAGCCCTCAGCTATTGCTGACAGGGCTCTGCTGCCCAGCCGTGCTCTTGAACGAGGCTAAAACCTCTTACAAACACTGGTGCAATTATACGCCCTCAGGCGTCACCGCGGGCTCACCCGCAATACAGACCCCAGTCGGGGCGTTCAAAATGAGGAGAAAATGCAGAGAATACAGACCCGGTTAACCTGGCGTTTATGTGGCAGCAATGGACAAGGCTCCGTCAGCGCGTCTCCTGCAGTGCGGTCTCTCCGATTTGAAGAGACGCGTGCAGCGGGAGCAGCGAGACGAGACAGTCCGCCTAGCGGGCTTCCAGAGCACCGCAACAACAATGGCGCCGGCCGCGTAAGGAGCGCAACGGCGTTCTCGCAGCCTGGGGATCTGAAAAACAAAGCGCAAGCACTGCGTCAATACAGGAAGAAGTTAATATGCCATTAACATTCCCCTGGGGGGCGCTTTTGAACGTGCGCCTCCGCGGGGAAAAAACCTCACAATCAACAATTAAATCCGTAGAACAAGGAAAACACACTTAACTGGCTGCGAAACAGCGAAGAAAGAGGAGGAGATGACAGTGTGAAGGGTCTATATGAGAGAATAATGGACACTGTAAAAGGACTATGATGTTGTGGATCTCCCTATGGTTCATGGGAGTTAATGTTTTACTTTGAGTTTTTGTCTTTTGGGCTGCTATGAAATTTGTTAAGAAATAAAGCGAAGAAAGACTTAGCATAATCTGAGCCTCCGGTCCTGACATAGAAATCTGTGTGCAGGTAATAACACTGAAGATTGGGGCAGGAAATGCAGGCCGAAAGCCGAATTTAAGATCAGAGGAAAGCTGGTAGATTCTGGTTCAGAATACACAATTATTTGTAAAATATGTTTCAAGTGGAGTGGCCAACTGTCAGGTTATTAGCGATAGATAAATTCAGGTGGGTATTAAGGTGAGGAGATAGACATTATAAGATATGTGCCCATAAGGATAGAATTTCAAGATAGACAAGTTGATGGGAAAGTATATGTAGCAGAGAGTAGACCGCCAATTTTAGGGTGGGCCCACCAATATGATTTACACATAATAATTGATTCCAGAACGTTTAACCACATTATAGTGGTAGAGGATTATTCTGTGGAAAATAAAGAGTCAAATCCATTACCTACTTTCATAACTACGGAAGGCACTTTCAAGTTTACTAGTATGCCTTTTGGATTATCGTCGGCAGCAAGTGTCTGCTAGAGGAAGAAGACAGAACTTTTCAGAGGGTTGGGTAATGTCATCTAGTCAGCAGAAAGCCACATTCTATCTCTGAAACAAATTTAGACAGAGTTGCTGAGGCTGGGTTCACAGTGAGAAAAGTAAAGTATAAATTCACGGCTGAAGAGATTGAATATTGTCTACTGAAGGAGTGAGTTCAAAAATGGAACTTGTGAGAGCCATAATGTTAGCTCCTACCCCGCAAGATCAACTGAGATCATTCTTTGGTCTCATAGAATATTATGCAAAAGTAATGTACAGCTGGGATATTAATTCCGTTCGACGCCAAGCATTAGACCATAATAGCATTAGATGCCTGTGCAATGGGGACAGGAGCAGTACTATCCCAAATACACTGAAGATCAGAGAAAACTGTTGCCTTAGCCTCTCGTTTGCTGACAGAAACTGAATGGAAGAGACACTGGCAGTAGTGTGGCGTGTGGAATATTTCAGAACCTATACTTGTGGCCTTCAAATTCGCCTTCACACCAACCATTAATCTTTGGTAAAAGTGTTGTTACTGAGGAGAGAGCTGCCAAGAGCACCACTAGAATAGCTATATTGGACTGCCTCCTAGAATATGTTTATACAGTCAAACATCCCAGGTTAGTGCAATGTGCAAGCCAACTTAGTTACTGATGGATTGGGAGAATATGTGACGTTACAACGCGTTCCATTTCAACGCGGTACGTTACATCGCAGTTATTACAACGCAAGTCGTTACAACGACTTGCGCTGGAGGGCGCTGGACTTAGGAATAGTATGATTTACTATTCCAACTCCAGTCTACGCACAGTAGGGAAGGTGTTGGAATAGTAAATCTTACTATTCCTTAGTCTAGAGCGCCATCCAGCGCAAGTCGTTGTAATGACTTGCGTTGTAATGACTGCGATGTAAAAGCATCGCGTTGTAACGACCGCGTTGTAAAGGTCGTTTCCCGGATTGGGAGGACGTTGACAAGCTGTATAAGCTTAGCAAAGGGAAGGAGCTGTGGTGAGTGTTGGTGACATGGTTGAATGGATTCAAAGTCATGAGTGGTTCTAGGAAATGAGAGTTGATGAGGTTTTGAGTAGTGTTGGGAAATTAAATGAGAAAGCACTGTACCATGTATGTTACCCCATATTTTAAGGATTTTAAGAAGTTACCCTTATACGCTGATAAGGAATGAGAGGTTGGATTACGTTAGAATGTGTGAGTTTGCACATGAGGTGCACTTGGGTCAGACTTTAACCAAGAGCAGACTCAGGGCCGGATGTATGAAAATAGGACTAGAGATTACCTAATTGCGATTTTTTGTGAACCGCAATTAGGAAATCGTTATTCCTAATGTATGAAACTCTTTTGAATTTCATTTGCGATTCGTAGTTGGTTGCAAATAGACCTAAGGTCTTGAATATTAATGAGAGAGGTCTCAATTAGCGACCCACTACGATTTGCTGCCATCACAGAGACAGCATACCACCATGTCTGTGACTACCTTTAAATAAAGCAGTATTTTTTTTTAAACGCAGCTGTTTTCTTTAAAGGAAAATGGGCTGTGTTTAAAAAGAAAAAAATGAAACTTTGAAGTTTCATTTTTTAAGAGCAGGCAGTGGTCCACTGCATTCTTTAAAAAAATATTTTGCCAACCATTCTCAAAGGGTAAGGGGTTTCTTGGGTAACCACCATTTTCAAACGACTATATATTGCAAATGTTTTGCGACCCCATTTCGGTCGCAAAATATTTGTATATACCATTTAATTTACCATTAGGAAGGGACGCCCTCAACATGCCCCTTCCAAATACCGAAAGACAAATCCCAAATTTCAATTTGGTAACAAGTTACTGAATCACAATGAGGGCTTTGTACATCCCAAAAGGAATTGTTGCTGTCGCAAATGTCCCAATTCTGCGAAACAGGCCGTTTGCAACAACAAAAATGCTTTCTACATCTAGCCAAAAAGAGAAGCGTTTTGGTGGCCTGATATAGATGTGTCTTGGGTGGAATGGTGTGTGGGGTGCAGAAGAAGAGAAAAAAGGTTAAGGCTCAGTAAACAGTCTCTGATGGTAAAGATATGAGATCCTGTTGAGATGTGCCATAGGTTGTGTGCAGACTTTATTGGTCCCATGCCAGACTTTAGGAGAGAATTGAGGTTTGCCATAGTAATGGTTGTTTGTGTGTGAAATTATTGCTAAAATTGCGATGAATACCTTAAAATATATCTTTGGAGAAGAAAGTAGTGCATCCATCTATACTCACTGCTGATGATGGCACCTAGTTGACAGCATCTGAGATGAAAAAAATATATGTTTCTTCGTGGGATAAGCATTTGAGTACTGCGCTATAGAATCTACAAGCTAATGTATTAGCAGAACTGACCAACTACATAGTTAAGGAGGCAATCCAGTTAGTGCAAGCCAACAGGTCTGATGTTGAATGGATGGTCTCTGACTTGGTGTGAGCAAACACAAAGAGATGATGGACGGTGCGCTGAAACTTTTCAGACACTCACCCCCAGTCACAGATCCGGGTTGAATCCATCATCATTCTTTAGCTCACTTCGCCACCTCAGTTCAGACCCAGCTATTATGCAAATCAGTCTTGACCCTGTGCCTCATGGGAACAATCCAGCCCAAACTGCCAAACCAGGTCTTCCCTGAACCGGAAACAAGCATCCTGAGACCAGTTTCTGGGTAACACCCTTCATCAGCCAGGCTAACTTGAATCCAGTGACAAAGTGAGCAAGGGACCCACGTCTGGGCATACCCTGCCAACTTAGGGCGAACAAAGCAAACACAAAGAGATGATGGACGGAGCGCTGACTTGGTGTGGGCTTATCACACAACTATGAATGGGGTAAAAGAAAGTCAACTCTTTTCATAATGAGAGGGAGGATGCCAAGCACAAGGATGGTCCCTGCATGCTTGAAAGATTTGATAGGGAATTGTGATACTGTGCAAAGTAGCGAAAAAACAAGAATAAGAGTATTCGAGGAGACTGAGTCAAAATGAAGTCAGGTCACATGCGAAAAGAGCTTAACCAAATTTTGAGGCCCATTCAAAGTCAAAGAAGCACATGATTTGTTTGTGATTTTTACGAATGGTGAAAAATTAAACTACATGAAAGTAGCTTTGTGTGAGAAAGAGGAATGTATGGAAGATAAGAGGAAGGGAGGAAGGGTGTAGCAGCTTCATGATAGTAGGAGATGAGGAGGTATTTAGTAGACCAAGAATGGGAGCAAATGTGAGAACTCAAGATTTGAATGTGAATTTAGCTGGTGGAAATGGTAGGAAGGGTGTGATTCTGAGACATAATGGCTTGGGAGAAAGAGCTGGATTTGATCATGCAAGGAACAGGACGCGTCAAGCATATAATATAGTATTCTGTCACTTGACTAGTTTCACTGTTATTTCTTATGTTATGTTCTGTGTTCCTTGCTTCCTATGCCCTGATTGGTGGGATTCCACTGTGAGTTAGTTGTATGCTGGCTGGCAGGGGAAGACCACACTCGGGACCCTTGCTGAATGAACTCTCCTTTTTTTCTACAAGTTCTTACAACACATGGCTGAACAATCACAGTTTCAAAAGCAACCTGAGTTAGTGAAAGTGTTGTATAATGGGATCTTATGATCTTTTTGAATTTTTAAGTTAAAAAGCTCTCCTAAATTGTTCCGGGATGTTGTGAAAAAATGTATTCCCAAAAAGTGTATGAAAAAGGTAAGGCTTTCCTTTCACCAGGAGGAGATGTCATATAATAAATTACTTCTACTGATAGTACATATTCGTACTGTCCTATTACGGACAAATTGGTATGCTACCACCAACTGACAGGACCAGAAACTGTTTCTCGAAAGTGTTATTCTGAGTAGCATGCAGTCACACATATGTGCATGTATGATATGCAATCCTTGTTATTCCCACATGGGTGTTTGCACACTCAGAAGTTCATTTTGTCAACAGTGTAAACTGGAACTTGGTTAGCATAAATATGTTTTCATCAATCAGTGCCATAACCAGACTTGCCGGCTGGTTATGATGTCCTTGGCCAATTGTTACACTGTGTGGTAGAATAAGATCCCTCTCTCAGTATAGTGGTCTAGGCTTTATGAAGTAGATCAGGCTCCCGCTTCTTGGTAGGCCTGAGGAGGTCAAGTTTCTCTACGCTCGGTAACTCAGATTCGATGTATGGGGTGGGTGGAGGGGTAAGCTATCCTCCTGCAGGTTCTAATAATCCCATACAGGTAAACAGCGTTTTCAACAGCATCGGTCAACCAATGGCAGTTGGGTCTACCTTCTGTACAGTACTGCAAGAGTTGAGAATCAGGGTAACTGTCCAATTAGTCTGAACATCATCTTCAGTGGGTAGAACTCCCATTTCACTAGTACTCAACAAACAAAAACCAGGAGCACAGTCCTTCACCCTCACCCATAGACACATTCACGGCTCATCCACTGGGTTATCCTACAGTCCTCTGAGAATCCAGCAGTGGGGCAACAGGACATTGCCTATAAACCGGTAGTCCATCTCACCCGTCATCAGCTTCACCAGACTCTCCAGGGTCCCTCAACTCCAAAGGTCAATGGGCCAACTGGGCTAGTGAAGAGATTCCCAACATGCTCATCCTTCTTTCTTCCAGAAATCTTTATTGGCATCAGTCAGCGCCATACTAAAAGTACATGGCCTTGGCACATTGCACGCTGTCAGATCCGTCCCTTCACAGAGGAGACCTTTGTGATTCTAACCCTAAGGCAGCTACCTCCCAAGACGCTGTGGTATGAGGATCCTAATAAGTACTGCAGTACCAATTCAAATGGTGAAGAGTGCAGGGATTATGAGGATATAGATCTTACAAGAAAAACCTGACCAGTACTTGCAGTGGTGCAGCCAGCTCTATCGCATCTGCCTAAAAAAACCTTATGGCCTCATTGGCATTCATTCCCATTAAATTAACCCCTTCACATTAAACAGCACATTCTGAACCATACTTAGAAAGTTTGGAAGAACTTAGATTTAAGCTGGCCATGCCCAGTCTGTGGACAACATCTATAGAGCACCAAAGATAATTCATTGTTTTTATCTACAAACTATCCAGTTTAGTCTTCTAGAACTATTTGATCTGAAACAGTTTGTCATTCTCCAGACATTCAAAATAGCGATTATACCTCAGGTAAGTTCAACAAGATTAGTGTAGACTGGGGATTTAAATAACTTACACTTTCATGTTCTGCTGCTCTTAGACCACAGATAATGCCTTAGATCTGGCACCTAGCAGATCACTAGGATCCAATTTTGGGAGATAAGCATTTTGGTGACTATGGATTAATTGGAGAGCTTATTGTGCTCCCATTATGTGACAGACCAGATGCATCCCACTGAATTAATTCAGTGCTCTAGAAGGCAATCAGCTTGGCTCCTAAAACATTTCAATCATGGAGCAGGTCAAATGTGATCATATGTCCTGAACATTGCCCTCTCACATCCTCATCATGGCTTCACTTATTTGGAGAGTGGTGAGGGTGAGCCCAATGCCTTGCCAATGAGCATGCAAATCTCCCCCCCTCGCGTTAGGTCGCGCGCACACCGAAGCGGTCGACCGGGAGCTAGCTGCCGGCTGAGAAACGCTGGTCAAGGATCAGGAAACACGATGATGCCGGGTGCTGCAGCTGAGAAAGAGGCGAGAGCGGCAGATATCTAATGCTGGCCACCGTGAGGAAAACAGAGCAGAACAGATGATGACGATGAGAGCGGTGCTGAGTGTAGGAAGTCACCAGGCACCTTGCTGAGGTAAGGGGGTCTTTTTCCGTCAAGGAGTCGTCCTGAGAGACCAGTCCTGCCCAGCTGGGGGTCCTTGAACAGGTGTACCCTATTAGTTGAACCTTATTGTTTCCCTGGTTGCTCCCCAGTGGTTAAGTTCTCCTCTGCAAGCCTGCCAGCAGTTTTTATGACTTTCAACGAGTTCCTATGTGTATATAGCTGTAAGCATATCTGGAACTTCCCTGCATGTTTGACAAATAAAGATAAAAAATAGAGGAAAAAAGACAAGGAGTAAATTGTTTTTCTACTGGATGGGCAAAGTATGCGACAAATGGTTTTGAGGTGAGCAGGAGTAGAAGTTGGAGCCTCAGCTTTGAGTCCTTCAACCGTAGTTCAGAGGGCTAAGAGGATAGCAGCGCAAACGTGTATCCTCGCAGTGAGGAGAGAGAAGAACTCTGTAAAAAAAAAGTGGAGCAATAGATAAATCAATTGAGCAGCTATCCCCAGGTCTGTCGACTAGTGCGGGCTCTTCCCCTGCACTGGCTTCAACAGGGTCCCCCATAGAATTAGCCGCCAATGATATGGACTCTATGGATTCTAGGGCAGAAGCTGTCTTGGTACCTGAGTCTGATAATATCTTGAATTTGTTGAGGATGGGAAATCCACAGGCCATCAGTAATTCGCAAAATATTCAGAGCATTGGAATTGTGCCAATAGTTACATTTACTGGTTCTGAGGAGGGGAATGTGGCTGATAATGCTCATAAAGACTACACACTATTCACAAAAAGTCGCAAACTATTGGCGGAAGGTTCAATTTGCCTCTCCAAAGGACAGGATTCAGGCGAAGTATTGTCTAGCGACCCTGTGGTTCTAGCTCCTATGGAAATTTTGGCAGGGCAAAATATTGATCCAATGGGGGAAATGGCAGTAGGAAAAGTCCCAGCTGTACTCCCCCGAGATTCAGATGTATTGGGTACCATAGGTCTATTGCAGGGGCGACCACTTCAGGGGCTTCAGGTGGGGGACTATGTCAATGCCACGAGACATACAAATCTACAGCAACTTAATGAGATATCAACTGGGCTATCTAGGGATAGGGGTAGCCAGCCCTCGATGCACTAGGTTCAACAGTTTTTTTAAACTATCCTAGTGGAAATCCGAGAATGTAAAAATTCACAGGCCCAGGAAATTGCCATTGTTCATCAAAGGCTAGATAAAATTGAGGGTATGGTACAACAGATTCCAGAACGAATGAAAGAACTTGAGCAGTGTGTATCAGACATTGAGGGTCGTTCTCTGAGTTGGGACAGTGATATTGTTACTCTTAAAAAATAAAACTGCAGGCCTCACAATAGAAAATGGATGAAATGGAGAACTATGTGAGACGATCAATCCTGCAGTTTACAGGAATTCCGGAGAACAAGGAACATATAAATGGCTAGTCTAATCTCTTGTTATATATGGAAACGATGATCAAAGAACATATACTTGAGAATGCACCAGAAGATCTCACCACAATGAGGGTGCATAGGATCCTTGCACAACTTTCAGCTGGGTCTAAGTACCCAAGGACAATGATTGTAAACTTTTCAGATTTTCATACAGGGGAAGCCATTTTATCTGATGGGTCCAGGGTGAGAGTCTTCTCAGAAATGTCAGCGTTTGCAGCTCGTCGGCGTAGAGAGTTTGTTAGGCTGATTGGGAAGTTTAAGAGCGTAAGAGCACAGGCTTCTATCATCCAACAGTCCAAATTGAAAATGTTATTCAAAGGTCAATTCCATCTATGTACCACTCTCGAGGAAGCCCATGCTGTACTACAAAAGGTGACTCAAGCAAGTGAAACCTAGTGCTACTCAGGGGTTTAGATATTGTGATTAAGAGTACAGGTTGTAGATGCCCTGGCTATTGCGGGGGCTGCGGATTAAGGAAGTAGTTGAGGTGTTCTATGATGGAACTATATGTGTGTGGATCTTGTATACTAAATTTATTCTATCAATGAACTCCTGTAAATTATTAGGTTTAGATCCTCTGCACTTTCGCACTTTTTATCGCACTTTATACAGCACATTATGCACTTTACACTTTGCACTTTTATATAATAGCACTTTTTTCCATTAAACATGGAATGGGCAATCATGTTATAATAGCACTTTAGGATCAGCTTACGGATCATAATTAGCGCTCCGTAGGCTGACATATGGTTAGGAGTAACCCCATGCACTTTGCATATGGCAATTTTTTTTCTGCTGGTATGTTAATATACCCATATACCTGAGCAATGTTCCATTGTTACAAGGGCTCTTCTGGGATTAGGTAATTTGGGCCCTTTTTAGGGTAAGATGTGATATAGAATGATGCTTACCATTTATGGCTCTGTTATTATTTATATTTTTTCTTACATACTTAACCAGCCAAAGTGTATGATTTAGGATATAAGCTAATGTATGAATGGGCAATTTTTAGTCTGTATAAGATATAAATAGCACAAACACTTTCTTTTCAAACTGCCAGCACCTTAATGTGTTTCAGGGAGGTTGTGAAGGCGTTATTTTGCATCACAGCGGGGGTGGCAATATACGCGTAGGACAGGCGCCAGGTCAAGGTGCCAAAAAATGTTGGGTGGGTTGAAGAGGGGAGTTAAGGGCCATTCCCCTCTTTGATGGGGCCAGGGGTGGGGGGATGTAAGGGGAGGTGTGAGGAGGAGTGTTAGGCAGTTTAAAAGGAGCAAGACAAGAGCAGGTCAGAAATGGGTAGGGTATAAGAGCAGAATGAGAGAAGGGGGTGAGGTGGTAGTTGTGGTAAATGTGGAATGTAGGGATATGGGTCAACTTTATCAAGCAAAGTACGCCAAGGATATATCAAGGAGAATAAACAAAGATAAGGGCAGAAGAATTTTTTTTTTCAAGCGAAGGTGTTCTGATTAAATTTAAGGAATGTCACAGAGGATAAAGATAATTTCCTGTTATGTAAATGGTCTCTTAAATGTACTTTAACGTGGGGCATTGTTAAAATGGTTGGGTTCCTTTTCTCCTGAGGTAATATTTTTACAGGAAACGCATTTTAAGTCCAACTCTCCCAAACTGTGGCTGCCAAGGAAATATTTGCAAGCATATTTTGCATCAGTTAATAGGGCAGTTCGGGAAGTTGGTATCCTGTTTTCGAGTCGTTTGGATTGGGTGATGAAAGAGGTAATCCGGGATGATGAAGCAAGATGTATCTGGATTAAGGTTAAAGTTGCTGGGGTCTTTATTATTTTCTTTCATTATTATGGGTCAATCTTTGATGACACCAAAGCTTTGATTTATGATATGTTAATAAACGCACAAGGCCCCATAATTATGGGGGGGGACTTTAACTTTAAATAAGGTCTGCGATTAGATACCTCAAATAAGGCTAAGCAACAGTTAAAACCATAGACCTCAAAACTGATAAAAAATTATGAAGGAGGATTTTGCCCTAATAGATCCATGGCGCGCAGTTCACCCTGGCCTTTCTCAATTTACATGTTATTCTGCAAGGTTTAAAATGGCTTCACAGCTCAATTTCTTTTTGATAAATAAGCAATTAGAAAGAAGAGGGTCGGAAATTATTACCAACTCTTTCTCGGACCACTTTATAATCTCCCATGTCATATTATTTAGTTTATACAGCTGTTTTTTAAGGATAAAATAAGTACGGGCCCCTGTTTTATGGTGTGGGAGGTTTTTAAGGCCCCTTTTCGAGGACAGGTTATCTCATATAAAGCTCGCACCTATAAGCAGAGGTCACGGAAGGTAGAATTTCCACAAAAAACTGTGGATTGAGCTAGGAATAAGCTGAACTCTGTGAGCATAAGAGAACATGATGAAAAGGCACTACTGCAAGAACAGACAAGAGCAAAAGACCAACTAAGATTTTTTTTTTATTTTAGAAGTTATTACTGGGAGTAAGGCATAACAACAGAAAGTGTATGAAGAAAGTCAGCTAATAGGCAAATATTTAGCGTGGTCTACTAAAACACAGCAGAATACGCAAATAATTATACAAATAAGAGCCCCTAGTACTGCAATTATGGTAGAAGACAAAGATAGATTAGGAGAAATATTTCTTCTCCATTTTAAACAAATTTATGCTGAAGTACAGGTAGTTGACCCACAGGATTTAGAAAGTTACTTCGCCACCTTTCAGCTACCTCAAATTACTAGGACCAATTATGAAGCCCTGAATAAGTCTATTGAACCTATAGAACTAACTGAAACACTAAAAGGGATGGCCAATGCTAAGGCTAGCGGAAATGATGGAATCCCTGTTGAAGTATACAAGATGTTTTTAGATGAACTCTTCCCATTTTTAATATTCTTGTTTAACCAAATTATGGAAGGGTCCCCATTCCCATTAGATTCAAGGAGTCAGTTGTGATTAGCATTCTTAAAAAAGACGAAGATCCAGCCGACCCTAATTCTTATCCCCCAATAAGCTTATTTAATGCGGATTACAAGCTTTTTATGAAAATTTGGGCAAATAGGATTGCTTTGTGTGCACAACAAGTGATCCATGCTGACCAAATAGGATTTCTCCCAGGTAGATCCATGGCAGCTAATATATATTTTTTGGGGATGCAGGCGATTGATTATTTTTCAGTTAACAAGGATAAGGCTGCAATCTTAATGATGGACACAGAAAAAGTGTTCTATCTTTTTGACTGGCAGGCCCTGTTTTTTTATTTTAGGGAAGTTTGGCTTTCCATCCCACTTGATAGCAATTTTAAAGGAAATATACAAAGGGGTCGTAGCAAAGATAATTATTAATGCAGAACAGGTAGGAGAGGTGGTGATTAGGCGTGGCACCCAATAGGAATGCCCATTATCCCCTCTTCTATTTTCTCTCTTCATTGAGCCACTCGCTGTAAAAATCCGTTCTAATCCATTAATTCTAGCCCCGGTAACTGGGATGGCAAAAATTTAACTTTTTGCCGATGACATGATCTTATATTTGAAGGCTGAAAGAGCAAATATTCAGTGTGCGTTGGAGGAAATCCAGGCCTTTACAGGTCTGGGTGGTTATAAAGTCAACCAGTCCAAAACATAGTTGCTTCCGTTTAACTCCACAGAAGCCCAGTTGCCAGCAGGGCAACGGACTTTGCCACAACGACCCATAAGATACTTGGGGTTATACGTAACAGCTGATTTTACTCAATTGTTTCTTTTAATTATGGGAACACTCTTATAAAAGTAAAAAGGCTTTTAGAGAGGTGGACGTTATTACCTCTGACATTAGTGGGTCGAGTTTCATTAGTTAAAATGTCAATACTTGTTTGTATTCCTGTTTCTGAACCTTCCTCTGAAAGTGCCAATTTCATATTTTAAGGAACTGTACAAAGTTATCCGGGAATTTGTATGGGCAAAGAAACAATCTTGGGTAAAACTATCTATTCTCCAATTAGATATAGAGCAGGGGGAGCTAGCACTACCCCACTTTCCCACATATTACCAAGCCTCTTTGGTTAGCCAGGCAATACAATTAGCAGCACCTTCATCGAAATATGATAATTTTATTTTAAATCATACGTTAAAAGAGTGCAATTCATTTACCAGTTTTTCCTCGGTCAACGAAACTACCTAAGAAAACAAGATATAAGGTTATAATAACAATAGCAAGACGCACCCAGCGACTAAAAAGCATATAATGCTCCAGCATGCCACACATTTACCTCTCTCACAGACTGTGGGTTGTGGGACTTACAGCTTTCACAAAGGGCGTTGAAGTCCTGGAGTGATCTAGGTTTTTTGACGCTAGGTGACTTTCATAATTCTACTAATCTGATAACTTGGGAATTATTTTTACAGCAATTTGGTAGCCAAAATCACTTTTTATGGTTAAGTTTCATCCAAATAATAAGTTTACTTAAAAATAATTATACAATGATTGATGATGTGGCAAGAATAATAACAAGGGGGATTAATGATATGAAAGTATGTGGTATAGAAAACTGGTATCGGCTGCTACGCCAAGGTGTGAATAATAAGCTTACTGAGCAGATACTTAAAAAAATTATGCAGAAAACGGGATGTAGGTTTAGCACTAAAGAATGGGAACTACTGAGTGAGATTGGTCATAAAGCCGTGAGAGCGGCTAATTTTAAGAGAATGACTTTTCTATCTAGATGTTTGTCATATTATACGCCTCATAGACTGCATAAAATGTTCCCATCCACTCCGAATCAATGTTTCAGATGTAAGATGGATGGGAAGGGCGGGTGGGTACGTATATTTATTACATGCCCTAAACTACAGCACTTTTGGGAGGAGGTTTTGAAGTTTATTAGTTATTGCATGTCAAGGGTTATTCTTCCATCAACGTTGCTGGTCCTATTTGGGTTTTCTCATGCAGGACTACAGCTATCAAAATATCAGCAATATTTTTTTTTTACTGCAATAGCGGCAGCTAGGTCCTTGCTGCTGCAGAATTGGAGATCATCTAAAGTACCGACAATAGGGCAGTGGCTTTCCAAGTTGAATCGGACCTATCAGTTTGAGGAGGCATATGCAAAGAGGGTAGGGGCATTCCGTATATTTAAGGCTACGTGGGCAGATTACTCCTCTGTTTCTTCCTCAATATGAGTATGGTAAACCTCCGCTATCGGTGGAAAAGGGTAATACTGTTTTATAGATAGTAATAGTGGCTCGATGCATATTTATTGACATTGTCTTTTAAATGAATTCTTTTGCACTATGGTATTCGATAAAAAGATTTAAGGTGTTGCTATTATTTGTAATATAAATTTCTGGTATTTGGTGCTAAATGAACTAAACGACTATGGGGCCTATTAGCAATAACCGGCGATAATTATCGCTAAGCGCAGTTAGCGCTAGGATAATTATCGCCGGCTATCGCAGAGTTTCTATCGCGGAGATAGCGTGCTATCAGCAACGCTTATCTCCAAAGCGATAGAAACCCTGGAGAAACAGTGTGAATATCGCTTGAAAACAAGCGATATTCACACTGTGACCAGTGTTAGCTTGGCGATAGGGCGAGGGGGATTTAGCCATGTAATCCACCTCCCATTGGATTACATGGCTAAGTCAGGTCTGGACCAGGCGTTAACAAACCAGCGCTAAACGTGTTTAGCGCTGGTTCGTTAATCACCTCCCCAGCCTCGCTAATAGGCGATAGCGAGCTTAGCGACTGTTTCCAGTCGCTTTTAGGTTGGGAACGTCTACTTTGCATGCCATTAGCGATAAATATCGCTGGCATGCAAAGCGGCACCCAACCCGGTCGCTATCGCCTAGAAGCTGTCGCTAACAGCAGTTAGCGACAGCTTGCTAATAGGGCGTTAGAATTATCGCCACTTTAGCGGGAAAAAGTCCCGCTAAAGCGGCGATAGAGCCCTTGATAATATGCCCCTATGTTTTTTGAAGTGCCTTTATCTGCCTTATACTTGCAGTCTGATCAGTAATATATTTATCTCTTTTGTATGACCAATCTCTTTTTCTTGCTCAATAAAAAATTAAATAAAAAAATAAATACAATGGCTTCACTTATTTATCTAGACACTGTAATCTTGGAAAGGACTAATTAACTGCCTAATCTTTCATTTAGATTTCCCCTTTGGTGATGCTTAAACTACAGCTGGGCACACTAAACAGATTCTTATCTACATCAAATGCATGGCAGTTCAACATGAGAGCCTTGAATTCCAGTCTCTTTGCCTTTGGTCATCTGGACTCCGATCTTTCCTATCTCATATGAAAACCAAATGCTTTGCCATTTGGATGGGCTAGAGTCTTAGCTCACTGGGGGACAGTTCCATGAGCAATTAGTTGGGAAGTATGCCTTCCCTCCAATTCTGTCCTTCTAGACACACCAGAGGTGGAATTCTAGCAATACTCTATGACGAACGTAAGCCCAGTATGGCCCAGTATGTAGTTGCCATCCATTGTGTTTGTAAGCAGAGTCAAGCTCTGGGTCAAAGGTCATCAAAAGAATCATTGGAGCATGTCAATGAGATTCAGAGCAAAGCCTGGAATCAAAGAGGAATTGCAGAGACATCAAGCGATACACTTGAAGGATGAGACATGTGTGTTTAAAAATTATGACAGGGAGGGCGTCGCCAGCCAAGATGGCCGGGTGGACGTAATCCACAACTGTTCCGTCGCCCTTTATTAAAAATATAAGGTACGCATGGATAACGGAGATCAAAAATGGCTGGAACAGTGAGGCAATACTCACTGACAAAGAAGGCAGCTTTACTTTTGATTCCGATGCCTAAAAATAGAGCGGATGAGGCAGGATGAGATAGGACTGGTGCCACCACACGACAGAAGCTGGGACTGGAGAGGCCCGGACGATAACACACTGATGGAGCAACCTAAGTTACGACCGCGAAAGAAACACAGGTGGTATTCACACATCACAGACAGCGGCTGACACAGCACAGGGGACAATGGAAGACAATGGGAACGTGAAGCCTGCAGAGGAGTTACCGGAGGAGGGCCACTCCAGTGATCGGAGAAGCATGTGGTAGCAGGGAGCAGCTGAACATAGCAGTAGGTGAGAGGGAGAAGCCGCTTGTACGGTCACACAATCCAGGCGCAAAACCCCAGGCATCTAACATTATAAATAGTGAAGGGAAAGGCCCGGGGAAGGATTGGTAGAACCACAGGGTGCCTAACCTTAAGATGGCACCTGGTACACCGAGAGGAAAGTAAAAAAAGGCTCTAAAAGGCACGGAAATGAACATAGCCATGGGAAAAGAGACCAAGAGGTTCTAGTGTGAGGCTGATGAGGTGGATTACCTTAGAGTGGCCCAACTGCACAAGCTGAACACAGGAAGATGGACCAGCTTGACCCAACGATGGCAACCAAAGAGACCTCATAAGGGACCACAGGGGAGCACCCCGAGAGATCAACAGGGGCCAACAGAAAAACAGACAACCCTTGAGCAGGGTGGAAAAGCTAAAAGACTATACACCACCCACTAAAGACCTGCCACCACCAGAGGACAACAAAACAGAATAAGGCATTGATGTTTTAATCGCCAGAAGAATTGCCCAAGCCACGGAATAGGGGGTGCCCCCATCACAATGATGATGAGCGAAGATCAAGCCTCACTAACAACAAGAGCATAGCCCTCTAATACACCTCTCTTGGAGCTACAGCTTCATTTATGCCGCCAAAAAAACAACCGAGCAACAGGGTATCCAGCTACTTTGCCCCAGCGGAGACAGACGGGAACCGGCAAGGCCCGGGAGAATCAGAAAAGATGGCGCTCACGAAAGAGGTCCTCCTGTCTTCCTTAAGCAATTTAAAAAAAGGAGATACAAGAGGAACTCAAAGGAGACATGGCTACCTCCCTGGAGGCGCTGAAAGCTGACCTCTCAGAGAAACGAACAGTGTTAAGAGAGGATGTGGATACGGAGGGGAGCAGGGTGCTGGATCTAGAAACTAAACTTGAGGAACTGGAACAGAAAGTAGATCGCATGAGCGACACCCCTACCTCTCTTCAGGCCCAACTACGGGAGGCAGTCCTAAAGGGTGAAGATTTAGAAAAACGATCTCATCGAGACAACATCAGGATTAGACACCTGGAGGAGGGAGCGGAGGGACCTGACCTGGAAGCCTTCGTAATAGGCTTGTTCACAGAACTGTTAAACTCCCCCACAGTCGACATTAAAATAGAAAGAGTGCACAGGGTGGGAAGAATATCCCTGGGCGAGAAACAGCGTCCACGGGACATCTTAGCTAAAATGCACTAATTTCAAACAAAAGAAGCAATCCTGCAGGCCGCGTGGAAAAGAGAGACAGTGTCATTCCAAGAAGCCTCTTGTTTATTGTTTCAAGATGTGGCCCCTGCAACTTTGGCCCGGCGCCAGCAATTTTGCCCTGTCACCGATAAACTCAGATCAGAAAACATTAGATACCGATGGACCTACCCGTTTGGTCTAGCTTTCGAATACCAAAACAGAAATTACCACTTTACTGAAGTAAAAGAGGCCTTGAGATTTTTGGGGGTGACCCCTCAAGAAGACAGGGACACAGACCGTTTAATCGCCATAACAGACACATCCTTCCTGAGACATCTGGGGGGAGGCCCATGGCTCTCCCAATGAGCCCCTAAGCAGAGGAGAAGATAAGGAGGTAAATCTAGGGCAGTGACATGGACACAGAGGAGGCTTGCCTCTTGGTCAACAAATACGAGCCTGAGTCACGGAGGAAATCCTCAGACAAACCTTGAAAATAGCATCTCTCGACCTGGAGGGGGGGAGCATCCTCGCTAACGATTACACATTGGCCTCCAAACTCTACAGGTCGTCTCCACTCATAAGAGACTGCCGTGAACATTATCCAGCCATGAGGACAATCCTTACGTTCAATAGCGATATCTGGAAACAGGCCCGAATCGCCCACCGTGGATATCGAGTATGATATTACTGAACTACCACAGGGACATGTTGTCCCAACCAGTTGTTGGGGGGTTTCTTTTTCGTTTCTTTTGTTTGCAGGTACTCATGGTAAAAAAGACGAGATAAAACAGTGGATCTCACAAATTCAGGCTGGCAATATGGTGAGAGTGGGAACAAATGGGAGGGGGGAGAACAGGGATGAGGACCAGGGGACGACAAGGAATCCTTGGAAAGGGAGAATGGTTCCAAAGGCAGGAGTAACCTTCATGGCCACCGTAATGGCACTTACAACACTCACATGGAATATTAGGGGACTTAACTCCCCACAGAAGCGACATAAGCTATGGAAATACTTAACTGATCAGCACTATGACATAGAGGCCTTACAGAAGACCCATCGTAAAAGATCAGAAGATCACAGATTGAAACATAGAACATTCCCCCTGTTATACAAATCAAGCGCCTCCACAAAACATAATGAGGTGGCACTTTTATTCCACACAGCTTTAAAATTCCAACCCACAGGGGACAAAACAGATAAGGAAGTATGAATGGTAATGGTAAAAGGGAAAATACAGGGGCGTTTATGCACAGTGGCAGTGACCTATGCTCCCAACACAAACCAGAGAACTCATATCTTCAATATGCTGACACTCCTAGGGGGCTTTGCAGAAGAAGATATCATCCTCACGGGAGACTTTAACCTCACTTGGCACTCAGGAATGGACAGCACACATCCATACAGAACACCAACGAGTAGCTTCTCCAAAACCCTCAAACAGACCATCCACGATCTTGGACTAATAGATGCTTAGAGAAAGCAACATCCCGGGGATAGGGACTACACATTCTTCTCCCATGTCCATCGCACATACTCCAGGCTGCACTACGTATTCCTAAGCCAAGCACTCACACACAACATCATGCAGGCAGAAATACACCTGATCACTATATCAGACCATATGCACCAATTTTTATCTCCCTTGAATGGAATAAGACCATGCTGAAAAGTAAACACTGGGGGGTCGATTCCGATTCGGGCCGGAAAAAGCACCGACCGACTCGGATCCGGAAAAAATACCGACCGACACGTACGCGTGGCGCACGACACGCCAAGTACGATGCAAGGCGCGAAAAATCCGACCGACACGTACCGAAACTAAGTCGACCGACCGAGCCGCACGGAAAACAGCAATCCGGCCGGAAAAACACGCGAATCCAACCGACCGACACGCACCCGGAACAAATCCGACCGAAACGTACACGCGAACTCCAAACCGCAAAGTACGATGCAAGGCGCGAAAACCACGAGCGAGTCGGACGGAGGACAAGCCGTACGACCGACACGCATACAAAACCGAGCCGAAGCAACACAATACACCGCGACCGACGCGTACGCAGCATAGAAAACTGCACAAACACAGCGTGAACGAAACGGAGAACACCGTACGAGACCAATGCAGGGTCCGACTCGGTCACAAGAACGTTTCCAACATACACAAACAGCACAAAGGAAAAATCACCCAAAAAAAGGCCAAACAAGCAATTACCAAGCCAATAAATACTGGGGGGTGGGGACAGAGAACAAAGACACACCCACAACTCCACCTATATAAAGGACACAAATCACTACCATGAGCCTTTGCAAATGCCATTCCACTGCCAGCACCCAAGAGAAAGCAACCACACACCCACAGCTCATCCCTCACACAAGCCACACACCATCAGCACACCAACAAATACCTACCTCACATACACCCAGCAAAACACACACTCACACACCCTCACCTGCACACCAACACACACATCACCCACCATCACCACCCATCACCATGCCCCCCAAGAAGAATCCCAAGTTCCTAGATAGTGAATTGGAAGTCATGGTAGACGAGATCCTCAGGGTGGAGCCACAGCTGTTTGGCACACTGGTCCAACAGACCCCCATGTCGCAGAAAACCAAGATGTGGGAGAGGATCATCAACAGGGTGAACGCCCAATCACCATGTCGGCGCACAAAGACCGACATCCAGAACAGGTGGTATGACGTGCGCAGGAGGGTACGGGACATGCTGAAGAAAGACTACATCAACAGCCAACACACCGGCAGTGGCCCTCCTGCCAAGCCAATATACCTCAGGCCCTGGGAGGAGAAGGTGCGGGCCATCCTTCCGCCAGTGAGCGTATATGGACTAGAGGACATCCCAGAGCCTGGTGAGTACACAACAAATGTACACAATATACTGCCACAAAACACACACATCACTGTCAAGGGGAGAGTCAAACCATGCACTCATAGCAATTACACAGCAACTAGAACAGAATCATCCCAAAATGTGTATGTCAGTCAGATAAACACAACACATGCCATCAAAAAAGTCACATCCAACTGTGCCAACACATGTACAAACACAACCACAACTACAGCTAGGCAGTGGCACAAATAGAACTAACAAACACATCCACACATGTAGCCACCACAACAACACCAACACACAGTGAAGACCACTCAAAGGAAGGAATTCTGTGTATGCTGGCCAAGTCAGTGTAGCCAATAGCATCATGGGAGTCGCAGTCACACATATTGCCCCCCCACAACTGTCCCATCAACACCACCATGAACCATGCGCACATCACAGGGAGTGGAGAAGGACTCACAAGATGGCTGACACTGGCTACTGCTGTGGGGAGCACAAGGCCCTGCTGGCAACTGTGCAACAACCAACAGCAGGACACCACTGACTGACATCCTGAGAGACAACTTACACTCCCTGCAATGCAAGCACGTTCCATGGTGGGATAACTGGCTGGCTGGGTGGGAAGGGGGACTTGCAGCACTGACCATAGTCACAAGCACCTCCCCTCACACACACCCCAACACAAACTCCACAGAACCCACCTGGTAGAATGCAATGCCACCCATCCTAACACAAGATCCCACAAAGAATCACCACCCTGGGTTATGTTGTGTGAAGCACAGGGACACTCTTGGGACTCTTAGCCAAACAACTGCCAGGACAACACTCCCAGCCATCCTGTCAGCACAGCCAGCCCACCCCACAGGGAAGCAGAATCAAAAGGAAGGAAGCATGGGCATGCTGGGAAGGGGGTGGAGGCAATAGCATGATGGGAGTCGTAGTCACTGATATTGGTCACCCCCACAACTGTCCCATCAACACCACCCTGAACCATGCTCACATCACAGGGAGTGGAGAAGGACTCACAAGATGGCTGACACTGGCTACTGCTGTGGGGAGCACAAGGCCCTGCTGGCAACTGTGCACCAACAAACAGCAGGACACCACTGACTGACATCCTGAGAGACAACTTACACTCCCTGCAATGCAAGCACGTTCCATGGTGGGATATCTGGCTGGCTGGGTGGGAAGGGGGACTTGCAGCACTGACCATAGTCACAAGCACCTCCCCTCACACACCCCCCAACACAAACTCCACAGAACCCACCTGGTAGAATGCAATGCCCCCATCCTAACACAAGATCCCACAAAGAACCACCACCCTGGGTTATGTTGTGTGAAGCACAGGGACACTCTTGGGACTCTTAGCCAAACAACTGCCAGGACAACACTCCCAGCCATCCTGTCAGCACAGCCAGCCCACCCCACAGGGAAGCAGAGTCAAAAGGAAGGAATCATGGGCATGCTGGGAAGGGGGAGGAGGCAATAGCATGATGGGAGTCGTAGTCACAGCTCTACATCCCCCACCACATGGCCCAGCAAGCTCACACTCACGCATGCACATCCCACAGAGAGTGGAAAGGCCCATCAAAGATGTCTGACACTGTTGCTGTGTCGTGGGGAGCACAAGGGCATGCTGGGTACTGCACACCAACCAACAGCAGGACACCACTGTCAGCCATCTTGCCATTGCTCTCACACCCACACACACTGAACTCCACACAAAAGCAAGTAAGTATGGGAATGCTGGGAAGTGGGGTGGAGGCAATGGCATGATGGGAGTCGTAGTCACAGACATAGCTCACCCCCACAACTGTCCCATCAACACCACCCTGAACCATGCTCACATCACAGGGAGTGGAGAAGGACTCACAAGATGGCTGACACTGGCTACTGCTGTGGGGAGCACAAGGCCCTGCTGGCAACTGTGCACCAACAAACAGCAGGACACCACTGACTGACATCCTGAGAGACAACTTACACTCCCTGCAATGCAAGCACGTTCCATGGTGGGATATCTGGCTGGCTGGGTGGGAAGGGGGACTTGCAGCACTGACCATAGTCACAAGCACCTCCCTTCACACACCCCCCAACACAAACTCCACAGAACCCACCTGGTAGAATGCAATGCCCCCCATCCTAACACAAGATCCCACAAAGAACCACCACCCTGGGTTATGTTGTGTGAAGCACAGGGACACTCTTGGGACTCTTAGCCAAACAACTGCCAGGACAACACTCCCAGCCATCCTGTCAGCACAGCCAGCCCACCCCACAGGGAAGCAGAGTCAAAAGGAAGGAATCATGGGCATGTTGGGAAGGGGGGAGGAGGCAATAGCATGATGGGAGTCGTAGTCACAGCTCTACATCCCTGCCACATGGCCCAGCAAGCTCACACTCACGCATGCACATCCCACAGAGAGTGGAAAGGCCCATCAAAGATGTCTGACACTGTTGCTGTGTCGTGGGGAGCACAAGGGCATGCTGGGTACTGCACACCAACCAACAGCAGGACACCACTGTCAGCCATCTTGCCATTGCTCTCACACCCACACACACTGAACTCCACACAAAAGCAAGTAAGTATGGGAATGCTGGGAAGTGGGGTGGAGGCAATGGCATGATGGGAGTCATAGTCACAGACATAGCTCACCCCCACAACTGTCCCATCAACACCACCCTGAACCATGCTCACATCACAGGGAGTGGAGAAGGACTCACAAGATGGCTGACACTGGCTACTGCTGTGGGGAGCACAAGGCCCTGCTGGCAACTGTGCACCAACAAACAGCAGGACACCACTGACTGACATCCTGAGAGACAACTTACACTCCCTGCAATGCAAGCACGTTCCATGGTGGGATAACTGGCTGGCTGGCTGGGTGGGAAGGAGGACTTGCAGCACTAACCATAGTCACAAGCACCTCCCCTCACACACCCCCAACACACACTCCACAGTACCCACCTGGTAGAATGCAATGCCCTCCATCCTAACACAAGATCCCACAAAGAACCACCACCCTGGGTTATGTTGTGTGAAGCACAGGGACACTCTTGGGACTCTTAGCCCAACAACTGCCAGGACAACACTCCCAGCCATCCTGTCAGCACAGCCAGCCCACCCCACAGGGAAGCAGAATCAAAAGGAAGGAAGCATGGGCATGCTGGGAAGGGGGTGGAGGCAATAGCATGATGGGAGTCGTAGTCACTGATATTGGTCACCCCCACAACTGTCCCATCAACACCACCCTGAACCATGCTCACATCACAGGGAGTGGAGAAGGACTCACAAGATGGCTGACACTGGCTACTGCTGTGGGGAGCACAAGGCCCTGCTGGCAACTGTGCACCAACAAACAGCAGGACACCACTGACTGACATCCTGAGAGACAACTTACACTCCCTGCAACGCAAGCACGTTCCATGGTGGGATAACTGACTGGCTGGGTGGGTGGGAAGGAGGGCCGGCTGTCAACCAAACACAACCAATGCAGACCATGTTCACACCCCAGAAAATACATAGAAATGCCCAAATAATGCAGGACAATGTGCCACACCAATATCAACCCCTGACTGTGACGACTTAGGACAATGCAATGTACAGGCCCGCACCCAGAGGCACAGTCACAACTGTCATGTGTGTCAACCATTGATGCCTGCAGAAACATGACATACATTGTTTGTGTCTCCCAAAAACAGGTGATGATGGGGACACAGCAGCAGACGCTGAGGAGTCCCAGTCCCAGGCTCAAGAGGATGCCGAGCTCACTGGCGTCGTACAGCCTCTGTCCTCCTCGGACGATGAAGAACAACCTGGCACATCCGGTGCAAGTCAACATGCAGCACCAGCAGGACCACCAGCTGCAGCACCAGCAGGACCACCAGCTGCACCCCCTGCACCCACCCCTCCAACGACTGTCACCACGAATACCATCCCTGCCGACATGGACAGAACAAGGAGCAACACCAGCACAGTGACCCTGGACCAACCTGGGGCCATGGACACCACCACCACCACCAACCCCCAAGGTGGACCAGGGTTATCTGTGCGTGCCACTGCACACACTGCACATGTCAGCAGGGGTGGTGGGAGGGGTGGGAGACAGAGGTCACTGCTTGCAGACGTTGCTGGTGTGCATGATGACCCACAACTGGTACGCATAGCTGATGCGTACCAGTCCAGCACTGGAGAGCTCAGCCAGGTAGTGGGGCTCCTCAGAGACATTAAACAGCAGCAGGCTGCCCATCATGCCCGCTTGGACTCCCACATGTCCCACGTGGAGTCACACATGTCCCGTGTGGACTCACACATGTCCCGCGTGGAGTCCAAGTGGGATGCACTGCATGAGATGACGGCGGTGCACAGGGACATTTTACAATGCCTCCGCCAGATGAACAGCAACCAGTCCACACCTCCCTGTGTGCCAACAACATCTGGTGCCGAACAAACTGCAACTGCCACAGGGAGGGAGGAGGACTCTGGCGGAGAGTCCCCTGCACCGCAGCAGCCTGTACTTGAGGGCCCCCCCCAAGAAGAGGGGTCGTCCGAGGAGGGAAAAGTGAGAGGCCGATGGCCAAGCGCAACTCCCAGGAAGCCTGAACCTGTTCTGGATGTTCGCCTTTGTGCACAGACTGTTCACCCTGTTGACGGCAACACTACTCCCACACATTGCATGGGGAGCACAAGTTGGACCAATGTGTCAGACAACTGTGGCCCCGATACTGGGGATCCTGTCTACCCGGACTTTCAATTCACCTAGGAACTTGGGATTGCAAGATTTATGTACAGCACAACCCATCCTATGCACTATTAACACAAATGTATCACAATAAACACACTAATACACCATACTTGCCTCTGTCGTGATTCCAACGTGGGTGCTGTTATGGGGATGATGAACTGCAAAATTACACTGTGTATGCGAACTGCAACAGCAAGGACAACACAGGCATGTGAGTACAGGCAACGTGACACACATGAGGGAGACACACCACCAGGGCTACACAACACATACACACCTAGGCCATCTGACTCATTGCCTACACTGATGTTGCCAGGGAAGACAGTGCAATGCACAGACACCACACCCATTCCCAGTTGTAGTCAAGTAGCCCACAGGTGCAGTAAGCAAATGGCAGTCAAATGTGTGACCACAGACAATGCACATCACAAAGTGAAGCACAGGTTTATTACACAGTTGCAACATGCCGTAACCACTACAGATGCAAGGTAACCCCACCTGGCAGCGGGCACACAGTCAACAACTGTAGACGGAAGGAAGTCCATGGGTGTGGCGCACATCACCTGTAGGGACACAACAGCTACCAGCCTGGATGTGCAATCACGTCGTCGGTGGACACAGTTGACCAAACGAATCTGAAAGTACCCTGCGAAGGACAGAAATGACACACAGTCAAAAGCAATGGAGTACAGGACAGAACAGCAAAACTCATGCACAATACATGTTACAAGATACCCACCCAGAACCAAGTTAGCATGTCAACACTGTTGGGGAGTACAGCCCACCTGTCACCACACATCGCAACACACATCCAGTCAAGTAGCCCATGGACACACTCCAACAGCACCAGAGCACCACCCACACATCATGCCAACTCACATCATTGACAAGACACCTCAGGATACTCACATTCAGCTAAAGAAGTTGGTGATGAGCTGTGTGCGGACATCACCGTCACCATCATCATCATCATCGTCACTGGCATCGTGGTCCAGGCCAGGATCCTCCACAGGTGGCGGATGTTGGTCATTGTCATCCTGGATGAGAGGCAACTCCTTCCGCACTGCCAGGTTGTGGAGCATGCAGCAGACGATGATAATCTTGCACACTTTCGCAGGGGCATATGGGAGGGACCCTCTGGTCTTGTCCAGGCAGCGGAAGTGGCTCTTCAGGAGACCAAAGGTCCGCTCAATCACTCTCCTGGTCCGACCATGTGCCTCATTGTAGCGCATCTGGGCAGGTGTCACAGGGTTCCTGAGGGGTGTCAGCAACCACGGCATGTTGGGGTATCCCGAGTCACCTACGGACAGACAAGTGCACATTAGCTGACTTGGAAAAGTGGGCGGAATACTACAGATCAGATCACACACAATGGCACAAAGTCAGTACACACCGACAAGCCAGGCACGCTGGTTCTGCATCTGTGCCATCATCCTGGGGATGCGACTACTCCTCATCACAAAGGCATCGTGTGCTGAACCAGGGAAACGGGCACACACGTGTGTGATGGTCATGTCTGCAAGACACACCACCAGTGCATTGACCGAGTGGTAGTGCTTGCGGTTCCTGTAGGCCTGCTCCTGGGCCTGTGGTGGTACCAAAGCCACATGTGTCCCATCAATGGAGCCAATTACATGCGGCATCCTCCCCAGGGCATAAAAGTCACTCTTCACATCAGTGAGTCGTCGCAGTCTAGGGAAATAGATGTACCGGTTCAGGAAGAGCAACATTAACGCCAAAACATCGCGGAGCACACGGCTGAACATGGTCTGTGACATCCCACCAGCAGTCGCCACAGTATGTTGGAAGGTACCAGTGGCAAAGAAGTGTAGGGCTGCCATCACCTTCACCTTGGGGGTCAGCGCTGTAGGATACGGCCGGCCAGGCTGCAAATGTGGGGACAACTGCACTGCCAAATCCTCAATCAGCTGCCTGGTGAAGCGGTACCGTCGGATGCTGTCCCGTTCCACCATCGTTGCCAGGTCTGGGAATGGCCGATGGACAGCAGGAGCCCTGCAGTGCAGAGGAGAAGTAAGCAAGATTGTCAGTCACCCCACATATGCGGCATTGAACACACTCAAGATCCCAACATACATCATTATGAGGCACAACTACATGAAGTGTGCAGTACCGGAAGGACATGTATGGTACATACATGGCCAACATCTGTCAACACGGTCCAACAGGTGGCATCAATTAGTCCCAGGTTGGCCCATTGGATATCATGAGGCCGTGTCACAGTTCCCATCTCCTGCTGCCGTGTCACAATAACCCCCACAGTGACATGTGAGGACAGATGTGCCCCAGGCACCACAGCTCAACGACAGGTACATTCCCAGGGACCCTGTAATGCCACATGGACACTGGCATTACATGGAGTATCATGTATACACCACAGCAAAACAACCATGACCCCCACAGGTAGTGGCCCCACTTGCCACGGCAGGACAGACATGGACGTCTGTGACACACACGCACAACATCAGAGTCCATGCACACACAACGTGGATGTGGAGACTGTCTCCCATTGTGCACATGAAATCAGAGACATTGTAAACACTACATGCACAAAGACTGTGGAGGACCATCACTATTGTGCCACTGGGACACCCTGGCTCAAACATACCGTCCCACATGGGACTCACGGGGTATGTGACATGACATACACATACACCACTGTGAAATGTGACCATGGCACATGCACAGATATGAACAGTTGCACATCACAGTGGTCACGTACACGTAACACCCAGGATCCTGTCCCCATGAACACGTGCACAGCCTGGGGGTGGCTGCCCACAGGTGACACCCACAGGACAACATGTACACCAACATACACACAATAGGAAATGCATCCTTACATGCCTTCTGATAAGGTTTGGACAGGCTGTCGTGATGTAGGTGTGCCCCTCACTCCCTGGGAGCTATCTGTGGCTGGCATATGTCCATCTGAGACAGGCATGCTGACATATGCCAGTCACATGTACAGTGATGCGTTGTACCTCAATGGACCGATCGGTGCCTCCGGCCGGCCCATTGCATTCAATGTGTGCGGGTACGCGTTGTACCCCTGTGCACGTTGAACTGCAATGGACCGATCAGTGCCTCCGGCCGGCCCATTGCATTCAATGTGTGCGGGTACGCGTTGTACCCCTGTGCGCGTTGTACCGCAATGGACCGATCGGTGCGCACCCATTGACAATGGGCTTGCCTGGCAACGGACGCGTTTTCGAATTTCGAACGAGTCGGTTGCTGTAAATTCAGTTGGTCACCCACAACAATGTTGCAAAATCATGTATGTCATGAAGTTGAGGATTTGAAGGATGCTGTGGGCGTGTTTTGGTGCTGCTATTCCATGGATTGGCCAGATTCAGAAGATGCAAACGACTTGGACCTATCACTTTGGACACAAGGGACAGTATCTGCCTCTCCAGCACATATATATTGCTGGCTGTTCCCCTGAGAGCTCACTTGCCTGCACTACATGCTCCAGGACGACATCTGCCACTGCACTGCTGCTGTCTCTGCCCCTCTGGACCCTGCAATGGCACGTACTGTGGAGAGAGCCCCAGCCTTCAGCCTTGAAGAGAACCAGGCCCTGCTGGACAGCCTACTTCCACAGTACAGCAAGCTGTATGGGACACCAGGGGAGCAGGTGAGTGTTCTGTGCACTGCCTTTCTGAATGTGCATTTTGTGTGACTGGCAAGGCTGAGAGTCTGCACGCCACTGGCTAGCAGGCTCACTGAGTAGTTGTCACCCCCATAGTGTGTAGTGACTTGCACTGGACAGGTATGGTGCAGTGACAGTGCATTTGAACATGGTTTTACTTCCCATGCAATGATACCATGTAGTGACGTCTGGCAAACTGTCCATGGTCAGCTTTGCACTGCCTGTGTACATCATGTGCCCCTGTGATTGAGACATGTATATGCAACTGTGTCATGCACGGATATGTTGCATGTGTGGTAATGGCCTTTTCACTTTGTCATCCTGACAGGTTAATGCCCATCGGAAGCAGGAAATCTGGAAGGACATCGTCCGGGCTGTCCGGTCCGTGGGGGTCTACAAGCGCCGGATCCGCAACTGCCAGAAGAGGTGGCAGGACCTTCGGGGCTGGACCCGGAGGATTGCACGGGTCCAGCTGAAGCTGTCGCCTCCTCGCAGGAGGGGCGGAACACGGACCCTGACCCCCACATGCTCCAGATCCTGGCGGTGGTGTTTCCAGACCTGGATGGGCAGCTGAAGGCCAGACAGCAGCAAGGAGGGGGTGAGTCAAAGACTGCACTGTGAACTCTGTATTACATGCTTTGTGCCCTCCTCTGGCCTGGTTCAACTGCCACAGTGCAGCAGTCATGTTGTCCAGGAGCCATGTCCCTCTATTGTGCACTGCCCACTGCTCATCTGATACCCAGGTGTGGCCCTTACATTCAGGGAATTGTGTCACTTGGGACTGTGTCCTTGCAGTTTGCTTCACTAAAGGTGGGGGACAGCATCTGTTTCCCTAACTCTGTTGTGGGCATCATGGGTGGGTCCATTGTTCACACAACGCCTGGGTTTGGACATGTGATCTGCGTGTTGCTTTGATATGCGGTCCACTTGCTGAGCTGAGCCACCACATGTGCCTGGGGTATGTGGCACACGCCCATGCAGCGGGTGGGAACAATGTTTGGGCCCCAGGAGTGTGCAGATTACGTGTGTCACACATACATAGCCAGCTATCCACTGTCCAGGGCACATCCCTCATTCATGTGGAGCAGGACAGTCATGCCTACTCCAGGCCATGCAATGCACTCTGTACTCCCACTCCCGTATATCAGCTGACACATTGTGCACAGTGATTTGACCCCTCCGGTGTCTGCCTCTGTGTCAGTGTGCTGTGGATTAGTTGCCAGGACTGCTGGGGTGTTTCTTGGTTGGGGCTCAGCATGCCCCTGGAGATGTGACCATAGGAGACGATACTTGTGTGTCACATAGGTGTTTGATCAGCTGCCCGTGCAGACTGGGGTATGCGAATGTGATGTTCAGGCAGCTGTTCCCCATTCACAGCAAATTGTGAGGGGCTCAGGTTCAGAGGGTAGTGTCACAGGTCTCCCATATGTCCAATAGGTGTGACCTGGACAGCTGAGGGTTGAGATGATGTGTTGTGTGGGGGATGTACATGTGCACTTGTGCAGCTCCAGGACTTGCATTCCCCATGACCTACTATTGTGACACAGTGCATAGTGTTGTTGTCTGGCTGCCAAGTCATACATCACTGAGACAGTGATGTATGACTTAGCAGTCATGCCTCTGCCATGGCATGTGTCAACTTATTTGTGGTCCTGCAGGGGAGTGACATGTGCTACATGCACACCATAGTGGCGCTGGCTATCAGGACATGGGTGCATCATGGTGTCTGTCGCTGGTATGCATCACATGCATTTCCTATTTGACTCTGGGCATCCCTTTCATCCGGAAACCTGTACTGACTCAGTGGCAAGAGCTGTGATGTGTCCACACCGTGTCCTCTGCACTGTCCAACTACTGTGTACTTGGTGCATGTGTCCACACTTGGGTGTTGCAATCCAACAGACACCAGACAGATGGGTGCAAGGCCATGTGGGATGTGAGTGCCATGCTTGGCATCAGACTGACAATTGGCTTCTCCTGTTCAGTTAGGGCACTTTTAGCAATGTACAACTAATGATGCCAGGGCTTGCTCTGTGATGTGCTGTGCTCACAGTGGTGTGTGCGTTTGGTGCAGGTGACTGATGTCTGTCTGTTTCCCCATTGTTTGCAGATACATCCACGGCCACGGAAGGGGACAGCTCCACGGACCAGGAGGAGCCAGAGAGCCAGACTGGGTCAGCAGCCGAGGAGTGGTCGGAGGGACCCAGTGGCACGGAGGGCGAGGGAGCCACACCGAGGAGTCCTCAGCACCATCCACCTCAGCTGAGGACCAGAGCAACTCGGAGGATGACTCCCTTGTGGAGGCGGGTGTCAGCAGCCACCACACCCCAGCTAGTGTTGCTGTCCCCGCCACCACCAGCACCACCACCGCCCTCCCATCGGCTCCCATTCCCAAGGTCCGTGGAGGCTCCCATGTTCGGGAGCGTGTCTCCTTTGGCCCAGGCACCGCACCCCCTGCCCCTGTGTCCCCTGCTGCCTTGAGTGAGGAGTCTGTGTACCTCCTTCGCCAGCTCCATGTAGGGCAGACAGCCATGCTGAGTGTCCTCCATGCGCACACCGCACTGTTGACTCAGCTGGTGTCGTTCATGGAGGTCATCTCATCGGGCATGTCTGACCTACAGAGGGGCAACAGGTCCATGGACTCCTCCCTGACGGCAGCAGTGTCCCTCCTCAGACAGTCCCTCACCCCTCCTGCCTCTGCTCCATCCACACTCCCCAGCACCTTGCCCATCCCAAGCACACACACACCGGCACAGGCACACACCAGCACACACACATCCAGCACACAGACACACACGCCACAAACTAAACGCACACGCACGCACAGTCAGGGGACTGAAACCAGACTCACAGGGGATGGGGCCCTGGTACACACACACGCATCCACGGGCACTGCACAGTCCTCAGTTGCCTCTCCCTCCAAAGCACCCTCCCTTGCCTCACCTGCAACCCCAAAGACCCAGCGCCTCTTCCTCAGTGACCTCGGCCTCTTCCCCTCCGATCCAGCTGCCCCAGCATCCAGGGGGAAGAGGAAGCCCCCCACACGGAGCAGAGTGCCCCTCGCCCCCGGACACCCTCCCCCAGGCGCAGACAGACTGAGGCCCCCACCCGCAAGTCCCCCGGAGTGCTAAGAGCAAGACCCCGCCGCCGCCCTGCAGCTCAAGCACCAGGTCTCCTTCCTCCATCCCTCAGGCCCCCACTCCACAGGTGCCCCCACCACACCCTGCCCCAGGTTCCCCCACCCACAGATATACCATCCCCAAGAGGCTCCGGCCTTCTCCCCCTGCCACTTGCTCTCCCGGCACCACACCCCCGCTGCGCTTGTCTGTGCCACTGATGTGGTGAGGGTGTCCTCCCCCTCTGTCCAGCCCACCTTGCCTGTTCCCCATTCTCCTCCCCTGGTGGTAGGCACTGCAGTGGAGTCCACTACCACCCTGTCTGACTTGGGCACTGCAGTGGCGGACCTGTCCACTCCATCTGCAGGGTCCACTGCAGTCGTGCCGGCACCCACAACATCTGAGCCATGCCCCCCAGTTGTGCCGGCACACACCATGTCAGACACCTCCACTGCAGTTGTCAGTGGCTCTTCAGCACCCACCACCCCTTCCCTGCTTCCTCCTGGTGAGCCCTGATCCTGTCCCTGCGGTGCCTGGCCTACCCCCCCGGGTGCCCCTCCTAGTGGATTGTCCCTGGTTTTGTGCAGGCATGTGTAGGGTGGCATCTGCCACTGTCCCCCACTTGTGACTTTGTTGATGGACTGGCCATTGGCCTTTGTTCATGTTCGACCGGACTTCTACTTTTAATGCCACATATGCTGAATAAAGCAACTTTCTGTTCTCTAGTGCTTTTGCTTCTGATGTACATGATGTTGATGATGCTAACAATGCCCTTGCTGCAGTGATGGTGATATTTGGTCTCATGATAATGAAGTGTTACTGAGTAGGAACCCATGTGGTCCAGGGGGAATGTGTCCTATCCTGTGGTGTATCCATGTCATCCATAGCAGCATCTGAGGGTGTCATGTGTTCAGTATTTGGCAATGAGATTTCCTACTTAGATTGGCAACTTCACATCTGTGGCTTCCACCCCTGCACATCTGTTGTGCCTGCCATTGTTCTATTCGTCTACTTCCCTGACCGTGTGGCCATCTCCAGTGAACATGCAGGTTTGGGCATCAATGGGGAAGGACTCATCTGTGTTGTCAGTGCAACATTGCTATACAAGTGTGTTGGATCTGTGCTGATGATTCCGTTGGCACTTCCATGACCAGGCTGATGGGACGGGAGCCCTCATTTGGTGCTAATTGTTCATTGTGTGTCCCATTGCTGCCATGGTATGGTATCTGTTCGCCTCACATCTGCAGTCTCCACAGGGTATCTGCATGTGTGTGCCCATTGGTGCAAATATGTGGGTCTGCATTCGGATGGTCACTTCTGTCATTGTGTCATTGATGATTGTTGACGGTGTCAGCCCCCATGGGTGTTGTTTGTCTGCACATGGCCAAAGTTATGTCTTATTTGCACTGCAGGATTTGGCTCCCCCAATTTATGTTGCAATGGGACACATACACTACTTTGCCACTGATGTGTTTGTTGTTCTGTGACCAGGAATCATCCATGCAGTTTGGCAGTTGCACCTCTTACTTTGTCAACACTTACCTTTTGGTCACTGTGATGATGGGGGTTTGGACCCCATTGCCACAATGTTCAAAATGTGCTGCAGCTATGGACCCCACACTTACCTTTTGGTCACTGTGATGATGGGGGTTTGGACCCCATTGCCACAATGTTCAAAATGTGCTGCAGCTATGGACCCCACACTTACCTTTTGGTCACTTTGATGATGGGTGTTTGGACCCCATTGCCACAATGTTCAAAATGTGCTGCAGCTATGGACCCCACACTTGCCTTTTGGTCACTGTGATGATGGGGGTTTGGACCCCATTGCCACAATGTTCAAAATGTGCTGCAGCTATGGACCCCACACTTGCCTTTTGGTCACTGTGATGATGGGGGTTTGGACCCCATTGCCACAATGTTCAAAATGTACTGCAGCTATGGACCCCACACTTACCTTTTGGTCACTGTGATGATGGGTGTTTGGACCCCATTGCCACAATGGTCATGGCCTGCTTGCGTTGTGTGTGCCACACACATATTTGTGTAGCACATGTGCTAGGGGGTCACATTGTATGTTAGAAGTCATGTTCGGTGTTGTAGGCATTTGACACAGTCTACACACGCTTGTCATGGTGTTGGGGGATGTCTTCTTCTTGCATTCCCTAGGTTGTGGTGTGCTGGTTGTGTCATGCATTGTCCATCCTATGGGTGGGGGTGGTAGTGGTGGTAGGCATCCTGCCCCCCTGGGTGAGGGTGGTAGTAGTGGTAGGCATCCTGCCCCCCTGGCTAAGGGTGGTAGTAGTGGTAGGCATCCTGCCCCCCTGGGTGAGGGTGGTAGTAGTGGTAGGCATCCTGCCCCCCTGGCTAAGGGTGGTAGTAGTGGTAGGCATCATGCCCCCCTGGGTGAGGGTGGTAGTAGTGGTAGGCATCCTGCCCCCCTGGCTAAGGGTGGTAGTAGTGGTAGGCATCCTGCCCCCCTGGGTGAGGGTGGTAGTAGTGGTAGGCATCCTGCCCCCCTGGCTAAGGGTGGTAGTAGTGGTAGGCATCCTGCCCCCCTGGGTGAGGGTGGTAGTAGTGGTAGGCATCCTGCCCCCCTGGCTAAGGGTGGTAGTAGTGGTAGGCATCCTGCCCCCTGGGTGAGGGTGGTAGTAGTGGTAGGCATCCTGCCCCCCTGGCTAAGGGTGGTAGTAGTGGTAGGCATCCTGCCCCCCTGGGTGAGGGTGATAGTAGTGGTAGGCATCCTGCCCCCCTGGCTAAGGGTGGTAGTAGTGGTAGGCATCCTGCCCCCCTGGGTGAGGGTGGTAGTAGTGGTAGGCATCCTGCCCCCTGGCTAAGGGTGGTAGTAGTGGTAGGCATCCTGCCCCCTGGGTGAGGGTGGTAGTAGTGGTAGGCATCCTGCCCCCCTGGCTAAGGGTGGTAGTAGTGGTAGGCATCCTGCCCCCCTGGGTGAGGGTGGTAGTAGTGGTAGGCATCCTGCCCCCCTGGCTGAGGGTGGTAGTAGTGGTAGGCATCCTGCCCCCTGGGTGAGGGTGGTAGTAGTGGTAGGCATCCTGCCCCCCTGGGTGAGGGTGGTAGTAGTGGTAGGCATCCTGCCCCCCTGGTAAGGGTGGTAGTAGTGGTAGGCATCCTGCCCCCCTGGGTGAGGGTGGTAGTAGTGGTAGGCATCCTGCCCCCCTGGCTAAGGGTGGTAGTAGTGGTAGGCATCCTGCCCCCCTGGGTGAGGGTGGTAGTAGTGGTAGGCATCCTGCCCCCCTGGCTAAGGGTGGTAGTAGTGGTAGGCATCCTACCCCCCTGGGTGAGGGTGGTAGTAGTGGTAGGCATCCTGCCCCCTGGCTAAGGGTGGTAGTAGTGGTAGGCATCCTGCCCCCTGGGTGAGGGTGGTAGTAGTGGTAGGCATCCTGCCCCCCTGGCTAAGGGTGGTAGTAGTGGTAGGCATCCTGCCCCCCTGGGTAGGGGTGGTGGTGCGCATTCAGGCCCCTGTGTGCATATGTGGCATTGGTGATGGGCATCCCGCCCCTATGGTGCTGCTGTTGCTGGTGTAAGTATATTCTGCATCCCTGTGTGTGTGTGTGATGTGTCGTGTACGTGTTGTATGTGTTTTGTGGTTGGTGTCTGGCTTACCTTCTGCGCCGTACGCGTCCGTGCCTGTTCCGGTAGTATATGTAGAATATTGGTATGATCGGGACGAAGGGATTCATGGTTGGTTCGTGTCGTTCGTCCTTCTCGTTGCTTCGCGTCGTCCTCGTCGCTTCGCCTCGTCCTCGTCGCTTCGCCTCGTCCTCGTCGCTGGCGTGTTCGTCTCAGAGCCGTGGATCGTGTTGTGGCGCGAATCGGAGCTTATGTGCGCCTCTCCCGGATGCTTTGACGTGCCGTGCGGAAAGCGCATCGTACTTGTCCGGCCGGACGGGGCTGCATTTTTCCTTCCGTGCGACTCGATTCGGCGTTTCCGGATTCGCCTCGGTCGGAGAACAGGACCTGGTTTGGGTGAGTACGGCTCGGCCGGATTCTTTGCTGTTGTGCGCATCGTACTTGCTCGTTCGGTGTGCTGTACGGATCGGTCGGGAAACAGGCTCTCGCATGGCTTTTTTCCCGACCGAATGGTATTGGGTGCGCCTCCGACCGAGATCGGAATCGGCCCCTGGGTCTTTCCCCAGGCCGTACTTAGCAATAAAATGTCCTGAGATGAACTTTGCAAAAATATTAGAGTTCTTCCATGAGAACACTCCCCAATACACGTCTCCCTTCAATAATTGGGACGCCTTTAAGGCAGTCCTGAGAAGCCAATGTGTAGCGTTAAACTCTGCCTCAAAATAAACAAAGGACCATGGAAAGATTGACACTGGAGAAAGAATTAAGTACCTTGGAAAACACCCACAAGCAGACACCCACACTGGCCCTCTAAAGGAAAGTGACAGCAATACGAGGACAATTGAATGCAATCTATGCGAACAGGGCAGAGCTCACACTCATGAGGCTCAAGCAAACATCCTATGCACAGGGCAATAAGGTGGGATCACGCTTAGCAAGGCAGTTGAGAATGCACAGGGAGAAGGAATATATAGGAGAGCTCATTACTTCAGAACAGGAGAAGGCACAGGTTCTGGGGCAATTCTATGCAAAATTATATTCCGCAGACACGACAGACCCACAGGCTCAACAGGATTATCTACAGGAGATAGACCTGCTACAAGTAACGCAGACACAAAATGATGTCTTACGAGACACCATTACAGAGGAAGAGGTTAGAAAAGCTCACTAAAATTACATTAATCCCCTCTTTAACCACATAGCTACAACAGGGGTGGTAACATCAGCGGTGAGTGAGGCTGTGATCACAGTCATGCCGAAACCGGGCAAGAATCTCCGAAACTGTGGATCTTACCGCCCCATAGCCATCTTAAATCTGGATGCTAAGCTCTACTCTAAGATCCTTGCTACCCGTCTGGAAAATGTAATCCCCGACTTGATCCACCCGGATCAATCAGGCTTTATAAAAGGCCGACAAACACACTACAATGTGCAAAGGGTACTTCAGAAAGCCAATACAAAAAGGGTCCCATTGGTACTGCTCAGTCTAGATACCGAGGGGCAGATTTACAAGCCCCTTGCGCCACTTTTGCGTCACTTTTCCCATGTTAAAAGTGACGCAAAAGTGGCGCAAGGGGCTTGTAAATCTGCCCCCGAGAATGCATTGGACCGGGTAGACTGGCCCTTCCTATTTAACACCCTAAAACGATTTGGATTCAGCGAGCCCTTCATCATGATGACTAAATCTATCTCCATCTTCTAGAGTAATGGTGAACGGGGTTAGCTCAGAGGTGTTTCAGTTGAAGAGAGGGACGAGACAGGGGTTTCCGCTTTCCCTCCTGTTATTTGCATTAAGCATAGAGCCTCTCTCGGCAAAGATAAGGGCACAGCAAGCAATTAAAGGCATCAATTTCAGATCAAAAGGCCATAAGATTTCCCTGTTTGCTGATGATATAATAATGGCCCTAACAGATCCCCATAACTCTCTCACTACATTACAGGATGAACTTAAGCTCTTTGAGGAAATAGCAGACTACCGTATAAATCTAACTAAATCCTCCATCCTTAATTTTACCCTACCCCGTGGAGAGATGGAGCAGTTGAGGTACACCATCCCTTTTCAATAGGCACAGAAGGAGCTCACCTATCTTGAGATTAACATAACACCTAAAATAACCAACTTACTGTCAGCCAATTTCCCCCCACTTCTCCGCAAAGTGCAAGGGGAAATGTATCTCTCATGGATAGGCAGGATACAAGCAATCAAAATGGTAATCCTACCTAAGTTCCTACATCTCTTTCAGAGTCGGCCAGTTCCCAAGGAAAGGGGATACTTTAACTCTCTACACACTCTCTTAACAAGATTTATCTGGCAAAATAAGAGAGCCCGCCTATCTCACAAAATCCTGCGACACCCAAGGGACGAAAGGTGGCAAGCTCTGCCTGATTTTCACATTTAATATGAAGCAGCCCAATTACGTGTGATAATTGAATGGTCACAGAGAGAATCAGATAAACACTGGCTCCACATGGGCTGGACAATAGTGGGGAGAGTCATCTGTGACCTACTGTGGAAGCTAAAGGCAGACCGCCCACATAACACATATATTAGCACACCCACGGGAACAACCCTGCAGGTGTGGGATGAGGTAGTCAAGGCAGCTGATTGGACATAGTTCCCCTCCCCATTTACCTCTATGCATTACAACCAAGCATTCCCGCCGGCACAACAAGGGCCTTTTGTGTCAGGAAACAGGGCGAGTAGCGCCTTCCTGGTCGTTAGCGGCCAGAACTACATCTCCCAGGAGGCCTTGGGCCAAAGGAGGGGCTACCTGTACTGTTGGACGCACGCTCACAGGCGTGCGTAATTTTGTTCCGGCATCCGCTCTCTCGGCTGAGAGAGTCCAGCGGCTGCTAGGAGGCAGCTCTGGGAATCGGCTTAGTTTGTCGTGCAGAGGGAAGCGCGAGTGTCCCAGTGGAGTAGGAGGACTCCTGTTTGTCGTCCGGAGTTCGGGTGAGATCCATTCGATCTGTTGGGCTTTCTGCTATCTGCCTGTTTTGCCGGTAACATTATCAGCGGGTAGACCACGGAGAAGTTTCCTGTGGTTACTCAGTGATACTGGGGCTTTTCTATGGCGCTTGTTTAGCGGATACATAGCTGTGGAATTACAGAGCTGAATGCGGTGGTGAGCACTAAACCACGCATTGCCGTTCGGTACTGCAGGAGCAGTGCTTTCTTTTTGTTTTCTCTTTCTCTGTTCTGCTTCCCAGTGTAGGGCCATACGATTCATTCAGCAATTGCTCCATCGCTATGAAGTAATAGCGTTCAGCTGGAGTTCTTCTTTTCTAATTGTGGTGGAAACTAAAACAAAAAGATTTTTCTTGAATCTGCTTATAAACCATATTTTGTGGAACAGATTCTTGAGGAATTGAATCTACCCTTTGTTGGATTAAGACTCTGTTCATAGTACTATTAATATTTTTTCATTTTTATTGGACGTCTTCTCTTTGATCATTTGTATGCTCAGAACCGGTTATGTAAGAGTTTGGCATGCATTGGTAATGTCTGGTGAGACAGGTTTTTTTTTATGTTGGTTTAATCTGTTGCTTTATCGCTTATAGAAACATGTTCATGACGGAAGAGAGAATTTTTGTTGAGTGAAGAAATATAGGAACTCCCGTCTATGATCAAGGTAGAACAGATTATATAGCGAGACCTTATGAGAGCAGTCCTCAATTGTTTATGTATTCATGGTGTTGCTCTTTGTTTTACAGGTTCTTTTCCCCGCTGTTCCTTTCCTACCCTTCCCTCACCTGATCGCCCTAACACTCTGTGGTTATATTCAGAGTTGGGGATGTCAGGAGGTGGACCCATTATTGCAGCACCTGGATTCTGCGGAGTACATATCTCTTAGGAAAGAGATTTCTGACATTTTGATGCATGGAGGGAGGGAGGGTGTCTTGTCTTGTTACACCTTTTTCATAATTTGGATATACTCACCTTTGAAAACAGCAAAAGAGAGTTCCAAATAACAGACTGGGAACATTATCACTATTTACAACTAAGACACTGGGTCTTACAGCCAAAGGTTAGCGAGGCGGCAACGGGGGAACTTACACAAATTGAACACTTCGTCAAAAGGGCGAAAGTGGGCAAGGGCACAATCTCTTTTCTTTACTCTCTATTGCTCCACACGCTGCCTTCCCCATGACGATGATACATGACCTTTTGGGAACATACATTGGAACATGACATACAGGAGAGCCAATGGACGGCTCTATGGAAGGATATAGTTCGACACAATCGTTCTATGGGCCTGAGGGAAGCACACTATAAATTGCTCTACGATTGGTATCTCTACCCAGCCAAATTACATAAACTCTTCCCTAACACATCTGACTTGTGCTGGCGGGGTGCAGACTACTGGACTGGACTACCCCCACGATAAGACGCTTTTGGGCAGAGATTTTGGTCCAAATCAAAGACATGTTAGGATACCCGCTTCCAGACACCCCTGATTAGGCCTACGAGACTCATCCTTACATTATCAAACAGGAAGTGACCAGGCCATGGTGTGGCTTTGCCTGGGAGCGGCTAACCTGGCAATTGCAGCATCATGGAAGAAAAGGGAGGCTCCCACTTTGACACACTGGCACACCAAACTCTGGTAGGCAAACACAATGGAAAGAATGAGTGCCATCTTTCGAGACAATTTTAAGAATTTCGAATATGCCTGGGGACCACTAATAAACTTTCGAAGGGCATCCCACTCATTGCATGCCCTACTAGAACGCAAGCTCTACACCTATTCCAGATCTGCAAAATCACTCTCGCCGTTAGAACTATCCAGAAACTCACTACCTTACGAATAACATACCCGAGTGCATTGCTATATTCTGTTATCCTGTTTCTTTTACATTGGGGTTAAGGGGAGATGGGAGGGGGAGGGAAGGGAGAGTTAGGGAAAACAAATTGAAGTGCCACAGGTTCCCAAAAAAAAATTTACGTTTGAAAAGGAAATTTATTGAAGTAATATGAGATAGTACAATAAATACAGAAATGGGGGATACAATCTTAACTGTACAATCTGTTAACTAGTTTGAAAGAAAAGGAAAGGAGGGGAAAGGGAGAAAAAGGGGGAGGGAAGAGAAATGATATACATAAAATATTACTCTTAGCATAACCACTTATGTAAACGGTAATAATTGTGAAAAAACATAATTAAGAAGCATGAACAAAAAATGAAGTAAGCAAGAATAAATAACAATAAAGAACAATTCATGGAGGTTTAGGAATTTCTTCAATACGGGGGTTATGAGTTTGTGATACAATTGCAGAAGCGTCTAGAAACTGAGTAATAGGTGACCATAAACGTTCTCGTTTTAAAGCAAGGGATATAGGATGGACATATGCTCTATCTAACCTATGATGGTAACAGACCCCATACCACCAAGCTTGATAAGAGATGTAAGTGGTGTTTTTCCATGCCCTGGTAATTTGTTGAAAGGCAACTGCAACAAGAAAATCTACAATATACCGAAGATACACTACCTAAAAAGATATTAACAAAAGTGAAGGGTATCTGTGTATGAAAAATATTGTTAATTTGATTCCAGACCAACAACCAAAAATTATAGACAAGGGGGCAAGTGAATAACATGTGATGTAAATCAGCAAGGGGTTTAGTACAGGACCAACAAGAAGAAGAGAGAGAAGGGTTTATTTTGTGCAAGGAAGTAGGGGTTAATAATAATCTATTATAGATAAAAAATAAAGTTTGGGTAGTATTAGCAGCTCTAGAGGATTTCCTGATCTTAGTCCAAATCTTGTTCCAAGTAGAGACAGATAAGGACAATTTGAAATCCGCCTCCCATAAAATTTCTGTTGCAGTTTTATCACGAGTAATTGGGGAAGAAGAGAGATGTTTATAAACTTGGGATGCAGATGGAGAAAGAGACAAGAGTGGAAGAATAGTGGGAGTAGAACAGGAGGAAGGGGTAATAGATGTTAAATTATTATATGTTGATTGGAGCAGCATAGTTAAAGAAGTATATTTAGATAGAGAAGAACTAGGTAGAGAAAAACGCGCCTGAGCAGCTGAAAAAGAGATACACGTATCATTCTGGAAAAGTTGATGAACCCAGTGAAGTCCTTTAGCGTGCCACTCCTTCCAAAAGACGACTCTACGATTAATTTTAAGACGATTGTTATACCATAAAGAGGATTGCATAAAACGATCTTTAGGAGAAAGGTGATCAGTAAATAAAGGTTGAAGAATTTTGCAACTATTATTGAAAATAGGAAGAGAAAGGGAGAGAGGACGATGAGTAAAAGATAAGAATTCCTGGAATGAAAAAGGATGAAGAAATTGCTTTTCGATAACAGTCCACAATGGTAAACCCGAGTCATCAATGTTTTCTTGAAATAAAAGAGAAGTTTGCTTAAGAAAAAATGCAGTATGATAGGCTCGAAAGTCTGGGAAGTTGACACCTCCTAATTGTTTTGGCCTTTTAAGTTTAAGTAAAGACATACGCAGTTTCTTATTATTCCACAGAAAATTCGATAATATAGAATAAATTATTTTAAAATGTGAACTAGGAATGTTTATGGGAAGATTGGAAATATAAAAGAGTATTATAGGAACTAACATCATCTTTATTGTGTCCAGGCGGCCCCACCAGGATAAAAATAAAGGATTCCACTTGGATGTAGCATTTTTTAATAATGTTTGTAATTCCTTTAGTTTTATTGTAACGGATTCTTTAATGGAAGACTTAAACCACAGACCCAAGTATTTTATTTTATCTGGGCTCCAACAAAAACCAGAAGAAAGGAAATCTACGGAGAAACATAATGTATTTAAAGGGAGGATTTCACATTTGTCAGAGTTAAGTTTATAACCAGAAACAGCAGCAAAGGATTGAACTTCCGATAAAAAGGCCGGTAAAGAGGATTGAGGTTGTGATAGAAAAAGTAGAATGTCGTCAGCGTAAACAGAGAGTTTTAATTGATTGGAGCCGTATTTAAAACCAATAATATTTGAATTAGAGCGGATTTTAATCAAAAAGGGTTCAAGAGCTAAAATAAAAAGAAGAGGAGAAAGGGGACAGCCCTGTCTTAGCCCCCGATGTAAAGGAAAAGAAGAAGAAACAAGACCATTCGCCAAAATGGAGGAAACAGGAGAAGAATAAAGCAAGGAAATATAGTTTATAAATTTGTGACCAAAACCAAACCAAGACAGAGTGGAGAAGATAAAAGACCAACCAACTCTGTCGAAAGCTTTTTCAGCATCAAGAGATATAGCTGCTAAAGAGTCCGTACATAATTTAGCTTTAGTGAGAACATTAAAAAAGAGTCTGGTATTGTCGGAGAGATGTCTTCCTTTAATAAAACCACATTGTTCTCTTCCGATTAATTGGGGTAAAAATTTCTCTAAACGAAAAGCTAAAATTTTTGCAAAAATGTTATAGTCCAAGTTAATTAAAGAGATGAGCCTATAGTTTTTACAAAGATTATGATCTTTACCTTCTTTGGGAAGAAGGCAAATCAGGGCTTCTTGAAAGGATCCACTAGACTTTTTAGACGAAATAAAGAAATGAAATAGAAGATATAGTTTAGGGATAAGAAGACGAGAGAAATGAGAGTAAAATTCAGTCGTAAAACCGTCAGGTCCTGGGGCCTTACCCCGTTTGATAGCTCGAATAGCAGAAAGAATATCTGATTCTCGAATTTCTTCATCTAATACCGAGAAATCTAGACCAGTAGAAGAAGGAGGGTTAATAGAGGATAAGTATTGTAATATAAGGTCCTGAGACACCGAGTTTTCAGGAGTGTAAAGAGTTTGGAAGAATTGAGTAAATTCTGATAAAATTTCTTCATTTTTGTAAACTAAATGTTTGTGAGAAGACAGAATAGAACCAATTTTAGTGCGTTCTTTTTTAACTTTAAGATAATTGGCTAAAAGTTTCCCGCTTTGTTTTGACCCCCATAATATTTAGCTGAGGATTTAAGCAAAAATGAATTAGCATTGTCTCTCGATAATTTGTTAAATTCAAATTTGGCTTTGATTAATTGATCCAAGGTAGATTTAGAATTTGTCTGGAAAAAAGAGTGCTCTAATTGTTTGATACGAAAAGTAAGAGATTGTAAGGTATGTAGAGAGGATTTCCTTCTTTGGGATACGAAGGAGATAATAAAGTCTCTGGAGGCAGCTTTAAAGGCATCCCAAACAATCTGTGGAGACACATCAGGAGACTCATTTTCATGGAAGAAAGTGGAGATAAAAGATTCAAATTGTTGGGTAAAATTGGAATCCAATAAAAGAGAATTGTTAAATCTCCATCTACGAGTACCATGATTAGGGGGAAGAAGTTCGAGATCTAAAGAGACGGGAGCGTGATCGGATATCAATATTGAACCAATATCCGAGTGGATAATATGTTGGGCGAGTGCTTTTGAGGTGAATAGATAATCTTAACGAGATTGAGAGAAGTGTACTGGAGAAATGAAAGAGTATTCTCAGAGTGTAGGATTACATAACCGCCAGGCATCTACTAGAGATCTTTGTTGAATAGTGGATGTGAATTGAGACTGCATAGGAGAGGGGGTGAATCTAGAACGGGAGTTGCGGTCAATAATAGGGTCCATAACTAAATTACAATCCCCACTAACCAACAAATAATCATCCTGAAAAGGCATAAATTTAGCTAATATTGTAGACCAAAAAGTAACATCTGGGGCAGTAGGTGCATATAAATTAAGAAAAGTCAAGGGAATATTATTTAATAACACCGAGAGAGAGACCCATCTACCCGCAACATCAGAATCATGTGAAAGAATTTTCAAATCAAGACGTTTATGACATAAGATGACTACACCATTACGATTACCTGTACCTGGAGAAGCAAAGACATGGCCAACCCATTGACGCTTAAGTTTAGTTATTTCTTTTCTAAAACATGAATTTCTTGTAATAAAGCTATATCACACTTTAAATTGGATAGGTGAGAAAGAACCCGCTGACGTTTTATAGGAGAACCCAAACCTTTAACATTCCATGAAACAACTCTTAGAGTCATCTACAATAATTAATGAAATATATACTAAGTATAAAAATATTATAACAATTAAATTGTAACAGTAAGCTACATGTGATAGTGATCAGCATACAATTTGCATTAACATAGTGATCAAAATGAGAAGCATAAAGAAGAAGATGAGTGGTTATTGAAAAGAAAGAATAAGAAAAAGAGATATGAGTGATTGGAAAAAAAGAAATATATGAAGGTGAAAGAAGGAGAGGGAAACCATTATCAAAAGAAAAAGTGACTGAAGACAGATAAAAAAGATAGTGAAAGAAAGAGAAAAGAAATAGGATAGATAAAAAATATATAACAAATATTCCGGAAATGTGAGAGACCATTGCAAGAAATATGGGCAAGATGAAAGTAAAACAGTCTCTGAAGAAGAATGAAAGAAATAACCAGATAAAAAGAGGAAAACAATGAAGTAAGAGACGAATAGTTATAAAAAACAAAAGAATAAGAGAAGATGACGTAAATTGACTGAAGGAAAATAGTATAGGGGAGAAAAGGGAGCCTACAGTTAAGAGATAGAAATAACCTAGAAAAAGGAAAGGGGAGTGGAGAAGGGAAAAGACGACAAAGGCAACAGATAAAAAACATAAATCATAGAAATCATGAACATAATGACTAACTACAGAAAACATGAACAAAACGGGGGTGGTGAAGCCACACAGGGAAAATGGCACAACTAATCGGGCAAACCCAAGGCGGATCAGGGAGGGAGGACATCATCGAAACGTACCAGGGATAAACAGATGATATATGAAAAACCGCACATAATAAAAAAGAAAGGAAAAACACCACAGGTGAGTACAACATGAGAACAACATATGGGGAAACAAGAAACTTCAATAAACGAATATATCACAACAGTAATTAAAATAACAGAACATATCAAATGAGTGACAACATGAAATCAAACAGTAGCTTGTCGGGATAGTTCCATCTCCTCTTCTCTACATTGTTCCAGGAACCGTTGTAGCAATGCAGGATCGCCATAGTTCGTAGTCTTGTTCTTATATGTCACTTTAAAAAGACATGGGTGGAAGAGACCAAATCTGGCATTGAGATTCCGGAGTGCTGGTCTCATGTCTAAGAACTTCTTTCTTCGATCTGCCGTTTCCTTAGCGTAATCTTGAGCAAAAAAGAGATTGGAGCCCTGCCAGGAAATGCGGCCCTTGAGTTTAGCTGCTTGTAAAACCTTCAATAAGTCAGTATACTCCAAAAAATAGATTATAACTCCTCTAGGTTTGGTTGAAGAGGCCGCTAAAGTTGGAGTGCGACCCAAACGGTGTGCTCTTTGGATGTTTAGGACTGGAGAAATAGGAAGACCAAGCACTTGTGGAAGAAAAGATTGGAAAAAAGAAATAGCATTTGCACCTTCCAAGCCTTCAGCAAGACCATAAATGCGTAAATTATTACGCCTATTGCGGTTTTCTAAATTTTCAACTTGCTTTTTGAGAAGTGAGATCTCAGAGTTCATCAAAGGAACTTGGCTTATCACAACCTGCGCAGACTGCGTTTGATGCTCAATCTGTGTAACTCTACTCTACATAATGGACTACTTTCAATCAAGATCCTGGAGCCTTCTATTAGTTTCTTCCATGTAAGGCCGAAGAGCTCTGATCTCCTCAAGCAGTACTTCCTTTGTAATTGGTGGAGGAGAAGTAGAAGGAGAGGGAGGGTCTTTTTTGACACGTTTCCCAGAAGACGATGTAGATGAAGTTGTTGTATTAGAAGACAGACTGTTGGTAGAAAGCGGAATATTAGAAGATGCTCCTAGTATTTCTTTGCTGGAAAAAGATGACGCACTCTCTGAATGATCCATATTGCCGGAAAGGGCAGAATAAGGATTATAGTCCGCCAAGGATGAAAACGATAAGGAGGAATTAGTGAGTCGACGAGCAGACTTTGTTCTCCCCATAGAATGAATACTGAGCGAAGAGTAAGGGTATGAAAATACCAGAAATGCAAAAAGCAGTAATATTCGGAGAAGTATACGTAGCAATCAAAGACGAGATTTCCTGTTGAGGAGACACTAAATCGTTCTGGAGAAAAGATAGTTAAAAGTCCAGCAAAATGAGGAAAACTCTATGAACTCTCTTTGACTGCAGTAATATCCTTACTTCATAATCCACTAGACAATGTGCAGGTCTCACAGGTATTGAGATGAAAAGTATGAACTGTCACTGTTCCGTGAAAAAGGTGGGAGGGATGCTGGAAAACCAAGTACTTTATCCAGAGGCAAAAGGAAGGTTTACTGCAACAGTTCTTTCATAAGAGAATGAGAATATTATCTCATGACCACAAAAGTAGATATAATTCTGTGAGAAGAAAGCACCTTTTATATCAAGTAGTGGTTCCACATAGTATTGCAGTACTAGTAATTAGCAAGCATCATTGTTGTGGTGTATCTCCAAAAACACCATAGAAAGAAAAGCACATTATGAGAGAGAATCGTCCATGATTCAACCGTTCAGGCAAAGAAGCAATGTGCAAAGGCCAGTCCCTTAAATATATCAGACATAGCAAGTTTAGGCAAGAAGAACTCGTTTGGCACAAAAAATGTCATTTGAAAAATGATTCCCGTTATTATACGATGTAACGGGGTGAAAAACACAAAAACAAAATGGCGGGCGCGATCTCCGTGAGGAGAAACGCGCCGGCTGTTCTGATGACAAGGAAAGCTCACCGGAGCTGAAAACAGGCACGAAACGGTTCCGTAGGTCCTCACATCGTGGAAACCGTACTCAGAGCATAGCGACGAAGGAGAGGTCCGCTGGAAATGATGAACCTCCTCCAAGCCGCCATGGAGCTCTCTCAGCTAGCGGCCATTTCCGACCGGCGTCAAGCCACCACCCAGGTTCAAAATTTTAGTAGTGAGGAATAATGAATCCGATGCAGAAAAGACCGTGAGAATTAGAGGAATGCTGTAAACTGTATTAGCAGATCTAAGCCATCTCATGGGTTAAAGATGGAACCATGATTAACCTGTAGAGAGAACTTGTAAGATGTATATTGCAAAAATTATAATTTAAAGGGCTTTGACAAAAAAAAAAAAAACAATGACAGATTGTTCTTGTTGGGCTTCCACCACAGGGGGAATGGGGAGAGTCAGATAATCTGTACTCAGGGGTTAGCAATTATCCCCGGGTCTCTTCTGAGTTTTTCAGTTCGGAATTATTGAAAATGCTCTCATTTATATTTTGCCCAATCTGTCACCATAAGTTGGCACAGATAGAGTTTCATAAGATTTGGGGGCATATTATCAAGCGGCAGCGATAATTATCGCTGGCCGTGCTTAGCGTGAAATTTGTTTTCGCCGGCTATCGCTGGTAATTATTGCCATGCTAGCGCTGTATTAACAACGCATAGCGCAATGGCGATAATTATTCCAGCAATAGCGGTGTTTTCCATGTGCAGATCAGCGATAATTTACATGCAGTACTGCACAGTGACGCCCACTTTGCATCTCATTAGAGATGCAAAGCGAGGCGTCGGGAAAACGGGTGCTAACATGCGCTAATTGGTTGCTGGACTAGGTGTGGGACTAAGAGTAGGGTTAGGCTTTCTATTGGAAGTAGTGACTAGGGCTTCCCGTCCCATTGGTTGCTTGGACTAGGGTTGGGACTAATGGTAGGGCTAGGGCCTCTATTGGACATAGAGATCAGGGTTTTTTGAACTGATTGGATGCTTGGAGTAGGGCTAAGATTGGCTGTAAGGTCCTGATCTCCTATTGGTTCTAGCTTTTAGGGCTAGTGTTGTGATTGGATAGTATTAGGGCTTGGGTTCCCATTGGCTGACGGGGTCACCTGATTACTAGGGGTATCAAAGGCCAGGGTTAGGGCGTCTCAGCCCGGGCGTCGAGGCTAAGGGCAGAGAGGACAAGGGTGAGTGCCTGTTTGAGCCTGTTCGAGACGGGCCAGGGCCAGGAATGCTGCCCATCTTCCCATTAATTAATGTGTCTATTACTTTTCTCCTGAAAAAGCATATCTAATGCACTACCCTATTTCACATCCGCTACCTCTATCAATATTTTTAATCTGCATATACTTACCTCCTTTATGCATCTATATACTCTCAATGTACTTATGGATCTATATATTTATCACTTTCTTCTAATTTAGCATTTCCAATGCACTACCCTATTTCTCAGCCTATACTTCCCTCAATATATCTTCTAGCCCAACTTTTTGACTCATCTCAAACTTCTTTCTACTACTTTTTCCAATTCACTACCCTATCTCACCCTATACATCTATCACTATATCCTCTACACCCACTCTCTCATTTATCGCAAACGCCATACCACTACTATGTTCCCCAAAATAACCCTTTCTTGACTCTCTCCTACTCTACCCCTCCTTGTATCTTCTGACACCTCCTTTACTGTACCAATGCCCAAGACAAACCTTTCTAAACTCTTCCCTCTGACTCTTCCCCTCCAAAAACCCTTTTACTCATCAAAAAGCCTCCTCCTACTGCTATGACCTACAAAAAGAAATCCTTCACTCTTCTATCCCACAACTATCCTTTTCAATCAAAATAACAGACTAGCATGTTCACTTCACTAATTCCATATTCCACTATACTAATTCACCACTAATCCTTTATGGGTTCCAGAGTAGCGTGCTACTCGCCAACAAAGCGCTTCAACACCCACCAGGGGTAACAGGCGCTATATGAATGCAAACCTTTCTTTCCCTTCTATCCCTCCACTATCCTTCTCACTCCAAATAACTGACTAATATCCACCACTCAAATTACTTTCATATTTCACCATACTAATTCACCACTAATCCTTTATGGGTTTCCGGAGTAGCGTGCTACTCGCCCAAAAAAAAAGCAATTCAACACCCCATCAGGGGTTAGAAGCGCTATATATATGCAAACCTTTTTTCCCTCTTCTATCCCTCCGCTATCCTTCTGAATCCAAATAACTGACTAACATATCCACCACTTAAAATGTACTTGCATGTTTCACTATACTAATTCAACACTAATCCTCTATGGGTCCCGGAGTAGCGTGCTACTCGCCGAAAAAGCGCTTCGACGCCTCGTCAGGGGTAGTAAGCGCTATACAAATGCAATTACAATACAATACAATGTTAGCACCCACTTGTAAATAGGGCGATAGTTTTATCTGGCTTTTAAAGCCAAAAAAGCGGAGATAAGGCCCTTGCTAATATGCCCCTTGTAGTTTATGCTTTCCCGAGGCTCTGAGAGTTGTGATGTCTTTCTACCAAGCACTATGAAGATGAGAAACGTTTTTGAGCAGATCACAGGATATTGCAGCTAAAGCAGGTATGCTCGAAAGATCAGGTTTTTCAGATGAAAAGAAAGCATTAATTATAGAAGAGTCTTAAGAGGCCCTGAAAGGGCAGCAAGGATCTGATGTTGAGGATTTAGCATCAGTGCACTTAGATATTGGGGACATAATGCTCTACATCCACATTGCTTCATGGCCATGCTGTATCAGCTGAGAAAAATGAACTCAAAGACAGAGGTTGATGTTGAAGCCTCCAGCAGTCAAAACAGCCTTCAGTCCCCGGGTCAAAAACAAAAGACACCAGTAGGGACAAAGTTTCACTCTCTGAATTGACACTGAAAGGGAATAGTGATCAGCGGAAGGAAAATGATTTCTGTAAAGGGAGAGAAACACCACTATCTTCAAACGGGAAAAGCAGTTTAACTATCGACATTGAGCCCAGAGAACATACACTTGACTTTGAAAGGAAGAAGTTCCGCCTCAAAGCTAAAATGGCAGCATTTGCTCCAAAACAAAAGTTTCATGATACACTAAAAACCTTCCAAGACACCTGTGAATATGTTGCCTTAGATCTAGAACTGGAAGCTCCCCAGCATTTCAAAAAGCACAAGCGGAGCTTGAGGAAGAAATGTATGAAGATGTGCCAGCCTCACACATGAGAAGGAAGGTATGCAGCAGGCTCCGGAGGCTGACTCACCACAGGAGGAGGTAGACTCCTGCTCATCAAGACCCTCACCACAAGGCGATCGCAATTTATTTAATCCATTAGTGAAAATGACATCAGACACTTATTGTGTGCAGCTGGATAAAGAGCAAGCTCGAGTTTGATTCTGGCTGGAGACTTTTATCCCAACACAAAAAAGAAATCAATTTTTGCCTGTGGATCCTATTATTATTGAGCAGGTAGAGAAGGCTTTGACAGATCCAGCCTTGTTTTAGTCAGTCACACCAAGGATGCTGAAAAGAATGAAGCCTCAAGCCAAGACTCTACACTCATAAAGCACAATCATCCACCGGACCACCACCTGACAAAGATAGGCTGGATGCAGTAGATTGATATAGTGGCTAATTGCCCACAGAAATGCCCGACTTTGCAGGCCTGGTCACCAACAGGGGGACGATATTGAGGAGTTTGAGCAACACCTGCCAGAAAAGAATAAAAAGAGAGCAAAGACTGTCCTACAGGCATGCTGAGTCACTATCCCAGCCTTCAAACATAGCATGCACTTCACAGTAAACAATCTCTTCAGCCAGCAGTCAATGAATGATTACAACAAATGGAAACACATAACCCCACCACAAGAGGAATAGGAGCACTGCAGGCAAGATGCTCTTTCAAAAGAGGCTCACCAAGTGAATGAATACGTTGTGACTTGTCATGGATTCTAGTTTAAAGGAACAGTGGTTCTAGAGTGGCCTAAAAGGTCCAAGGGGAAGTAACCCTGTAAAGGGCACTGAGATAAGTAAAGGGATAGAAACTTAATTCATAAAAGAGAGCAGTAGGAAATATAACGAGGGACATATAGGTCAATGTATGACAAATATTTATTACACAATGAAGGTATTCAGGTGCTCACACAGTAAGTGACAATAAGCGTGACGTGAGAAGTGAGGGTGAACTTAAAATAATGACATCGCATTGACAACAGAAATAGAAGCTCTCAGCGCGGATTTTCCTTTGAGCAGGACACGCTCCTTTCATCTCCCAGGCCTCCATTTACTGAACTGTGACCGGCCAATTTAATTAATTCCCCGGCACAGCACATTGCCATTTAACGGCGAAGGATTTTAAGCATTTGCTTCCAGCAAACTAAGTTTGTTTTTTTCCCCTACCGGGCCCCACCATAACGCGCATTAACTCGCAGGCTATCCCGGTCACCTTAAGAAGCACAGCGCTACGCAGACGCCTTTACCAAGGATATTATTTCCTTCTTCAGCTCAATTCAAGTTGCTCACATTTTTTGTCCTGAAGATGAACTCGAATAATTGAGTTCGAAACGTCGTCGACCCCCTACAACATGAACTCCTTATACTCTGTAAAAATCTTTAAAGGAGCTTCTATTTCTGTTGTCAATGCGATGTCATTATTTTAAGTTCACCCTCACTTCTCACGTCACGCTTATTGTCACTTACTGTGTGAGCACCTGAATACCTTCATTGTGTAATAAATATTTGTCATACATTGACCTATATGTCCCTCGTTATATTTCCTACTGCTCTCTTTTATGAATTAAGTTTCTATCCCTTTACTTATCTCAGTGCCCTTTACAGGGTTACTTCCCCTTGGACCTTTTAGGCCACTCTAGAACCACTGTTCCTTTAAACTACATATTACCCCAGGTTCATATATTGGGGCACCCTTGTCTTCCTAAATACTTGTCATGGATTCTAAGCACCCTCTCCGTAGTTCCCAGTTCCTTGCTGCTCAGCCAGTGTGTGTGAGGCCCTGGTGGGGCATTACCTGTAACTAAGTGGATTCACCTTAAATAAACCTACATCATATAACCTACAAAGGATCCATAAATATTTAAAACAGAATTTCTGTAGGATGCTCGTCTTTCCCACTGCTGCAGTTTCATACCAGAGATCAGGTTATTATGGGAATGTCCACAGTGGCAACTTCCTGCAGAAGTGAGACTTCTTTAAAGTCACAGGTAAGAGGCTTCCCCTAGGGGATCAGGCCCAACTAACCAATGACTAACACACAGACAGGCTCAGTATTCAAAAACTGTAGGGGGCAGACTGGAAGATTTTCTTCAGGAATGGCATAAGATAACCCCAGACAAGTGGGTATTGAGCATTAGAAAACACATACCTCCTTGGTTTTCTCCACAAATCAGCACCTCAGCCTGCTACAACAGGAAGTGCAGGATCTTTAAAGAGGAGTGCAACCCGTGGATTTACCCTGTGTACTACTTAAATGCAAAAAACACATGACCTTAAGATACATAATGGACCTTAGGTTCATGAACAAGCTTGTTCATATGCATAAATTTGAAATGACAATGAAGTGATACCACTGCAAAAAGAGGTAGACTAAATGGCACCTGTAGATCTGAAAGACACCTATTCCATTTCTCGCTGAACAAAAACCTACAGGTTTATAGATTATGATTCTCAGTTCAAAGTCTTACCATTTGGAGAAAGTCAGCTCAGAGAGTGTTCACAAAATGACTGTTAGTGGGCATAGCTTACTTGAGGCGTCAGGGGATGCATGTTTTTTTTTTTTTTTATTATGATCAATGCTCGCACTAATGTTTATGCAATGTTTCTGCAATAACTCCTCTAGGTCCTGATCTTAGGTTTGTAAATTGTTCAAGACTCGCTCTAATGTTTATGCAATGTTTCTGCAATATCTCCTCTAGGTCCCGATCTTAGGTTTGTTAATTGTTCAAGACTCACTCTCACTAATTGCGCCTTACCTCCCTACCCCCCCCTGGCTTTCACCGGTAACATATGGTTTACTTTACTCCTTACGACCCTACAACCTCTAACCGCCTCGAGATCCCTCCCCCTCCTTCACAATTTTCTTCATCGCAGCTTGCGGCACTCCTTCGTAGCCGTGGTTAGCACTACGATTTTCCAACTACGCATGACTCCTATCTAGCGTTGTCACCTAACGTCATTCTCCCTTATGATCTCTCAAATTCACAAATTGTTGTCTGTCCATCCTGCTACCTAACCCCTCCTCACCGTTATTAGTAAGTCTCTTCCTAACTAACCTCATCCCCCCTGCACTCCTCTGACATTTATCACCCCCTCTTTCTCTCCCTTTTCCACACTCGTCACAAAATATCTCTCCACCCCCCACCGACATTATTCTCCCCCTTCTTTCCTCAACCTCCTCCTCTCTCCTTGTTTCTTTTTTCCCTTAACATCTCCATTCCGCTCCTCCCCCCCCTTTTCTCTTCCCCCCTCTCCACCAACCAGTTTGTCCATCATGTCCCCCCATAGTCCCCCCCCCGCGTTCCGAACCAGCCCTACTACATCACCCCTCAACACCCTCCTCACCAGGCATGGCCCTAACTCTTGGTCCATTCCCTACCCTCCCAATCTCTCTAAAAACGCCAAGAAAATCTTTAAACATAAAGTACTTATCCGGCATCCCGAAACCCTAATTGTAGACAACTACCACAGCCTCACGTCCCCCATAAAAACTAACTACATTTTCTACTCTAAACGCCCCTCCAAATGGAAGAGCACTTTCCTTCGCCATCTCCCAATCGCTACATCTAACAATATTCCCTACGGTTTCAAACTCTCTACTACTCCATCCTCCACCTTTCACGGTGAAATTGACATCTCCATCTTCAAAACTGGAAATATCCTCATCCAAGCCTCTGAACACCACCTTAATATCTTTGAACAGCATTTTAGCACTCTGTCCCACCAAATGTCCTTACCTACTCCTCTCCCCTCTCCCCCAAAACACTCCTAACCCTTCTCCTACCCCCCAAACTTCCCCCCAGCCCGTCCCATCACTCCCCTTTCTGACCTTACCCCCCCTACCTGAACTCACCCCATGACCCTAATGCCAATGCTGCCTCTCCGCTAACTCCATACACCCACTCTGCTCCCCTAATCATGCCCTCTACCCCTTTAACTATCCCATCTCTCTCCACGCCCGTCCCTCCCACACACGGCCATATCTCCCCTCTCTCCACCCGCCAGGAGCACCTCATCCTCACCGCCGCAATACCCCTCTTGTCACCCCCCAGACCTCTCACCCTCTCCGGACAACTGACCTCCACCCCTAACCAACCCCGATCTATCCCACCCACCCCTCCTGCTCCAACTACCTCCACTAATATCCAGTCCACCCCCACTCCCCTCCCCCCAATGTCTGCCGGAACCTGCCATCCCACAGGCTCCCTCCCTCTCAGAACAACAGACCTCCACCCCCGATCAACTCCGAAACCTCCCACCCTCCCCTGCTCAAACTACCTCCAGTACGACCCAGTCCTCCCCCACTCCCCATCCCCTCTGACGACCGAAACCCCCCTTCCTCCCCCCACAGTCCTCCCTCTCGCCCACTGCTACAAGACCTCACTCGCACCCCTCCTGACTTATTACCCTCTACGAACGCTAGACCTCCTTCTCCAACCAACTTAGCACATACCTCACCCCCCGCCGCACCCAATATGCCCCAACTCTCTCTTTTAATCCAGACACTTTGCAGTATTGATCGCAACATTGCCTCCCTCCTATCCGAATTAGTCCGTCTTAGAGAGGATCTCACTAACCCCAAATCCCCCAAACCGATAACCCGCCCCGCTTGGCCCACTTCGTCATGCACTGGCCCCCCAAAGCTCATTAATCTCAAACTCAGTAAAACCATACCACTTCAAAATTGCTCTCAGAGACCTTGTCGCACCTTGAATGACTACTCCACCTCTAACCTCTCCGACCTCTGCAATTCCTACTCTCCTAAGGCCCCCCGCAAGGAGGCGACCCTTCCTCATTCCAACATCCCTGTTATTATCGGGACCAGCAGAACTCTCTCCTCTCCTTGCTCACCCAGACCCCTCCCGCAACTTACCGCTATCCACTCGTGCCCCCCCCCCATAACTAACCCTAAGCCCCTGACATGCATGCTTATGAACTGCCGCTCGGCGGTTCGTCATGCCTCAGAAATTTCCGAAACCATCCTTGGTGAAGATATAGACCTTGCCTTCCTCACGGAAACTTGGCTCAACGATCACTCCACACTCATCCTAGACTTACTCTCTCCCCCCGGTTATTCTATCCTCAGAAAAGACAGACCTAAAAGAATAGGAGGAAGTCTAGCAATAATCTTTAAAAATGAACTCCAACTATCCCTAGCCAAAAACACTGACTTCAAAACTTTTGAATACCTTGGAGTGGAACTTAAAATGCAAGGCGCCCCCCCAATGCGACTACACAACATCTATCACCCCCCAGGTGAACCTCTTCCCTTCGCTGAGGAAATATCTGAACTTCTGTCACAATCGTCCCTTTCGAACTCTAAAAATCTCTTCCTAGGAGACTTTAACCTTCACTGGAATTTGCCAGACGACCCAACCATCAAACTTCTCAATAACCTACTTGAGATAAATGACCTCAAGCAACTCTGCCTTACCCCAACCCATTCTAAAGGGGCTACTCTTGACGCCATCATTGCTAACAGTAATCTGGCATCTCTTTCCAACATTATCCCTATTGACTGGTCTGATCACCACCTCATACTGTTCTCGATCTCACCCTTAGCCCAGCCTGCCCCTTCTAAAATCAACAAAACCACAATATTATCCATAAACCTTAAACGTATCCCCCCAGGTTTACTGGAGGCTAAACTCCAAGATCAACTCAGTCGCACTCCTCCCTTTCTCAATACATTCGATTTCACTGAGCATTACAATAAAACTGTCTCTGAGGTTCTAGATCAACTTGCACCACCCAAACCAAAAACTCTTAAAAATATCCCTTCCAAAACTTGGTATAATCCAGACCTCAATAATGAAAAACGAGCACTTAGACTGGCAGAAAGAACCTGGAGACAACACCCTTCCCCTCCAATCTGGTCCTCCTTCGAACCGCTAGATCCGTGTACAAGAAACACATCTTCGCCGAAAAGGCTTCCTTCTTCCGATCACAGCTTTCTCGGGCAAAAAACAGACCCAGAGAACTGTTCAACATTATTAGAAATCAAACCTCCCCTGCCCCACCCAGCATGACGGCCACCACAGGCAAATGCGAAGAAATATCTAATTTTCTTTCTGAACAAATTGCCAAAATTGACCAATCTTTCACCCTAAGCCAAATCCCCCCCAACCCCCTCGGTGCCCCTGACACCTCTTCAACACCTTCCCCTCTGCTCACACCCCCTCTGTCCTCCCCACCCCTACCTTCTTTAACCCCGTCTGAACCTCCCCCCGACAACACTCAACTCAAAAACAACGCCTCCTGGCTGAATTTCCACTCCGTCTCTGAACTTGAAGTCTGTAACATCCTGTCCAAACTAAAACCATCTTCCCACACTAAAGACCCTCTCCCATCTTCCCTCGTCCAAGAACTTAAGCACGTCATGGTCCCGTATTGGACCAATATCATCAACCCCTCCCTTTCCTCGGGGTGCGTACCGGTCTCCCTCCAACTCGGACAAATCACACCCATTCCAAAAAACCCTAAGGCCGACCCAAATGACCCGAACAACCTCCGCCCCATCTCAAACCTCCCCTTTCTCTCTAAAGCCCTTGAAAAATGTGCCCTTCAGCAACTGGATAAACACATTGACACCTACAACCTACTTGACCCCCTACAATCCGGCTTCCGTAAGGGCTGCAGCACTGAAACTGCATTGCTAAATATAGTTGATGACATCCACCTTGCCCTGGACAATGGCGAGACCTGCCTACTCATTCTCCTTGACCTCTCAGCGGCATTTGACACAGTTAACCATTCAACCTTACTCTCTACACTTAAATTTCGATTTGGTCTTAATGGCACCGTCCTCAATTGGTTCAAATCCTATTTCCAACACAGAACCCAACAAGTAAAAATCCGCAACTGCCTATCTAGCCCCACTCCAGTCTCCCTTGGTGTCCCCCAAGGATCCATCCTCTCTCCTGCCCTTTTCAACCTTTTCATGGAACCCCTTACTCTCATTCTCAAACAAGCAGGCATTAACTATCACCTATATGCTGACGACACCCAACTCAACTAGAAAATTAAATCCCACTCTGATGTTCTGCACCTTAACACCGCCCTTACTAACATCCAAAACTGGTTCCATTCCAATCATCTCAAACTTAACCCTAACAAAACTGAAACCATTCTCTTCTCTTCTAACTAAAAACAACCCTCTCCCCATCCATACATGGATCACTGACCTTACTGCCCTTAACTGTACACTCTCCCTCTCCGAATCAGTTAAATCCCTCGGCATCACCCTCGACAGTAAGTTTACGCTCAACTCCCATGTAAAAAACTCGGCCAAAGGCGCACTTTTTACGCTCCAACATCTCAAAAAATCAAACCCTTCATTCCAGCAGAAGATTTCAAATCAGTTGTACAATCCCTAGTCCTCTCGAAAATCGGCTATGGTAATGCCCTTCTCACCGGCTCTCCCAAAACTCACTTGGCCCCCCTCAAATCTGTTCTAAACCTAGCGGCTAGGATTATAACTGGTGGCAAACGCTCTGACCACATCTCGCCGGCCCTAAAGACCCTTAAATGGCTCCCTATTGAAGGCAGATCCTCCTTTAAATTAGCCTGCATTACCCACAAAACCCTCCACCAAAAAACCCTGCTCTACCTTTCAAACAAACTCAAAAAAGCGGGCAGTGCCCATTCGATGAGAAGCACTAACTCTCTCCTCCTCGTCCCCCCTTTGCTAAAAAAGAAAGCCGCACAATCCCGCTCCTTCTCTGGTAAGGCCCCCAGCATCTGGAATACCCTCCCAAAAGACCTACGACTGAATCCTTCATACGTCAGTTTCAAAAAAGACCTTAAATTGCACCTGCTCAACAAATATTGGGGTCCATAATCATTTTATGCCCATACTTGCTGTTCAGTCTCTTCCTTCTTGAATCCCCAACCTTCCCCCCTTTCTCCCACCTCTCCTGCACTCCACCAACGCCAAATAGCCCCCCACCTTACCCATCCACACCTCTTGCGTCCCCTCGGTTCACCCCTCTCCTTAAATCTAGCCACCCCTCCCTCCTCTCTCGTCTAACCCTTCCGTTTCATTCAAAATATGAGTTTAGTTCCTTTTTACTACTTAATAATTTGTAACTATGTTATCCATATACTGCCTAGTAAATAGCTCCATCCTTTCACTTTGCATCGACAATAACGAGACTAGTTCCTTTTACTGTTTAATAATTTGTAATTTTTTATTTCTATGTTGCTTAGTAAATAGCTTCATCCTTTCACTATGTATCATAATCAAGATATGTTATTTACTTTGTTGCTTAGGCCTATCATATCTCTATGTTTCTTTTCGTTTGCCATTTGATTTTGTAACCCATGTGCTATCGTCTTCCCAATGTAAAGCGCTCTGATACCTAAGGGTTAAGCCAGCGCTATATAAAACCTCTTAAATAAAAATAAAAATAAAATGTTTAACCTTACTGAGATGATTGACTTATGAAGGCAATAAAAAACCAGAGCAGCGCAAATGAAGTAATGGTAACAATGAACCCATTAAGATTCTCAGTAAACATGAAGAGACCCTCCTACACCCATCAAAGACAAACATTTTTCTTGGAGCAGAGCTAGACTCGAACATAGCCAAGACTATTCCTATACTGAATAAAGTTCTTGCATTGATGGAGGAAGTTCAATTTTACCAGACATCACAGACAATGAGAACTGTGAGAAAGATGTTACAAATAATTAAATCATGCATCCCCTAACGCCCTTTCCCATGTTACATATGTAACTCATACAGACGTTCAGTGGCCACAAAGACTGAGTATTGAGAAGATCTTGTGGTTGTTACGAGCAAAGGAGTTAGTGTTACATAATAGAGAACATGACAATAGCCAGGAAGTTAAAAAAACATTCTCCGTTGTGACCATCACTACTGATGGATTACATGCAGGGTGAGGTGGTCTCTGCCCTGTGCCAAAGCTAGGTGCACCAAAGAAAGAAGCATGGAAGATGCTCAATGCTAAAATTAGTGATTTTGCTTTGATTCACATCTATTTTGTATATGTTGATAAAAAGTGCGCATTTCAGAGTGTTAATGAAGCTTTATGCCCTTCCTTCCTATTACCTATCCAGTCTAATAGGATAGCAGCATGGGGAACCTTAGTGTAGCAACCAATTCAGAAACAGGGCCAGAATCTCCTTTAAAGTAACTACAAATACCAACAAGCACTGGCAAAGCCAATAGACCTCACATACACAAGGTATTGACTTTGTCAATGTTTTAACCTTGTGTAAAGCAGCGTGACTGCTGTGCAGCATGGCTGAAAGTTTTATAAAAGTGCTACATGGCCAGTGATTGCTACGTTATAGTGATTATTCTTATTGCTGGTGGGAGGGAGCCCGGGGCGGGAAACAAATGGAGAGGGGGTGGAGAAGAAAATGCACTAAGCTTGGCCAGCGGTGTCCGAGTCATAGAGCTCTTTTTGTTATGGCGGTGGGGGGCAAGCAACAATGGAAGAACAGAGGGCAGGTGTGCGTCAAGCAACAACAGAATGAAGGAGGGCAGGTAGGGGAAAAAGGGCTTTGACTCGTCATAGCCCCTTTTTTTTGTTACGGCGGGGGGGCAAGCAACAATGGAAGGATGAAGGGCTCTAGGAGACAACAACAACAGAATGAGAGACAGCAGGTGGCAGGGGAAGCAATAATAGAAGGAGGTAAGGAAAGTGGGGCAATCAATAACAGAAGAATGGAGGGATGGTGGGGGCAAGAAGACGGACACACTGGAGTCCGCTGAAAAAGACGTACTCTAGAAGAGTGCTTAAGCACAGAAAAAAGTAGCACCCACCAAAATGAGCAGTGTAAGACATGAGTAATGCATTCATGCACAAGTGGAAGGAGAGACACACGAAGAGGAAGGGGGCCTATGGTAGCTGACCAATACGAGGGTAGGCAAATAGGAGTTACAATGAAGCCATCCACTTGTAAGGAATGGGCGGTCTGCCCACTGACAGAAAACAAAGGGTCTTGAAAAGACAGCACATATGCTGTATAGGCTAGACATAAAAAGAGACCTGCAGAGCTAACCAATGCTGCCAGCATATTTCTGAATGTAAAATGCTCATCTACTCATCACTCTCCTTTCACTCACCACACTGACAAGCAATGTGTCCCATAACACAATAGCTGCACTTCAGCAGTCATCAAGCATGACAAGGAGGCACTTACCATCTGCAAACTTTATGAGTGCTTGGAAAGAGGATCAACTTGGGTAGTAAATACTATAAAAAACCACAACAGGACTCAAACAAGGTAAGCAATTCACTAGATTGGGCAGGAGCCGTTACTGCATGTGGTCCAGTGGATGCGTTTCAGCCATGGAAGTGGGAGACTTGACATCTAAATTCCAGCTTTACCATTAACTAAATATGCTGGTAATAAACATCATATCAGAAATAAAGACATGCCCCCCAACAAACTGGCATTTCTCTGGTGAGAGGAATCTTTTTGCTTCACCATCAGAACCACCCCCACCACAAATTATGGTCTGCTGGGTCAGGATTGAAACTGTAGAACCAGGAGAAATGGGTTGTTATCCCAGTATACCCATTTGGCCAGATTGTTCTCTAGCAATCACTTGTTGAATTTATTCCTCTTCTCGCATGCTTTCCAACTTTGCTAGCACTTAGAATCAGGCTAAAAGCTACCATACATGTGACATAAAAAAAGAATTGGGCTGAACCCAAAACACATTGGCTATTATCCAGGGGGGCCGGCACGCAGTTTCATGGACTATTTACCATTTTATTATCAAAGTTACAGCCCTCAGAGCCTACAGTACTACAGCACGTGTGTCCTAATCGGCCAGTAGTTGAGAACTGTGATGCCTCTGGCTGATCTTGGAGCAGGCTGTATTAGCAAGAGCCACCTCTTGCCTCTACCGACCGTGACAACTGAGGCCTTCTTCCTCACCAGGTTGCCTGTATCTCCACAGAGTACCACATACCAAAAGACAGATATATGTTTCTGGCTGCTTGAAGATTAATTTACAAGTGTTCACAAAGGGCCCGATTTATATCTTGGTGGTAAGCATACTCGGTCACAACAGCGACAATGTATGCTTACCATCAGGATAATGGCCTGCCCGCCCAATTTATTAAGGGCCGATTCCGATCTCGTTCGGAAAGCATTGAGACTGAATCATGTCCGGAATGCTTTCTGGATGACTCGGGTCTGGGGAGTCCGACCGAACAAGTACGATGCATTTGAATGCATCCGGATACGATTCGGTCTGACTCACATTGACTTCAATGGGAGCCTGTGGACCAAACGCATACACAGACTTGCATTGTCAAAAGGGGTAGTTGGGGATAATCGTGCACCCTGTGGTTGGGAAGAGGTAACCCCATGGGCCCGATTTGGAGGGCCCCAGGTGAAGGGGGCCTGCTACGGGACCCCAAAGACCGATTCCTGCAGCTTTTTCGATCCAGGCAAACCAAATCGGGAAGGCTATTCGAATCGTTCATCGTACTTGCTTGCTTGGAAAACCTAGTCCATAGAGCTGTACGATTCGGCTCCGGAAGACTCTATCTCTCAGAATGCCTTTCGGAACCGATTTGGTCAGCGCTAAGGCCTTCATGGCATCATACTTGGTTGTTTGGAACTGTGAACGATGCAATCAGGGACAAGGGCTACGGATCGGTTTAGGCAATTCCATATCCGATTCTGAGCCCTTCCGTAAGAGATCGGAATCGGCCCCTTAGATGCAGGCAGACCATAGGTTTGGCTACGGCAGTGACTACTCCGTCTAACCTCTCCAACAGCCCAACGGAGGTGTTTGGACAGCATTTTGAAATAAAAACTTTGTGATATAAAAATATTGTGTCAAGAATATTGGGACATCAAAAATATCATCGGCAAAAATATTAATGGTAAAAATATTGTTTTTTGTGTTGTTTTTAATATTGTTGTAAAAAATATTGATGTATTAAATATCGATGGATGTAATATGGTTTGTAGGTGTTAATTAGTATGTTATTTATTGTATTGTGTTTTATTGCACCTGTCTTTTTCATATTTGTGTTTCTAGTAAGGTGTTTATTTTAGTCATGAAATTGTTCAAATGTGCATACTGTTTTTCTATATAAAGATAATTATTTAATAATTTTTTAGGAACAGGATATTCAGTTTTTAGGGGATAAGGGTAGATTTTGCAATATTAATTTTTTTACACATTTTAATTTTAATTAATACATTTCAATTAAAATTAGAACAATTCAAAATATATAGCAAATGTTTAAATTACATACAACATTTTGAATTTTTTAAAAGCTTTACTTTTTAAAAAAATAATCCAACTAAGTTTAAATTGAAGAATTTTTTTTTTGTCAAACGTCTGTTTGTTGGTAGAACGTTTTGTATCATCTCCATACAATCAAGGCAAGTTGCCAAATAGACAGTCCCGCATGCCTCCCCTGCTAATTCGTTCACAGTGTCTAACAGTGCTGGATTAATCGCCATCTGTTGCGTAAAACAAGCCAATGACTCATTGAAATGACCTTTTTACAACTATCAAAAACTCCCTCCCCTCCCCCCGTGGTGGAGAAGCAATACCCGTCTAGACTCTGCTCACTGTTCTACCCCGGCATGTGGAGTGGATTCTTTCCAAGTGCCTCTAGATTGTACCCTTCCTTCTGTTGCTAAGAGCCTATGCTCACCCTCCCATGGGTCCTAAAACTGAAATAGGTGTAGTCCTCTCAACGTGGGTGGGCACACCGCCAGTGGGAGCCTCTTTGTAAGATACAACACCAGAGGCCCCCATTTATACTCAAAGTTCTTATATTCATCTCTGAAGATATCAGACATCCGCTCCATCGTAAGTAATCTCCACAGGCGTGAATGCCATTTTTCCAACAATGGAGCCTCTTTCTTCTTCCAATTGGTCGCTATGGCCTTCTTAGCTGCCCCTATACACGCCCACATAATTGCTTTGTCCGCCTTGGTTTGATGCTCTAAAGAGGTGTCCCTTAGTCCCAGGAGAGTCGCGTCTATAGAACTTGGCACGGGATAGCCCAGAATGTCTTTCATTTTGGCCAAAATCTCCTCCCAGAATGGCTTGATAGTTGGGCAGTCCCACCAGATATGGCGTAAAATCCCCCAGTAGGCCGCATCCTCTCCAGCAGAGGTCTGCGGTTAGGGGAAAGATCTGTTTGAGTTTGGAAGGGAATAGATACCAACAAATAATGTTTTATAGTGAGTCTCCCTTAGTTCAAGTGAGTGGTTATGCTTGGCGATGTCGGACCAGAGGTGTTTCCATTCCCCTCTGTCACATCCCTTCCCAAGGTCTGCTCCCAGGCATGCATGTATCGCGGCCACGGTGCATTTGTAGTGGAAACCAGAAGATTATATAAAAAAGAAATAGTGCCCCTCGAGGTGCTTGCCCTCCTAACAAAAGTTTCTATTGGTGTCAATTCTCTAGTTGCCGCCTCCCTAACTGGTGGGTGGAGTGCCCAATGCTTAAGTTGAAGGTAATGAAAATGTTCAGTGGGTGGACTCTGAAAGTCTCGCTGACAATTTTCAAAGGTAAGGATGTCGTAGTTATGGAATAGGTCTGAAAGAACCAGGCATCCCCCCTCCCTCCTTGCATCAAACGGCCCTGCCTTCAGTGCAGGCGGAAAGTCTGGATTGAAGTGTATAGGTGTGTATGGGGAAGGAAAAGAGGTCCATCCTAGGCTCCTGTTCACCTCATCCCAAATCTTGAGAGTAGTCCGGGTGGAGGTGCTTAAGTAGGCATTGGGGGGTCTGTCTTTTTTGGGTTTCCAAAGCACATCCCAAATTGTCCTACCCACAATGGCGCGGTCCATGTGGAGCCGGTGTTTGTCCAACTCCCTCATGGACCATTCCGTCACCACTCTCAGTTGTGCTGCTTTGTAGTAAAGCCCGATGTCTGGAAGTGCTGCTCCCCCCTCCGATCTTGGTCTCCGCAAAACATGACAGGGCAGCCGCGCTCTACCATCTTGTAACGTAATATCATGGAGCGAACCCCTGATAAAAAATCTTTTTCCAGTTCTATTGGGAGTGGTTGGAACAGGTATAGCAATTTGGGGAGAAGGGTCAATTTGACTGCATGTATCCGACCTAACCAGGATATAAACAATGTTTCCATTGCTTTAGATCCTGTTGTATCTGAGTGAGTAAGGGTGGGAAATTTGCCCTAAATAATCCCTCTATGCTTGGGGTGATCTGGATCCCCAAGTATGTTAGACTGTGTTTAGCCCATGTGAATGGGGACTCTCCCTGGATTTGCATTCTCTCCCCCTCTGATAGTGTAAGGTTTAGCACCGATGATTTAGACAGATTGACTCGAAAGCCGTCTACCACCTCAAACATCCTCAGCTCCTCCTGCAATGCCCGTAGTGACGTTCTGGGGGATGTGAGAGTCAACAGTACGTCGTCCGCAAAAAGCAAAGCCTTGTGCTCTTCTCCCCCAAATCTAATCCCCTGGATGTCCGGAGTTGCTCTGAGGCGAGCCGCCAGCGGCTCAATACTCAGAGCAAACAACAGGGGGGATAAAGGGCATCCCTGTCGTGTGCCTCGGCCAAGTTCGAAGAAGCTCGAGCTTACCCCGTTGACCTGGACTCTAGAGAGTGGGCTCATGTAGTTGGCTTTAATTATGTTTGAAAACTTATCCCCGAAGCCAAAGCTCTCCAGAGTGAGAAACAGAAAGTGCCAGTCTACTCTGTCAAAGGCCTTTTCTGCATCCAACCACACTACTATCGCTGGGATTTTGAACTTGTTTGCCTTTTCTATAAGATGCAGTGTCCTGCGAATATTATTGTGTGTCTGTCTCCCCTTTATAAAACCGGACTGGTCCGGGTGGATAATATCAGGCATTAAGTTCTCTAAGCGTAATGCCAAAATAGCCAAATAGAGTTTGGCATTGAGGTTCAGGAGGGCGATCGGTCTATACGAAGCGCATTGTTGTGGGTTCTTCCCGGGCTTTGGAATCACCGTAATTAGCGCCTCTGCCATAGATGGGGTCACCTCATGACCCGTCGCTATGTTATTAAATAAGGCTGTTAGATCCTGTATTAGTTCCGGTGCATATGTCTTATAGAACAGTGCTGTTAGTCCGTCTGTCCCTGGTGATTTGTGAGGCTTCAGTGCCCTGATCGTTTGTCTCAGCTCGTCTTCAGAGATTGGGGCATCTAGCTGATCTTTCCAAGTGACCGGGAGCTTTGGGAGGGCAAGCGTGTCCAAGTATTCTTTCTGGGCCTCAGGATCAGGAGGAGTCGCCCTACAGAGGTCTTGATAGAAGGTACCAAAAATGTTAGCCTTACCCAGATCGTCTAATTCCATCTCCCCATCACCTTTGTTTATTCCCCCAATATATTCCTGCACCCTCTTTTCTCTAAGTTGTCGCGCCAGGTGGGTGCCTACTTTGTTTCCCTGTGCGTATGCATTACGGTGCAGTCGCAGGAGTGTGAATTCATCTCTATTAGTATATATTGCACTGAGTTTCCCTTTTAGAGCACTCATCTGGCTTTTTAAACTACGTGTGGGATTCTTTTTATAGTCGCTTTCTGTCTGGGTTAGGGCGGCCTCTAATTCCACCCTTTCCTTTGCTCTTTCTTTATTAGCGCCGAGATCAACGTAATACATTTCCCCCGTATTACCGCTTTGAAAGCGTCCCAATTATTTTAGAGTGACGTGTCACCAGGATCATTTGTTTGAAAATATTCTTTAATCGCAACTTGTAACTCATCCCTTAGTAATCTGTCCCGTGTCAGCGCAGCGGGAAAGTACCATCTCAGGAACCCCTGTGTTGTCCCCCCCAGTGTAAGCCCACTGTGACCGGGCTGTGAACTGATAGCGCGATGGGAAGGATTTTAGCCCCCCGTAAGAATCCCTGCAGTTCCCCGGACATAAAAATGTAGTCTAGTCTGGAGTATGTTTGATGAGCATGTGAAAAATATGTATAGTCTTTTGCAGTTGGGTTGAGAGATCTCCATACGTTGAAAACCCCCAAATTGTGGAATGCGTGTTTTAGAGACGTAGGGAAGCTACCTCCTATGGACCTATGCAGGTGTGAGCTATCGTCCGTAGGATGCCAAGTAAGGTTGAAGTCCCTCATCAGAATTATTTGGCCTTCGGCAAAGCCCCCCACCATAGTCAGTAGGGAATTCACAAATGTTGCTTGACCCGTATTGGGGACATATGCCAAGACAAAGGTAATAGTTCTCCCCCTAAGCTTCCCCTTTACCATTACCACGCGACCCTCCTTATCTGTCTTTATACCTTCAGGTTGGAATTTAGTGCTGTTATGGAACATTAATGCTACCACGTTATGTTTTGCCGGATGATCTGTATAGGAGTGAGTAGTTTTTGTGCCTTACCCTCAGTTCTTGCGATCTCTTAAGGTGCGTCTCCTGAAGAGCCACATAATCAAACTGGTAATCTATTAGATATTTCCAGATCTTGCGCCAGGTCTTGGAAAAGAGAACAGTGAAAGGCGTGGAAGGAGATGGATTCTTTCTTTCTGGATTCATGTAATATGGCTTCTTTGACCTTAAATGAATGGAGCTTGACCAAAATGTCTCAAATGCGGCGTCGATCACCAGGAGTTACTGGGCCCACCCTTTGTGCTCTTTCTATTTTGATCTTCATTTGTTTGGGCCCAAGGATCTCCACAAACAGACCCTCAACAAAAGCCTCCAGATCAGATCCCTCTGCCCCCTCCTCCCTAATGCGTATATTGTCTCTCCTGGACCTGTTTTCCAGGTCTTCGTTCTTCAGTAGGGCCAGTTGGAGTTGTGAGTGTAGGAGTTGTACCTTGTCGCTCGTATCCGTTACTCTTTTATCAAGATCTTGGGTTTGGGTCTAGGTTTCCATCAATCGTGTTCCGATAGAGTCCACATCTTGTTGCAGTGAGGCCATTTTCTCTGATAGGTCTGCTTTCAGCTGGTCCATAGAGGCCTGGAGATCTCCTTTTAGTTCTGTGCGTAGCTCCAACTTGAAATCTTTTAGGGATGCCAGTAAGTCCTCCTTGGTCAGGGCCATGTTGGAATCGGCACTTTCTCGCTCCTGCGCTTGTTTCTTTTCTGCGGGCGCAAAATAGCTGGATACCTTAGATGTCGATTTCTTTGGTGGCATAGATGCAGTCTCTGCCGTGCCGAGGGATTCCACAGCTCCCCTGATCATTAAATGTGCTCAAGCTCCATGTCTATGTTTTGCCGTGTGTCAATCTCTGCGTTTCCACTGTGTGTCGAGGGCCCCCTCATTGAGGTAGAGTGGGAGGCTCCTCATGGTGATTGTCCTTAATGGCGGCCATCTTAGGGTCAGGCAGGGTTTAGCACTCCCGGTGTCTTCTATGCGGAGGGCCTTCACTTTTAATAACTCCCTGTGTGCTTAATTGCGTGCTCCACCGGCTGTTACTGGTTCTTCAGGCTTGTCCCAGGGCATCCCCTCTATTTTAAAAAACCAAGTGGGGCCTGTCATCCGCCATATTAGAGTCGGGCGGGACGGTGGGGAATCGTTTCACCGCCTTCCGGATGGCCCGCTTGCCCCCCAGCGCCTCCTTTTATTTAGGGTGGGGGCCAGAAGCGCGAGCAGCCCTGCCGGGGCCCCACAGCTCACCTCAGCTCCACCGCCACGCTCCAAAACTTCACCGCAGGCCACATTGCTCTTCACCGGTGTGAGAAGTTGGCCTGGTATATGCTGTCCACTAATTATAGTGGGCACCTTGCACCAGTCCAAACAACCCCTTATTGGAGATAGGTTAAAGACAACCTTATTGAAAGCTATCCTAGTGGTAGCTATGGAGAGCAGCCTTCAGGCTAAGTCTTGAAGGAATGTAAAGCAGCTTGTTTTACCAGTCTATAATCTCTTGAGTGACCAAATGAAAGAGCACCACACCAGGTATATATTCAAAATATATGTATTTATTGCTAAACACACCCCTCTAGTCTCTTTATGAGGCTAGAGTTCGAAGTACATAAGTTATAAGTTATTAAATCACAGTAATAGCACAAATACACGTTTGGGCCCTAGGGGCGTACCAAACCATATACCAATAAAGTGGTATGCGAACCACGACTGAACGAGACACTAGGCCTAGAGCCTCTAGAAGTGCTTGGACCACAAGGAACCACCCAAGGTAGTGACACAGGGGACCTACGGGAGACGCGTGCAGTGTAAATACACAACCGCGATACGCCGTTGACTTCTATGGAGAAAGTCGGGATCGGGAAATTAGAGAAAAGGGACACTTAAAAGAGGACTAGGACAAAACCCTTTGAGATCTAGGACTTTGAAGAGTCTCTACCCACGGGAGCACCGGAGTACTCGTGTTACCTCACCCAGGGAAGCCGGGTGCATAGGTGCCTTTCGGGGTCGGGTTTCGTCGTCGATTCGAATGGCGATCTGCTGCAAAGTGCTGCTGGCGGCCAAGAGAAAAGTGTCCGGGTGGATCCAAGAGTGGATCGGAGTTCTGAAGAACCTGAAAGCAGAGGGGACAGAGTCTGGGTCACTAGCCAGTGACCAGGAAGGCGATGGACAGATGCCCACCGATGTTGAGTGCTTCAGGTGCGTTGACGGTCGTCTTGACTCTTCAGCCACGAGGTCCAGGAGGCGTTGTTGGTGACCAGGAGCAGGATTCGGGCTGGTACACGATGTCTGTCGAGTGCTGAGGTGTCGGCGACCGGATTGGACCCAACAAGCCTTGGCAACGGCAAGTCTCGGTGAAGATGTAGATCGTCGATGGTGCAGACCAGCAAGGTCTGTGGAACTCACCCAGCGAGGGTAAGTGAGGGCAGACCTGGAACAACTAGGATGCCAAGTAAGAAAAGGATTGGCCTTCGTTAAGGGCTACTAGCCAACGGGCTAGCGACCGCAAAGGAGCCTCGTGACGCCGCACGTGGATCTGGCTTACAGGACACTCGTGGAGTGGGGGCCAGAGATCTTCGGTGCAGGTGGTGCTGGAGGCTAGGGCTATTCGAAGCCCAAAGCACGACTTCTTGGGAGACCCAGAAGAGGATGCACTTGCAAATGTGCTCGGTGTCCAGGGGTCACGGTCTCAAGTCACCCACGATAGCCACGGGCCTCAGCTTTGCTGGGGACTCAGGGTAGCCTCGGGGAAGTCTGAGAATCCACCTCTGGTGATGCGATGACTTCGGCGTCCGACGGGAGCTTCAGAAATGCGAACCGGACAGATGCTTCTTTGGTGCCTGCCAAGCAGGGGAGTCACTCCTTGACCCCAAGGGAGATTCTTCAGTCCTCTAATCGTGAGTAGAGCGTCGAAGGTCCAGGATTCAGTTTCAGAGTTTCGTCCAGGGATAATCTAAAATCTTAAGGACTGGGTTCCTACCTTTATACTAAAGATAGGGGTTGGACTACTCTGTGGCCCCACCTATGGGTGGGTCAGGGCAGAGGGGTGGCTACACCCCTTTCCCTTTGTCCAGTTCGCGCCAAAGCAGGGGCTGCAAGCCCCTGATCCGGTTTGAACTGGGGTATGCACAGGGACACCAAATGTGCCCCCAGTGCAGGACTTCAAAGCACCCGAAAGTGCTCCCGCCCAGCCCCAATACACATTATCCTGTCTGGGGAGGTGGTCACACCTCCCTGGGACAGGAAACCTATTGTCCAGGCCTCCCCTGCCGGAGTTTCGTCCAGCAGCAGGAGGCCAGACTCGTGTCTGTGGCAGCAGCATCCATTTTGTGATGCCAGGGCTCTGGAAAGAAGTTACCGGACTAGTCAGAGTTAACATGTCTTTCCCTCTAGAAGGGTGGAATGCTACTCCCGCCGCCAGGATTGGCGGGGGGTAGTATTCCAAGATGTTTGACACCAAACACGACATGTTTAGGTGCAGCCATTCCAAAGTTAGCATTTTACCGCGAGGATATAATGCGCTTAAGAGTATATGGTCAGGCTGCACTACAAACAGCATCAGAGATGGTCTCCGAACGCTGCAGAGGGGCCCTGCTCATGCAGGGGCACCCTCTCACATAGGAACCACGCACTCTGCCTTTAGGATTGATAAGGCCTGCCTTAGGAGTGACTTATAGGTTTATATGTGTGTATGTATTTCGTGATATAGGTAACCTATATCACAGTAAGGGGTGCATGCACCACCTTACCCAGGCTGCAGTAGCAGACCTGTGGTGTCAGTTTGGATGGCCTTCCAGGGGTGGCATAATACATGCTGCAGCCCCTGGCAGGCCTCTGAGGTACCTATGCCCTTGGTACATAGTATACCATATACTAGGGACTTATAAGGGCACTCCAGATCCCAATCAGTGATGTGCCTAAGGCACATGGAAACCATTTTAGAGAGGAAGCAGCTAGGCTGGGGTTCTGATTAGCAGGGCCCCAGCCAGACTAATGTCGAAAAACAGTGAAGCATCAGCAAAAAGTGGGGGTACCCATGTGAAGCAGATCCTACTCTCCTACACAACCCCCCCCAAACGTAGGGACATTAATCTAACCTTGCCCAGTTAAGTCTTCATGTTCTAAGTGGAAATACCTAGAGAGTCCATCTGCATTCGCATGGTTACTCCCAGGCCTATGTTCCACTGTAAAGTCCATCCCCTGTAGGGAAATGGACCACCTAAGCAGTTTGGGGTTTTCACCCTTCATTTGTTTTAGCCATAAGAGGGGCTTATGGTCTGTCTGAACCAGGAAGTGTGTACCAAACAAGTATGGCCTCAACTTCTTCAGAGCCCCGACCACAGCAAAGGCCTCCCTCTCTATGGCTGACCAACGTTTCTCTCTAGGGGTCAGCCTTCTGCTAATGAAAGCTACTGGCTGATCCTGACCTTCTTCATTCAATTGTGACAGTACAGCCGCTACCCCCAATTCAGATGCATCAGTTTGAACAATGAACTTTTTGGAGTAATCAGGACTCTGCAGAATTGGAGCAGTGCACATGGCCTGCTTGAGGTCATTAAATGCCTTTTGACAGCTAACTGTCCACTGAACCTTTTTGGGCATTTTCTTAGAAGTTAAGTCATTCAGGGGTGTCACTATTGATCCATACCCCTTGACAAATCTCCTATAGTACCCAGTCAGGCCTAAGAAGGCTCTCACCTGAGTCTGGGTAGTGGGAGCAGTCCAGTCCATGATGGTCTGGATCTTGCTCTGCAAAGGTTGAACCTGGCCTCCACCCACAAGGTGGCCCAGGTACACAACCTGACTCTGCCCTATCTGGCACTTAGTGGCCTTGATAGTCAGGCCTGCCTTTTGCAGGGCCTGTAAAACATTCCTGAGGTGGACCAGGTGATCCTCCCAGGTGGAGCTAAAGACAGCAATATCATCTAGATAAGCTGCACTATAGGCTTCCAGTCCTGTGAGAACTGTATTCACCAACCTCTGGAAAGTGGCAGGTGCATTCTTCAGACCAAAGGGCATTACCACAAATTGATAATGTCCACTAGGGGTCGAGAATGCTGTTTTGGGCTTTGCAGTATCAGCTAGTCTGATCTGCCAGTAGCCAGCTGTTAGGTCAAATGTGCTGAGATATTTGGCAGAGGCCAAAGTATCTATGAGCTCATCTGCCCTGGGTATTGGATGGGCATCAGTCCTAGTGACTGCATTGAGACCCCTGTAGTCCACACAAAACCTCATCTCTCTTTTTCCACCACTGGTGTGAGGTTTCGGTACAAGGACTACTGGACTAGCCCAAGGGCTATCTGAGGGTTCAATAACTCCCAATTCCAACATTTTCTGGACTTCAGTCCTGATACAGTCCCTGACATGGTCAGGTTGCCTATAAATCTTGTTTTTAATAGGCAGACTGTCCCCAGTGTCCACTTCATGAGTGCACCAGGTGGTCTGACTGGGTGTCAGTGAAAACATATGTCTAAACTGATTGAGGACTTGCCTGCAGTCAGTTTGTTGCTGGGTAGTGAGGCTGCCTGCCAAGGCTACACCATCAACTGACCCATCGTCAGGGTTCTGTGAGAGCAGGTCAGGGAGTGGGTCACTCTCTTCCTCCTGCCCTTCATCAGTAGCCATGAGCAAGCCCATGTCTGCCCTGTCCACATATGGTTTTAACCTGTTGACATGGAGAACCCTGTGGGGACTCCTGGGTGTTCCTAGGTCTACTAAATAAGTGACCTCACCCTTCTGCTCAACAATAGTGTGGGGTCCACTCCATTTATCTTGGAGAGCTGCTGGGGCCACTGGCTCCAACACCCACACCTTCTGTCCTGGCTGGTAAACAGTCAGAACAGCCTTTTGGTCATGCCAGGCCTTTTGAAGTTCCTGGCTAGCCTCAAGGTTTTTGGTTGCCTTTTTCATATACTCAGCCATCCTGGAGCGGAGACCAAGTACATAGTCCACTATATCTTGCTTTGGGGGCTTGAGAGGTAACTCCCATCCTTCCTTCACCAAGCACAGTGGACCCCTCACAGGGTGGCCAAACAGAAGTTCAAAAGGGCTGTAACCAACCCCCTTCTGAGGCACCTCCCTATATGCGAATAAAAGGCAGGGCAAGAGTATGTCCCATCTACGCCTAAGCCTAATAAAAGCGAGCCCTTTAATCATGCCCTTCAAGGTTTTGTTGAATCTCTCAACTAAACCATTGCATTGTGGGTGATAGGGTGTGGTGAACTTATAAGTCACTCCACACTCCTTCCACATTGCTTTTAAGTACCCAGACATGAAGTTAGTATCCCTGTCTGAGACTACCTCCTTAGGAAAGCCCACTCTTGAGAAGATTCCCAGGAGGGCCCTTGCCACCACAGGTGCTGTAGTGGTCCTGAGGGGAATAGCTTCTGGGTACCTGGTGGCATGATCCACTACCACCAGGATAAACCTGTGCCCAGAGGCTGTTTGGGGATCCATGGGACCAACAATGTCAATCCCTACCCTTTCAAAGGGCACCCCCACCACAGGTAGTGGTATCAGGGGGCCTTTGTAGTGCCACCTGCTTTGCCACTGGCTTGGCAGGTTACACAGGAGCGACAAAACTCCTTACTGTCTTCAGACATGTGGGGCCAGTGAAAGTGAGGGACAATTCTGTCCCAAGTCTTGTTCTGGCCCAGGTGACCTGCTAAGGGAATATCATGGGCTAGGGTCAATAGGAAGCCCCTGAACTTCAAAGGTATTACCAACCTCCTGGTAGCACCAGGCTTGGGGTCTCTACTCTCTGAGTACAGGAGTCCATCATCCCAATACACTGTATGGGGACCACTAGCTTTCCCAGCAGCCTCAGCAGCAGCTTGCTGTCTGAGGGGTTCAAGGGAGGGGCAGCTCTGCTGCTCCTGGCTCAGATCTGCCCTAGAAGGTCCCCCTGTCCCCAAGAACTCAACCTGGTCAGGTTCAAGTTCCTCTGGGACAGTTCCTTCTTCAGGGCTGAGATCATCCCCCTCAAGGGACTGATCTTCCTCCTGAGCCAAGGGGAAGGCACTGCCTTAACCCTACTACTCCTCCTCTTGGAAGGCACTTGGTCCATTCTTCCAGAATCCAAGGCCTGTTCAGTGCTAGACATTTTGGCTTGTGACCTGGTCACAGCAAACACATCTGCAGGGATCCCCAGCATTTCTGCATGGGTCCTGAGCTCCACTTCTGCCCAAGCAGAAGTCTCTAAGTCATTGCCAAGCAAGCATTCGACTGGTGGGTTTGCACTTACCACAACCTTCTTAAGGCCAGTTACCCCTCCCCAGGAGAAGTTAACAACTGCCAGAGTATGGTCTGTTCTGACATTGCTAGCATTGGTCACTTGGTACATCTCACCAAGCATAACTTGCCCAGGAAGCACAAGGTCTTGTGTCACCATTGTGACACTTGCCCCTGTGTCCCTAAATGCCAAAGCCTCACGTCCATTGATTAAAGGCTGTTGTCTGTACTTGCCCAGATTACTGGGACTCACAGTGGAGGTCACAACCATGCCTCCATCACAGACTAACACAGCCTGAGTCAGTTCTCTGACTAAGTCAGAGCCCAACTCAGTTCCCAGGGTGAACCCTACTAAACCCTTTGCTGGAGCACTTCCACCAACTGTACTAGGGGGAACAGGTGCCTTAGGGGCATTGGTGGGTGCTGGACTGGAGTCTTTGGACTTGGTGCAATCACTGGTCCAGTGGGTCTTTTGCTTACAGACCTTGCACCATGGTTTTCTTTGGCCTTTCCCTTTGGTAGACTGTGAATCCCCACCAGAAGAAGATTTTTGGGGGCCTGATGAAGACTTTTGATCTTTACCCTTCTCCCCACCCTTTTCAGAGTTCTTAGCATCTATCTTCTTGGTTTCCCCACCTTGGTTCTGTACCTTCTACTTCACCCTGGTTCTGACCCATTTGTCTGCCTTCTTTCCCAATTCTTGGGGAGAGGTCAGATCAGAGTCTACCAGGTATTGATGCAACAGCTGATTTTGACAGTTATTAAGAATCTGCTCCCTCATTATCAGATTGTACAATCCTGAGAAGTCACACACCTTACTGCCCATCAACCAGCCTTCCAGAGCCTTGGCAGAACAATCCACATAGTCTACCCAGTCTTGAGTCTGTGCTTTTTGGGTGTCTCTGAACTTCAACCTGTACTGTTCAGTGGTTAGGCCAAACCCATCAATAAGAGCACTCTTCAAGACCTTGTAATTATCAGCATCCTCCTCTCTAACAGTGAGGAGCTTATCTCTACCTTTGTCAGCAAAGGAGAGCCACAAGATTGCTGCCCACTGCTCTTGAGGGACCTTCTGTACTTTACAGGCCCTCTCTAAAGCAGTTATCCATTTGTGGATATCATCCCCACTCTGGTAGGGAGGGACAATCTTGCTCAGGTTCCTATGGTCATAGGACCTTTCCCTGTCTCTAGGGACATGGCTGCCACCATGGGACTCTAGTCCCAACTTTCTTCTCTCTCTAAGGAGATCTAGGGATTCCCTATCTAAAGCCAATTGCTTTTTTCTGATTTCCAGCTGAGTTTCCTCATACTGGACCAGTCTGGCTCTCCTCTCATGAGAGGATTCCCTCCTGTGAGAGGAGACAGAGCTCCCTATAGAGGTGCCAGAGTGGTTAGACTCCTGAGAAGGAGATCTAGACTTCCTGGGCACACTCTTAATCCTTCCTGGGGGACAAAGAGGGCATCATCCTGATCATCCTCATCATCGTCCACAGGAGGGATTGGGTTATCCAGGTCAGGGTCATTGTCACCCTCCTGGCCAGTTTCAGAGGGGGGCTGGGGGTATTGGTACCCCTGGCCTCCTCCTCTTCTCCCCCCCCCCACCCTCAGCTCCTACCCCTTCAGTCCCCAAGGGCTTACTAAGGTCATAAGCCACCAACAACTCCTTGAGGTGTTGGGTGGTGGGGCTTTGGCCTGTCCTTATTTTTCTCAAGTTACATAAAGCTCTCAATTCCAAGAATGGGAGTGTATCATACTTGGAGGGTGGAAGCTCAATGGCTTCCTGCAAGGATTCTTTGGATCCTGCCCTTAAAGACATTACTAGTGTGGTGTGGTGTATGCACTACCTACTCTAGTGTGGCCTACTAAACTCTCTTGAGTTGTAGAAAGGGTTGTGCTATCCCTTAACACACAACTCTAAGTTCAGTAGAACTTACTGTATTCTAAGCTTAAATTATATGTACCTTAGGTACCTTTAGTGGTTTTCAGTTGATCAATTCAATTGAGATTATCTGGTAAAACAATAGCAAGCTGGAATCCCACACGCTGCACACCAATGTGAGAAGTTGGCCTGGTATATGCTGTCCACTAATTATAGTGGGCACCTTGCACCAGTCCAAACAACCCCTTATTGGAGATAGGTTAAAGACAACCTTATTGAAAGCTATCCTAGTGGTAGCTATGGAGAGCAGCCTTCAGGCTAAGTCTTGAAGGAATGTAAAGCAGCTTGTTTTACCAGTCTATAATCTCTTGAGTGACCAAATGAAAGAGCACCACACCAGGTATATATTCAAAATATATGTATTTATTGCTAAACACACCCCTCTAGTCTCTTTATGAGGCTAGAGATCGAAGTACATAAGTTATAAGTTATTAAATCACAGTAATAGCACAAATACACGTTTGGGCCCTAGGGGCGTACCAAACCATATACCAATAAAGTGGTATGCGAACCACGACTGAACTAGACACTAGGCCTAGAGCCTCTAGAAGTGCTTGGACCACAAGGAACCACCCAAGGTAGTGACACAGGGGACCTACGGGAGACGCGTGCAGTGTAAATACACAACCGCGATACGCCGTTGACTTCTATGGAGAAAGTCGGGATCGGGAAATTAGAGAAAAGGGACACTTAAAAGAGGACTAGGACAAAACCCTTTGAGATCTAGGACTTTGAAGAGTCTCTACCCACGGGAGCACCGGAGTACTCGTGTTACCTCACCCAGGGAAGCCGGGTGCATAGGTGCCTTTCGGGGTCGGGTTTCGTCGTCGATTCGAATGGCGATCTGCTGCAAAGTGCTGCTGGCGGCCAAGAGAAAAGTGTCCGGGTGGATCCAAGAGTGGATCGGAGTTCTGAAGAACCTGAAAGCAGAGGGGACAGAGTCTGGGTCACTAGCCAGTGACCAGGAAGGCGATGGATAGATGCCCACCGATGTCGAGTGCTTCAGGTGCGTTGACGGTCGTCTTGACTCTTCAGCCACGAGGTCCAGGAGGTGTTGTTGGTGACCAGGAGCAGGATTCGGGCTGGTACACGATGTCTGTCGAGTGCTGAGGTGTCGGCGACCGGATTGGACCCAACAAGCCTTGGCAATGGCAAGCCTTGGTGAAGATGTAGATCGTCGATGGTGCAGACCAGCAAGGTCTGTGGAACTCACCCAGCGAGGGTAAGTGAGGGCAGGCCTGGAGCAACCAGGATGCCAAGTAAGAAAAGGATTGGCCTTCGTTAAGGGCTACTAGCCAACGGGCTAGCGACCGCGAAGGAGCCTCGTGACGCCGCACGTGGATCTGGCTTACAGGACACTCGTGGAGTGGGGGCCAGTGATCTTCAGTGCAGGTGGTGCTGGAGGCTAGGGCTACTTGGAGCCCAAAGTACGACTTCTTGGGAGACCCAGAAGAGGATGCACTTGCAAATGTACTCGGTGTCCAGGGGTCACGGTCTCAAGTCACCCACGATAGCCACGGGCCTCAGCTTTGCTGGGGACTCAGGGTAGCCTCGGGGAAGTCTGAGAATCCACCTCTGGTGATGCGATGACTTCGGCGTCCAACGGGAGCTTCAGAAATGCGAACCGGACAGATGCTTCTTTGGTGCCTGCCAAGCAGGGGAGTCACTCCTTGACCCCAAGGGAGATTCTTCAGGCCTCTAATCGTGAGTAGAGCATCGAAGGTCCAGGATTCAGTTTCAGAGGTTCGTCCAGGGATAATCTAAAATCTTAAGGACTGGGTTCCTACCTTTATACTAAAGATAGGGGTTGGACTACTCTGTGGCCCCACCTATGGGTGGGTCAGGGCAGAGGGGTGGCTACACCCTTTCTCTTTGTCCAGTTCGCGCCAAAGCAGGGGCTGCAAGCCCCTGATCCGGTTTGAACTGGGGTATGCACAGGGACACCAAATGTGCCCCCAGTGCAGGACTTCAAAGCACCCGAAAGTGCTCCCGCCCAGCCCCAATACACATTATCCTGTCTGGGGAGGTGGTCACACCTCCCTGGGACAGGAAACCTATTGTCCAGGCCTCCCCTGCCGGAGTTTCATCCAGCAGCAGGAGGCCAGACTCTTGTCTGTGGCAGCAGCATCATTTTGTGATGCCAGGGCTCTGGAAAGAAGTTACCGGACTAGTCAGAGTTAACATGTCTTTCCCTCTAGAAGGGTGGAATGCTACCCCCGCCGCCAGGATTGGCGGGGGGTAGTATTCCAAGATGTTTGACACCAAACACGACATGTTTAGGTGCAGCCATTCCAAAGTTAGCATTTTACCGCGAGGATATAATGCGCTTAAGAGTATATGGTCAGGCTGCACTACAAACAGCATCAGAGATGGTCTCCGAACGCTGCAGAGGGGCCCTGCTCATGCAGGGGCACCCTCTCACATAGGAACCACGCACTCTGCCTTTAGGATTGATAAGGCCTGCCTTAGGAGTGACTTATAGGTTTATATGTGTGTATGTATTTCGTGATATAGGTAACCTATATCACAGTAAGGGTGCATGCACCACCTTACCCAGGCTGCAGTAGCAGACCTGTGGTGTCAGTTTGGATGGCCTTCCAGGGGTGGCATAATACATGCTGCAGCCCCTGGCAGGCCTCTGAGGTACCTATGCCCTTGGTACATAGTATACCATATACTAGGGACTTATAAGGGCACTCCAGATCCCAATCAGTGATGTGCCTAAGGCACATGGAAACCATTTCAGAGAGGAAGCAGCTAGGCTGGGGTTCTGATTAGCAGGGCCCCAGCCAGACTAATGTCGAAAAACAGTGAAGCATCAGCAAAAAGTGGGGGTACCCATGTGAAGCAGATCCTACTCTCCTACAACCGGGTCCCCCGTCACCTGCTCTCGCCGCCGCCCACCCCCGCGGGTGCAGAACAGCTTGTCCACTCTCTGCTTAGGGGCTAACTACGGCAACTCCTTCTTCGCTCTCCCTGCTTGCTCCTCCGAGTCGCCGATTCAGTTTGTACTGCAGGAGGGCACCATTATGTCTCGCGACCCTCCTCATCTATTTCGGCGGTTTCCCCCCCGGTTGAGCGCCCGATAAGGGCTCTTGCTGGGCTTCCTCCACTCTCCGGTCTTTCAGGGACCCATTCCTGTAATTTTTGTGCTACACTGGGGCTTAGAAATCACCCCTGACAGCGTACTGGTGATGAAGCCGACACGGATCACGTCCGTTAGGCCATCTTGCTAGGCCACGACCCCTTTATTTTATTTTTATATATAATTTTATTCAGAAATTATATTTTATAGTTATAAACATATAACATTTATTTCCATGTTTTTATATTTTATGATTTTTAAATGTGGAATAGTAGTTTATTATTTGATGGTTTAAAGTTAAGGAATGTTAGAAATTCTTTTGAAAATATTTAAACTATTATTAATAATAAGCATATATTTTTATTTTAATATTTACATTTGTATGTATAGGTTTGTAATTTAGGTATTTTTTTGATAATTTATAAATTTATTGTATATAAAAAAAATGTGCATGAGTATGTAATATTAATTGTATATTTAAGTTGTTTATATGTATTACCCTCTTTAAAATTATTTATATTGTAGTGTCTATTGCAAAAATTCTCCTCTTTAGTATCCAACACCTTTTTCAAGTATCCTTAGATTGGAGTGGGATTATTAAATGTCAACATTTTAGTGTCCGATTCCTTCCCTAAATTGGTATAGATTGGAGTGGGAATAGTAAATGACACCCTTTTAGTGTCCAACACCTTCCCTCAATATGGTTGTATTGGAGTGGGAATAGTACATTTAATGATTTATTGTCCAATGCCTTCCCTACATTGTTATGGATTGGCATTGGAATAGTAAATGTAACCCCTTTAGTGTCCAATGCCTTCCCCAAATTGGTTTAGATTGGAGTGATAATAGTTAATGTCACCACATTAGTGTCCAACGCTTTCCACAAATTGGTTTAGATTGAAGTGGGAATAGTAAAATGTAACCTCTGTAGGGGCCGATTACGACCTAGTTAGGAATCTCTTTCGACCGAGTTGATTTCGGAATCGTTCCCGAACGATTCGGGTTCTGTGAATCCAACCGACCGATTACAATGAACCCGGATGCTTCCGGATATGATTCGGTTGGACTCCCATTGACTTCAATGGAAGCCTGTGTTCCGACCGAATACACAGGCTCCCACTGAAGAAAGGGGTGGGTGGGAGAAATTGAGCACCCTGTGGCAGGCACCCCTTGGTGCCTGCCACACTGTGCATGGTTGGAAAGGGGGGCCCCTTGGGTACCCCCACGGGACCGATTTGGAAGGCCCTGGGTGAAGGGGGGCCTGCTATGGGCACCCAACTACAGATTCCAACAGCAGTTTCGTTTTGGGCAGACCGAATTGGAACGGCTGTCATCGTAATCGCTCGCTCGGAAACCGTGTCCGTAGAGCTGTACGATTGGGCTCCAAAAGACTCAACCTGTCCAAATGCCTTTCGGAACTGATTCGAACAGCCCGAACGATTTCCAGGCATCGCAATCGGTCGTTGGGAAATGTGCACGATTCGGTCGAAAACAAGGGTTCCGAATCAGATTCGGCAAACCCGAATCCGATTCGGAGCCCTTCCGAACGGCATCGTAATCGACCCCTTTGTGTCCAACACCTGCCTCACATTGGTTTAGATTGAAGTGGGAAGAGTAAATGTAACACCTTTAGTGTCAGACACTTTCCCAAATTGAATTAAATGATAGTATATATTTTTACCAATTATTTATGTTTATACTTTATTCATGTTAAACATTTTATGTAACATATTTTGTCATGTTTTACATGTTTAATATTTTTTAACATTTTATACACATTTATTGAATTTGTTTTACAATATTTTCCCATTCATTTCTATGGGGAGGGTGTTTTTTTTTTTTTTGCTTTCTTTTACTGCTAGCTTCTATTTTGTAATATATTTGTGTTATTTGAACCAGGTTGCTGAAGGTGCTGCTGTTGATTGGAACAGGTAGGTACTTCGATTTCGAGGGTAAGGAGGATTTAGTGGGGAGGTCCAGAAGGTAGTTATATTGTTGTTTGAGGGTTTTTTGTATATTTCGATGTATTACTGTTATTGTTTTTCAGTAGTTTATAGTTTTGTGGATTTGTATACTATTTTAGTAATGTTTTGTTAAATGAAAGTTATGTTAGTTAAGTTTTGATGATTAACTGTTATGTATATGTATTTTTGTGAGTATAATGTGTTTTTGCGGGTGGGTTGCTTATTTTACTTTACAGGTTTTTGTCTACAATCGTGTGCTTTTGCCATTGGGTGTTTACTATTTTTTTTTTTTAAAGAAATCAGGCCCGATTCACAAAGGCAATCTGAGACAAAAGTCTAACTTTATGACTTTTGGTATTCACAGAGGTCATGTGCGAGTCGTATCTTTACATCCGCAGTCAGGCCGGAATCTCCGGCCTGGGCCGTACTCTCCGTACCCGAGCTGTACACTCTGGCTCGGGCCGTACTCTCCAGCTCGGGCCAGATGAAGTGTAGTCAGTGGGCCAGAATGTAATTTTTACAAAAAGGAACATCAGGAACGTGTGATAAATGGTAGAGAAGGTCATGAAAATCAGTTTGAGTAGGGAAAAGGGTGTGGCCGGACATTACATCATATCCCAGAAAAGTTTGCTCCTTTGCATCACGGTACATGCAGTCCACAATTTGCGCTCTTCTCAGTGTTGACTGCAGTGCCAATACTACAGTCAACACGACCCCTTAGTTTTGACTGAGTTCGGCCTGGGTGCGGAGAGTACAACCGAAGTCGGAGATTCTGGCCCGACTGCGGACGTAAAGATACAGTTTGTTATGACCTGTGTGAATACCAAAAGTCGTAAAGTTAGACATTTTTCTTAGATTGCCTTTGTGAATCGGACCTACAATTTCTGGCTTATAGTAAACCAATGCTTTTTAACTTGATTTCCTTTTTAGGTCTCGCCTGAGCCAGCGCAAGCTGGTCTGGCGAGACATTTAGTGAGTGGGGGCTTTAGAAATGCAACCACAAGCTTTTGCTTGTGGCCTAAGGCTTGCTGTTACGCGCGCGTGCACGCGCACAGCCGCCATCTGCCTTTCCTATCTCTTCCTCATTTCCTCGTCATGGCTCATTAACTCTCTCGTCATGGCATATGCAGCTCTGCCTGGCATCTGTCACGACTCTGATGTTTCGATCGCAGCAGCAGCTCACATTACCAACTGACGGCCCTGGACTACAGTCACATGAAAAACAGCAGCGTTCTGCTGTTCTGCTTCCCTGTAAACCTCAGTCAGGTTTTTGAAGTGATGTAGTCTCCCAATTCTCCTCTCTGCCCCATCTCCAAACTGATGTCCCCTCTGGAACCGGACAGAAAAGTCAACTCTTTTCTACAGGCGCATCTGCAAGTTTATTCTTTTTATTTTTTAGTGTGACTGTGTTCAAAATATTCTGACTTCATGTTTAGCACTGTTGAAAAAACATTGAAACCTATATCACCGAAATGCTTGCTTATTTAGTGCATACTTATGTATATATTTATATTTTACATTATTGACTAGTATTCGCTTCCATTGTGTGCGGTGCAGGCGTTTCTCCATACCATTTGTGAGAAAGCACTTCTGTGAAGTACCTGGGCCGTGTGCTCAGCTGAATGCACTTAAGCAGAATTGGGAACTGTGCATTGTAATAAAATGGCTTTAGGACTCTCAGCAGAAATGAAGTAGCCATAATTTCCGAAGCATGATATATATCTTCACTCTCTCTCTCTCACTCGGCAACACCACAGCATCACTCAGCATCACCACAGCATCACTCAGCGCAACCACAGCATCAATCAGAGCCAGCACAGCATCACTCAGCGACACCACAGCATCACTCAGCACCAGCACAACATCACTCAACGCCATCACAGCATCACTCAACGCCATCACAGCATCACTCAGCGCAACCACAGCATTACTCAGCAGAACCACAGCAACACTTAGCGCCACAACAGCATCACTCAGCGCCACCACAGCATTACTCAGCAGCACCACAACATCACTCCGCGCCACCACAGCATCACTCAGCACCACCACAGCATCGCTCCGCACCACCACAGCATCGCTCAGCATCACCACAGCATCACTTAGCGCTACCACAGCATCACTCAGCGCCACCACAGCATCACTCAGCGCCACCACAGCATCACTCAGCACCACCACACCACCACTCAGGGCTACCACAGCATCACTCACCGCCACCACAGCATCACTCACTGCCACCACAGCATCACTCACCGCCACCACAGCATCACTCACCACCACCACAGCATCACTCAGCGCCACCACAGCATCACTCAGCGCCACCACAGCATCACTCAGCGCCACCACAGCATCACTCAATGCCACCACAGCATCACTCAGGGCTACCACAGCATCACTCAGCGCCACAACAATATCACTCGGCACCACACAGCATCACTCAGCACCACCACAGCATCACTCAGCACCACCACAGCATCACTCAGCACCACCACAGCATCACTCAGCACCACCACAGCATCACTCAGCACCACCACAGCATCACTCAGCACCACCACAGCATCACTCAGCGCCACCTCAGCATCACTCGGCACCACCACAGCATCACTCAGGGCCACCACAGCATCACTCAGGGCCACCACAGCATCACTCAGCGCCACAACAATATCACTCAGCACCAAGACAGCATCACTCAGTGCCACCACAGCATCACTCAGCGCCACCACAGCATCACTCAGCGCCACCACAGCATCACTCAGCGCCACCACAGCATCACTCAGCACCACCACAGCATCACTCAGGGCTACCACAGCATCACTCAGGGCCACCACAGCATCACTCAGCGCCACCACAGCATCACTCAGCGTCACCACAGCATCACTCAGGGCCACCACAGCATCACTCAGCACCACCACAGCATCACTCAGCACCACCACAGCATCACTCAGCACCACTTCAGCATCACTCAACACCACCACAGCATCACTCAGGGCCACCACAGCATCACTCAGCGCCACAAAAATATCACTCGGCACCACAACAGCTTCACTCAGCACCACCACAGCATCAGTCAGCACTACCACAGCATCACTCAGCACCACCACAGCATCACTCAGCACCACAACAATATCACTCAGCACCACCACAGCATCACTCAGCGCAACCACAGCATCACTCAGCGCCACCACAGCATCACTCAGCACCACCACAGCATCACTCAGCACCACCACAGCATCACTCAGCGCAAAGACAATATCACTCAGCACCACCACAGCATCACTCAGCACCACAGCAGTATCACTCAGCATCGCCTTTGCACTAGTACACCACCACATCATCACTCAGCAAGACCTGAGTATCATTCAGCATCACCTCAGCATCGTCTCCGCACCAGTCACCACCACCACTACCACCTCAGCATCACTCAGCACCACCTCAGCCTGCTCTCGGAATCTGGCATCTGTTAATTCTCCCCTAGCGCTGCTAGTGTTATAATACAGGTACTAGTTCCCAACCTTCACCCTCCGATTGTTTATGCCCCCTCAAAAAAAAAGCTTTAACAAACAACCATTGGGATAGGCAGAAACAAGTTGCCAGCATTGCAAGAACAAAAGAAAACTGAGGAATTTTTTTATTGTAAATACTTTTTTTAATATGGTCGTTCAGTTTTACATAATGCCTTCTTGGTCATATATAAAGTAACAAAAATGCTTCTGACACTTTTTTATTATAACTTTTCAGCATGCTGCACAGCAGCCACAGTTCTCTACAGCACAGCTTGAAGACATTGGCAAAGTCAATAGCTCTGGCTAAACACTTATAACGCCCCAAAGGTGAGACCTATTGGCTATGCCAATGCTTGTTTCATTTTTCCTGGATTGTTTATTTTTTTAATACACTTTTTCTGGTTTTTTCTGGTTCCTACATACTTTAAATTGCTTTGACTGAATTTTATTAAATTCGTTTCATTTTTGAATTTTTGGGGCTTTTTGGACAATATTTTTCTTATGTATGGTGGAAGATTATTTTTGAATACTTGGATATAGAAAGAGCTACAGCTACAAAACAGTAAGTATTATTTATTTTATTTATTTTTGGGTGAGAAATGTAATTTTAATATTCTTGTGTTAATATTATGCGATTGTTATGTGGAATTGTTTGAGTTATGTGTTGTAAATATTTCATGTGATGGATTGAATTCTTTTTAAATTTTTAGTTGGTGATTGTTATATTTTACTTTGAATAATTAATATATAGTTTTATTGTATCAGTCTTTAATAATATTGGTATTTTGAGAGTTTTTTTGACCGATGTATAAAATGTTATATTTATTATTATGTTTGGTTGCTGTTATAGAATTTTTCATAATTTTCGAGGATTTTGGTAGGTTACTATTAATTTTATAATATGCTTTGAGCAATCATTTCTCACTAATCAACTCCTTTGTTTTTTATGAAGAGTTTGACTTTAAATTGTAGCATATCGTACCTTCTTTTTTGTTTGTTTGCTAAGTTTAGGGGCAATTTGGGTAACAAATTTGTTAGAAATGGGATTTTTGGTTGGCTGAGGTATGCACCCAGGCCAGGCAGGAACCACCGCTCTAGTCAGGGTAAGCTAAGTGCACACTAAAGGATAGCCTGTGCTCACCCTCTGGTAGCTTAGCACAGAGCAGTTAGGATGTTCTAAAGAGGCAATGTGTAAAGTAGCTGTGCAACACGCACTCACAGTAACACAATGAATACACCACAAAAAGACTCCACACAGGTTTTGGAAAATAGATAATTATATTCTGAACAAAACAAGACCAAAACAACAAAAATCCAATCAGTACAAGTTGAGATATGAATTTTTAAAGAATACATGCAGTAAAAGCGCTTAGAAGCAAGGAGCACTAAAGAGGTTACTTTAGGTCAAGCTGCACCCGGACAAAGTCAAAGTTCAGGCTGACCTTGTGGAAGTGCAGCCCGGCTACAGGACCCCCGTAGGGCCCGGTGAAGAAAGTACCTTGCCTCATTGCAAACAGCAAGATGCGTCGATGTCGAAGCCCGCAGGCGAAAGATGCAATGATTTTCTCCACGGGGTGAAGGCGATGTGTCAGTGCCTGAAGATGGGTGCCGGAGTTGAGAGGCATTGAGCGATGTGCCAGATTCTGCCACGCAGTCAAGTGAATGCGTCGATCTCACCAAGCTGCAGCAGCAGCGACGTACTGTATAATGAGTCGATCTCGGGAGGCAAAACATTGGTTCTGATGTGATGCGACGATTCTACTCCCACAACCAGATGATGCGCTGGTTCTGCTACAAGCAGACAGGAGATGCATTGGAATCCGTGTTGCAACTATCTCGACCACTTCCACTGAGCTAGGCACAGGAGCCAGGAGTAGAGACTTTGAAATCCCTGAGTCTAAAGCAACAGGAGGCAAGCCAACAAGGCCTCAGAGCACACTGGAAGAAAAAGGCAGAGTCCAGCTTCCTTTCAGCAAAGTCAGAGAGCAGCAGGCAGCACAAGAGAAAAGCAGGCCTTCCAAGTTTGCAGTCCAAAGATGACTCCTTTAAGAAGCACAGCAGTTCTTCTGGCAATGTACAGTTGTAGTTCCAGCAGTGTTTGATTTTACCCAAATGTGCCTTTGGAGTGTGGGTGACTTCAAAGAGTGGTCTTTGAAGTGCACAAGTATCTTTTCAATCCAGTGCTGTCTGCCAGGCTGTCTGTGGGGGGTAATTAAAGGCCTTTGTGTGGGGTCATGCCACGACTTATTGAAGTATATGTGTGCCCAGGAATGGCCATCAGGGTGCAGATGTATGCAGATGGGTACTCAGCCACACCTAGCCTTCTTGTGTTTGTGGCTGTCTAAAGGGAATGTACAAAGTGTAGCTGTCACCCAGCCCAAATGTGTATTGGACACAGGCTGCAAGGCACACAGAGCAGTAAGAGCAGAAAATACCCACTTTCTAAAAGTGCCATTTCTAAAATAGTAATGTTAAATCCAACTTTGCCAACAAAGGGGATGTATCATTGCTATTCCAAAGATATGAAACATAATGCAGCTTTTCCTTTCTGAATCAGGGATTACAACTTAAAGGTTTTTAAGGCATTCCCAATGGTAAACTATGAGAGGAGCAGGCTTCACAGTACTGAAAAGTGAATTTAGCTGTTGGCCACTACCAGGGCATGCAAATCATACAAGTATATGTCCTACCTTTTACTTATACAGCACCATGCCCTTAGGGCTAGCTAGGGCTTACCCTAGGGGTGACCTAGGTGTATTAATAGGGAAAGTTTAAGGCTTAGCAAGTAGCTGTAAATGTCAAGCCGAAGTGACATTAATCTGCACACACAGGTCCTGCAATGGCAGACCTGAGACAGGTTTGAAAAGCTACTGGTGTGGAAGGCACAATCTGTGCTACAGGCCTGCTAGTAGCATTTAACTTACAGGCCCTGGGTATATGGAATTCCATTTTACAAAGGATTTACAAATAAATTAAACATGCCAATCATGTATACACCATTAACACACATGTTTAAGGAAGAAGCATGTGTACTATAGCACTGATCAGCAGTTGGAAAGTGCTCAGAGTCCTAAGACCTAAGAAAATAATTCAGCAAAAAGAGGAGGAGGAAGGCAAAGTGTTTGGGGTGGCCCTTCAGAGAGGGCCATTGTCCAACAGGATTGTTCTATTTTTAGTTGTTGTTAGCGTTGCTCTTTTTATATATGGGGGAAGAGAGTTCCACATTTTTAGGGCAATTCCGGAGAAAGTTCTCTTATAAGTTTTCTTTTTGTAAAACATTTGGGGTTTCAGTAGTAGGGAACATGTACTATGAGAAGCTCTGTTCCTTCGAGAAAGAACAAGTTTCTGAGCCAGGTAGTGAGGAATGTTGTGGTGGATGGCTTTGTCTGCCATCATGCTATTTTTAGGTGGATCCTAGATTCGTAGGGTAGCCAGTTCAGGGAGTGGAGGGCCGTGGTGATTTGATCATTTTTCTTTATGCCTGTGATGAGCCATGCAGCCGCATTGAGGGTAGCCCTCAGAGGTACTAGTTTTATTTTCGGAAGGCCAACGAGGGTAGCATTCCCATAGTCACATTTGGAAATCACAAGAGCCTGAACTGCTATCTTGAGATCTGCATTGGGCAGGAAAGGCTTTAGTTTTCTTAAAACGTGGAGATAATAATTGGCCCCTCTGGTTGTGGAGCTGATGTGAATCCCTCCCATAGCATGCATTGGAATATTATTTAGTACATTTCCAGTTTATAGTTTCAGTTGACGCAGTTTCTTGGCTGCAGGTGCAACCTATGTGATTTAGTAACTGTTTTCCTTTCTGCAAAGTGATATGCTTTGCAGCTTCTGCCATTGTACCTGAAAGTAGTGTAAGACTATAAATATATAGAATATTTTAACGTTTGTATATTTATTATTTACATTTAAAATTATGTAATCACTTCTATTTTGTATACTTACATGTATGTTGTGTATAGATGTTTCTCCTGATTTTTGCAGCTTTTCCTTTGGGGTGTTCTTATGTGGAGCTGGTGCTTTATTTTCTGTTGGATTAATTGAAAAAAAAAATTCTATGATAATTTGTTTGTTAGTTTGCAGACGTTGAGGTCGTGAGGGTTTATTTTTCCTCGCTATTTGGGGGAGTTTATACTTTTGTATTAAATTATGTATACTTACATATACCTTTTTGATATTTTTATATAGCTGTTATTTTCAGGCATTTTATCGCTGTTTCCAGGCGTGGTGTTTTCTTTTAGGAAATCTATGTAAAAAGATAGAAGTTGGATACTATTCTATTAATTATTTGTTATCTAAGATTTTTAAGCACAATAACAATTACATTTTGTGTACATATAAGTTTTACTTACTTGGTTAAATAGTTGTTTAAATGTATATATATTTTTTTTTGTAAAGTTTTGGTGAGAAATCCGGCAGAGTTTCCTTGTCTTTCAGTGTTTGTCATTATTGAAGTAGTTAGATGTTTAAATTAGTGTGCCTTTTATATAATTGATTTAATTGTTTGTTTGATGTTTTTGGTTAAAGTTGTTAATAGTTTTATTCAATAGGCTGGTTTAGTTTTAGTTAGATTTTTTATGTTTGTTTGGTCCTACTATGGTGAATGCTAATTTAGGTATTATTTTGGATTTATAATATATAGTTTGCTACTTTTGAATATAAGAATATAAACTGCGGGACTGATTTTGTTGTTTAGGCTATAGTCTGCCCTTGTGGAAAATGGTATACTGAGTCTACTGCCTTCCCAGTCAAAAAACGTGTCCTTGAACACTGGAGAGCAATCACAAACAGAGGTTATAGTTACAGCACTGCCAGACATTTCCAAGAAGCAGACAACGGGGACTGGACACAGTCCCGAAACAGCAGAGAGGTGGGAGCCGCCTTTTAGAATTGCGCAGATTAGAATAACGGTTTATCCTACATGCCGGTACAATTTTCCCAAGTCGATGAACAACGAAGAAGAGTTACACTCGCACCTTTGAGTAGCCAGATCTCCCGAGCCAGACTCCATCAGTTCCCTTTAGTTTTTAAAAGATATCACATATACATTTTTGTTGTGTATTTATTTATTTTATAACAAAAGCCCGAGAAAAAAGTTCAATGACTATGGAATCCATTTAGTAGTAATAACAGGTGGTATTTATTTATTTTTTGAGGACAAATTGTATACACACAACTATAGGTAATACACAGAAAGATGAAGAAACCAAGTCCTAACTGGGGATGTGTTCTATCTTTTACAGGATGATTATGGTGAAGTCGACGAGAATCAAAGATTAGCCACTTCTAGAAACCTAGGAGCACCGGGGAATGGTGATGTTCTGTGCAACAGTTGCCTCTCCTATTCAGAATAACAAATAGTGGTAGGACTTTATCTTCAAACTAAAGCTGTTACTTCTGTCTATTTGATTGGGCTACTATAGAATTATTCCTACACTACTGTACCACTATGACCAAACACTCTGACACCGACTGCCTCTTGAAGTGTGCGTGTTTTCTATATATATCCCGACTGGTTTCCGTTATATTCAGATCCACAACTCCACCACAGAGACACACTCCCATTCCAAGCATCCTATATCAGGCAATTTATTGGCAAACCAGGTACACAATTTATGCAAAGGCCCAACACGTTTGAAACTTTATAGTCCTTGATCATGGGCCAAATGGTTGACAATCTTTACAAGCCGTGTTTTCAAACCTCTCATTAGCATAATTCCAATTTAGCTCATGTGAGCGTCATAGTGACTCCTCCATCACTGATGCGTTATGGTATTGAAAGTTTGCTGCTTGAAATGTTCTGATCATCCAGTAATAGGTAAGTATATTGTCACCAAACATGTTATGCCACATTACCCAGATTGCCATTACAATATTTCTTAAGCTGAATGTTCCGTAAAAAGGGCAGTTACATCAAGCCACACGGACCTACTTCCATCCGCGGTGGTGCATCTCCCGGCTGGTTTCCGTTATATTCAGATCCACAACTCCACTCCAGAGAACAGAGATGCACTCCCATTCCAGGCGTCCTATATAAGGCAATTTATTTTATTTAGTTTTATATAGTTCTATCTAGACCCGTAGGTGTCAGAGCGCTTCAAATGATTGTGATGGAATACAGTAATGCAGTCATGGGGAGAGGATGTAGCCTTTCGGCTAGAGCGGTCGAGCTCGAAGCTGGGGAACCAGGTTTGAGTCTTGGCAACGAAGCTCAACATCCTGTGATTCCGGGCAAATCACTTAATCTCCCTCTGCCTAACAAAAATGAATCTGTACATCTGTAACGAAACTGGTGCTCATGTAAAGCGCTCTGATACCTGATGTCTCGGGTCTCGTTCGTGCTATATAAAACTAAAATAAAAAAAATTTAAATGAAGATATGAGGCCAGAGTTCAATAGATAATGGTACCCATCAAAGGTGCTAGTAGAGTGACCAACACTAGAGACCCAATTCGAGAGGATCTAAAAGTCAGAGAAGCAAATGAACCGCAGCTTCAGGCAGAGGGTCTAGGTCTGATCAAGGGATACTTTACTAAGGTCAGTAAACTAGGAGTTAAAGTATTTGTTGAGGAGGAGGAGTTTCAGGTTTCTCTGAAGCAAGGGAAGGAAGGGTTGCATCGAAGGTCACACGGTAGGGAGTTCAATATGCTTGGAGCATTTCCGGAAAAAGAGCGCAACTTGGTTGCTGTCTTTTTTAGAATGGGAGGTAGGAGCAGAAGAGCATTGGAGCTTCTCAATGCTCTAGTTGACCCTGCTTTTGACAGCTTGTTCTCTAAGCAGTTTGGGGAATGAGAGTGAAGGGCTTTGTGGATGATACATGCAATCCTGTAGGTGCATCTTCCTTCAATGGGAAGCCAGTTGAGGCTCTTGACGGCAGGAGTGATGTGTTCAAACCGTTTAACATCTGCGATGAGCTAGGCTGCCATGTTAAGAACTGATCTCAGGGGGTCGAGGTGAGTTTTTGGCGTCCCAGTGAGAATGGCATTACCATAGTCTAGTTTAGAGAGGACCAAAGATAGCACCACAATCTTGAAAACATCGGCGGGAATAAATGGTTTAAGTTTCTTGACATTTTTGAGTGTGTACAGTGCTCCTTTTGCTGTATTCTTGATGTGCTCTTTCATTGACATGTTGTTGTCCAGGGCGAAGCCAAGGGATTTTGCGGAGTTGGATGGAGTAAGAGAGCAATTTAAAGCATTTGGGTCGATGAGCCATTCGTGTATTGGAAGGTGGTCACTTTTGGTGGAGAAAATAATTATTTCTGTTTTGATGGGGTTTGCTTTAAATGATTAGCATAAAACCAGGATGGTAACCTGTTCAATGTGTCGTTGAGATGTTGAATGTCACTGGGTGATTTGATTTTGTAGTAAAGTTGAGTGTCATCAGCATATAGGTGGTATTTGATTCCTGCCTGTTTCAAGATGACCTTTAAGGGTTCCATAAAGAGATTGAAAAGGGATGGTAATAGAATTAAGCCCTTAGGCACGCCAAGATTGATCCGAGTAGGTTTAGACAGGCAAGAGTTGATTTTGATTTGTTGCAAGCGGTGTTGATGGTAGGAAGAGAACCATTTTAGTACGGTGCCATTCACACCGAAACGCAACTTCAAAGATTTAAGTAGGGCTGGGTGATTATCCGTATCGAACGTTGCCCATAGGTCAAGTAGGACAAGTAGGGAACCGTCACCCTCGTCTAAGGCTCGGTGGATGTCTCCAGATATATTCAGCATGGCCGTTTCAGTACTACATCCTTTCCTGAACCTGGATTGGAAAGTGTGAAGGAGGGAGAATTTTCGTATATGATGATTAAGTTGCTGTAAGAGAAATGTTTCCAAGGTTTTGTCAAGGAACGGAAGGTTGGAGATAGGTCTGAGGTTGTTGAGATCGTTGGGGTCAGCCCTGGTACTTTTGGGAATGGGTGTGATTTGTCCTAGTTGGAGAGAGATCGAAACACAGCCCGTGGTGAGAGATGTGTTGATCATGAGAGTCCAGAACGGGGCGATGATGTGGTTGAGATTTTTCACCATGGATGGGAGGGGATCCTTGGTCTTAGGAACTCCCCATCCTGTCTGGTATGTTGGCACCCTCAGGGGTCCCTGCTTGCTCACGTTTCTGTCCACTAAGTTGTTTTTTTTTTTCCTTTTCTTGCCACTGACAATGTTTGTTTCCTTTTACTATATTTGTTGGTGCCAGTGCTTGTTTTGCCAATGCTTGTTGTTTTTGGGTGCTAGTAACAGCTACACATTATTGGACATGTGCACCTGCCATGCTTATGGGCGTGGCTAAGGCACCTGGCATGCTTATGGGCGTGGCTAGCCATGTGTGGTTAACTGCCACTGAACTGGCTATAAAAGCCCAAACCTCGCACCTGTCAATGCTTAGCTTAATCTCCTGGTTCCTGCTTCAGCTGGAGACTGCTTCTGTCACCGCTTCAGGATTTCCTCTTTCACCATTGGACAGAAGCACGCGTCGGGCCGGGACTGCAGCATCGGACAGTTAAGTGCAGCGCGCTTTAAGACTGCGTGTGAAGTGAAAGGCTGTGTGACTTTGACATTTTCTGTTGGTATCGGAAGGCTCGTCTTTGCATATTTGCCATGTGAATTGGCCATCTGGTATATGGCACAAGTGACTTTTGATTGAAGATAATGGCATTTACATATTTGTTTCGAGCTTAGAGCTTGGGGTCATTTTATGTTTTGAAATCATTTCATATTTGTATTACGCTTAGCGCTTGGAGTCATTTTATGTTTGAACTCATTTCATATTTGTATTCAGCTTAGCGCTTGGGGTCATTTAATGTTTCAACTTATTTCCAACTTCTGAGAGTTTTGTTTCTACTCTATTTGCATAGAACTTCGAATATTGTGAACTTGATACCGCGCTTTGTGCATGGAAGCATCCTGTTACCCCTCTGATCATCATATTATATGGACACTGGCTTATGTAGCCCTTTGGGCCTGTTCCTAGATGTGAATATTTGTTTATGGGTGTTTTGTGCAAATGAAACGACGTGTCTAGGTGCCATTCGTTTTCCTGGCTGTAGATGACACATAATCATAGCCAGTGACTCCTTTTTGGCAGCATTGTTTTTAGCGAACTATTATTTGGATTGTGTTCTCCTACAACCTACAGACAAAGGCTAAGAGAGTATCTTAGCTCCTCTTGAGAACTAGGTAACTAACATAACTATTATGAATGTTCTGTGTTGAGGACACCTGGGTATCCCAGAAGTGTCTCTGTACTCATCTGTTGCATTTCTTATTTTCTAGAGAAACACAAGTCCTCAAAAAGGTGACCCTACTCTGCAAACAGATCCCCTCGAGGGTGCCGGGCTAGACCAGGATGCGTGGAGTAGCAGTGTTCTCTCTCTTTTTCTCATCCCATTCCCCTTCTCTTTTGGTACACCTGCCGGGACTCCTTTAGCGAGTTCAGTAGTGCCGAGAGGTGTTATAGGAGGAGAGGGGACAGTTCATCTCCTGCAGACAACCTGAACTTCAGGTGAGTGGCTGCGCCACAGTCTTACATTAAGCCAAGCCACAAAATACAGGCCTGCCTAAGCGATGGATTCTAGGAGGGATTCCTTTGGCGATTTAGCACAGGCACTACACACCGACACAGACGCTCACACCTTAGCAATATTACGAAAGCCCTAACTAATTTAGAACAGGAGGTCTCAAATCTGAGACTAGAGAATCAGGATCTGCGACAGGAGTTACAGTGATATAAGCCTCAAGACAACCCATGGGATGAAAGTAAGGTAAAACAACACAAGACCTTTATGCAACCACCTAGGTTTGAGTTAGCCCCACCTTAGCTCTTCTTTGGTGATAATACGAAATTCGGGGCTTTTATGACTCAGTGTCATTTACAACTCTTGTGTCGCCCGAACGCCTTTCCAAGTGATGCGGCTAAAGTAGCCTTCATTATTTCATATCTTGGGGGTAATGCGGCCGCATGGTCCATCCCCCTTGTTGAGCGGAATGATTCCTTACTTTATGATTTTGAAAGATTTAAAGATGCCATGCACAAACTCTTTGCAAAACATGTTTGTGCAGGTTTGCGACAACAAACTGCTAAATCTGCCGAAACAGAATGGCCTGAGGGCAAAAGAACCTCATTTTTCTATCGTGGTCTATGGGACGACTTTAAGGACATCATAGCCCAGATCGTAGAACCACCAACTGAATGTTCTGCTTTCATTGATTTAGTAGTTAGGTTAGACAACCATCTAGGGGAATGGAAAGGTAAAAAGTCACAGGGGGATATGAGAGTGCTAGTCCTGAAAACTTAGAAGAAAGAAACAGCCAGTCCCTCCCAGGACACCACAGAACTCCTGCAGATAGGGAGTGTCCGGGGACCTTTATCCAAAGAGGAGAAAGATAGAAGACGGAAACTTAATCTTTGCCTATATTGTGGGAAGGCCGGACATTTCACCCGGGATTGTGGTAATAAACCCAGTTTCCCCAAAAAAGGAGTAGCATTAACAGTAGGAGTAAAACCTGGTATGGAGCAGCCAGAAAACGTCCTGGCTTGGTAAAGATGGAGACCACCTTATCGAGCGCTTCCATGAACATGGTCTCCCATCTCCTAGCTAATACTAAAACGCCCTCACCCCGTCATCTTACCTTGATTGTAACCTTGATTTTGTCTCCGCAAGCATGTAAGGTCCTTCCCATACTGCTTGACTCAGGAGCAAAGGGTAACTTTTTTGATTTAAGTCTAGCCAAGACCCTCGGAATTACCATGATCCAGAAAAACACTCCGGAATTAGTCCAAGATGTGAATGGCTCTGAATTATCCTCTGGATTAATCATGTATGAGACAGGTCCTTTAACTATGATTTGTGCCAACAATTATACTGAACAGATTCAATTCGACCTCATAGACATCCCAGTATTTGGAGTCATTTTGGGTATCCCGTGGTTACAAGTACATAACCCCAAAATAGACTGGGTTGCAAGAAAAGTTACGCTTGATTCCAAACATTGTTGGCAAGCATGTTATCAGGAGAAACCCCAGCTAGTGATCCCGTTACATTGTGCTTCCACCCAACCCATGGCTGAGACACCAGTTGACTTGCCTGCACCATACCGTGGCTTTTCTGATGTTTTCAGCGAATAACAGGCCACAAGCCTACCAACCCTTCGAAAATATGACTTAATTCCAGGAGTCGCATTACCGTGCAGCAGAGTTTATGCTCTATCAGAACCAGAAACTTTGTATCTCCGGGAGTATATAGATGACCTTTTGGCTAAGGGTTTCATTAGACATTCTACCTCCCCTGTGTCATCATCTCTCTTCATCGTCCCAAAGAAGAATGGCGAATTGCGCGCCTGTATTGTTTACCGCGCAATTAATAGGCAACCGTAAAAAATCGATATCCCTTGTCACTGATACCGGTTCTTTTGGACTAATTTGGGCTTTTTGAATATACTGTGATGCCCTTTGGTCTGTGCAATGCCCCTGCAGCCTTCCAATTTTTTATCAATGAAGTGCGGCAGGAATTCCTTGACGTCTGTGTTATAGTTTACATTGACGATATTTTGACCTATTCGTCATCTCCAGAAAAACACATGGAGCATGTACAGGCAGTGCTTCAAAAACTCAGAGAACACCACCTCTTCGCCAAGGCCGAGAAATGCATTTTTCATGCCACAACCATTGAATTTTTGGGGTGTGTCATCTCCCCAGATGGAATTGCCATGGACACCTCCAAGGTGCAGGCCCTTTTACAATGGAAGGCCCCAAAATCCGTAAAAGAGATACAACAATTTTTAGGGTTTGCAAATTTCTACCGGCGCTTCATACCCCAGGTTTCTTTGGTGGTGTCACCCATCACCCGCTTACTGAAAAAAGGGTTCCCTTTGGCTGGGATTCACAAGCTAATGAAGCCTTTCAGCAACTTAAAAAGGTCTTCACAGTAGCCCCTTTACTTCGACATCCAGATCCATCTCAACCATTTTTTGTGGAGGCTGATGCGTCACAAATTGCTGTGGGTGGTGTCCTGTCGCAATGAGACCCTGAAACAGGATGTTTTCACCCTGTTGCCTATTTTTCTAAAAAATTGTTACCAGCCGAGCAGAATTATATGGTGGCAGAAAGGGAGCTGCTTGCCATAAAGCTTGCCTTCCAAGAATGACGTCATCATCTCTTGGGAGCAAGACATACCATAACCATCCATACTGATCACCGTAACCTTCAATTCTTCCAAAACATTAAAGCCTTGACTCCACAACAGCTCCGCTGGTTGCTCTTCTTTTTGTTATTCGATTTTGTTATTATATATAGACCGGGCAATGCACAACAAAAAGCAGACACACTTTCACGTTTCAGTTTCTCCTCACCCGATTCTGAGCAAAACAAGACGCAACTTATCATACCAGCTGAGAGAATTACAGCAGTCTGTTCCTCTCATGAACTTTATGAGAAACTTGCTCAGGTAAAAGATATCACTCCTTATCCCTCTGGTGTGCTTGAATGACAGGGCTTCTTGTATCATGGTGACCAACTCTTTGTTCCCACCCAAGAATTGCAGGAAACAGTGTTACACTGGGGACATGACTCTGCTCTTGCAGGGCACTTAGGGGAAAAGAAGGCAATTAATCTATGTCAATGCTGGTTTTGCTGGCCTACGTTAATACAGGATGTTAAGATACATTCAAGACGGTCCTACTCTCTCAGTTCTGTCTACACAATGGTACACCATAATTATGTATTTCATCACGGACCTACCCTCCTCCAATGGGCACCCAGTCATTTGGGTAGTGGTAGATTACCTAACAAAACTGGCACATTTTATTCCCATGAAAACCCTTCCCACAGCTAGTGCGCTTGTGACTTTGTTTATACAACACATAGTGCGTCTTCATGGGTTACCTTCTTCCATCGTGTTTGACCATGGACCCCAATTCATCTTGCGCTTCTGACGGGGTTTATGTTCGTCTCTGGGGATAGATGTCCATTTGTCCTCTGCGTATAATCCGCAGATGGATGGTCAAACGGAGCACACGAACCAATCCTTAGAACAAATCCTACGGTGTCTGGTCTCCACATGGTCCTCTGTGTGGGATTAAGTCTTGCCACTGGTTGAATTCATCTATAATAACAGTAAGCACACTGCTACTGGGGTTTCCCCGTTTTATTGTTTGATTGGTCATCATCCTAGAATATTGCTTATTCTTGACCCTACCAAAGCAAGTAAAGTCCAGTCGGTGCAGGAACACCACACTAAATTGTATAATATCCAACAACAGGTACAACGACATATAGCTCAGTATCAGGAGGCATGTAAAACACAAGCAGATAAACTTAGAATGCATGCACCTGACTATCATAGTGGGGATCGTGTTTGGCTATCTTCCAAGAATTTACATTTGGCAGGATCGAAAAAACTACTCCCTCGCTTTCTTGGTCCCTTTACCATCCGTAAGATATCATGAGTGATGTAATATGTGATGTCATCAGCAGTGCATTGCGCGGGACGCGAGTTATAGTTAGCTCAGCTAACTATAACGGCTGAATTTCTCTGGTTTTGTATGAGTGAAATGTCAGCCTAACTATAATGTCCCTGAAACCTGTGTTTTTTCAGTGAATTTCTAAGGTTTTTTGAATACTAATTCCTAACTATAACGTCCCTGAAAGCTGTGTTTTTTTCCAGTAAATTTCTAAGGTTTTTTAAATGCTAATTCCTAACTATAAAATCCCTGAAGCATGTGGTTTTTTCAGTGAATTTCTAAGGTTTTTTAAATGCTAATTCCTAACTACAACGTCCCTGAAACCTCAAGTTTTTTTCAATGAATTTACTAAGGTTTTTTAAACACTTTTATTTATTATAAGATGTTTGTAACTATTTCTTTCTTTTTTTGTATAATTTTCTATGTATTTTAAAAACTTTAAAAATAATTATAATCACTTTTTTAATATTTATATAACATAGCTGATTAAAGATTTATAGTGTTATTTATTTGAATAATTAATATTTTAAAGAAATTGTAATATTGTTTTATTGTTCCTAATTTTGTACAGTGTGATATTATATGACAGATTTATGAATAGAAAAAGAAAATTTGTATATAATAATTCAAGGTAATTTTTTAAACTTTTTTTTGCTAAATTAAATTTTGTATGATTGCTTTTAATAGTGTAAAAGATGTTTTGTTCTCTCATAATGATAAATATCTTATATATATATAAAAACATGTTTATATATATATATATATTTTGTTTACAATAAAGGGTTGTGCACCGATCGCAAACCTACGTGGTGGGTGCACGGATCCGTTATACAAATATCAGTCTAAAATACATATTTAGAACAAATTTATATATTTTTTTCACAAAGAGGTTTATTACTGAATGCAAAACAATAGTAATATAGAAGTTATAAATTTGTTTTGAAATGTTTTTAACAGACTTTTGAGGACGCAATGGTATCGCGCACCAGTCGCGGATCTTCGCGTTCGGTGCGCGAATCCGTAACACAAATGTAAGTCTAAAATACATACTTACACTGAAATAATATATTTTTTAAACAAAGAAGTAGTTGTACAATATTTTTAAGATGTTTAAAATACATTTTTATGTACGTGGCACCATCGCGCACCAGTCGTGTAGGAGTCGTGAACCCTGCCGGCACGTATTTTCGGGATCGCGTAAGGGCCGCGACTCCAGCATGATTTTAAAAAGTATGAAATATCAATGTTGCAAGTTTAAATATCTGTTTTGCTTAAAGACTTTCCATTAAAATAGTTTCAAACACAATATCCAAATAACAATTTATACTTTTATGTTAAATGTACTACATTTTACGGGTTCGCGACGTATACGCGGTGGGTTCGCGTCCTGTACACAAATCCATGTGACATGGAAAGAAAGCTTTTTATTGGTTAAAAAGCTTTTCAATCTCTGGATGGAACCAACACCTGTTCCAGTCCTTTCATTTTGGGTGTGTCTCCTTGTTAGACTAGTTTTTTGCAGGCTCTGGAAATTCTTTATTTTATTTGGTGTTCCAACATTTTTTCCATTCAAAAATGGAATCAGCTTTTCCTGAAGAGGAGCGGCAGGAGGAGATGGAAGAGCCAGTCAAAAAGCACAAAGAAAGCATCGTGTGGGAATTTTTCACTGTGCCGGAGGGAGAGAAGAAAGTTAATGCTTGAAAGGTAACCTGCAACATCTGCCAGAAAGTCCTCTCCAGAGGATCTGAAAAAAAATATTTGTGTGGCACTTCTTCGATGAAGAAACACCTAGAAACAATACATCCAACTCGTCTTGCATGAGAGATGATGGAACGACAGAGAAGGGACCAAGCTGCAGCTGATGATGGTAATCAACCATCTACCTAAGCAGGTGTTGTACTCACCACTCCATAACCTCAGATTGTCCCTGAACTTGCGGATGCAGGAATTCACTGTCGCAAATGTTTGTTTAACCACTCTTTGCGTTGGAGAACTGTACATTGAAGCAATTGTTAATCTTTTGAAAGCACATAAGTGCTCATTTTTTTCTACCTTTTGTTTCTTTGTTCTTATGAAACACCATAGTTGAACTGGTTAACTTTTATTTTTTAGTTTAAAAAAACAAAACAAAATAAAGAAAATTCAGAAAATACAAAAATTGTATGTAGTGAAAGTGATTGTTTGCATAAATGTGTGTGTGATGAATATAAGAATTGTGCATAAGTAGTGTCTCAGTGAATGGATGAGCGCATGCATAATGCCTGAGAGAATGAATGAGTGAAAGAGTAGTGCTTGGGTGATTTGATATGTGCATGAGTAGTGGCTGAGTGAATGGATGAGTGTACGCATAAGGCCTGAGTGAATGGTTGAGTGTAAGAGTAGTGTCTAAGTGATTGCATGAGTGCATTGGTAGTACCTGGGTGATTGCATGAGTGCAGAGGTACTCTCTTGGTGATTGGAAGAGTACATGGGTTGTGCTTGATTGAAAGGATGAGTGCAAGCGTAATGCCTGGGTCATTGGATGAGTGCATGGGTAGTGCCTAAGAGAAAAGATGAGTGCATGGGTAGTGCCTGAGTGAATGTTTGAGTGCAAGAGTAGTGCTTGAGTGATTTCATGAGTGCATGGGTATTGCCTGGGTGATTGCTTGAGTGCAGGGGTACTGACTGGGTGATTGGATGACTGCATGTGTAGTACCTGAGTGACTTCATGAGTGCAAGGGTAATGCCTGGGTACTTAGATGAGTGCATGGGTAATGCGTGAGGGAAAGAATCAGTGCAAGGGTAGTGTCTGGGTCATTGGATGAGTGCATGGGTAGTGCCTGAGAGAATGGATGAGTGCATGGGTAATGCTTGTGTGAATGGTGGAGTGCAAGAGTAGTGCCTGAGTGATTGCATGAGTGCGTGTGTAGTGCCTAAGTGAATGGTTGAGTACAAGAATAGTCCCTTAGTGATTGCATGAGTGCATGGGTAGTGCCTGGGTGATTGCATGAATGCAGGGGTACTGCCTAGGTGATTGGATGAGTGCATGAATGAAAGAGTATTTATAATGAATGAATGAAAGAGTATTTATAAAGCGCACAGCTACTCAGGAAGAGTGTCCCGGCGCGTCCCGGCACTGGGAAACCTCAAAACTAGTCTGCTGCTGTCCCTACTGGGCGGGGGAACTTAGAGCGAGTTTTGGAAGAGCCAGGTTTTGAGTGTCTTCCTAAAAGTGGGTGCGTCCGTCAACTGTCTGAGTGTCACCCGAAGGAGGTTCCATGCACGTGCAACCTGCACTTGGAAAGAGCGACCTCCAGTGCGGGTGTGGCATATCTTGGGGATAGAAGGCAGATGCAATGAAGATAACCTCAAGGTTCTGCTGGGTGCGTAATGTGTGACTCTCCTTCTGAGATAATGTGCGCCGGTGAACCTGCAGTGCCTTAAAGGCAAGACCCAAGGCCTTGAAACAAATTCTCTTTCTTACAGGTAGCCAGTGCAAGGCTTTCAGGTGAGGTGAGATATGGGTTCTGGGTTTAAGCAGGACGACCGCCCGGGCGGCCGCATTCTGGACCACCTGCAATCTATTTAGCAGGTATTCCGGAAGGCCTACGTATAGGACATTGACATAGTCCAGTCTGGAAACAATAAGGGCTTGGACAACGGTCTTCCTGTGGTCAAGAGGCAGGAGGGGAAGGAATTTTCTGAGCATCCGCAGGAGGCCAAAACAGGATCCTGCGACTGACATGACTTGCGCTTTCATTGACAAGGTGCCATCCATCTTGACGCCTAGGTTTTTGACCGTGCTGACGGAAGAGAGGGGCGGTGACATATCAGATGGCCACCATTGTTTCCACTCATCCATGGGTGGGGAGCCAAAGAAAATAACCTCCGATTTCTCTGAGTTGCATTTGAGCTGGTTCTCCCTCAGCCATGCAAAAACCCTAGTCAGACATTGGTTGATCTTTTCACCTTCAAAGTCTACACCCTTGTCACAAGTGAATAGAAGCTGCGTGTCGTCAGCATAGGAGATCACTTTAGCGCCGCAAGCTTCTGCTAAAGGAGCAAGGGGAGACATATAAAGGTTGAAAAGTGTGGGGCTCAAAATTGAGCCCTGAGTGACTCCCACCTTCAAGGCAAGGATGGGAGCGGCAAAAGGGGGAGACCAAACTTCTTGGTGTCTATCCTCCAGAAATTGTTCATGGGTAGTGCCTGAGTGACTTCATGAATGCAAGGGTAATACCTGGGTGCTTAGATCAGTGTATGGGTACTGACTGAGTGAAAGGATGAGTGGAACAGTAATGCCTGGGTGCTTAGATCAGTGCATGGGTAGTGCCTGAGTGAAAGGATGAGTGCAAGAGTAATGCCTGTGTCACTGGATGAGTGCATGGGTAGCACCTGAGAGAATGGATGAGTGCATGGGTAGTGCCTGAGTGACTTCATGAGTGAAACTGTAATTCTTGGATGCTTAGATCAGTGCATGGGTACTGACTGAGTGAAAGGATGAGTGGAACAGTAATGCCTGGGTGCTTAGATCAGTGCATGGGTAGTGCCTGAGTGAAAGGATGAGTGTAAGAGTAATGCCTGGGTCACTGCATGAGTGCATGGGTAGTGCCTGAGAGAATGGATGAGTGCATGGGTAGTGCCTGAATGAATGGTAGACTGCAAGAATAGTGCCCAAGTGATTGCATGAGTGCATGGGTAGCGTCTGAGTGATTGCATGAGTGCAGGGGTAGTGCTTGGGTGATTGGATGAGTGCATGGGTAGTGCGTGAATGAAAGGATGAGTGCAAGAGTAATGCCTGGGTCATTGGATGAGTGCATGGGTAGTGTCTGAGAGAATGGATGAGTGCATGGATAATGCCTGTGTGAATTGTTGAGTGCAAGATTAGTGCCTAAGTGATTGTAGGAGTGCATGGGTAGTGCTTGGGTGATTGCATGAGTGCAGGGGCACTGCCTGGCTGATTGGATGAGTACATGGGCAGTGCATGAGTAAATGGATGAGTGCATGGCTAGTGGCTAGATGAATAGCTGAGTGCAACAACACTGTCTGGCTGATTCTATGAGTGCATAGATAGTAATGAATGAGTGTACAGGTAGTCCCTGTGTGATTGCATGAGTGCATATTTTTTCTATGCATACATCTGAGAAGTGCTTGGATAGGGAGTTCAATACCCACCTGTCCTGTATAATGAGGAGTAAATAACTTACAATTAAAACACTTTTATTGGTCTATGCACTTTTGTAAAAAGTAAGTATGATACTACTCCTGAGAAATATGATAATACTTTTCAAATAGAGTAAAGGATGAACATTATTTATAATAGAAACAAATAACATATAATTATATTTTAAACATTTTTCCAGGGTATCATGCATACTATATTATGTATTCTTACCTTTCAAGTAATTCAGATACTATTAGTAGAACTATTTTAGAGTAGTATTAGCCTAAACAGCATTAAAACTGTTTTCAATCTTCAACAGTAGCTACTATAAAGAAGAAAAAGAAAAACTGTTATTTAATGATAATATATTACAGAAATTATATTATATTTTTAAGAACACAACATAAATTTAGAATTACGTAACATTTTCAGTTTCCCTTTCTTGCTGTTCTCATATTACACTTAACTTCACCATACACAGTGATTTCAATGTAGTATCATCCTGGAACAGTGGGCAAAAACAATCAAATTGATTGTAGGAAAAAAAAAAAAAATCACCATAGAACATCATTATCAATATGTGTAGCTATGCATTTTCCTACCTACACTTTGTTGATTACTTCCTTCATCTACATTAACTCTATTATTTATCTCAAATACATTTGCCAAAATGTAGACTCTCCTTTACATCTGGTACTATATAGACAACAAATATATCAACTATTTGCTTTTAAACACAATTTGCCAAATGTGATATAAATTTGCGTAAATAATAATCCAAACACTAATTATAAATACTAATAGTTTGCAGTTCTGTCTACTTTCTGTTTATACCTTCCCAATATGCCGAATGATGTACATAAAACTTTGGTTGCAGAAATAAAAAAATTGAATTTGGTAATTCACTAGGCAATCTAGGTTTGAATTCCAAGTGGGCATCATTGCAAAGCGTCCATCCTTTGTTTCACTTTAAATAAACAGTATTGTGTCCAGCTGTTGCAGTAAGTCCTTCATGAAAAATAATAGCTGCTGTTGTATAAGTTCTTCCTGAAATAGATATTTGACTTGCTTTAAAAAAAATTATTTTTGTTTCCAATTTTCTTCTATTTGCTCTACATCGTTGTAACATTAAAATGAGATATTTTCCAAATCTTTCTATATGTAATGTAGACAACATCTCTGATCTACAATGTGAGCATCTCATATCCTGATTTGCTGTTTTTATCAATTTGTTAAAAGGTACTGATTCGCAGTCTGGTTTTGTCAACTATAGGAATCGTTCTGTTTGTATTTCAGTGGTAGAAGTAAATGAACACTCCTCACACTTATGGTTCCACTTGTAACTTAGTCCAAATAAATCTTCAATGTGTATTCCTTCATGTTCTAATACTCCAAGCATAAGCATTAAAAATTCTTGTGCATCTTGTTGTATGTTGAGAGTAAATGTCAATGAACCTGTACATATATTTAAAAGATGCCGTATGCCAGAAGTATGCATTTTACTTCTGTCATTTATCAACTGTTGAAATACATGATGTAGTAAAGAACAGACTATTTTTTCACGATTTTCCATGATTTCATGATGAAGATGTGGTAAATGAAACACAACATTCAGAATGACATTAGCATAACAGTTGATACCTGAACTGTTTTCTAACTGGTATCCTACAATATCAACACTTTCTATTTTTTTCTTATTACTTTCAACTTTTTTCCAGTTGCTTTCCTTTTTTGAACCTCAGTTGCTTTTTTGACATATTTCCGTTTTGGACACACTATACATTTCTCATATATGGGATATTCACCTAAATCAGGAGCATAAAGTCTTCTTAAATGATTGCACTCTCTTACACAATTTGCATCAGCACTAACCTTTTTCTTAGCAAAATCTATCAAATACAAACCAGACAATGTTCTTATTCGAGATAATGCAACGTATGCCATTCCCTCTTTGAACACCATACTTCCAATGTTTACAAAAGCTCTGTGTATACTTAAACCTTGAGATTTATAAAAAGTTACTGTATATGCTAAAGACAGAGGAAACTGTTGTCTGCGAACATACATATATTTTACAAGCAAAAAACATACAAAACAATGCCCAATCTGTCTTACCTACTATTTTATAATCAAAAATTATATTCCATCTCTATTCTGAAAATTTACAAAATCAACAACTTTTCCCATTGCTCATTTACTAAACCTTCTTCTACATTTAAAGTATGCCGCAAAATTACCCGACAGTTCATACATACATGTAAAGTCTTTTCTAAGCCTGCAGTTTTATATACAGACTTTTCCAAAGAATGCAATTTAGCCTGTAGTTTCTCTGTAAGAAGAATAGTCACTCCCTGGTGTTTTATCAATAGCTTCAATGTCCACAATTTGTTGTTTTTCCAGTTTCAAATGTTGTTGATTAGATGTAGAACACTCTTGCAGTGTAGGCATCAGGCAAACTATAGACTTGTTTTCTCCAAGCATATTGTACATCACTTCAGCTGCTATGTTTCCAGTTGTAAACAAGTTCCTTAGTAGCCCACTTTCTAAAGCTTGTTTACCATGTTCCATCAAGACACCAATTCTTATGTCTTGAAGAATAGTTCCATAATCTTCATCACTTGATTGTCGCATATTCTTAACAAGTTCTTTATATTCAAAATGTAACCAAATGTTCACATTTCCAATACTTCCCAAAGATTTCCTTGTGTCTTCATGGACAAGTGTTTTAAAAACAGGTTGTCCTTTTACAGGAGTAAGTTGTAGTAGTTCTCCGAATATATTAAATGTTTTCCTTTAAACAGAACATCGTAATCTGTTTTTAAAATCTGTTGCATTCTTAAATGTACAAAGGCAAGCATTAAGTTTGAGACCATGCTCACCTCATCAATGATTTGGGGGCACATGCATCAAGCCTGCATTTTGCGATTCCCAAATAGCGAATTTTACCGATTCGCTATTTGGGAATCGCAAAATGCTTGCATGTAGGAATCGCAAACAAATTAGCGATTCCTACACATTCCTTATTTGCGACTCGCAAATTGTGAATCGCAAATAAGGAATGGCTTCTCATTCATTCCTATGGGCCCAAAGGCCCATAGGTACCAAATAGGTACTCGCAAATTGCGCATGCAATTTCAAGGGTGCAAGGGTGCCAAAAGGACACCCTGATGCACCCCTGAAACTGCAATTAAAAAACATGTTGCACACACACATGCCCCAAGGACATGTTTGTGTGCAACTTAGAACTTTGAAAAATGCACTTTGCGCATTTTTCAAAGTTTTCGCAAATTACCATCAGGGGAATCGCAACTTGCGATTCCCTAGATGCAATCGCAATTTAAGTAATCGCAAATTTTGCGATTACGTAAACAGCGATTTTTGCATTTGGGATGATGCATCCCAAATGCAAAAATTGCAATCGCAAAGGAGCAGATTCTGCGAATCTGCCCCTTTGCGACTGCAAAAAAGAATGATGCATGTGCCCCTAAAAGTTTACTTTTCTTCAGTACTCTTGAGACTTCATAACAAGCTTCTCCAGATAGCTTCTGATATTCCAATTTATTATCATGTTCAACAGGTAGCATAAGTAATCGATGTAAAGTAATCCTTTAATGTTGTGTGCTCCTAATCCAGTTGGAGCTGTTACAACACAATATAAATGTGATTCTGTAGTTTTGTGTAGATAACTGGTCAAAACTTTAATTAGGAAACTTTTTCCTGTTCCAGCTTCACCACTGATGTACAATACAATAGGTTTAAATGATGAATATTGGCATTCTTTTTTCGTGCAGCAAACCATGTTGTATCTGTTGTTTGACTTGTAGATATATTTCTTTTTGTTCAATATTCATTTGTTCTTCCAACTTTTCCAACAGAGTAATATCCTGTTGTGCTTGTTGCATTGCAGTTTCTACCTTATTCATTGCTATTGCTGCTTCATTTTCGATAATTGGTTGTCCCAGTGGATCTTGACTCAGTGGACGAGAACTTTGACTGCCTTGTGAATTTTCTCTAGCTATTTAGCTGCAATAGTACTTTCTTGTTCAATCTCATCATTTAACATTTGCAGATAAGTTGGGAAAATTGTTCACTGAATGCTGCCTGTAGTTGCATTAAAAGAACCTTCATAGCACTCAAAATCTCCAAGAAATTCTGTTTCACTACGCCAAGGCTTGAACAGTTGCAGAAGTGCTAAATAGAAAAATTCTCTCTTATCTGGACTTTCGCAACTGAGGGGGATATGTACAAGAACTGCCGCTAACTAACGCTAACGCTAGTTAGCTGCAGTTTTCTTAACGCGGCTTATCACCAAAAACTTTCGCCCTGTTAGCTATGTATTTACAATACGTCGCTACATGGCGATAGTTTCAGGTAGCTGCGGTGAAAGCTGCCGTTAACACTAGTGTGAAGGCGGTACAAAATCTGGCTTTAGCTGGCGAAAACTGACAAAAGGCCAATTTGTGGGCAAAAAACTCACGTTAGTCAACCCAACGTGACTTTTTTTGCCTCTAGAGACAAAAATAGCCTATAAGTCCACCTCCAATGTAAAATAGGCAGCACAGATCAACAACCCCCTCATGCCCCCCAACAGCCAGGATGACCAGTCAGAGTCCCAGGGGAAGAGGAAATCCAGGGCTACAATCATGAAAAGAGGCGCATCGCTGACCAAAACCAGTGATGCATCACTAATCATTGTGCACTCCTTGCAACACCATGGCATTCAAAACCTTGAAAGCGCGGACAGTCCCCGGGGCCCGGATGCCTCGCTGGGCCTGCGTCTGGGCCCCGGAGTGGGATGCGGAGGTGCTGTGGAGTTGCTGGGCCATGGTGATAGACATTGAGGCGTCGGCGATCGGCCTTACTTGGTGTTGAAGTCTGTCAGGTCGCATGGAGACACGTTGCGGACCTGTGCGAGAAGACTGCCTGGTGCCCCTTGGAGCTGTGAACGGTAGAGGCGCTCCTGCGCACCAACGTAGGGAGGTCTGCATCGCGTACCATGCGCTACCACTACACTGGGGTGCACGGAGGAGATTACCAATGGTGGGCTGCTCCTCTCTGCATCACAGGCCGGAGGATGTTGCGCTGGCCGGACGATGTGGAGCTGAGGCCCCTGAGCTGCGCCGAACTTGTGTGGCAGGAGCACTGCAAGTTCACGTCTAAGGGGGCCCTGTTGCATCACCTGCATCTGGATGTTCCCCAGTGGACTTGGCAGCGACTGCTGTACCTTGGCTTGTGAAATCCCGCCTGGCTGAGGCTCCTGCTGGCTGAGTCACAGATTTGGAGAGAGTGCAGCAGATAGCACCACGGTGTCAATGTCCAGGTGAGGAGAAGGTGGGACGCGTAGCAGAGGAGGCCCGGGGGGTCCAGTAGAACCCAGGCCAAGCACCTGTGGGTGAAGCACCCCCAGTGGCGGCTCATCCGCTATGGCGAAAGAGCCTCGCCCCACTGCTTTCAAGCAGTGCAAGAAGAGGAAACATAACATGATGCTAACTTACTGATGTACTCCTGCTATGTTTCCTTTGCGGGCAGTAGGGTGGGTGGGGCTTCTCTACCCACAGAGCAGGGCAGGGGCGGAGTGGTATGCCCACTCAAGTGTGCAATGACTGTTTGGTCGAACCTCTTAGGCTGCCCAAAACAGTCATGTGCACATCCCTGTTCGCAATGAAGGCTGCATTACAGCCTGCATGGAGAACATGCCCACTCTTCCAGCCCCTGGCTGAATGCCTTGGCAAGGCGCTCAGGAACAATCACAATGTCGCATTGCAGTGTTTTGATTGGCTTAGGGGAGGGAGCCTGGCTGCCTGCTGCCTGTTCCTGGAGGCAGACTCAGGAGAGCAGGAGCATAGAAGACGTGGGACTTGGCTACGAGGTAAGAAGTTATATAAAATATATTTACAACCCCCACTCCCCCCACAGCCCCACTCCCTCCAGGGTCCTTTCCCGCATTTCGCACCTCCCAGCTATCCAGTCCCCCCCGCAGCATTACATAATGGCAGCCGCTGTGCGGCCATGCGCAGCGGGTGTACCACTGGTGTGCCAAAGGCAAGCCCCCCTGCGTCCGTCTGCCACTGGACCATGCCCAGCACCAAGGACCCTCCTCTCGGACACTCTACTGCAACGACACCAGCACCCTCCCCGCCATCAACCCTGGACACCACACCGACTGCCATCTAGCAACACTGTAGAATTCTCTTGCACCCTGCGCCTGTCAAAACTGCAAACGCACCTTATGCCACATCAGCACAGCAGCGCCTCCTGCTGCCCAGCCGACTGGCTCAACTGCATACTCCTCAACGTGCAGTCCCTCGACAAATACGCAACAGAAATCCGGGACCTCCTCGACGTCATCACCTTCTTCACAGAAACCTGGACCAACCTCTGCTCAGGACCGGACTTTGCCATCACCATTCACGATGTCTACAAATTCACCCACACGGACCATCCCGAGCGGCCAGGAGGAGGCATTGCCATTGTCTAAAAAATGCACACTCTCACTGACCATGCACTCTAAAGACCCGATGGTGACCGTGGAACACCTCCGCTTCCAGATTCAGACCAACCCCAACACCACCCTCTGAGGCACCCTCATCTACAGGCCCCCCGGGCCATGAACCCCCATTCACCATTGCCATTGTAGACCTCATCGCACCCCAGGCTCTTCCATCCACTAACTACATCCTACTCGGAGACCTCAAGTTCCACCTGGACAACCCCAGTGACCAGAACACTACCCCCCTCCTGGGGACCCTCGCAAACATCGGACTTAAGCAGCTAGTCACTGCACCAACCCGCATAGCCTGACACACGTTTGAGCCCGTCTCCTCCACCAGGGGGAACTTCAACTACAGCCATACCACAGGACTCTCCTGTACCGACCATCATTGTTTACATCATGCCTTCACCACGCCCACTGTACACTATGGCCATCATTGCCCCCCCCGTCGTGGCTGGATCAAGGCCACCAAAGAACTTCCCATCAACTCCCTCAACACCCCCACTCCGCCAACACTTACAGACGCCGACACCGCAGCGCGTATCCTCCACTGATGGATCTCCAACTGCTCCAACACCCTGGCAGCCCTCAAGAAAAGACCATGCAAACAACACTCCAGGAAGGCCAGCTGGTTCACTCCCGGCCTCCACTAGTCCAGCCCCACCTGCAGATGTCTCAAGAAGAGATGGAGCCACAACATCAATCAACTCCGCAACACAGTCAGCCGTGCACCATGGCGCAAGGGTGGCTGCGTTGGAGCATGGCAGCCATTGTCCACCAACTTAGGGGAAAAAGACAGGGGGGGCTTATTCATGAGCCCCTTCTGACAGTTTCACCCCGCCGGTGCGTCATTTCCTTGATGTACTTGCAGCGTGATTCTTGCACCACATTGTGCCTTATTTGCAAAGTGAGACATCTAGGCATATGCGTGACCTTCTGAAGCCCTGTGCCACATTATACCTGCATCAGGTATGATGTATGCAGGGTGGGCATTCCCATGCAACAAAGCCTCATAGGAGTGGCGCAGTGAAATCCATCAGATTTCACTGCAACAATTGTAGGACGCCACTGCGTCAGTACCTTACGCCTGCCTCATGGCAGGCGTAAGGGTGACGCAGTCCCACAGGGATAGGCTGGCCCCATGCATTGCTGGAGTTGCGTCATGCTTGTGCCACAACTGCAGCAATGCGTGACTTTTGTGCTGACAGATACGTCAGGATTCCAGACGTATCTGTCATTAGTTGCGACATACAGTAAATACAGCGCATCCATGGTGTTGCAAGAAGGGCGTAGTGAAAAGTGTTGCAACGCTGTTTTGTCGCAGCAATGCAACACTTTTCATGAATGAGGCCCAGGAATGTGCCCTAACCTATTGATGATGTGCATTCCTGCCGTGTAGTTTTGTCGCAGGGCAGCGCAGCAACATTCCTTACAGCGCTGTCCAGCACCAAAACCTTCTGAAATGAGGCCCCAAGTGTGTGCACCATTTTTAAGACCAGCTATTTTCTGGTCTTAAAAATCTTCCTCTAGCTGGAGTTACAGGCAGTTTTTTTGGTTTTGCATCATACAAGGAATTCCTTGTAAACATCGCGAAGTGGGGTTAGCGGCAATTTTTACACGGGAATGCCCACCTTGCTTCTCATTTTTGTTAAGTCCCGCTAACAGAACTGGCGATCCGAAAATCGCACGTTTATGCTGGAAAACTGCCGCTAACTGCGGTTATCGGCAACTTGTAAATACGGCAATAAAAAAAAGCTGCCGTAACATCAGAAAATTGACGCTACGGCAGCGTTAACTCCTTGTACATATGCCCCTGAGTTTTCTGTGGTTAATAAGATTTCCTTTGGTATGTTTTACTAAACATCCGTCACCTCCAATTACTGCATATTTCTCTTCTTTTATATTTTCTGTAACTTTTCTTTTAAAACTGTAATGTTGAAGTATCTCATACAGACATAGGTTTTCAAGATGTGGACTCCTTTTGGGATAGTATGTATCCAACATATTAGTTTTAACAATATCTGTACTTTCTGGTTCATTCTGTGCTAAGTATTCGATTTTTTGTAAAGATTTCAATACTCTATTTCGTGTGGAGGCAAGATCTAGACTTAACCAAATGATTCCTCTTAACTTTAAATATAAACTGGCTGAGCTCAAGCAATCCGAACATTCATAGGATCCAATCTCTCGATGGGAAAGCATTTTCAAGCTAAAGCTGTACAATTTTTTGCTAAAACACTTCTCTGCTGAAATTTCTTCCCACATTTCTTTCATCTGTCTTTTCAGATTTGGTTATATATGATGTATCATAGCGAGCAACAGCAATTGAATTATCTGCAACATATTGAATATCCATGTTTGCATTCCACATTTTCAAAATAACTGGATTGTAGTCATTAATGTACTTTGAAGCTTCTGTTCTTTTTAAGTTGTATGTATTCTTCGGAGATTTCCAAGTTATTACATGCCTTACTGCTGACAAAAAACTATTTACTCTTCCTTTACAAATTATAGGACGTGGGAATACAAAACGACATTTTGTATGAAATTTCCCTTTACATTTGTATTTTTGTCGACAGTATTTCCCACATCGATGACTTTGAAACCGTAAAACTTGTTGTCTCAAGCGCTTGTCTTCTCCATCTCTTGGAATGGCACATGTAACATACTGTTCCATGAAAGACAAAACAGTTTCATCAGTATCAGTTCCAAATTTTGGTGCATTCTTTATCCATAATAGCATGTGTATATGAGGAGCACCTCTGGCTTGGTACTCTTTTCGCCAAAAGAAATGAGTAACTTCTCCAAGAGGAGGAACATTTTTATTGCAGATAAATGACATCATACTTTGAAACCTATGGTTAAAATACCTGCAGACATTTACAGGATCCAAGCAGTAGCGGTCGGTGGTGGAAGTGCCGCCGGGCGCTGATGTGGGGCGGGGGAGGGGCAGGGTGGGGGGTAGTAAACTACGGATTACGACGGATTACAGATAAGTAAACATATAAATAAATAAAACTAATTTCGTTTCTCGCGCTGCATCGCATTTGGCGATGCAGCGCGAGAAACGAAATTCATTTTATTTATTTATATGTTTACTTACCTGTAATCCGCTGTAATCCGTAGTTTACTACCCCCCACCCTGCCCCTCCCCCGCCCCACGTCAGCGCCCGGCGGCACTCCCACCACCGACCGCTACTGGATCCAAGGAATGGAGTTCTCCAGGTGTCTTCAATTCAATGTTTTTAACATTTGAATTTGCTTCTCATAGAAATTCAAGTAAATCTTCTCACGCATATTCAGCACAGCTAAGTGTTACAAACCATGTAGGTGTACCTAAGTTTCTTAACATACATTTAAGTTCACCATAACAACAAAACCAATATTCATTGGTACCGCATTGACACGCCATCAAATTCATTAACTGAAATTCTAAATTTTCATCTCTTTGTTGAACTTTGTCCATGAATTCTTTTGCAGAAACATGTTGAAGATGAACTCCTGTTTTTAATATGTGGTTCATTGCATATGAAAGTGCAGACAAATCACTTTCAAACAGAAGATGAAATATATAAGGCATGCACTGTCAAAATCTTGGATCTTCAGAGTACAATCTTGTTGAGCGGTATTCTGAAGCTGGAATCCGTACAGCTCCCTCATCAAATCGTCCACCTTCTCCAGTGGGGAATAGCTGTGGAAAACAACTAGCTTCTAAACTTTTTTCCCATACACTCATGGGAGTTCCCTTTGCTTCCTTCATTTGAAAGAATTCAATACTGTTTCCTATAATTTCTTTCGAATGTAGAGGATGTATAGTATAATGTTCATAAATCTCTTCAGTCCTGGACTTGTCCACTTTTTCTATTTGGCCACTTGACATTAGTAATTCATCTTCTAAGCATATTACTTCTTCATCAAAATTTACTTTCTTATAAAAAATATTATTCTGTACCAGGTACAATGTAGCCTTGTGAAGTTTAGTAACATCTACAAATAAAAAAAACATAAGTGCAGAAACAAGCAAGAGAACTGCATAAAGAGGAAGAAAGGTGCTGAAAGAGAGAAAGGGACAGAAAGAAAAAGAAAGGTTCGGAAAGAGGCAAAAGAAATGCACAAATAAGCAACACAGCGACAGAAAAATGTGAGAAGTGCAGAAAGAGGCAACAGAGGTGCAGAATGAGACAATAGAGGTGTACAAAGAAGCAACAGAGGTGCACAAACATGCCAGAGAATTGCACAAAGAGGCAAGAGAGATGCAGAAAAAGGCAAGAGAAGTGCAAAACAGATGAGATGGGTGCAAAAAAAGGCAAGAGAGGTGCAGAAAGAACCTTGAGAGGTGCAGAAAAAAGCAAGACAAGTGTATAAAGAAGCAACTGACGTTCAAAAACAAGCAAGAGAAGTGCATAAAGAAGCAGTAGAACTGCCGAAAGAGGACAAAATGTACAGAAAGAGGCATGAAAGACGCAGAAAGAGGCAAGAGAGGTGCAGAAAGAGGCAACAGAAGGGCAAAAAGAGAGACCAAGGGAAAAGAAAGAGGCAAGAAGAGTGTAGAAAGAAGCAACAGAGATGCACAAAGATGCAAGAGAAGTGCAGAAAGAGGCAAGAGAGGTGCAGAAACAGGCAACAAAGGTGCAGAAAGAGGGAAGAGGGGTGCAGAAAGAGGCAAGAGAGGTGCAGAAAGAGGCAAGAGAGGTGCAGAAAGAGCAAGAGAAGAGCAGAAAGAAGCAACAGAGGTGCAGAAAGAAGCAAGAGAAGTGCAGGAAGGAGCAAGAGAGGTGCAGAAAGAAGGAAGAGAGGTACAGAACGAGGCAAGAAAGGTGCAGAAAGAGGAAGAAAGGTGCAGAAAGAGGTAATAGAAGTGCGGAAAGAGGAAGACATGTGCAGAAAGAAACAAGAAAGGTGCAGAAAGAGGTAATAGAAGTGCGGAAAGAGGAAGAAATGTGCAGAAAGAAGCAATAGAAATGCAGAAAGAGACAAGAGAGGTGCAGAAAGAAGCAAGAGAAATACAGAAAGAAGCAAGTGAGGTGCAGAAAGAGGGAAGAGAAGTGCAGAAAGAGGCAAGAGGGGTACAGAAAGAGGCAAGAGAAGTACAGCAGGAAGAGAGTGAGGTGCAGAAAGAGGCAAGTGAGGTGCAGAGAGATGCAAGAGAGGTACAGAAAGAGGCAAGAGAAGTGCAGAAAGAGGCAAGAGAACTGCAGAAAGAGGCAAGTGATGTGCATAAAGAGGCAAGAGAAGTACACAAAGAGGCAAGAGAGATACAGAAAGAGACAATAGAGATACAGAAAGAGGCAAATGAGGTGCAGAAAGAAGAGTGTGGGGTGCAGAAAGAAGCCATAGAAGTGCAGAAAGAGACAAGGAAGTGCAGAAAGAGGCAAGAGAAGTGCAGAAATAAGCAACAGAGGTGCAGAAAGAAGCAAGAGAAGTGCAGGAAGAAGCAAGAGAGCTGCAGAAAGAAGCAAGAGAGGTACAGAAAGAAGCAAGAAAGGTGCAGAAAGAGGAAGAAAGGTGCAGAAAGAGGCAATAGAAGTGCAGAAAGAGGAAGACATGCGCAGAAAGAAGCTAGAAAAGTGCAGAAAGAGGCAAGAGAAGTGCAGAAAGAGGAAGAAAGTTGCAGAAAGAAGCAAGAGAAATGCAGAAAAAGGCAAGAGAGGTGCAGAAAGAAGCAAGAGAAGTACAGAAAGAAGCAAGTGAGGTGCAGAAAGAGGGAAGAGGGAAGAGAAGTGCAGAAAGAGGCAAGAGAGGTACAGAAAGAGGCAAGGGAAGAACAGAAGGAAGATAGTGAGGTGCAGAAAGATACAAGAGAGGTACAGAAAGAGGCAAGAAAAGAGCAGAAAGAGGCAAGAGAGGTATAGAAAGAGGGAAGAGGGGTACAGAAAGAGGCAAGAGGGGTACAGAAAGAAGCAAGAGAAGTGCAAAAAGAAGCAAGAGCAGTGCAGAAACAACCAACAGAGGTGAAGAAAGAGGCAAGACAGTTGCAGAAAGAAGCAAGAGAGATGCAGAAAGAAGCAAGAGAAGTGCAGAAAGAAGCAACAGATGTGCAGAAAGAAGGAAGAGAGGTACAGAAAGAAGCAAGAAAGGTGCAGAAAGAGGTAATAGAAGTGCGGAAAGAGGAAGACGTGCAGAAAAAAGCAGGAGAAGTGCAGAAAGAGGCAAGAGAAGTGCAGAAAGAGGAAGAAAGGTGCAGAAAGAAGCAAGAGAAATACAGAAAGAGGCAAGAGAAATACAGAAAGAAACAAGTGAGGTGCAGAAAGAGGGAAGAGAAGTGCAGAAAGAGGCAAGAGAGGTACAGAAAGAGGCAAAGAGAAGAACAGCAGAAAGAGAGTGAGGTACAGAAAGAGGCAAGTAAGGTGCAGAAAGATGCAAGAGAGGTACTAAAAGGAATATGACTCATTATTTCGCATACCATTACTTCGCAGCTTTTTACTTCAATGTTTTTACTTAGCAAATACCATTACTACGCAAGTTTTTAGTTCGCATACCTTTACATTGCAAGTGTTAATGTATGCGAACTAAAAACTTGCCTAGTAATAAAAACAGACATTTACCCCGCTTATTTTTCCTAACCCCTTTTTTGAATGTCAAAGAACCCCAAAACTACACTAAATACTAAATACAAACACACTACCCTACACATCACAAACTCTAAAACACTACCCAAACCCTCAAACACTACACTACCCTACACTACTCAAACACCACTACACTACCCTAAACCCTAAATCACTACCCCCTGGACGACCCTCCCCCTTCCCCCAGCCCGCTCCCTACACTCAAACTCTACCCTGCACACCCCCCCGACACTACCCTAAACCCTAAAACACTACCCCCAGCACGACACTGCCCCTACCCCCATTCCTGTCCCTACTCCCAAACACTACACTGCACGCACCCCCGACACTACCCTAAACCCTAAAACACTACCCTACACTACACAAAAACCACAACACTACCCTAAACCCTAAAACACTACCCCCAGCACAACCCTGCCCCTACCCCCAAGACGGTCCCTACACTGAAACACTTCCCTGCACGACCTCCCGATACTACCCTAAACCCTAAAGCACTACCCTACACTACACTAACACCACAACACTACCCTAAACCCTAAAACACTACCCCATCACGACCCTGCCCCTACCCCCAAGACTGTCCCTACACTTAAACACTACCCTGCATGACCCCCCGACACTACCCTAAACCCTAAAACACTACCCTTCACTACACTAACACCACAACACTACCCTAAACCCTAAAACACTACCTTACACTAACACCACAACACTACCGTAAACCCTAAAACACTACCCCCAGCACGACCCTGCCCCTACCCCAAGACGGTCCCTACAATGAAACACTACCCTGCACGACCCCCGACACTACCCTAAACCCTAAAACACTACCCTACACTACACTAACACCACAACACTACCCTAAACCCTAAAACACTACACTACACTAACACCAAAACACTACCGTAAACCCTAAAACACTACCCCCAGCACGACACTGCCCCTACCCCCATTCCTGTACCTACTCCCAAACACTACCCTTCAAGACCCCAGACACTACCCTAAACACAAATACACTACTCTACACTACACAAACACAACTACACTACCCTTAAACCATAAAGACTACCCCTTGCATGACCCTCCCCCTACCCTAAACCCTTAAATACTACACAGCCCCTCTTACCTCTCTCTCCTTGGTTCCTGTCTTCTCCGGCTTCCTGCGTCGTCAGTGTTGCACGTCGTTGTGATGAAACGGAAGCGCGTCCGTTTCCACACAACGATGTGGATAGCCTTTACTTCACAAGCGTTACAACGCATGCGATGTATCAACTTGCGTAGTAAAGGCTACGCGTTGTAACATCGCATGCGTTGTTACGCTTGCGAAGTAATGGTACGCGGTGTAACAGCTGCGTAATAATGGATGTTTACCTACAAAAAGAAGCGAGAAGTGCAGAAAGAGGCAAGAGAACTGCAAAAAGAGGCAAGTGATGTGCATAAAGAGGCAAGAGAAGTATAGAAAGAGGCAAGAGAGATACAGAAAGAGACAAGAGAGATACAGAAAGAGGCAAATGAGGTACAGAAAGAAGATTGTGAGGTGCATAAATAAGCAATAGAAGTGCAGAAAAAGGCAAGGAGGTGCAGAAAGAGGCACGAGAAGTACAGAAAGAGGCAAGAGAGGTGTAGAAAGAGGGATGAGGGGTACAGAAAGAGAGAAGAGGGGTGCAGAAGGAAGCAAGAGAGGTCAAGAAAGAGCAAGAGAAGAGCAGAAAGAAGCAACAGAGGTGCAGAAAGAAGCAAGAGAAGTGCAGGAAGAAGCAAGAGAGCTGAAGAAAGAAGCAAGAGAGGTACCGAAAGAAGCAAGAAAGGTGCAGAAAGAGGAAGAAAGGTGCAGAAAGAGGGAATAGAAGTGCGGAAAGAGGAAGACATGCACAGAAAGAAGCTAGAGAAGTGCAGAAAGAGGCAAGAGAAGTGCAGAAAGAGGAAGAAAGGTGCAGAAAGAAGCAAGAGAAGTACAGAAAGAGGCAAGAGAGGTGCAGAAAGAAGCAAGAGAAGTACAGAAAGAAGCAAGTGAGGTACAGAAAGAGGGAAGAGAAGTGCAGAAAGAGGCAAGAGAGGTATAGAAAGAGGCAAGAGAAATACAGAAGGAAGAGAGTGAGGTGCAGAAAGAGGCAAGTGAGGTGCAGAAAGATGCAAGAGAGGTACAGAAAGAGGCAAGAGAAGTGCAGAAAGAGGCAAGAGTAGTGCAGAAAGAGGCAAGAGAGGTGTAGAAAGAGGGAAGAGGGATACAGAAAGAGGCAAGAGGGGTGCAGAAAGAGGCAAGAGAAGTGCAGAAAAAAGTAAGAGATGTGCAGAAAAAGACAAGACACATAAAAAAAGAAGCAAGACAGGTGCAGAAATTGGCAAGAGAGCTGCAGAAAGAGGTGAGGGAGCTACAGAAAGAGGCAACAGAGGTACAAAAAGACGGAAGAAGAGTGTAGAAAGAGGCAAGAGAGGTGCAGAAAGAGGCAAGAGAGGTGCAGAAAGAGGCAAGAGAGATTTAGAAAGAGGCAAGAGAGGTGCAGAAAGAGGGAAGAGGGGTGCAGAAGGAAGCAAGAGAGGTCAAGAAAGAGCAAGAGAAGAGCAGAAAGAAGCAACAGAGGTGCAGAAAGAAGCAAGAGAAGTGCAGGAAGAAGCAAGAGAGCTGCAGAAAGAAGCAAGAGAGGTACCGAAAGAAGCAAGAAAGGTGCAGAAAGAGGCAATAGAAGTGCGGAAAGAGGAAGACATGCGCAGAAAGAAGCTAGAGAAGTGCAGAAAGAGGCAAGAGAAGTGCAGAAAGAGGAAGAAAGGTGCAGAAAGAAGCAAGAGAAATACAGAAAGAGGCAAGAGAGGTGCAGAAAGAAGTAAGAGAAGTACAGAAAGAAGCAAGTGAGGTGCAGAAAGAGGGAAGAGAAGTGCAGAAAGAGGCAAGAGAGGTACAGAAAGAGGCAAGAGAAGGTCAGAAGGAAGAGAGTGAGGTGCAGAAAGAGGCAAGTGAGGTGCAGAAAGATGTAAGAGAGGTACAGAAAGAGGGAAGAGAAGTGCAGAAAGAGGCAAGAGAAGTGCATAAAGAGGCAAGAGAGGTGTAGAACGAGGGAAGAAGGATACAGAAAGAGGCAAGAGGGGTGCAGAAAGAGAGAAGTACAGAACAAAGTAAGAGATGTGCAGAAAAAGACAAGACACATAATAAAAGAAGCAAGACAGGTGCAGAAATTGGCAAGAGAGGTGCAGAAAGAGGTGAGGGAGATACAGAAAAAGGCAACAGAGGTACAAAAAGATGGAAGAAGAGTGTAGAAAGAGGCAAGAGAGGTGCAGAAAGAGGCAAGAGAGGTGCAGAAAGAGGGAAGAGGGGTGCAGAAAGAGGGAAGAGGGGTGCAGAAAGAAGCGAGAGGTGCAGCAAGAGCAAGAGAAGAGCAGAATGAAGCAACAGAGGTGCAGAAAGAGGCAAGAGGGGTGCAGAAAGAAGCAACAGAGATGCAGAAAGAGGAAGAAAGGTACAGAAAGAAGCAAGAGAAATCCAGAAAGAGGCAAGAGAGGTGCATAAAGAAGCAAGAGAAGTACAGAAAGAGGCAAGAGAAGTACAGGAGGAAGAGAGTGAGGTGCAGAAAGAGGCAAGTGAGGTGCAGAAAGATGGAACAGAGGTACAGAAACAGGCAAGAGAAGTGCAGAAAGAGGCAAGAGAGGTGTAGAAAGAGGGAAAAGGGGTACAGAAAAAGGCAAGAGAAGTGCAGAAAGAGGCAAGAGATATACTGAAAGAAGCAAGTGAAGTGCAGAAACAACAAACAGAGGTGGAGAAAGAGACAAGAGAGTTGCAGAAAGAAGCAAGAGAGGTGCAAAAAGAAGCAAGAGAAGTGCAGAATGAAGCAACAGATGTACAGAAAGAGGCAAGAGAGGTGCAGAAAGAGGGAAGAGGGTTGCAGAAACATGCAAGAGAGGTGCAGAAAGAAGCAACAGATGTGCAGAAAGAGGCAAGAGAGGTGTAGAAAAAGACAAGCGGAGTGCGGAAAGAGGCAAGAGAGATACTGAAAGAAGCAAGTGAGGTGCATAAAGAAGAGAGTGAAGTGCAGAAAGAAGCAACAGAAGTGCAGAAAGAGGCAAGAGAAGTACAGAAAGAGGCAAGAGAGGTGTAGAAAGATGGAAGAGAAGTACAGAAAGAAGCAGGAGGGGTGCAGAAAGAAGCAAGAGAAGTGCAGAAAGAAGCAAGTGAAGTGCAGAAACAACCAACAGAGGTGCAGAAAGAGGCAAGAGAGTTGCAGAAAGAAGCAAGAGAGGTGCAGAAAGAAGCAAGAGAAGTGCAGAATGAAGCAACAGATGTACAGAAAGAGGCAAGAGAGGTGCAGAAAGAGGATAGAGGGGTGCAGAAACATGCAAGAGAGGTGCAGAAAGAACAAACAGAGGTGCAAAACAACAGGAAAATTACAGAAACAGGCATGAAAAGTGAACAAAGAGGCAAAAGGGGTACAGAAAGAAGGAAGAAGAGTACAGAAAGAGACAAGTGAGCTGCAGAAAGAAGAAACTGAATTGCAGAAAGAACAGAGGTGCAGAAAGAGGCAATAGAGGTACAGAAAGAAGCAAGACAAGTGTAGTAAGAGACAAGAAAAGTACAGAAAAAGGCAAAGGAAGTACAGAAAGTGGCATGAGAGGTGCAGAAAGAGGCCAAACGAGTGCAGAAAGAGCCAATAGAGGTGCACAAAGAGGGAAGAGGGGTGCAGAAAGAGGGAAGAGGCCTGCAGAAAGGGCAAGAGAAGAGCAGAAAGAAGCAACAGAGGTGCAGAAAGAGGCAAGTGGGATGCAGAAAGAAGAAACAGAGGTACAGAAACAAGCAAGAGAAGTGCAGGAAGACGCAAGAGAGCGGCAGAAAGAAGCATGAGAGGTACAGAAAGAAGCAAGAAAGGTGCAGAAAGAAGAAGAAAGGTGCAGAAAGAGGCAATAGTAGTGCAGAAAGAGGACAACATGTGCAGAAAGAAGATAGAGAAGTGCAGAAAGAGGCAAGAGAAGTGCAGAAAGAGGAATAAAGGTGCAGAAAGAAGCAAGCGAAATGCAAAAAAGGCAAGAGACGTGCAGAAAGAAGCAAGAGAAGTACAGAAGAAGCAAGTGGGGTGCAGAAAGAGGGAAGAGAGGTACAGAAAGAGACAAGAGAGGTACAGAAGGAAGAGAGTCAGGTGCAGAAAGAGGCATGTGAGGTGCAGAAAGATGCAAGCGAGGTACAGAAAGAGGCAAAAGAAGTGCAGAAAGAAGCAAGAGAAGTGCAGAAAGAAGCAAGAGCAGTGCAGAAACAACCAACAGAGGTGCAGAAAGAGGCAAGACAGTTGCAGAAAGAAGCAAGATAGGTGCAGAAAGAAGCAAGAGAAGTGAAGAAAGAAGCAACAGATGTGCAGAAAGAGGCAAGAGAGGTGCAGAAAAAGGCAAAAGAGGTGCAGAAAGAGGCAAGAGAGATACTGAAAGAAGCAAGTGAGGTGCAGAAAGAAGAGAGTGGGGTGCAGAAAGAAGCAACAGAAGTGCAGAAAGAGGCAAAAGAAGTGCAGAAAGAGGCAAGAGAAGTACAGAAAGAGGCAAGAGAGGTGTAGAAAGAGGTAAGAGAAGTGCAGAAAGAAGCAAGTGAAGTTCAGAAACAACCAACAGTCGTGCAGAAAGAGGCAAGAGAGTTGCAGAAAGAAGCAAGAGAGGTGCAGAAAGAAGCAAGAGAAGTGCAGAATGAAGCAAAAGATGTACAGAAAGAGGCAAGAGAGGTGCAGAAAGAGGGAAGAGGGGTGCAGAATCATGCAAGAGAGGTGCAGAAAGAAGCAAGAGAAGTGCAAAAAGAATGAACAGACGTGCAAAACAACGGGAAAAGTACAGAAACAGGCAAGAAAAGTGAACAAAGAGGCCAAAGAGGTACAGAAAGAGGGAAGAAGAGTACAGAAAGAGACAAATGAGCTGCAGAAAGAAGAAACTGAATTGCAAAAAGAACATAGACAAGAAAGGTGCAGAAAAAGGCAAAGGAGGTACAGAAAGTGGCAAGAGAGGTGCAGAAAGAGGCCAAATGGGTACAGAAAGAGCCAATAGAGGTGCACAAACAAGCAATAGAGGACCAGAAACAGGCAAGAAGAGTGCATACAGGCAAGAGGAGTGCAGAAAGAAGCAACAGATGTGCAGAAAAAAGGCAAGAGAGGTGCAGAAAGAGGAAAAAAGCTGCAGAAAAAGGCAAGAGATGTGCAGAAAAAGACAAGACACATACAAAAAGAAGCAAGACAGGTGCAGAAATTGGCAAGAGAGCTGCAGAAAGAGGTGAGGGAGATGCAGAAAGAGGCAACAGAGGTACAAAAAGAGGGAAGAAGAGTATAGAAAGAGGCAAGAGAGGTGCAGAAAGAGGCAAGAGAGGTGCAGAAAAGGGCAAGAGAGATGCAGAAAGAGGCAAGAAAGGTACAGAAAGAGACAAGAGAGGTGCACAAAGAGACAAGAGGGGTGCAGAAAGAGGCAAGAGAGGTGCACAAACAGGCAACAGGTGGAGAAAGAGGAAGGAACAGTGCAAAAAGAGGTAAGAGGAGTGCAGAAAGAAGCAACAGAAATGCAGAAAGAGCCAACAGAACTGCACAAAAAAGCAACGGAGGTGCACAAAGAGGCAAGACAAGTAAAGAAAGTACCAAGAGAACTCCAGAAATTTAAAGCACCAATCCTTCTCATGTCACTGTTGTAAGTCTCACCATATTCCTGAAAGCATGCATGCATATGTCTATGCCTTTTGTTAGTGGCATCATACATAAAAGAAACATACAAATAGTTGTATACCTGTGTTTCAGACGTCTACATCTTTAGTTGCATAACACGTGTGAGAATACATGTACAAGTAGACATATACCTCAGTCACAAGACCACACAGACCTTTAAACTTGGCAGACTACACTTCCTATCCCCCTGGGATCTGCTCTCCCAGCACGCAGCTTCGCCTCAGCCCAGATCGCTAGTGCTCCTGCCTCTGTGCAGCAGCGCACGGTTCAAGTCCCCCAGACTCTCCTTCTGCCTTTTTAGCTTCTCGCCCCGTTTTTGCCTTCCCTCACTTCTCTTTCCATTGTGCTTTTGCCTTCTTTCCTCTTTTCATTTTATTTGTGTTTTTGCCTTCTTTTCTGCCATGGTTTATTTTAGCTTGCTCGCCGCTGCTGCCCCCGCGGCCCCTCCTGCTCCCGCCTCCCTGCTGTTCCAGCCCTCACCCTACCCCTACTTAATGGGGGCCACGTGCAGCGGGCGCGCCACTGGCATGCCAAAGGCAAGCCCGTCTGCGCCCGTCCTCGACCCGACCGCGAACAGTGCCAGGAACCCTGGTCCTCCAACCTGCCAACGCTACAGCTCCTCAGCTCTCTACGTACTCAATGTCAGCAAGTATAACAACTGCAAGCTCTCCTCACCTCTCGACACCCACGGACCTTTCACCCGCCAAAACTGCCGCCACTCCTTCAACCTCGCCGAAACCCAGGACCCACCTCCACCATCCAGCAGCAACTCCATCGCACCACAAACCCTGCAATGCATCCTCCTCAATGTCCGCTCTCTCCACAAACACGCCACGGAAATCTGGGACCTCCTCGACAGCACCACTCCTGAGGTTGCCTTCCTTACCGAAACCTGGACGAACGCCACCTCGGGACCAGACATCACGATCGCCATCCCCAAAGGATACAAATTAACCCAGGAGGACCGCCCAAACTGCTGCGGGGTAGACATCGCCATCGCCCACAAAGCCAACCTCCATCTGAGCACCTACACTGATGGGCCCACAGACCTAATAGAACACCACCACTTCAAGATACTGGCCAACCCGTCCACCACCCTCCGAGACACCCTCATCTACAGACCCCCCCAGACCCTGCGCACCTTTCTCCGACTCCATCACCGACATCATCACCCCGCATGCCATCACCTCCACCGACTACACCTTGCTGGGAGACCTCAACTTCCACCACGACAACCGCCAAGACCCCACCTCCACCTCCCTCCTGGACAACCTCCACATCATCGGAATCAAACAGATCATACCAGAACCAACGCACTCAGCAGGACACACCATCGACCCCATCTTCACAGAAGGAAACTCCATCACCTTCAGCCACACCTCCGAAGTCCCATGGACGGACCACCGCTGCGTCCACTTCACCTTCAAAGCAAACATCTCCCACAGACACCCACTCCAGCTCCAGCGCAGGAATTGGAACAAGATTTCCGATGATCAGCTCGCCACCTCCCTCAGCAGCTCCGCTCCCACCACCACAGACGATGACCATACCACCGCCACCTGTACCCTACACAAATGGATCACCGACTGCGCCAACACCATCACCCCCCTCACGAAATCCTCCAACCCACACGCCAAGAAAGCCAACTGGTTCTCCACCGAACTCCGGGAATCTAGACGAACCTGCAGACACCTCGAAAAGCTATGAAGAAACTCCAAAACCGCAGCAGAGCTCGACAACTACAAAGCAGCCACCACCGCCCACCACAAACTCTTCAGACACTCAAGGAAGAAAGCACTCCAGGACAGAATCTCCACCCACGCACACAACAGCAAAGAACTCTTTGGCATCATCAAAGAGTTCGCCCAACCCAACAGTGAGACTACCGACATCCCACCCTCCCAGGACCTCTGCGACAGACTCAGCATCTTCTTCTATCACAAAATCAAGACCATCTATGACAACTTCGACGACAACAACCTCCATGAGGAACCCACACCCACCGCTCCCTACACCACACAGCCAACACTGGACAGCTGGACCGCCCTCAGCACCAAAGACACCCTAAAGACAATGAAGACTACCCTCATCCTTGGAGTTTTCAGTACTCAGCTGGTGGGACATAACTTGTAAAGGAATTGTTAATGCGCTTCAATTGTTTAGATCTTTTGTAGGCTACTCTGCTGTTCAATTTCACCAAAGACAAGGCACATTTCACCATCCCTTTGCAGATGTTCAACTTTAATCCAACACATAAACCATCTGGGAGGAACAAAGCCTAAACCCCTGATAGGGTGGCAAAGGCATTTTGAGAGTTCTGCCCCCAAATCATTTTACGTTTACTTGGTAGCAGAGTGGCACTACAAATATCTTCATTATAGGAGACTTCATCCAGTAATCCAGGAGTTTTTTAAGCACAATCATCAATGCAGGCCTGTTGCCAATGGATCATTGTCTCAAGTTTAAATTCACATTTGGCCCACTTTTAGAGCATCCTCTTGCCATAGATATAGTCTTACATAATTGGTCACATGTATGCATTTTCTCCTTTTGTCAGATTTCCAGATGCCTGGATCAGATTCTTAGACAAGGGGCCTTGGTGGTTTTAATTTCCCCGTTCTGGATGGCTCAGGTTTAGTTCCGATCCCTTCTCAAAATGGTCATAGATATTCCTGTATTGCTTTCATTTCACCCTTATCTCCTCTAAGAGTCCCCACAACAAGACTCACAATCTGATCCTATTCACTAATCTACAGCTTATAGCTTTGGTCAGCAACAGGCCTTTCACTAGCCTTATAAAATTTTCCCGGGCAACATCAAGATTCACGAGAAAGCTTAGCAAGCTTGTAGTTGGTTGTTGTGTGGAAAAGAATTACTACCTCATTTTAGCAAAGTTCCATTCAGTTCTCAATTCCCCTGCCTCCTTGGCACCTTAAAGTATACAAAGTGATGGATGGAATCCCCGATTTAATCTCAGCCACTGATAATTACTAAGGGCCGCATCCCAATCCATTGTTATTTGCACACCATGTCACCTCAGTTTTGACCCAGCTATATGCAAATCAGTCTTGACCCCCCTCTAATGGGAGCAGGCCAGCCCAAACTGTCAAGCGAGGTCCTCCCTGAACCGGAACACAAGCAACCCAGTACTGGTTTTGCTCTTATTATGGGCTAATCAACCGGGTATAGCTTGGTTCCAGTGACACAGTGTGCACAGGATCCATGTCTGAGCATACCCATCCTACTTAGGGCAACATATTAAAGTAAACAAAAAGTGATGGATGCAATGCTTGAATTAATCTCGGCCACTAGTAATTATTTGGGCCGCATATCAATCGGTTGTTCTTTTGCACACCATGTCACTTCAGTTTGGTCCCAGCTATATGCAAATCAGTGTTGACTCTGCTCCAGTGGGGACAGCTCAGCCCGAACTACCAAGCCAGGTCCTCCCTGAACCAGAACACAAGCAACCCAGGACCGGATTCGCCTTTGTCATAGGCTCATCAGCCGGGTATAACTTCGTTCCAGTGACACAGTGTGCATGGGACCCACGTCTGGGCAAACCCGCCCCACTGGGGGCGACATATTAAAGCATACAAAAAGTGATGGATGGCATGCTTGAATTTATCTCAGTCACTGGTAATTACTCAGGCCACATCACAATCCATCGTTCTTTTGCACACAATGTCACCTCAGTGTGGATCCAGCTATATGCAAATCTGTCTTCACCCAGCTCCAATACGAACAGTCCAGCCCGAGCTGCCAAGCCAGGTCTTCCCTGAACTGGAGCACAAGCATTCCATACATCATCTTGTTGTTTTTGCATTTGATGCCTTAAATGTGCCAGGTATGCCCAGATGTGGGTCCCGGGCTTACTGTGCCACTGGAACCAAACTACACCTGGCAGAAGGGACCTAACTAGGGTGAAACCGGTCCTAGGTTTCTTGTGTTCAGGTTCAGGGAGGACCTGGCTGTTCGGGCTGGACTGTTTCCATGAGGAGCAGGGTCAAGACTGATTTGCATATGACTGAGTCCAAACTGAGGTGACATTCCATCTATCACCTTGTTGTTTTTGCATTTTTTTTCGGAGTTTTATATAGCGCGAACTTGACCCGAAGGTATCGGGTATCGGACGGCTTTACATGAGCACCAGTTGCGTTACATAAGGACACAATAATTTTTGTTAGGCACGGGGAGATTAAGTGATTTGCCCAGAATCACAGGATGTTGAGCGTCGTTGCCGAGACTCAAACCCGGTTTACCAGATTTGAGGTCGACCGCCCTAGCCGTTAGGCTAAACCCTCTCCCCGACGTCCTAAGTGCGCCGGGTATGCCTAGACTTGGGTGCCGCGCTCAATATGCTACTGGTGCCAAGCTATACCTGGCTGAAGAGCCCTAACTAGGGCAAAACCGGTCCTAGGTTGCTTGTGTTCCAGGTCATTTCATCGTGACTTATGTTGCCTGATTTTCCACTTCTTTTACAAATTTTGCAAAGACTACATTGTTAGTACATTCCTGTTGCATTTTTAAGTTGCAATTCGCAAACGTGCTTTTTAATTTTATAGGTTAACATTCGATAATGCATTTGACGTTTTGCTAAGACGCTTACAATGCTTGCCACGTTAACAGTGTGCTCAAACACACTGAACACTTTGTACATGTTTGTTGCATTGAAATTAATATACCTTGGTCACAATCAGGTTTGCGCCTGTTAATATATTCGCATCGACTTCGTAAAAGCGGGTCAGACTAATTTCAATGCAACTGACTGCAAATCACAACTACTAGAGCGAAGTTTTGGTAGGTTCTCCCCTACTAAGCAATACGCCGGACTCCTCATCTTCAGTCTCAAACTACCATACAAGGCCTGGGACATGCTCACCGCGGATGCATGTGCCAAGCTCAAACAAAAACACACACACACACATTACACATATAATGCACACATCTAACAATAACCCCCACACTTAGGGCCCGATTCTGATGCGGGTTGGAAAAGATTCCCGACCGAATCGGTTGGGAAATGGTTTCCGACCCACTCGGATCGGGAAAGTCCAACCGGCAGAGTAGGATGCATCCGGATGTTTCCAGATACAATTTGGTTGAACTCCCATTGACTTCAATGGGAACATTTGTTCCTAACCGCATCAGAATTGGGCCCTCGGTCGGGAAGACACGTTCCCGATCCGATTTGGAAGGAGCAAATGCCGTTAGGAGGCCTTCCTAACCGCATCAGAATCAGGCCATCGGTCGGGAAGCTTTTCCAACCCGCATCAGAATTGGGCCCTGTGTCTACTCCACACATGTACACTTCCATGTATTCATTACTGGAAACAGATTACCCAAAACTCGAGTATTTTTAGTTTTGGGAAAACAATGCCGCATTTTATTAATTTTACATGCATGATCACATAGCCCAGGTCATAAATCAAGATGACAAGCCGTCAACCATTTAAAGTACCTCTACCAACCATCCAGAAACCTCTGATCCGCACCCCACGCCCTCGCATAGACACTGCGCATCTGCCAATGCCTCACTGGAGGACACTCTTTCTCCTACATTGCCACCAAATCCTAGAACACCTTCCCCCTCCCCCTCCAACTCCAAACATAACATCTCGCTGACAGACTTCAGGAAGAGACTCAAGACTTGGCTCTTCGACTGAAACTCACTCTCTCTCTTTTTTTTATATATGCAGCCTGCCAAAACCATGGCCGCCCACAGATTTGCCCAAAACACTCTCATCCCCTACTCAGACAGGTGTACTCCGTCGGAAGTGTACAACTCCTGGCTTCTCGGGTGGATCAAACCATGTGGTATGCTCTCCAGGCTGCTGGCTTTGCAAAATTTGCTCACTGCAATATTCAGCGTCCTTCTGGAGTTGTCCAGCTGGACATGGTCTCCCACCATATGATCCTGGGGATAATTTCTGATCAGATTATAGTTGAGCTGCAGAAAGCCCTTGCTGCCGCCGTTAGCCCAAGCTGGATGTTGCTGAGGAGATCCTTCCTGCCCAACTGGGCGAGATCATTGCCCCCAGGTGGATGATCAAGACCTACTGGTGCCAAGGGGACGATGCTCGCAGTCCTTCAAGCATCCCTGGGTAGCCCCAACATTTGGCTTTTGGGCCATGTTTGCATCCTGCAAATAAATGAGTGCCCGACAACCCTTACTGTTTTGGGCCGGGTTCCTGTTGAGGCAACAAAACATGTCTGTCAGTTTTAGCCGCAGCACACCCAGCATCTGCTCATAGCAGTTGGGGTCTCACGTATGTCTTGTTAGCATTGGAGCACCACCTGCCCACTACATTGATGCCATCCTCAGGTACCCCATGCTGCACCACTGTTGTAGACGCCCTTCTCCTAAATGAGTGGGAACCAAGAGGGGAGGTAGTAAAACCTGCCTACCTGCCAAATGCTTTGTGATGATGGACGTAAACTGGAATTTCCTCAGCCGATCACCATTACTGTGTAGGAAGAGTGCCCACCCTCCTGCGGGCCGTATTGCTATTTGTATTTGTAGAGGCAGCACACGGTACAGTACCTTGGATCTGTTATGCAACGAAGCTGCACCCAGGTTCCTTTGCCTAACTGGTCCGTTTTGGATCTCCTGAGTAATAACTGAATTTTGTCTGACTCTGCCCTGACATCTGTGGCTTGAACCTGCATCTTTCTTTGCCGGGGCAACGAGTTCTCTCAGCCTGAATGCCCCAAAAAATGCCATTGTGAAGGCAGCCCTGAACAATTACAACTCTAACATACTTTTCATAACTATCGTAAGGCGTCGATCACCTGGATCAGTTTCTCAAAATCTATGGGGCGCCTTGTGTCTTGTTTCTTTCCTTCCAGGCGCCTATAACCCTTCATGGCTGTTCTGATGTAATGGGAGGACGTGGGATCCCTGCCTGTCCTCTGCTTTGAGAAATGGCTACTGCTGCTAAGTGGGCTTGTGCCCAGGATTTTGTCTTTTTCTCCTGGTAGGCCCATCCGATGTAGCGCAACACCACCCTGGCCGTGGCCTCAGTGTCCCCCAATGACTGTAGCCCACCAACCCGCATCACAGTGTTGATATATCTATCATACCGCCTTGCTGTGGTGGGCATGAGGGCTTGCTTGATCAGTACTGACAGTCTGTTCTGCTAGCTCCCACACATTTGCTGGAAAGGGTGTCATTCTCTGATGGGCGTACAGCGCTAGCCTCCTGAACTTGTCCATCTGGGAAAGAGATAGCGCATCCGCCAGTGAGTTTTGGATTCCTGACACACGCTGCGCCCTAAAGACGAGGTTCCCTTCCAGCTGCAACCTAACTATGCATCTCATCACCCTTAGTATATCTGGGCAGGTGGTCGTGCCCCTGTTTATAGCCTGCACAACACCCTGATTATCAGCCCATAGTGTGATCTTCATATCACACAGCCTCTTTTTCCATACAGTCAGGGCTATGACTATGGGGAATAGTTCAAGGAAGGTGATATTGCTGGTGACCCCCAATTCATGCTATTTTCTGGGCCACGATCATGCGCACCACTCTTGACCCAGTATATCACAAAAGCCGTGCCTTCCAGCTGCATCCGTAATTGGGCTATATGCTTGGACGTGACCCAGCATTCTCTCCAAATGAGGAGTCCATTGAATTGCGTCAAAAAGGAATCCCACATGGCCAAGTACCTTTTTACTTCTGCCAACAGCCTCACAGGGTAGCGTTTCTCTCTTAACCCACTGTTAGTCTTGTTAAGCGCCTCGCAAACACGCGTCCTGCTGAATGACACTTGCTGCGAAGTTCAGCTTGCCAATCATCCAGTGCAGTTCCTGAGGGTTCCCTTCTCTCTACTGCACAAAGCCCTGATCTCCTCTCTCAATTCACTGACTTTATCCTCCAGCAGCCTGGATGTGCCTGCTAGGAAATCATCTAAATAAAGCAATTTCCCCCCTTGCAGGTGCCGCTTGTGCAAGGCCCATTCCAAAAAGGAACTGAAACCCTTGAAATATGAGCAGGATATGGAACACCCCATTGGTATCGCTTTGTCGAAGTATGTCTGCCCGTCGTACTGGAAGCCCAGCAAATGGTAACTCTCTCGATGAACTGGGAGGGGTCAGAGAGTGGACTTAATGTCCGCCTTCACAATGAGGGATCCCCTACCTGTTGCCTTCACTAAGTCTAAGGCATCCTCAGCAGTGGAGTAACCCACCGAGCATGCTTCTGGGCTGATCCCATCGTTTACTGATGTGCCTTCTGGGAATAAAGGTAATGGATGAGCATGTACTGCCCTACCTATTTCTTGGGAACCACCCCAAGCGGTGAAATTATGAAGTGCTTGGGGAAGGGAGGGGGGAGGCGTGGTCTTCTATGCGGCCCAGGTTATTTTTTTTCTTGATTTTTTGCTACACCACCTCTGGTTGCTCTTGTGCTGATTTCAATTTCCTTTCTACCCCCGAAGAGGAACCCAAGAAAGGGATTATGAAGCCTTCCTCAAAGTCTTTCACAAGCAAGGTAGCGTCTTTGTTTAGATAGTCATTGGCTAGCCATCTGAGTAGGTGTGTGTTAATGGGGGATCTGGCTAGCTTGAAACTTGCCCATTCTCTGTGGCCCCACCTAGGTTTCTCTACTATACCAGTGCTTCTTATTCTTTTCTCTCTTGTCCGAGTGATGCTTGTCATGCTTGCAGCCTGATGCTGGGCGATCCTCCCACAGGAGGAGCTGGCGTGTCAAAATTTGCATGCTGCCCCCCACGTGTATCCGTCAGTGTCATATTTCCAGCAGATTGCTGCTGGCCTCGTGTCACTGGGCATTCTCCAGTTGTGAGATGCTTTGCGCCTATGTGATAGCCTATACTCGTCTTGCTTCCCCCTAAAATGGGTGGATCGAAAGGGCTGCTCACCCTTCCCGACCCATGACTTTACCTTCTTCGGCCACCATCATTTTGTGGATGTACCCAGAGACATCCTCCTCATTTTACTCCAACTCAGGGTGTGCCTGCATTTTTAGTCTGAAGCCCTTATCATATTCAAGCCAAGCATCATCTGGGAATTGCCTATGAGCCTAATGTATCTTAGCCTCATAAAGTGAGCAGCGCTGTGGGGGAACTTTTTGACTACGACACATGGCATTACCCTGAAAACATCTAACCAGTTGTCGAAGTTTCTTTTGTTGGTCACTCTCTTCCTTTCCTGAATGTCTTCTTACTTTTTATCACATTGAGGCAAGTCCTGTATTTCTAATAGCGTAAAAATGTTGATAAATTCCTTCTTCCGGATTCTCTCCTTAACTGCCAGGGGGATAAGGCTTGCTAACCCTGTCACCTTAGTGGTCATGGAGGGCTGCCCCAGAGAGGGTCTCCTATATGCTTCAGGCGCTTGCCCTGTAGATGTGGAGCTCTTTGCTACATTTACCGTGCTCATTACTGCACTGCCCCAGGCCACTGTGGGTGAAGTTAAATTACCCTGCTCGAGCCCGTCTGTCTCCCTCCCACTGGTGGGCCGGCACCCTGTCGAGAAAGCCAGTTCTTGCACTGCACCATTGCCGCTGAACAGTAGTGGGAAAAAAGATTTTAAGCATTCTTGAACAATCGCTCTTACATGCTCACCATCAGATCCTTCTCTCTGGCCACGCTGCAGGATCCCGCCATCGCCGAGATGGCGGTAACCTGGCGGCGGGTCTGCTCGCCACAGCCCCTTCTTGCTCATGCCCCTCCTAGGTGACTAGTTGTCCTTCCTCTGGGGTTTCCTTGGTTTTACCAGGGCCTCAGGTACTATGGTCTCCTTTGAATTCTCCAGTGTGCTTGATGATCCACCCACCTGTTGATTGCTGGGCTGTTCCTCAGTGTTCTCAACCAGCTTGCGGCATAGCCAATCCGTCCCATGCTTTTCAGCTGCTTTCCTCATCCTGGTAAGCATCTCCTCTGTGCCATCCTGCCTCTCGCTGAGGCCTAGGCTCTCCATGCTCAGATGTGCTGCGAAGTGTCTCTGTGCTGCTGTTGCTCCAAAAAGGGGGGGCACTAAGGGGCTGGGTCGCCCTACAAAGGGTTGTCCCCAAACCCTAACAGGAGTGTGTGCCCGGATCGCATCGCCTGTGTAGGCTGTCCCCGGGCTTGCTGGTGCATGTCCCCTTTAAGGGAGCTCATCTCAATCCTGTGAGCGAGGCGGAGTCACTTCCTCCAAGCGGGATGACCTCCTGGAAATGCCGGGACCTGTAAACTCAGCTGCTGCTTCAGTGGTTTCCTGATTGCCACAAGGGGCTTTGGGGGGCAGCCGAGCAAAGCGAGGTCTGCCCCCCGGGCAGATTGGGAGGGGCAGGGCTGACCGGGTGCGGCCATTTTAGATTAGTTTTGGGCTGGCAATTTGTAGCCCAAGGTAGCCCAATGCAGCACACGTATAAATTAGACTGCGGGGGTGCTGCCAGACACCATTTTAGGTTATTGGTGACCTGGTGGCTGGTAGCTTTCTAGAGTAGGTTTTGAAAGTTGTCAGAGTAGGTTTTGAAGTGGTAGGAAGGTTAGTTAAGGCTTACTTAGAGATGGAAGACTATCGTGTCCTCGAGGCAGTTCGTCTTCTGAGTGAGGCAGGCAGGCTTGATTTATTGATGCCTGAGGCGGCGGGGGCTCCTCGCCCGGTGCGGCGAGCATCAGCTGTCGCAGCCTGCACTTCTCCCAGATCCCGGGTGGTGAGTAACAGGGGCCGCCCCTACACTCGGCGGGTGGCGTCATTGTGGGGAAATGAACCGGAGCCTTCTTTGGCTCCGGCGAGGGGCGGTAGGGGCGGGGCCCACGGGGGCAAGAAGGGCGCTGGTGGTGGGCGGGCAGGTTCGGCCCCTAATGCGGCTGTGCGCACTTCACTGGAGCCTCTGGAGCACTCGGAGACTCCGGCGAAGAATGTAAAGGGCGGGCCCCGGGGGGCCAAGCAGAACGCATCTGCAGCGAAGGCGGCTGCGGCCGCCTCTGCGGCCTTATCAGATCTGCCGGAGCCTCATGAGCCAGTGGAGGCTCCGGCGCAGGGTCCTGGGGGCATGGCCATTGTGAGCGGAGAGAGCGCGTTAGACGCGCGGGGGTCAGCTCAGGATCTGCGGCCGTACGAGGCCCAGGCCCCCGGGGTTGTTAGGAGGGAGGGGTGGGAGGTGAGGAGAAGCTGGGGGCGGGGTGGGAGTGAATGGGAAATGGTGCAAGGCATGGGACAGAGCCGGCATTGGGATGAGCCCAGCCTGTCAGGACAGGCTGAGGCGGGGGGGGAGCGCTCATGGAGGGCAGGTTGGGCTGGGAGCTTGACGTTTATGAGGAAGGGGAGGGGGGCATGGCAGGGGAGGATCCCCCGGGCAGTAGTTTTGGGGAAGGACTGGCTTTGGGGGTGGATGGATCTATGGCCCAGTTAGATGGGGAGGAGGATATCCCGGGCGAGTGGGAGCCAGCCGGGGGTAGTCGGGCATGGGAGGGGTTGGATATTTTTACCTCCTGGAACAAGGAGGTGAGGGGGCTCAGTAGGAGGGAGCAGATTGACACATATATGGGCCAGGGGGGGGTCCGTAGGGCTTGCGGAGAAGGGCTTGGTCCGTAAGAGGAAGGAGCCGGAGGACAGGGAGGAGGGCAGTGGGGGGCACAAGGGGGGTGCGCTGGGGGGACGAACTCCACGGAGCCAGTCATTCGTGGGACCTGAAGAGCTAGTTTGGAGTGAGGGAGAGGAAGGGGGGCTTACGGCGCAAGAATTGGCAGATTTAGATAGTGTAGGGTGCGGGTGGGCAGCCAGCACGTTAGGGGTGGGAAAGAAGAGGAGGAGAGAGTTGGGGGGGAGTATCAGAGGCCCAGCACACCAGACCAATCGTTTTTGTTGCAGGAGGAGGAGTACCGGCTGAGTGCAGACTCGGCAGAGCTGGGTGCGGCTTATCGGCGCCGAGGAGAAGGGAGGGTGGAGCCTCGCGCGGCGTGCCTGTTACCGTCGAGGGAGCCCGGCGTGGTCAGCATAGGTAGGCCCCGAGCGGTCTCGCTGGCCCCAACACCTGACAGGCCATATCGGCCGGCAGGGCAGGAGGACGACAAGAGGAGGCCGTCGAGAGAGTCAACGAATTTCCGGCGGGTGCAGTCAGCGCCACCTGAGGCGCGGGGTTTAGGGCCTGCTAGGAGCCAACATGTGGAGGCGCGCGACTGGCGCACTGAGTTAGATTTCGATGAAGAAAGCCTTGAGGAGGGCGAGTTGAGAGAAGGAGAGGAAGGCGCAGGGGGGGCAGAGTAATGTCTCTTGTAGTGTTTTACAGGTCGCACGAAGGGCGTCGGAGCCTGCGGTGAGACCGCGCAAGTCGGAATCGTCCTCAGGGCTACTGGCGAGGGGGACTGCAGCAACACGGGCACCCTCCTTGGAGCCAGGTAATGCATCTAGGAATGGGGGTAGGTCGAAGATGGTCTCGGTTGGAACGGGGGGAGGGGGCATCGGGGGAAGGGGGCAAGCTGCGCAAGGGCAAATACATCTTAGATGTAGGAGTAGGCACGGAAGAAGAAGGTAAGTTAGAGAAGGGTAAACAGGGGGCAGGCGCAAACACAGAGAAAGCAGCAGTGGAGGAGGACAGCGCAGACAAAAAAGACAAGCTGGAAAGTAAGGAGCTGAAGATTAAGAAACTCCCGTATATGGGGGTGATTAAACCGTTGGGAGCACACTTGATGCTGGCAACTAAAGAGCGCATTTGGAAAGGGAAATACGTTGAGATGCTAAAGTTGTTGCACAGGGAAGTGCGCGCCAAAGAGGGTTCGAAAGAGGAGGAGTATGAGCTAGCAAAGAGGCCGAGGGTGCCTTTAACAATTGAAAACTGGACGGCTGCCTTTTTGATTTATGCCAGCGTATACTGCGAGAAATTTACGGAACGCTGCGTAGCTTTATTTAAATATATGGACGTTATACGAAAGGCGCAGATTACGGGGGGGGTTATGCGTGGGCACAGTACGATGAGGAATTCCGAGCTCGCATGGCGTGGGATACAGAAGCTAAATGGAGGGAGCTGGACACAGATCTGTGGCAGCATACTATGGGGGCGTCCAGAGCGGGGAAGACTATATTCACAGCCAGTGGGCTCCCGATCGTCTACCGGCCCTTTCAGGGAAAGCCCACCAGGGGAGGGGTGGGTAACACAGGAAAGGGACAAATTACAGGGTCCTTTTGGGACTTTAACAAGGGAGTGTGCACGCGCAAATTCTGTAGATTTTGCCACGAGTGCTCAAAGTGCGGGGGCAGGCACGTGCTGGTTAGCTGTTTCGGGGGGGATTCCAACAAGGGGGTCAACAGTGGCAGCAAGGGGGGGCAACACTGGGGGTCAGCAGCAGCAACACTTCACGGGGGCTCGGGGGGCCAAGGGATTTCAGGGGTCTGGGCCCAAGGGCTCTTACGCCGGTTAAATCAGACAAGCTAGAGGCGGCCTTACAGGGTTATATCAACCAGAAGGCCGCACGGGAGTTGAGGGAGGGGTTTACAGCAGGCTTTTGTCTAGGGTATGAGGGTCCACGGCAGAGACGTTGGGCAGAGAACAGGAAGTCAGCTAAAGATCAGGCAGGGATAGTACAAGACAAGCTAGATAAGGAAGTGAGGGAGGGAAGAATGGCGGGCCCCTTCACAGATTGGCCCCTTGCAAATTTGATTGTGTCACCAATTGGTGTGGTGCCCAAGAAGGAACAGGGGCAATTCAGGCTGATACAGCATTTATCTTGGCCAGAAGGGTGCTCAGTGAACAATTTTATTGACGAAAAGGAAGCCACTGTTTCTTATTCTTCAGTTGACGTGGCCATGTCACTAGTACTGACGGCAGGCGCAACAGCGGAAATGGCAAAATGCGACATTAAATCAGCTTTCCGTTTGCTTCCAGTCCACCCGAATGATTGGGAACTTCTGGGTATCCATTTCAATGGTAAATGGTACATGGACAAAGCATTGCCGATGGGCTGTTCGATGTCTTGCGCATTGTTTGAATTGTTTAGCACCTTTCTGCAGTGGCTGTTTTCCAAAAGGACAGGGCACATGTTGGTGACCCATTACTTGGACGATTTTTTCTTTGTGGGCACCTCTGGCTCCACGGAGTGCCAGGTGGCACTGGAAAACTTCAAAGAGCTGACGGAGGAACTGGGGGTGCCTTTGGCACCGGAAAAGACAATGGGCCCTAGTACGGCACTGTCTTTTTTAGGTATTGAGATCGACTCGCAGGAAATGAAGGCACGTTTGCCGGAGGACAAGAGAGAAAAGATGCTGGCTTTGCTTAATGACATGCTGTCTCGCGACAAAGTGACGGTCAAGGAGATACAGGTCTTGCTGGGACATCTCAACTTTGCTTGCAGGGTTGAGAGAGTAGGGAGAACTTTCTGCAGGAGGCTAGGCAGGGCACTGGCAGGACATGGGCTGCCCCATCATCATGTGCGACTCTCGGCGGGAGTGAAAGAGGACCTGAGAATGTGGCGAGTTTTTCTACAGTCTTTTAATGGGATCCCATAGGCTCGGGAGGGTGATTTGGTCTGGGATGTCCAGATATTCTCAGACGCAGCAGGTAGTAAGGGCTTCGGCCTTTTTTGGCACGGGAAGTGGTGTGCTGAGCCGTGGCCTGAAGAATGGAGGAACGGGGGGAGGAGCATTGCTTTTCTAGAGTTTTTCCCCGAAGTGGTCGCAGTGACTTTGTGGGGTGGGCTGCTGGCGCACATGAATGTGACATTCCGGATTGACAATATGGCAGTGGTAGAAATTGTGAACCGCCAGTCTGCAAGGGACGAACAGGTGTTGAAATTGTTGAGGGTTGTCTTAGGTTGCCTACGCCATGACATATCCTTTAGAGCATTGCGGATGCTTTGTCTCGTTCACAGTGGGGGAGATTCCGTGGGCTAGCCAAGGATGCCGACAGGAGCCCGACGCCCATGCCGCAGCAATTGGGGTACGTAGGAAACACAGGATGCTACAATTGGTGGTAGGGTCCCTGGCGAAGTCGACTAGGATTGCGTATATGCTAGCGTGGAAGGAGTTCTTGCTGTCAGGCGCTCAGTGGCGTGCCACTAGGGTTCAGAGAGAGGAGGACGTGGTACAGTTTATCATGTTCATGATTGAGAAAGGTTTGTCTAGAGTCTCGATTTCCGGTAAACGTGCAGGAATTGTATTTATGGGCAATCTCCTTTGGGGCTACGCACCGTCGGCCGGAGAATTGGGTGCAAGAATACTGGAGGGGTGGGCCAGGGAGCGGGGCCAGCTGAAACCAGTTAGAAGGCCACTGTCCTGGGATCTACTGGCTAGGGTGGTCCGCGTATTGCCGGCTATATGCTCAGACGGTTTCGAAGCTTGTTTGTTCTCAGTTTTGATGGTTTGGATGTTTTTTGGTGCTTTTAGGGTGTCAGAATTGTTGGGGGATAAGAAGGATGGGGGGATTAAGTTGGAGGACGTGATATCGCGTGGCGCGGGGATTCATATCTGGTTAAAAAAGTCCAAGACTGATCAGAGGTGCGAAGGAAAATGGGTGTCCTTGCAGGCGCCATGGCCTCCAATTACTTGTCCTTTTAGGTGGGCAGCGCGTTGGCGAACAGTATCAAAGGGTTGCGGGGAAGCGGTTTTCGTGCAAGCAAATGGGAAAAGAGTCTTGTCATGTCAATTGCTGGCTGTGTTGCGGAAGGCATTAAAAGAGCTGGGCATCGACGGGGCGGGTTTTGGGACACACTCCTTTCGGATCGGGGCCGCGTCCGAGGCAAACACCAGGGGCTGGGGTCAAGGCGATATAAAACGTTTGGGGAGGTGGTCTTCTGACTGTTACAAGCGATACCTGCATGGCATTGATAAAAGCATTGGCGCAGTTGTTGACAATTCTTGAGTTCACGCAAATTTTTCTCTTTTCAGGTTCGGTGGCAGAACCCCTTTTGGTGGAAATGACAATCTGGGTAGTGGGGCACTCATTCGTGAAGTGGGCTCAACACCAAAGCACAGAGGAGTTATTTCGGACAGAACCTGGGATTTAAAGAAAGTTTGTTTAAGGTGTCCTGGAAGGGAAAGGGGGCATGCTTTGGAGGGAGCTGCTCCCATGTCTTAACGGTTTGTTGGTTGGGGGCAGGTGCCCAGACATTTTGGTTTTACACTTAGGGGAAAATGATTTGTGCAAAGAAAAAGGATTAGTTCTGATGAGAAATATGAAGAGGGACCTGGCTTTGATAAAGAAACAGTGGGCAGGTTGTTTTGTCATGTGGACAGAGTTTTTGCCCCGCCGGGTTTGGCGTGGGGCGATTAAACCAGGCGCGGTGGACAGGGCCAGAAGGAAATTGAACACAGAAATGTCTCGTTTTTGTAGAGAGCTGGGTGTTGGCAGGATTGTACATAGGGACAATCGTTTTGACTCGGTGGAGTTTTTTAGAGGGGACGGAGTTCACCTGTCCAGGATAGGGATGGATCTCTACTTGTTGGAAATTAGGGAGGTGTTGGCCAGGTCCCTCAATGTGTAAAGCCATGCGTCTAGGTGAGAGGCCTATTAGGAAGGGGGGCAGAAAAAAGGAGGGTCAAGCACCAGTTGGTTTCCCCACCTTTTTCCTGGGTGGTGGAGTTTTTTAAATGTTGGCCAGGGTTGGCAGAAGTTTTTGGTTAAGTATTGGGGGTTTGTGAGCAGGGGCAGGGAAAGGGTAGGTAGGTAGTCTAAGTTTCAGGGTAGACGTTTTATAGTTAGAGTTGCAGGAAGGCAGGTAGGGAATGTGGTTTTATCGGAGGGAGAAGTTTTAACTGCAATACTGTGTAATGTTGTTGTTATGTTATTGCCAGGGTGGGGGAACATTTGAGGGGATCGTAGGGGTGGGGGGGGAATCAGGGGTCAGTTATTCGATGTATAGTGAGGTTTCGTTTTGTAAGGCAGTTTGCCAGTTGGTTAAATTGTAATATGCACCTGTTTCAATAATGCGGCCTTTTTCACACACAAAATGGCTCTCGGTTTGGCTTGCCCCCCTCCCTCCCAAGGGGGTTTGGGGGGCAGCCGAGCAAAGCGAGGTCTGCCCCCCGGGCAGATTGGGAGGGGCAGGGCTGGCCGGGTGCGGCCATTTTAGATTAGTTTTGGGCTGGCAATTTGTAGCCCAAGGTAGCCCAATGCAGCACACGTATAAATTAGGCTGCGGGGGTGCTGCCAGCCACCATTTTAGGTTATTGGTGACCTGGTGGCTGGTAGCTGGTTAGAGTAGGTTTTGAAAGTTGTCCCGCCCGCCCATCCCCTTTTTATGGGGTCCCCTGGGGTGGGTTTTTGGTTTTTTTCATAACTTTGGGCTGTTTCGTTGAGACAGGTACATAAGGGTTACTATGGATGTTGTCGCTTGAAGCAGGTGCGAGCGGGGTTTTTGAAATGTTGGCCAGGGTTGGCAGAAGTTTTTGGTTAAGTATTGGGGGCTTGTGAGCAGGGGCAGGGAAAGGGTAGGTAGGTAGTCTAAGTATCAGGGTAGACGTTTTATAGTTACAGTTGCAGGAAGGCAGGTAGGGAATGTGGTTTCATCGGAGAGAGAAGTTTTAACTGCAATACTGTGTAATGTTGTTGTTATGTTATTGCCAGGGTGGGGGAACATTTGAGGGGATCGTAGGGGTGGGGGGATCAGGGGTCAGTTATTCGATGTATAGTGAGGTTTAGTTTTGTAAGGCAGTTTGCCAGTTGGTTAAATTGTAATATGCACCTGTTTCAATAATGCGGCCTTTTTCACACACAAAATGGGTCTCGGTTTGGCTTGCCCCCTCCCTCCCAGTGCACAAACCAGACACAGTTGACGGAGGTCATGGAAGTGTTGGCAGTCCTCACGGTGCCCGGTCTCCCCTCCGGCAGCATAGTCCCATTGCTGGTTTCACAGCGGTCCTCTGCCAAGGCTGCCTATTATCTCCGGGCCATGTCATCGCCACAGGCTTCACGGTGATCGCTAATACAGTGGACTTCTTCCAGCATTGGGCCCCCCACACGCCGCGGCGATGACAAAGTCACGCCGCTGCACTGAACAGCAGTCCTTTGTCTGCCTAGCGCCCCGGCCGTTGCAGTGACTCCTATCTTTGACTCTATACTGGTGGAGCACCAGAATGAGCCAGGTCTCCGATTGCAGTGGTTATTCCTGGAGCACTGGTAGTCCTGGGACGGCGATTCTGGGAGTCCATATCTTGCCTCATATATTCAATGTGACCTGGACCGGGGAGGGGGGGGGGGGTGTTTGGGAGTTAAGCGCAGGGCAGATCGGGCTCTAGCCCCCCCACCAGCTGCCGTATGCTGGGCTGCCCGGGCTGGGGTTGATGTCTTCCAGCCTGGCCTGCAAGTCAGTCACACTCCAAAGCATTCACCTTGCCTTACGACAAGTCTGTTGAAAGCCAGACGTACCATTGTTATTTCTCCTTTCAGGTGTCCGCTTTCACAGTCTGCTCTGCTTAAGCAACGCTTAATGGGTCCATGGAGAAGGTGTGAAAGCAGCAGCAGTGATCAAAGCTGCTGTTATCAGATTCTGCCCCATCTCCATATACAGAACAGGGGTGCCCTGCAACACTCTCATTGTAACAAAATCTGCACAGTAAGCGCCCATCACAGAGCAATTTAGACAAAGATAGTGATATGCCTGAAGGATTTTCCATTAGGAAGAAAACTTGCAGGAAATTAGATTTGTGCATGGCATTACAACATAAATATTTGTAGTCATTTCTTTTATTTTCTTGGTGGCCCCAGGTCAAACATAAGGTGCAGTGCAACATGACTTAAAACACATATAACATCAAAACAAAAGCAGTTTGGATTGCGATCTAAATGCAATAGAAAATATGACAAAAATATTTATCTCGATTTTACCCAGAGGTGGGTGAGCCAGCAAATTAACAGGGAGAACTGACGGAGCGAAGGATATGGTTTGACTCTAAGAGCCTTTTCACAAGTCAAGCAATGAAAATGTTTGTCATTTCAATTGTGCAACAAAACATCATGCAAAAATATAATAATGTAATCCAAAATTCAAAATAGTACACGTTTTTAAAATGCAGAAGTGTTTCACGTTAGTATATCAGTTTATATCACTGCATTAATGAGTTTTTATTACTAGAGATAGTTTTTATCATTAACTTAGAAAACATTCATGCCCCTCCACTTGAACGGCAATGCCATTCGTGAACTCAGGTGTTTATTCATGAGAGTTCTGCGTCACTTTTGCACCAAGGAAAGTGGCACATGCATGATGCAGGGCTCTCATTTCGATTTAGATGCATGGCTTTGGAGGGGGCGTGGCCTAGCCAAGCTGCAAGATGGCCGCTCCCTAAGAGGGCTCTGCCGGCTGGATAATTAATCCGTCATTAATCCTGGCTATTGGGTTTACCTAGTAGACAAAACTGCTAAATATTGATTGTGGACACCGCCCTGCATCACACTGTGAAATCATGAAGCCGAGGGCAGCTTTATAACTCAGCTGTGGACAGCGGATTGAATCGGGACTGGCAGGAGCCAACCCAGCGGCCTCTGACTCCGGAAACTGAGAGGCAAATCGGGCAGCCAAATCCTGCTTCGCTTGAGGGGTGCTCCTGTGTTGGACCCGTGGAGAGCTCCGAGGCAAGGACAACGGCAGTGAGCGGAATTTGTGGACGGTGAGCTTCCCCCCCCCCTCCCCGGCCCGTGGTTACTGTGCAGCCCGCTGGCGACGGAATGAAAAACTAAGCTCCGACGCAGCGTTTAAACCAACGAGCGCTGCTGCCATAGAATTATATTTTACTGCGGCGGGGGTGTAAATCCGAGAAGAGAACCTGCGGCAGTGTATACACCGCGGAGCAGTCCGCATCCTGAAGCACGTGGTGTGGGCCGTAGATTACTGGAGAAGAGGCAGTATCACACACCAAGGGAACAACATATCCTTTTACCCAGATTTCACACCCACTGTCCAGGCAGCCCGCCGTGAATTCATGCCGGCTAAACGTCTCCTGCAACAGGCGGGGGCTGCCTCTGCACTACTCTATCCTGCAAAGCTGAAGATAACGCATGAGGGTTCGGCACACTTTGTTACAGATGCCAAATCGGCCCCCAAATTCACTAAGCACATTGGCAAACAGTAAGGCTCTCCAACCCACGCACGACGAGAGGCAAGCGAAGCTGCACTGAGAGACAATGACTAAGTATTGGCTAGCGAACTGCACCAGATAAGACTTCCCTAAATTGGCCTTTTGGAAGGGGGGCTGAGGGTTGTGAATTGGGCACGAGGAGTCGAATAGAGTTGGCTCTCTAGCACACCTGCACGTTCACGTAGAGCAGATCATTAAAGCCCCATAGCTAGTATCTCAAAGTTCGCCCACCTGCCACAAGGAGGGGTAGTTAGCTGGTGACCCCATGCCCCCGGGAGATCTCCCATTATGTTCTTCAATTGTTGGTAAGGTAAATAGTTATATGGGTGAAGGGGTGGACTTAAATACACAACCTGATTGGGGGATGGTGTGGGAGGCGGGAGGGTAGGGGAATTGTTTTAGTTGTTTGTAAGCGGATTAAGACAAACACACTTGTCATGGACACACAGATGTCTGTTAAAACATGCATTGCACAGATTAGATGCATCATAATCCTCAGACACAATCACATATGGTCAATATCTTACCGAGACGGATGGAGATGGCAAAAGCATTTCAAGACATGTGGCAAGGTAGTAACCCTGTAGATCCTCAGAAGAGATGACAGCGTACACATTCTTAACCTGGAACATTTGGGGTTTAAATGATTATAGGAAAGCCCGACTCATCCAAGCTTATCTTGCTCGACATAGCATAGACATATGTTTCCTTCAAGAAACACACCTAAACAGTACTGACTCCAATAAACTGGGGAGAGATCAACTCTGCCATATACTCAAATTACGCTAGAGGTGTGGCAATATTAATACGTAGGGGAATTGAGTGGTCAACACACCAGACACAGATAGACCCGGAGGGGAGATATATCATGATACAGGGCACTCTTGGGGGCATCAAAGTAACCATGGTTGGGATATATGGCCAAATACCGACTCCCCTGACTTTTTTAATGACGTGTGGGCCAAAACTGCCACTTTGGGAGGGGACACCATTATCTGGGGCGGCGACTTTAAAGTCATATTGAATGACCTCGTTGACAGAGAGGGAACATCCCGGAGTCTACACCCAAAAGCTAGCAGAACTCTAAATTCGATTATTGCAGAGTATCACCTTGTGGATATTTGGCGACAGCGCAACATTGGAAGGAGGGAGGGCACGTGTATATCTGCACAGTATAAGGCGTGGTCCAGATTAGATTTTTGGCTTGTCTCGGGAGACATATCGTCCTGGACAGAAGACATTGTGCATTTACCCAGAACTCTCTCTGATCACGCTCTCTTAAAGGTAAAGATCCCAACATTACCCAGCCGTGAATTCACCTGGAGACTACCCCCCCATGCTTTATTAGATGCAGCATTTAAGGAGGAAATACGAGGCGACATAATAGAATATTTTACATTAAATCAGGGCTCAGTATCCTCCTCTTCTACTCTTTGGGAAGCATTTAAGGTAGTTATCAGAGGGAAATGCATTGCCAGAAAAGCCGAAGTCCTAAAATCTATCAGACAGACAATTAAGAAATTAGAATCTGACATACGTGATTGTGAACTTAAATACTTTGAAACACATGACTCAGCCCTTCTGGCGCATATCAGGGAAAAAATATCAGAATTCGAAAATGCCACGCTATATACCTCTAATGCTGCAGATGTTGAGGACGAGCTAACAACATACTTAGACTCGATAGAATTACTATGGATCAGTAGGGCACACAGGGAATATCTAGACGAGCCGTTCACCACGGAAGGCATTATATAGGTCATAAATAGCCTACCAAGTGATAAAGCGCCGGGGTTGGATGGGCTGACAACATCATTTCACAAATGCTATGCCACAACACTCGCCCCCATCTCATTGACATGTATCAGGAGTCAATTCCTCCCACAACTAGGGAAGCGGCAGTACTAACGCTACACAAGCCAGGCAAAACAATGAATCAATGCGACTCATACCGCCCTTTCTCACTTATTAACATTGATAATAAGATATATGCGAAACTGTTAGCAAATAGATTACAACCTCTGCTCCCCCTAATTGCCAGAACGGATCAATTGGGGTTCATACCTGGCAGATCTACAGCGCACAATCTTTGCACCTTTTTCTCAGTGCTTCACTACCTCGATCCCCAGATGCCCGCACTAGCGGCGTGTTTGGACGCCACCAATGCATTCGATTCGCTAGAATGGCAATATCTTTTCACCGTCCTAGCTAGACTAGGACTCAGCCCGCTCTTTATAAAGCAAATTAAACTGCTTTACTCACAACCATCCGCCCAACTGCGAATTAACGGACTATTCTCGCCTTCACTTAACATCACGCGAGGCACCAGGCAGGGGTGTCCCTTATCACCCCTCCTCTTTGCCATAGCCATGGAGCCACTCGCCGCTAGAAATAGACAGCATCACAAGATGAAAGCGCTGGAATTTTCAGCGCGTGACCTGATTATATCACTCTACGCCGATGATATCACGTTATATATAAGGGAGCCCGCAGAGAATTTGAACCCAGTGCTTCGTGAACTCACCAAATTTGGGGGCTTATCAGGCATACAGGTTAACTGGGCTAAGTCTACACTTTTTCCACTCACGGACTCGACTGAACCATTTGACGCAGAGTATCCGATACCCTGGGCTAGCGGCCCGGTCAAATACCTGGGAATGTGGTTGAGTCGGGACACACAGGAATTATGGGACATGAACTTAGGGCGAGTGGTCACCTGGCTCGAGGGGAAAAATGCTATCTGGGCTAAACTCCCAATATCCCTAGCTGGCAGAATAGCTATTGCTAAAATGATTGTTCTTACAAAACTATTATACATAATCGTTAACTTACCGTTGTTATTAACTCAAACATTTCTGAAGAGGTTGCGATCGCTAATGATCTCTCTAGTATGGGCGGGCAAACAGGCACGCGTTTCTTGGGAGGTGCTGACGCTTCCCCTCGTACAGGGCAGCATGGGCTCACCAGATATATCATTATATGCTTATTGCGCCCAGGCGCAGTTTTTGCACCATTGGCTGTATCCAACGCCTTTTCAGCCCCACTTGGCAGTGGGAGCTGATAGAGACGCCCCAAGACCCTTAAATGTGGCCGTGTATCAAACGCACAGGAGGTGCAATACCGAAATAAACACAAATGAAACACTGCGCTGGGCCTGTGACAGGCTGCGTATTAGAGCAGGATGCCCGATCTTATATGCACCTTCCATTCCACTTGCACAGAATCCACAGCTGCCCCTGTTCGAAGATAAGGGAAATATAGGGAGGGCACTAAAACTAGGCCTAAACACATTGGCTGACCTCTACCCCAATGATACTTTCCTGGCACCCCTTCCACCCCGTCCAGATACGTCTTCCAAACTCTCTGACTTATTGTTGTATTACAGCGTGAGAGGCACATGCCATAAGCTCCATATTACTTTCCCGAACCCTCCACCCACCTTAACCACCCTCAAACAAATGTTGACCAATGAATCTCCATGTAAACTTATTACTCAACTGTACAACACAATTCAACAGTCATCTCTGGTGACTAAGGTTACTGCGCTAGAGGGATGGAATCTCAGAGGGTCAATGGAGCTTCTGCTGTGGCCAACTAGAATTACTTTCCCCTAACTACAAATTAAGACTAATACATTTTAAATTCTTAAATCGCGTATATTGAACCCCAATCCAACTTCACCGCATGGGACTCCGTGCTGACGCAAACTGCTGGAGATGTGGAGCCCTGCACGCCTGCTTCCTACACATCGCCTGGGAGTGCCCGACGATAGCCACCTACTGGATTGAGATGTTTCCAAGATTAGCAAAATATTGGAAACAAACATAGAACCGACACCTAATATGGGGTTGTTAGGGTATGTTAAAGATGCCCCTACGGCAATTCCGCGACTTCTGGCCATGCTTCTCCTCCTGGTGAAACGCAGAGTTGCCATGCACTGGGGAAAGCCGAACGCTCCTACCATCAAGAATTGGGTGTTAGATACCACATACTGTCAAGAACAACTGGGCGCGTTTTGGGAGCTGATGCCCCCTGCGTCCCGACCCAGGGATATATGGGGACCCTTTCAAACCTGGTTAATGACCTAAAACTCAACCCAGATCCCACCAGTGTCACCCTGACGCACACCCGAATACGCCAAAGGTATGGACAGAGATGAACCGCTTATGCGGCTAAGCTCCACCTATACACTGTAGGCACGTTAAGATAAGCATGGTGTGCTATATAGACCTGTAAAAACACGTATGAAAATGATAGATATGTGTGGACCTGGGGAATCTTGTACTGTTTATTTCACGCACAAGAAGATATCCTGTCTTGCTTCCATGGGTTTTGTTGTTGTAGTTGATGTTGCAGAAAAAAGGATAATCACATGGTATATATTATTGTAAAACTGCTAAGAATAAGATGCTTGTAATGATTTTAAATGCCAATAAATAAATGTAAAAAATACCTTGCATGGCTTTGAGTAGCCTCATAAATCATGAATAAGGCGACGCAGTGCACATTTTTGCATCACCTTACTCTGCGCCCGGGAGGCGCTCCATGGGCGTTGCAGTGGGTGTTCCCACACAACACCAATGGCATTTGATGCTGCCCCAGATTTACAAAGTCATGTAAACCTGGGTAATCGCCAAATCTGTACGCTTCCCAAGATGAGGCGTAATGTTCATTTCTCCTCCTTATTTCCTCTTTCTATGTGTGCTGCATACTGCAGCACACATAGAAAAAGGAAAACACCTATTAGGATTGTTTTTGTGGAGGAAGGTGCCCCTTCCTGCACAAAACAATCCTGCATGCAATGGAGGCACCCTTGCACTGTGGTGCAAGGGTGCCTGCGTTGGCGCTAGGCTGCAGAAACAGCACCAGCACAGGGTGAAAGGACAGGAATGCACCATATTTCAAAATACGATGCATTCCTGCCCTTTCACTTTGGCGTAGGGCAGCACAGCTAGGTGCCTTGCTGTGCTGCCCTATGCCGAAATCCCATAAATAAGCCACTAAGAGGCAAGACAGTTGTGCACCCTAAATGTGGCCTAGATTCTTATTATACATGTAGAAGCATTATAGACTATTATATCAAATACAAGAAGTTTTTACACAGTGCTGACGTATTTCAAGGTGCTGCCATGTGCAATAATGAAATAAAAGGAAGTATGGTGAAATTAAATATTGCCTAGGATCACACCATTTAGTCAAGCAGGGAAGCTGGGATTGAACTCAGTTTTTCTGGTTTCTCATTGTGAATTTTAGACACTAGATGGCTATTCCTTTCTCCTGTTTTACATCATAGGTCAATGCTTTGTTTTTAATTCTTGCTGCATGAGGTTAGAGTGTGGGTGGCAGTGAAAAGCCTCAAGCAAGCTCGGCTCTTTTTGGTCTTAAGGGTCTAAGAGGACCTCAAAGTGAGCCATAGCAAGGCATCTGTCTTGAGCCTGGCTTGAACCTTCAATCTCTCAACCAACTCTACTTTCTCAGAAACCTTAAGCCCGCCAAACATGGATTTGTATTCGAATTCCAAAAAGGGCATCTTGCCTATTTATCCTTCTGGGATCGATAAAATAGTTAACCCAATCCTGCAAAACTATCAAATATCCTGTAGCCTGCGTAATGTAGAACACAAATTTATATATTTAACTTAAACAGTTTTCAAGCAGTGCTAAAGTTACAATGTGTTGTATACTAGAACCCCTATAAATAAAAGTCTCAAAAGTACAGAAGGGCATTAGTTATGTTGCTTTTTTAAAATCCCGGCACTTGCAGATAACTTAATTATGTTGTGTGCTGTTGATTAATGGTTAGTCATTTAGATTTAAGTGCAACATTAAAAGCACCATCAGTGATGCTTTTCAAAAACATTTGAGATATATTTTTTAAGTGCTGTACTTTGTAGTGCCCACCCTTGTATCATGCTTAAAACTTTGTGTCATATGAACTTAAGCGGTTAAACCCACTGATTATGTTTGTCCTAGTTAATTTTGAAATGTATGGTAACTCCTCGTACAGCACATATCCAAATCGCAAGCCGCACAACCGCAACATTTTTCCCCAGGTAAATTTTAACAAAATGTACTTGGGAAAAACTTTGCTGTGGGATAAGTGCCTTGTAAATAACAGAGCATGAAGGTTTTAGTCCAGAGACCACTAAAATCTGTATCTTATGTCTCATTTTCAGACAAAACTCACAATTGATCCTATTTATCACACCTGATAAATTGAGACCCCTCTCTCTCTTATTATTTAATTTAATATGTGCAATAGATATCACACTCTCCTCCAGGGCATTTGTAATCAGGGCCTAAGTAGAATTACATGGTGCACAGTACAAAACTATTGTGCAGTCCTAATAAGCATAATTTTCAATGTGCTTTTAGGAAAATATATATGCATGCAATATTGTTAGATACACTTAAGCTTGGAATGGAGCCAAGAGGAGTGAGAGATGCAAATACCTACCACCAGTACATAGTTGACTGACTCAACTTTGTGGGGTTGTAAGGATTTGGGACTGTTTTGCAGTAGTGGTATCATCTTTTAAGGAATAGCTGCATCCCTGAATCTGAGGTGGTTTTGGATGTTTCTTATCTTTGCAAGGAGTAAGTTTTACAATTTTGCTTTGTGGATAGAGAAGGAAGTTCCATCAGTGTGTAGCTTCCTGAAGGAAATGAATGAGGGCTGGAATGCCAGTTTTGAGGCTAGAGTTCTAGTCTGTGGGCCTGATTCACAGAACTAACTTACGTCAAAAATGTAAAATTAGTACTTTTTGGTATTCACAGAATACACTTACTCATTTTGGTATTCACAGAAGGCACTTACTCATTTCGGTATTCACAGAAGTTAGTAGTCCTAACTTTAGGACTCCTAAATGCCTTCTGTGAATACCGTAAGTCTTAAAGTTAGGATTTTTCTCAGTTTAGGAGTAGTAAATTGACTCCTAACTTTACTACTCCTAAACTGAGAAAAATCCTAACTTTAAGACTTTCGGTATTCACAGAAGGCATTTAGGAGTCCTAAAGTTAGGACTACTAACTTCTGTGAATACCGAAATGAGTAAGTGCCTTCTGTGAATACCAAAATGAGTAAGTGTATTCTGTGAATACCAAAAAGTACTAACTTTACGTTTTTGACGTAAGTTAGTTCTGTGAATCAGGCCCAGTATGTATCAGTGAAGCTTTGTTTAGATTCCCCTGTTGGTAATGAAAGGTGCTTAGAAAGAGGAACATCTGACCAAGTATTTATTTTAGAACAGGAGATGCTAGGGCAGGCCAAGAAGAGCCCCTTGGAAGCTGGAGCTGCCCACCTTCTACATATGGCCTCACGGCAGACCTCTCATGATCCTCCCAATAATAGTTACATTTAGCTGAGGAGACAGCAGAAGGGAATGTGGAAGGGAGAGATGACTTCTTTGAGGACAGAGGTCAGCATGGCTCGAGATGTCTTGTCTTCAGCAATAGTTTATAGGGCAGAAGGCTATGTTAGCAGGAGGAGCAGTGCTAAAAATGGATAATTCTAAGTGAAGGTATTTTCTGTCTCAGCAGTACTTGCTTCCTGCTCAGATGAGCCAATATGTTACCTCAAATGATGTTGGCATTAGGTTTGCAGGGCTTATCGATTGTGCCTAATTTTCTGCGTGCCACAACAAAGTAGAGACTAGTTTGTTTGCAGCCCAGTCTTTTTCTCACACTATGATTACTCCAAAATGTTATGCAATTGTTCTAATTTAGCCCCATCAATCTTATTAGGTGACAGTCACATGCATCCAAAGTTCTTTCTGGGATTACTTCGTCATACTTCTACTAAGCTTCCACCCGAATAAGTCTTATTTCATACTTTATTTGCTTCAAACAAGAATTCAAAGAAATCCGCAAACATTGTTATCAGTAAACACATTCTCACTCTTCAAGTACTGTTGCAAATTATTTTCAAGAATGTTAAAACTATTTAATAATCTGTTCCAATTTGTGTTCAGGAGTACGTCACAGGTTTGGATGTCAGCCCTAAGCTGCCATGGCATTTTTTCGCTAAAATGGTAGTGGCATCAAAGGTTGATCTCTTTACTCATTCTTAGCTCCACAACAGCTACTTATTTGCTGCCCAGTAGCTAGGTAGAGGGACTGGAATGTTGAAAATACATATATAAGACTTTTAACGCTCTGTTTATTTTCTGATCCTTTCACTTAGACAAGGGGTACTGAGTGCAGTTCGATGAGTACCAAATGGAAAACTAGGTCAGCATCTCTAACCCTTGGTCATCCTAGATTGATACCCTTGTGTGATGTGGGGGTATCATCTATAATCAAGCTTGTGTGCTCAGTTTCTATCCTTAATTATGTTATTAGAGCAAATCTTATCGAACATGGGTTGTGTTTCTTGCTAAATCACTATCCAAGCGTTTCAAATTCAAACATATCTGGTTGAAGTTGTCACAAATTACCAAATAATATATATTCAACATTCTTTGTGCTGTAGAGCTAGGATATGTGGCAGCTTCCCCCAAAAAGCTAAAAAGCTGTTTACTATACTAACATCATATTCAGAAAATAATATAAAAGTATTTTGTGCAGGTAAATGAAGCATGAACAGAGCAGTAACTAAATAAATGTACTTAAAATGCATTAATTGCTTTCAATTTTCAAAACCTTCCTTTGGTGGAAGGATGCTCAAATATCTTGTAAAAGATTTTTTTAAGACAAGTTAGGTTGACACAACTGGCCCAGAGTGTTTGGAGTGTACGATTTGTCAGAGATTGTTATGTAAAATAGAATCTGGTGTTTCACATTGCACCAGATTTACTGGCCTAATGTGTATTAAGATAGAATATTTGTCATTCACTGTGCTAAATTCCTCGAGAGCCCCAACATCATGTTATGCCGAGAATAATGTTACTGACCCTGTGTGCTTTAAAATTCACTATTTGCCACATGTAGTCTCAAAGAATGACTCGGTGTTTTAAGCACTACATCGGAAAAGCGAAGGGACCCCCCCAGTAATTTTGATTCGACTCTTATGACGTCTCTGCCTCCACTAATCCATGTGTTAGTCCCCCCCGCCCTGAAGTTTGAGTCTAGTTGCGCCCCTGGGTCAGCGGACCTTTTAACTCCCTTGGCGCCCTTGAGGGGTGCACAGAAATTTACTCTATTGGGGAGTTCAAATCATTACTTCCGCCCCTATTGGTCTTTGGCTTCGCCCAGGGGTGGCTCCTCCGCTAAGGTGGAGGAGCGTCGCCCCACTGCCCTTTGAGCAGGAAAAATAAAATGATAATAACATAGTTATTATCATTTTATTTTTCGCGGTTTCAGGGCTGGGTTAGGGCAGGGCAGGGCTGGAGGCACGGGGGGAGTGGTTTGCACACTCCAAGTAGCATGACTGCTTGGCCAGCAGTCTCCCCAACAGGCTGCATTACACAGCCTAGTGGGGAACTTGCCCAGGCCCCCAGTCCCCATCTGAGCACTGATCCACGGCGCTCAGACCAATCACAATGCTGCATTTAAAAAAAAAATGTTTTAGAATTTTATCTATCACGAACTAGATCTAAGACATCGGGTATCAGAGCGCTTTACATGAATGAGCACCAGTTTAGTTACAGATGGACACATTCATTTTTGTTAGTCACGGGGAGATTAAGTGATTTGGCAGGATGTTGAGCGTCATTGCCGAGGCTCAAACCTGGTTCCCCAGCTTCGAGGTCGACCGCTCTAACCGGAAGGCTTCATCCTCTCCCCAAGCATTGCAGTTTTGTGATTTGCTATTGGGAGCCTGGGTGCTGCCTGGTTCCGGGACTTGCTGGAGAAGCGGAGGAGAGACGCGGACGGCGGAAGAGGTAAGTTGTATTTTCTTTTTTAATCTTGCCCCCCCGCAACCCTCTTTACCCCCGTCCCTCCACCCTCATTCCTTGCCAGCCACTACTGGCTTCGCGCCAAACCTGCCCTAGCCTGGGGGCGAGCTGGGATACTTCCCCTTTGATGTGGCTGCCAGGCAGTCACCTAAAACTGTCAAAAAGGTCCTTACGGGTACACATCGGCTGTTATGGCGTCGGCCCACTATGCCCCCCTTGGGGGCGATGGCTGCAAAAAAAAACACATCAATCTCATCCCATACCACTTATTCCATTTTGCCTTCATGTGGTCATGGACTTTTCCCTGATAGTCGAGAACTGTGCTGTCCAGATGACATACCTTTTAGCGGGTGAGGGTGACACTGATGCAGCGCGTACAATAAAAACTATTCTCCTCCTAGGTCATTTATCGGTCATCCAGGGGCAAACTATATTTTCTCACATCCACATGACGATGGGGCCCATAAACATCGCCTATCACACACGCACACACCTGGATTTCCTTTACACCTTTACGAAATTCTGTACTCCTAGGAGAAGCATGAGAACTAAATGGAAAACACCATTTATGTACCGCTGGAAGGAGCCAGGATATCTTATTACCTTAACTTATCGCTTTCTTTTAGTTATTTCTTAAGATATTCCTGCTCATTGTTTTGTCGATGAATCATTCATGTAAAAAATTAGTTCATAGTGATTAAGACCAGCTGAATCACAATAACCAATTACTGATGTCACAATCATTTAGGAAAATAACCACTGAGTCATTTGATTTAAAGAATCTTAAATTTTATATAATTTTAAAAGCATGAGAAAGAATTTAAACTTTTATTCAATTATTCATTCATTATTAATTCAAATATTTATTAAGCATAATCAATTTATTGCAGAAAGGAAATTTTCGTCATGAAGCAAAACCCTAATTACCTGCCTACCTTCCTAATTTAGCCTAATGATTTCTAACCTAAGTTTAAGAATTAGAAATAACCTGATTCTCATACTCAACTGGAAAATTAAGACAGCAACAGAAACTTCAGCTCGTCAGCATCATCTACCTGCAACCCGTCTCATCTAACAGTCTTTCAGCATCTCCCGCTCAGTAATGGATCGATCAGGACCACCCAGCACTGGAAGCCACCAACACCAACACGACTCTCCAACTCCGCTCCTGACTGTGACCCCCTCCCACTAAGAGTAGGCCCTCTTATACCCTAATTCTAACTTTACTAACTAATTGTTGAGACATTAATAACACGCTTTTCTTTCATTGGTCCATGCATGTCATCTTATTCATTCTTTTAATCAAGTTCTCTTGGATCCAACGGTCCTTGGATCATTTCCTTTCTCACAGTTCAAGACATGTTTCCATCCACTTCGATCAGTACATTTGTAACTTCTTTCGATACATTCGAGAACTCTGCAGGCATTGTCCTTTCTCTTAAAATGGTTTCCCACGGTTCTTTGCTGATCACCACGGCACACTATCAGTTCAATTAGGTCACATCAGCCTTGACCATTCTCGCATCCTAGCCTCTCAGCAACATCACGAGGTTAGCTTTTCTCCAACTTTTTCTCCCTTGTCACGTGTTTCCCGCACTTGCGCACTTCATTAACTGGCAGCCATTTTATATCGCCACTCGGTTATACTTTAGAAGCACTATTTTGAAATAAACAAAACATAATTAAAATAGAGAAAAATAGCCTTTTCGTTTCCCTCCCGTCATCTACGTACCCCAATTAGTTATTACCTAGCAGAAAGCAACATTTAAGCTGTTCCTTACTTACCATCACTATTGTTTTTGCAACGACACATTTATTTTCTATGAAGCACAAATCATGCATTTATTTTAAATTAGTACGCATTTATTTTTATGTTATAATTAGACACACAGACATTTGTTAATGAATTATTCAGCACATACACTTGCGTATTACCTTTCCCACACATACAGTGTTGATTAATACATTTAAACGAACATTTTATTAATTATTTATAAAATTTGTTAGGGGTTAAAAAAATTATTTTCTCTGCTCCATCAACTCCCCCTTTGGTGATTTTTAAATCACCACATAAAACCCAAGTTATACTTCTTTTTCAGGCAGTATATGTCTTTCATCCTTTGCTTTTTGTTAGTTACACATCTGTTTCTCTTTCATCTTGTCTTCTTGTCTCCTTATACATGCTTTCTTTCATTTTCTCTAACTCAATTTCACCCATTTCTCTTTCTCTCTCTCTCTTTCATTATTCTGTTATTTCTTTTTATCTTATCTTGTCTTACTTTTCTTTTTATACACGTTATTACTATTTTCAACACCATGGCTAACAATATTACTACAGTTGCTATTATTATAACTTTCCCTATCATTAGTCTACTCATTCTGGTCAACCAATTTGCTACTGAAGAAAACCCTCTACCAAGTTTTCCCAAGACACTTTCAACCTCCAGTGGAACTAGTTCTTTGTGCAAATTTGTAATATTCGTAATATACTTCTGTATATTTTCACTTTTATCAGGAATGTAAGTGCAACAATGTTGGACTTTCAACATTCCACAGACTCCACCCTCCTTTGCCAAAAGAATATCAAGGGCAAGCCGATTTTGCATCACCATAGCTCTCATGGCAACCATTTCGGTATTTACCATTAAGAACCCTCCCGCAGTATCTGTAGACAAACGATCTACTACTGTGGATAATTTCCGAATTTTAAATGCATTCAAAGATATTCCCACTGCTGGTATTAATGCTCCAAAAATATCACCTACAATTTCTGAAAAACTTTCCCTCTTTCTACGTGTAAAGCTATTAATCATCTTGTATGTTCCTTTTTCTTCTCTGTCCATATGAAAGATTTTTGGAAAGACCAGGCCTACATAGCAAGTTCCATACCAATGGTCCGGTAACCTGTAATAAGCTCTATTCCCACAAATATAATAGATACCTGGAAATATTGGATCTTTTCCACCTTTGAATCCCCAACCTCCCAGAATTTGATAATTGTCATGGCAGATACTGGAACCTACAAAGTAATTGTCATAGACTGTCTTATTTCTCCTAATACACAACTTTCCTGTTTGCGGCCAATCTAATGTCATTGCTGCATTTATCTTTTTCCCTTCATGATTTCCTTCCTCAAACGTCCATAGATGTGTTCCTTCCTCTTTTATTGCTTCTTTTTGAAATTTCATTCTTCTTTCTTCAACCATTTCTAAAAATACCTTTTCTTCTTTCTTTAACTCACAGGTAAGGTTGTTACTAACTATTTCTTCTAAGGTTAATTTTCTATGTTCTAGAAAGAATTCTCCTAAAACCTTTGCTGGTTTTACTTTGTTAAGTTCTGGTACTACTGGAATGTTTGCAAAAATCTTATCTATATCAGTATAATAAGATTCTAATCTACCTGTTTTATAAAATAAACTTGCTATTACACTACAGGTTATTCCATAAGTTAGAGGTAGGTGATGATAAGTCACACCTTCTGACACTGATGCAGGCAACTGCATACAAACATAACAATCTCTCACATCCATTGTCTCTACATATTCGTACAACAATTTTGTAAAAACATTTTTAGAAAAGTCTGTTACTGACTTATCCTTATGTAATTCTGCACTACTTCTTAAAATAACTGGTTCTTTAATATTAGTTCCTTTTTCTGGTTTAGTATCATTCTTTGCTTCTATTACAGCTAAACTAATAGGAATTGTGATTGCTAAAACTATCCATATGGTCATTAATAATCCTGTACAAAAGCAGCACATTTTACACCATCTTTTTACAAACTCACATTTATCTCTTCTATCCCTAGTATTTTCCATTTTGCTTTTATTTATTTGTTAAATTTCAGAAAATTGTGTCACTACACCTCAGAAATGACTTAGATGCCACTCTGCTTTCAAAAAGTCTTTGCTTGGTACTTTCTTTTAATTCTTTCCAGAATTCTTTCGTTGTCACATCCGGTGATTTGTCACATCCAGTAAAATTGTCATGTCCGGCAGAAGCACTATAAGTCTTCACTTCAGGTTTGTTGCATCTCACCTTTTCCCATTCGACTTCTTAGTCTCTGGTTCTCGTGAGTGGTTTCTTCTTCTTTGTAATCCGTCAGTGCGATATACAGCCACTCAGGTGACTTATACTTTGCATTCACTTTCTTCGTTCTTTTGGATTTTTGCAATCGTTTTCCACTTGGTTTTTCTTGTCCCTTTTGACTTGTTATTTCATTCACTTGTTCAGCACTTTCTTCTCCAGCTCTTATTACTCTATATCTCAATTTTCTTATATAGTTGTTGGGCCAATTATCTCCTTTTCTTGGCCTTTTGGCTTCACCTTCTTTTTCTTCTCTTTCTGATTTCCAATTTCTTTTTCTTGATTCAGTTTTTGCTTTCTCCTCTTCTCCACTCTCTTCAGTTTCTGTTTCAACTGTTTCACTATTGTCTCTTATTTTGAAGCTTATGATCTCGTCATCTCCTACTGGTGGATCTGTATTCTCCTTCTTGTGTTCCCTTATTACTGTCCCTCCTCGGTGTTCTTCCGATTTGGTGTTTTCCTCCCTTTCTACTTCTAAATTTCCCTGTTCTTCTGTTTCTCTATCTGTCCCTATTGCTCCTGGAGAGGTGTGGTGCAGCGGCCAGGGCAGCTGACTTCGGAGCACGGGGCTCACGGTTCGATCACCGGTTCCGGCGGCAGCTCAGCTCAGCACCATGTGACTCTGGGCAATAGCTCACTTAATTTCCACGACGGCCCCCAGCGCCTTGAGACCCGTAAGGGTGAGTAGTTCGCGCTTTACAAAATACGGATTTACATATTCTCGATTCTCTAACTTTTTGTGTACCTCTTTCCCTACTTCATCTATTAATATTATTTCTGAAGGATTTCCACCATAACTTGTACTTGGTTGCTCATCTAGATCATTTTCTTGCTAATTTTCTTCTCTAATTGGTTTATAACCCCAAGTTCTCCTTCGGAATTCTTCACAGTTTGCAACTGAATCATCAGATCCTGAACTTGTGTCAGATGTTTCTAGATGTCGACTTACAGGTCGATCTTCAGGTTCTGGAACTTCTGAATTTCTTTCTTCTTCTTCTTCCTCTTCTTCTCTAGAGGTGTTTGCAGTTGGGGTTTCCAGATGTCGACTTTCAGGTCGATCTTCAAGTTCTGGCACCCTTTCTCTTATCCTTGTTGTCCCAGCCGTTAAACTTTTATCCCACACTTCCAAACGTCGACTCACATGTCGATCAGTAGGTTCTTGAACTCTGATTGTGTGGCTGGCATGGACCCAGTTCTTCACTCCTGCACACTTGACTGCAGTCGTTGTCACTAGGATTACCTGTCGTGGTTCGTCCCAGCGAGGAACTAGACAGTTTCTTCTCCTGTGGATTTTTATACGGACCCAGTCTCCTGGATTCAAGTCGTGGGCTGGTTTTCTTTCAAGAGTGGTCGCATCCGGTCCAACCTGATGAAACACAGAACGCACCACATCAGCCAGTCCCTTGCAATAATCCAGTACTAGATCATCAGTTATAGTCAATAACTTGTTGACAGGTACTTGTGCTTGTCTCATTGCTCGTCCCATGATCATCTCATGAGGACTAAGTCCAGTTTTCTTTTCAGGGATGCTTCTGATGGTCATCAGAACAAGAGGCAGTGCATCTGGCCATTTGAGTCCTGTAGCTTGACACATTTTTCCTAATCTGTTCTTAATTGTTCCATTAATTTGCTCTACTACCCCAGAAGCCTCTGGTCTGTAAGCACAATGTAGTTTTTGTTTAATACTCAATGCTTCGCAAATCAATTGGATCAACTCATTTTGAAAATGTGTTCCTCTATCTGTCTCAACCGTGACTGGAAAACCATACCTTGGAATGAACTCTCGCAGCATAAGTTTTGCCACTGTTGTTCCATCATTCCTTCTAGTGGGGTATGCCTCCACCCAACGAGAAAACAAACAGACGACCACTAGAACATATTTTAGTCTGTTACTAGGGGCATTTCGATAAAGTCTAACTGCATTCTAGTGAACGGACCTCCTTCTCGTCCTATTGTTCCTAGACTCACTACTGTCTTTCTTCCTGGGTTAAACTGCTGACAAATAAGACATCTTTGACAAAGACTTTCAGCTATGGCTCTGAATTTTGGGTTATACCAGGTTTGTCTAAAAAGTCTGATCATTGCATCTCTCCCAATATGAGCTTGTCCATGGTACATCCGTGCCATGTCTGCAATCATGCTATCAGGCATAACTGGTCTTTCGTCTCTGTACACCCACACACCATTATTTTCCTGTCTTCTACATCCTGCTTTTATCCAGTAATCTTTTTCCTCATCATTTGCAGCTTCTTGTAACTGTCTTACTTCATCCCACGTCTCGACAGTGTTAGTAAAAAGCAAAGGAGAAGAGATATGCTCCCTTTCTCTATTCTTATTCATGGACACCATGTTCTCTGCACAATATTTGGCAATCTCGTCAGCATAATTATTGCCAACAGCTATGTAATCTTCGTTTTTCTTATGTGCCTTGCACTTCACTACAGCTATTTGTTTAGGCAGCTGTATCGCCTCAAGCAGCTTTTTAACAAAATCTCCATTTCTGATAGGTGTTCCTGCAGACGTCAAGAAACCTCTTTGTGACCAAATCTGACCGAAGTCATGTACGATACCGAAACCATATTGGCTATCGGTCACAATCGTGACTCGTACATTTCTTCCTAATTTACATGCTTGAATCAAAGCAATCAGTTCCGCAACTTGTGCAGACCTTATTCCTTTCAGACAAGACGCTTCCATTACAGTTGCCACTGTGCACACTGCGTAAGCTGCGCTTAAAACTCCTTCTTTCGTTCTCAAACATGAGCCATCTACAAACATGACATAATCGGATTCCTTTAACGGTTCATCTTTTATGTCAGCTCTTGGTTTTGTGCAATATTCCAGCACGTTCAGACAATCATGATCTACTTTGTCTTGTTCCATTATATTCTCTTCATCTGGCAATGATGTTGAAGGATTCACATTCATGCATCTATCTATGGTCACATTTTCAGCACTCAAGATGACTTTTTCGTACTTAGTCAGCCGACTATGTGTCATGTATTGTGTTTTTGTTCTTGTCAAAAGAATTTCTACTGAATGGGGAACATATACTCTCAGTGGATACCCCATCACTATACCTTCACTTTGTTCCAGACTTACACAAGTAGCAGCAACTGCTTTCAGACATCCGGGCAATGCTTTTGCTATAGGATCTAAAACAGCTGAAAAATAAGCAATTGGTCTTTTCATTGTTCCATGTTTTTGTACCAGTACTGAAAACGCACATCCATCTCTTTCACTGCAGTACAACTCAAAATCCTTCTCATAATCAGGCATGCCTATAGCAGGGGCCTCACACAATTTCTTTTTCAATTCTTTGAAAGATTTCATTTCTTTGTTGTTTAACTCAAAAGGGTCTCTTACATCTTTCTTGGTCAACTTTTGTAATGGTTTTGCAATCAAAGAGAAACCACTTATCCATTGTCGGCAATATCCAACCATTCCCAGAAACATTCTTACCTCTCTTTGCGTCATTGGTGCTCTCATTCCTTGAATCATTCTTACTCTTTCTGTCGCTATCTTTCGCACTCCTTTCTCAATTTTATGCCCTAAATATTGAACTTCTTTTGGCAAAATTGCAATTTTGAAGGGGACACTTTATGTCCTCTTTTCTCTAGATGGTTCAGTAAAGCAATTGTATCACTTACACATGCTTCTTTTGTTTTCGATGCCACCAATAGGTCATCGATATACTGCACCATCACTGACTTTTCTGGCATTTTCAAATCTTCCAGAGATTTCTTTAGAATCTGATTAAAGATTGAGGGGCTTTCTGTATACCCCTGAGGAATTCGGCACCATGCCAAAATACGCTCTCCGAACCGGAACGCAAATAATGGCTGGCTATCTGGATGCAAAGGAATAGAGAAAATGCGTGACACAAATCTATCACAGTGTACCACTCAGCTTCGTGTGGAATTTGATATAGGATTACTGCAGGGTTTGGTACTATTGGACAACAGGGCACAACTATTTTGTTGATCTTTCTCAAATCCTGTACTATTCTATATGTTCCGTTTGGCTTTTTCAGTCCCATAATAGGTGAATTACATGGACTGCTCATTATTTCTTTTAGAATTCGCTGTTCAATCATTTTATTTATTACAGGAGTTATTCCTTCAATTATTTCTGGAGTTAATTTGTACTGTGGCGTATTCGGGTAAGTTGTTCCTTCTTTTACTGTTACTTTTACGGGATCAACTTCTTTCATTAATCCAATATCTTCTCCTGTAAAATCCCACACACTTTCTTTCACTGCAATTTTTAGTTCTTCTGGAAGTTTTTCTGCATCAAATGCAGGAAACAAACCATTCATTTCAGGTTCCTGATTCATCAAAGTTACTTTATACAAGACATCTTCATCTGAGGTCTGAAATCCAATTCCATCTGGCGTACAATAAATTGTGCAATTCATCTTGCACAAGAGGTCACGACCTAAAAGATTTACAGGACTACAATCGCACACTACAAATTTATGCATTTTGCTAAAAGAACCAATTTTTACTTCCACTAATTCAGTAAGTGGTGTTTTAATCTGCTGATTAGCTACTCCTACCACTTGGATGCATTCACCTGAGAGAGGAAGGTTTGGAATTTCCACTGATCTAACAGTAGAACGGGTAGCTCCAGTATCGACAAGGAATGTTATATTTGCACCATTCACTTCTCCATCCACAAAGGGACCAGACTGATCTACCTCTAGAGTTGCGCCAAGTACGCACTCTTTCCCCTCTCTTGGGCACCGTCAGAAACTTTCAACCGGCTCATCCTCACTCTGACACAACCAATACTGAGAAATGTTAGCTGCTCGCGGCAACTGTGTTACGTGCTCTCCTCCGTAGAATCCTGTTTCTGTACTGTATCTTTGCTGGTTAACAGTGTTGGGAAGTGGTGGTTGCGGCACCTGACTTTGTTGAACAACTACCTCATTCTGCACCTGTGGAGTTAATGATTGATTTTCCGGATTAGGTTTAGGTGGGAACTTACACTCGTTTCTCCAATGCCCTAATTTTCCGTAATTATGACAGGGCCATTTCTTCTTTGCCTCCTCTAGACTCACTTGACCTTTCCCTTTACCTATGTTAGGTCGCATTTTATTCTGTCCTGTTTCATTCCCATTATTATTGTCCAATTGAGCTTCTTGTTTTTCTGCCACCTTCACCTGTGCCCACATTGCCTTCTCTTTCAATTTACGCTGTCTACTCTCAATATCATCACTGCAATACTTAGCATACCTCAGCACATCATCGACTGTGCCATTCTGCCAATTAATCATATGCTGTTTAATCATTTCACTAATCTCTGGTTTCAATCCAAACACAAATCTGTACACAAAATGACTCATATCTTTTTCACTTAATTCCTCATATCCACTATACTGCTTGAAAACCAACAACAACCTCTCATAATAGGCGTGTACAGACTCCTTACTTTCTTGTGTAGTTCTATCGATTTTTACCCAATCTGTCTCTTTAGGAGGAATCTTATTCTTCAAAAAGGTAATCACCTTATCATACTTCTTCATCACATCAGGACCTGGAGCTCCTGTCTTAGGATCTCTTGGATATTCTGTAGTTGGCCAGTCAACTGTAATCTTACATTCTGACCACAAATCAGTTGGTACCACTATGTCAAATAATCCATCTAAATCTATCCACAACACTTTTGAAACCTTTACAAATCTCTCTACTTGTCGGTACCATTCAACTGGTTTCTCTCTTAGCTTCGGAAAGTCATTGGTAAATGACAGTATATCCTGCCTAGTCCAGGGAACATGCACATAACTACCACCTGGAGTTTCTCTCATAGGGTATTCTCTAGCAACAGGTTCTTTTTCAGTTATCATAAAAGCCAAAGAAGCTTTGTCTGTAGTTTTCTCATTCTTCTTCGTCCATCTAACCTTCCATCTGTCCACATCACCCCATTTTCTCAACAACACAATTAACTCTTTTATCTGTGTCAGCCTTCCTGCCGTGTTCAAATTTTCAATATCTTTTTCACAAAAATCTACTCTATATGGTTTCTGCAATGTTTTCACTTTCGCAAAGTCTATTCCAATTTCACTGGCTACTTCTTCTAGTTTGTCATGTAAATTCTTTGCTCTCCATGTAATACTTTTGCACAGAAACTTTATTTCATCATCCTGGTAATTTTTTATCTTTTCTGTACCAATCGTTCCTAGAATTAATTCTTCCATGTCAATTTTTAACCTAATTACATCTAATGGTTTTTCTTTTGGTTCTTTTATTTTAAATGCCTTCATCCACTCATTTAACTCATCAGGAGTCGGACCTATGGGAGTATTATTTAGTTCTACCCAATTACCACTCTTTTCAGGAGTCTCTGTTGCAGATTCTGTTACCATATGCATTTTCCTACCATTGCACTCATTCACAGTCAAATTTGTAGGTGGACTTGGTCTGTAAGTACTAGCCAAATTACTTGTGCTTGCACTTTGTTCCATCCTTTCTTTTTCTCTCTGAAATTGTGAACTCATGGGAATCACCAAAGATCGTTCATCAATTTTCTGATTCTCAAAAACTGGTATTACTGGACCTATTGTTACAGGCACAGTAACTGCTTCCATATTTTTCGTTAATTCTCTAATCTTCTCAGTTAGTTCTTTTGTTGTCCTTGCTAATTCGCTTGCATTGTCGCTTTCTATCCTTCATTTTGTGAAGTTCTCATTTGATCTTGTGACCTATTTATTTCAATTCTTTTTTCCGGACTTTTATTTCGCATAGTCTCTATTAGCGGCGCATTTGGTGTCACCACTGTAGAACTCTGCTGATACGGAGGTGGATTTCTATTTAAAATATCTTCCAGCAATTCATCATCCGTTTCGCTCTCATCATATATTTCTCCCTCTCCATATGTTTCTTTTTCTCAGTCCGTTTTTTCTTAGTCCCTTCCTCAACTGTAAAAGCTGGAAACAAACCTCCTGTCATGTTAGCACATCTCCATCGTTTTATTCTATCTTCATGATTTATTCCCCACATTCTTCCAGGCATAAACTCATGATCTCTTAAACCTCTGAATCTCTCTCGCTCATACATCTCATCCTCCCATTCCGTCAACGCTTCAAACTGTGTCGGTCTAGGTCTAGGTTCTAAATTTGTCATCTTTTCTCGCAAATTTCGCAAAACTGCTACACTAAATGAACCATTCTCAGGGAAAGCTAAAGCACCATCATTCTTCGTATACTTTGCCCAATTTTCCAACCATATGCATGTATGATATCCGTATTTCAGCATCATATGTGAAGCTGCTGATTTCGGCGGAGGAATTACTTGTCCCTCTCTAGTCACGACCTTTTTGTCTTTCTTAAAGAAATTCTTTATTTTTGTCGTCCATGACGTCCTCTCCCTTTCATACTCGTAATACGGCATGTTTTCTATTTGTTTTTTTTTTCTCTTTACGCTAGCGCTGTTCTGTGTACGGAACTTCAACCAATTACAGCGCGACTCACACTAACGTACCAATCAGAACAATTCCCTTCGTCCGCGAACCAACCAATCCTAGCGCGGCACTTTTCTACGTCACTCCTGACTCTGTGTTCACGTGACTAGCGCACTATCCAATCCTAGCACGGCACTGTTCTACGTCACTCCTGCTCTTTTACCCCTCCTTTACAAAATTTATCGGCAATTTTTCTTTTCACTGTTTTCTCCGTTAGTTACAACAATTAAAACAATTCCATAGTCTGATTCGCGAAACAAAAGTGACAGCTTTGTCCTTGTACACAAGAATCCTGTATTTCCAGTAGGCAGCGCTTACCTCTACCCTACCACAGAATTATTTACTCTCGTCGATAAAGTAGCACTTCCCTCTACCTTACCCTTCTTTCAAGCAAACAATTTACTCGTTTCTCTGGGGATAAGACACATGTGGAGACTAGGCTCCTGAGAATTAAGGCCAAAGTTTCACAAGAAAACGTGATTTGCTATCTCAGTTATACACCTTTCGTACAGAAAATCCCTAACATAACACAACCTGTGTTATTACCAAAATGAATTCAGACCATGTACCAAATTCCATGTGACTTCTCTTGCCACACGTGTTCCACTTCCTACATCCCAGAAGCGTGAAAACTCACATATAACATAACGCGACTTAACATATAGTGTTAGTCATCAAAAATAATCAATAATCAATAAACAATAATCACTAATCTATAGAAAACCATAACTCTGCTACCAAGAAATCTGCTGCAGCGCGTACAATAAAAACTATTCTCCTCCTAGGTCATTTATCGGTCATCCAGGGGCAAACTATATTTTCTCACAACCACATGACGATGGGGCCCATAAACATCGCCTATCACACACGCACACACCTGGATTTCCTTTACACCTTTATGAAATTCTGTACTCCTAGGAGAAGCATGAGAACTAAATGGAAAACACCATTTATGTACCGCTGGAAGGAGCCGGGATATCTTATTACCTTAACTTATCGCTTTCTTTTAGTTATTTCTTAAGATATTCCTGCTCATTGTTTTGTCGATGAATCATTCATGTAAAAAATTAGTTCATAGTGATTAAGACCAGCTGAATCACAATAACCAATTACTGATGTCACAATCATTTAGGAAAATAACCACTGAGTCATTTGATTTAAAGAATCTTAAATTTTATATAATTTTAAAAGCATGAGAAAGAATTTAAACTTTTATTCAATTATTCATTCATTATTAATTCAAATATTTATTAAGCATAATCAATTTATTGCAGAAAGGAAATTTTCGTCATGAAGCAAAACCCTAATTACCTGCCTACCTTCCTAATTTAGCCTAATGATTTCTAACCTAAGTTTAAGAATTAGAAATAACCTGATTCTCATACTCAACTGGAAAATTAAAACAGCAACAGAAACTTCAGCTCGTCAGCATCAGCTACCTGCAACCTGTCTCATCTAACAGTCTTTCAGCATCTCCCGCTCAGTAATGGATCGATCAGGACCACCCAGCACTGGAAGCCACCAACACCAACACGACTCTCCAACTCCGCTCCTGACTGTGACCCCCTCCCACTAAGAGTAGGCCCTCTTATACCCTAATTCTAACTTTACTAACTAATTGTTGCAACATTAATAACACGCTTTTCTTTCATTGGTCCATGCATGTCATCTTATTCATTCTTTTAATCAAGTTCTCTTGGATCCAACGGTCCTTGGATCATTTCCTTTCTCACAGTTCAAGACAAGTTTCCATCCGCTTCGATCAGTACATTTGTAACTTCTTTCGATACATTCGAGAACTGTGCAGGCATTGTCCTTTCTCTTAAAATGGTTTCCCACGGTTCTTTGCTGATCACCACGGCACACTATCAGTTCAATTAGGTCACATCAGCCTTGACCATTCTCGCATCCTAGCCTCTCAGCAACATCACGAGGTTAGCTTTTCTCCAACTTTTTCTCCCTTGTCACGTGTTTCCCCGCACTTGCGCACTTCATTAACTGGCAGCCATTTTATATCGCCACTAGGTTATACTTTAGAAGCACTATTTTGAAATAAACAAAACATAATTAAAATAGAGAAAAATAGCCTTTTCGTTTCCCTCCCGTCATCTACGTACCCCAATTAGTTATTACCTAGCAGAAAGCAACATTTAAGCTGTTCCTTACTTACCATCACTATTGTTTTTGCAACGACACATTTATTTTCTATGAAGCACAAATCATGCATTTATTTTAAATTAGTACGCATTTATTTTTATGTTATAATTAGACACACAGACATTTGTTAATGAATTATTCAGCACATACACTTGCGTATTACCTTTCCCACACATACAGTGTTGATTAATACATTTAAACGAACATTTTATTAATTATTTATAAAATTTGTTAGGGGTTAAAAAAAATTATTTTCTCTGCTCCATCAACACCCACTCGAGAGCAGTCTTCCACCAGGCTCAGGCAGTGAGAGTGGCATCCACCAGAGGGCAGTCTGACAACAGCTCATCAACCTCCTAACTTCACTCCTTGCTTTTGAATGCAACAGGCTCCGAGATCAGATAAACAGCATCACCTCCTTGCAATCTGCTGCAAATAACAGATGTTAATATTTCCTAATTTATGGTAGTCAATTTACCGACCCTCCAGAGAATTGTAAACTTGTAACTGGATTTTCGTGGATTCCAACTCGTGACCTGCCAACCAACCGTTTTACACGGGCATTCACCTCATTGGCCTAGTCCGCAGCTGCAGGGAGGGGAGGAGAGCAACACAGTGTAGGCGCCAAATGTTATACTAATTTCATAGCATAAAAACCAGTGGTCATCCAGTGTGTTTTAGAGGGACCGATTCTAAATAGCAGATCATTTACAAAACAAATTGATAATCTGCGGCTAAAACTGAGCAGCTAAAATATGTGTTAAACGTTGAAGGCAGCGTGCCCTTTCATAGACACCGTTTCACCGACATAAAGTAAACACAGCGGTGAAGAAGGGTAAGCCTCAGAGAAAGGGAGCTTGTAGTTGAGGAATCAAAGCATTCTTTGCTTCCTCTCTGTGAAAACTGCCTTATTTATTGACCTTGAGGCAGCCAGGCCATGGGTACCAGACAGGAGATAAGAGAGCTGCAGAGAAACCAAAAAATAGTTCCCAGGAAAACAAGCAACAATCTGACAAAGCCAAACCGTTTATCTTTGTGCTGTCTTAAGGACAAGTGCTTGTGCGTTGGACGTTGAGATTTAGTGTTGTAACAAATTGTGTGCGTGTAAAATGCAAGGAAACATGAGATGTGTATTTTTTAAAGATAAATACACAAGGATGTGTATTTTTTAAAGATGTACCAAAAAACATCAGTGTCAAAGACAGTCACAGCTTGGGTAATGTAAGAGCAAAGACGGCCAGAGAGTAAGAAGCAGCCGATGTATCACAATATATACTTTTGCTCTCTGAACAGTTGGTTTTTAACTGCTTTGTAAAGCATGTCAAAAGAAAACTTTTTAGATGCACACACTGCCTAACTCTCTGTACTCTTTTAGGTCTTGCCTAGCTGTCTCACAAGCCTCGTGTTTTCTAAAAAAAATAATAATAATACAAATTCATATGTACATACGGGGGCTTTCAGTCAACCCTCCTCATCTATTGATCTGTTTAAGTGTTGGGAAAGTTCTGCTTCTGCCCTCAACAGCATGCAGCATGGGGCAAAGGGTCATTACCCCCAGGTCCCTCCAGTCCTCGTCCCATTCATTACTTGTGGAGATAACCATCTCCCAGAGAGAAACAAGCATTTGCAATGCACTAGGTCTCGCATTTGCAAGAGTTAGAGCTATTGGCGTTGTAAATGATAATGGGGCACATGCATCAAAGGTTTTGCGATCGCAAACGGTGCGATTCGCAAAAATCGGCCGTTCTGCGATCGCAAAATTACCTTTTGCGATGCATCAAGAGTCAAGGCCCTCGCAATTTGAGAATTCGCAATTAATTGCGAATTCTCAAATTGCGATTGCATTTAAGGAATCGCAAATTGAGATTCCTTAAATGCAATGCATTAAAGTAAAAAAATTAGCGATTTCGCTACTAGGGGCGCAATTTACCATGAAGTTGAACTTCATGGTAAATTACAAAAACTTTAAAAAATGCACTAAAATCCATTTTTTAAAGTTTTAGGTTACACACACACATGCCCTTGGGGCATGTGTGTGCGCAACATGGGTGCACATCATAATTTCAGGGGTGCAACAGGGTGTCATTTTGACACCCTTGCACCTTGAAATTGCATGAGCAATTTGCGAGTACCTACTGGTACTCGCAAATTGCTCATGCAATCTCCAATTCATTCCTATGGGCCTGTAGGCCCATAGGAATGAATGGGACGGCATTCCTTAATTGCGACTCGCAATTTGCGAGTCGCAATTAAGGAATGTTTAGGAATCGCTATTTTTATAGCGATTCCTACATGCATAGGCTTTTGCGATTCCTTAATTGCGATTCCTTAATAATCGCAATTAAGGAATCGCAAAAGCCTACCTTGATGCATGTGCCAGAATGTCTTTTACCCATGTGTTTTTGTTTGGAGTCTTGTGGATGTATGTGGTGTGGAGTGGAATGATGTGGTTTGGATTAGAATCGTTAGGCATTATGATAAACACTGGAATGGCTCGTGTGACGTCAGATGCATTCCTCATGGAATCTGAAACCTATGTGAAAGCTTGTTATAAAATTGTCCGGAGCCCATTTCACCTTAAGGATGTTAATAGATCTATACAACTAGAGTGACCAGCCCATTCCATTACAGTAAACCAGGCTTAAGCAATGTGCCGGAACTATAGGAGAGTCTGCACTGTAGAAAAGATTTGTGGATAGTTTGTTATCATCAGTGTACTTTGACTGCAGTCAACCTATGGATCAGGAAACAGATGTGATGTGAGCCACCGACGCATGTAATAGAAACTTTATCACAGTTAGAGCTGCTCACCATGGACACCATCGCTGAGTGTGGGGAAAGGATTAAAGAGGGGGCCAAAAGGTTCCCTTTGAGAATAAAAAGCTTTAAAAATTACTTGCATTTGTTCTAATTCAACCGCCTTTCACCGCTCCATTTAGCCCCAAACGACTGACCCTGATATGCGACCGGTGGGTAAATAAATTTGGCATCCAGAGACCATATAATTTACACAAAGGCTCAAAAGAAGGACAGCTGCAGAGAACGGAATAAACAGTTTCATGTCGTACAAGGAAGTGAAAATATATTTTGACGCATACAATATTTCTAAGTTTATATTAAAATTGGCACCAAAGCTGCTTTGTCCAAACAATAAAGGTAACGAGAATTAGAGCTATTGGTGTTGTAAATGACAATCTGTTTTACCCATGTGTTTTCACAGCAAGGAAACAGTTACAGTGAGCAATGGCTAAAGTGGAGGCAGGCAGATAGAAAAAGAACAAGTTCTCAATTACAACTTTACATTGTAGGGAGGTATGCAGTGACAGACAGATGGGTGTAAGTAATGTGTTGTGGGTGCGAAGTATGCAGGCATAGCTGTTTGTTAGGCAGACAGCAGGTAGAAACTGTGAGGGGCCAAGGAAAGCAGGTGCTGTGTCATGCACTGTTATTTCTGAAATGAATATAGAGGCCACGGCATTCCGTAATGGTAACACCTGTCATTAGGGCTGGCTTTAAGGTGGTGCATTTTGTGCAGCGGCACCTGGCGCTAACCTTGGAGGGTGCTATGCCTGCTGTGAAGAACGTGTACCATGCAGATCGCAGAAATGTATTTTATGTGGATAGCTCAGTGGGTTTCTGCTTTTGTCACCGAAATAATTTTGTTACTTGCGGTTCATAAAATTACAATACCAGTTTAACACAGAGACCTATGAACTGTCATAAAGAGCTACATGCAAATTGCATTTTATAGGTTAGAATTTTATTTATTTATTTATTTTTAAAGTTTTATATAGCGCGAACATGATCCCGAGGGATATCAGAGCACTTTACAATTGTGGGGAAAGGAAGGTAACAGTTGTAGTACATGTGTTAAATAGGAATACAGACAGAATTACATATCAAAGTAGAACTCACAGGACAAGAACGGTTACAGGTACAAGGGGTCAGCAAAATAATAAGAAAATAACTGGTATATAGCGAGATGGGGGGGGGGGGGAGCAAGTGCATCGAGAGAGAGGAAAAAAAAGAAAAAGAAATAGCATCCAGCGCAGGGCTTAAAGGTGTAAGTCCAACGCATTAGAGCAGAAGTTCTATCAACCTATTAAGGTAAGAACTTATTCATAAGGAATCTTTTTACTTCCAATTTGAAGGCAACCTTGGAGGAGATTCTACGTATTTCCGGTGGGAGAGAGTTCCAGATCTTCGGTGCTGAGCCGGAGACAGCTGCTTTACCCTTAGTCTTTCATTATCGTAATGTTGCTAAGAAAGATTTGTTTAGATAGAAATTCATACTTCTTAGTAAAGCCATCCCCAACCACGGAGGTACGTTTTAAATCCTGAGTTTGTGCTTCTCCAGACCAGACACTTAAATTATACTGACAACTGGATGAAATGATTCCTACAGCTTGTAATCCTCATTGTTTTTATGGAAAATTTCTATAGACTGATTTACATACGTATGATTCATTGTCCCTTGTGACGTAAAGCGCTCTGACACCCTACACTTGTATAAGTAACGCTATAAAACAAATAAAATATATTTACTAATATTAATGTGGTAATACTAATTACACTTAATATTGACTTGATGCCTATTCTCTGCTACGCGCCTCACATGGATGTCGATATTGTTGATATTTGTTCTGTAACTTTTACTTTTGATATTTGTTATGTAACTTCTACTACACCCTTTTGTCTTCAAATGCCAGGGCAGAGAGGGGGTTTCTGAGAGGGAGTGAGAATTATGGGAAAGGGGAGGGTGAACAATGCCAACTGTGTTTTTTAGAGGTTATTTAGAACTCACCAGGCGCAGTGGCCCACTCACCCATGTTTTGATGAAAAGGCAGATGATTGATGCTAACCTTCTTAAAACACACTGGAACTGTGGATAATATTAGTAACAAGAACAAATGAAATAGTATAACATATTTTCATAGCGGCCAACACAAACTGAAAAACCCTGTGGCGCTTTTATAGGAGCTAAGATTACACAATTTAAGGAATAACAAATTACTGTCGAACTTCGAGAGTGCTTAGAAACAGCAGAAACTCCGGCTTAAAAATATAACTGCACAACTTCCTTCCTCCACCACCACAACACGCATGATGCGAAGATTTTTTTAACAACTGTAAACATGCTGGGCTAGTGGGCTGTAGTTTCACTTTCCATTGGTCTTGTCGTCTGACAATATAGAGCGAACTGAGAGTAACTGCCTCGACACAGGACCAGCTGACGACTGTGCACAAACAATAATACCTGCACACACACGTATGTTAATATTTTGGTACGTCTCGCTGGGTCTCATTCTTGTAAGGTTCATATGAGTAAATTGGGTAAATTCAGAGCACCCGTTTCTTACTCTTCGCCAAAGCCGCAGCAGAAAGCACTGTGAATAAAGACACCTACATAGTCTGGGAAACTTAGACAATGCTCTTTCAAACTATCACAACGATATCATGTATAAAACGACCACAGTCCGTATATTACATTTAAAAAGCTGCAAAATCTCAAAGAAGTTAAAAAGCGACCAAGACCAACCATCATATCTAGCAACATAGATCTAATAAATTTTTTATTACACAATAATGGGGCATGCCATTATAATTAACAAATAGAAGAAAGTCTAATCCTGACGCCCAGGCATGAACAGACCGTGTGATCCTGGGCACAATTTTTTAAGTCTTGCGGTTTTGGAGCATTTAGAAACCAATTGAATGGCATTATGAAACTATTGCTTCCCACTTGAACGACTGCAAGACCCCCATCCTAATCTGACGAGGCTGAGATCCGGCTAAAACCGCCTTGTCCGAGATGTGCTAATCCCATTGCCCTTTCAGGCACTGGACGCCTGAACTGTTGAAGGAGGGTACTGTTATGGGGGGGAAAAGGAGGGACAGATAAATATTTGAGGAAAGGCGCCCTCTGCCCCCAACGGGCCTAACCCAACTCCACCCCAAGACATCCAAATTGCCATTCACCTGGTACTTTCTAGGGCTTAGTGCTTTGCGTCATCGTCAGGGCTGTAAGCGCTTATAAATTAAAGAATGCAGAGATGAGTAGTATGTTGCCTGAAATTAAGGACTATTCTTCGAAAACGGAGGCAGATGCCACACAAGGCAGGAGCGGGAAGAGATGTAAAATAGTATTCCGAACCTGATAACCAAGCCGGGCCTGAATGCAGTAATCAACCATGCAGTACACAAAGGTTCTTTCAATGGGTCCTGCATTGACAGTGCAGCCCGATTGGACTTTTCAGTTAATAAATAGATGCATTCTGAGACATGTAGTCTTTCTTCAATTCCAATGAGACAAAATAACTTGATTACATATGGTTATGAAAAGATATGGGAATCCCAGTGACAATCACCTGCTAATCTTATGTCTGGGGGCAGCCAGGGGTCCATTATTAATGTATTGAAGCAGATTTACAGCTCTTTTGTGTCAGGCTCTCCCTGTTGCATGCCCTGTTCTCCCGCTTGATTCTCAGCACCTCGCTCTTGCCTGGCATGTATAAGGCGATCACCAGGCAGTTCCAGACGCACACATCAGCAGAACAAAAAGCTGCAGACCAGCCGTTGTGGAACCTGCATCATCACCGAAGGACCCCGCCCACCCATGTAGCACTACAATAGCCAATGTATAAAGCAATAGGGCGGTGTTGACGTCACTTTAAAAACAAGTTAATAAAAAAAATTGTAACCACATTTGTTTCCGAAACTGAAAAGCGAACAAATATATGCAATTTATAAGAGCCAACTTGGACTACACAACCAAATGTGAGCGGATTACTTTTATCATAACCACCTGTAGCTCCTGTTAATTTACATACCTACTGGGGCCCTCGGTTCTGAAGTGGAGCGGCAACAGACTGCGGAGGCACCTAAGCACCTAAGGACTGTCTTGAGGCCTGCTTGGTGTAGTGCCTGAGGCGGGGGGTGGGGGGTGCTGGGCACCTGGGCAGCGGCATCGAGTCACAGCGGCTGTGAGACCTGCCGCCGCAGAACCACTCTAGACGCCTTGCTGGTGGGGGTGTGTATGCCGACCTTGTGCGGCCGGAGTTGTGGTGCGGCCTGACCGGGGCCGCAGAGTGATGGGCGATCCCCAGGGCCGGGCATAAAGAGACCGCCGCTGGAGCCTGCCTGCGGAATTGCCTTGCGGCGGCCTGGGGTGACGGCCGCGCTAGTCGCGACTGGGGACCCAGCAGGCCCGGGGTGACCAGCTGCAGATCTCGTGGCCTGCGGGGCTCCCGGTACCTGTGCCTTGCCTCCCACAGGGCCTTGAAGACTGCATACAAGCTGAGACCGCCTGGAGGAGGGGCGGAGTGTCGGTGAGCCGTGGCGTTCCTGTGGCCTGCCGGGCGTACGGCCAGCAATTTTCTGCAATTCAGCGGCTGAGTGCAGCAGCGTCGGCAGTGGGGATGAATATGTAAGAGGCCGTAGAACCAGCACGTCGTAGAGCGCACAACGGAGGGCTCCTCTGCAGACCGGTCCCCGGCTGTTCCGGAAGTTAATAGGAGTGGGAGCTGCAATGAACACAAACGTGCAGAAAGGCGGAAGAGATGCCATGCGCGTGGAAAAGAGACGCCGTGCGCGATCAGAATATACGTGCACATCTCCTGTCCGTACACGTGCACATCTCCTGTCCCCCTACGCAAGCAAAATCGACGACAATAGATCTTGCAAGCGAGCAGCGCATGCGCTGCGTCGCTAGGCGAGACCTAAAAAGGGCCTAAGAAGGAATCTCACACAGCAAACCTTCTACAGCCATGGTTTGTCACACAGGGTAACCAACACCAAACCCAATGTCTACTACAGTAATCTGTGAGATGCCATGTAACAAAATACCTATTTTAGGCTTAAAAAAATGTAGACCATACCAATCTTGTACTTAGGCTGAAATCACCTGCTGGTTCCACTAAACCCCTCTCCCAGTAGTACTCTCTAAGCTCTTTTCTTTTGATCACCAGTCATATGACAGCAGCACTGTCCAGCCAGTCCTAAAATGTCATCTACATTAGTGTAGCCCTGTGTATCCCACACTGCCCTCAAACACAAAACTACAACCTGAAGTCTAACTTTAATGATGGAAGGACAGGGTGTTAAGAGTGCAGTACATTTCTCAAAAATGCACTCCTCCCATCTGTGAATCTGGCAGAGAAATAAATACTGTAAATTATTAAGGTATCTAAGACACTTTAACAGCATTACAATGCCATGTTTGTGTCACCAAGAGGTCAAGCTATGGCAGGATACCGGTGTATGCTCAGGCAGCTGGTTAAACAAACAAAATAATGACATCTGCCTGGACGGGAAACACTTTTTTTGCGTGAAAGCACACAATTTCTGCCCAATTCAAGCCTGTACTTCTGGCTACCAACATGTGGACGGTGCAAAAGCCCATCTCTGTAGGACTTCTGAAAGCTATACTTTAGGTTAATTGAATTACGCCAGTTGACAGCTGCGCCGTCAAGCCAGACCTAAAAACGCAGCATCCATTTTTCAGATGCTTTCGTTGGCGCCCCGTCCCCAGGGCTACTACAGAACCTAAACTCCCTCCCTGAAGCATAACAGTGGCAGCTCAACAAATCGACATGGCTTGGCAGTTCGGGCTGGACTGTTCCCATGAGGCACAGGGTCAGACTGATTTGCATATGGCCATGTCTGAACTGGGGTGGTGGAGTGAGCTAAAGAATAATAATGCATTAAACCCAGATCAGTTGACTGGGGGTGAGTGTTTGATTTGCTCAAACGCTCCGTCCATCATCCCCTTTGGTATCGCTTTGTTCGCCCTAAGGTGGCAGGGTATGCCCAGACGTGGGTCCCTTGCTCACTTTGCCACTGGATTCAAGATAGCCTGGCTGATGAGGGTTATGAACCCGAAACCGGTCCCAGGATGCTTGTTTCCGGTCCAGGGAAGACATGGCTTGGCAGTTCGGGCTGGACTGTTCCCATGAGGCAGAGGGTCAGACTGATTTGCATATGGCCATGTCTGAACTGGGGTGGTGGAGTGAGCTAAAGAATGATGATGGATTAAACCCAGATCAGTTGACTGGGGGTGAGTGTTTGATTTGCTCAAACGCTCCGTCCATCACCCCCCTTTGGTATTGCTTTGTTCGCCCTAAGTTGGCAGGGTATGCCCAGACATGGGTCCTTTGCTCACTTTGCCACTGGATTCAAGATAGCCTGGCTGATGAGGGTTATGAACCCGAAACCGGTCCCAGGATGCTTGTTTCCGGTCCAGGGAAGACATGGCTTGGCAGTTCGGGCTGGACTGTTCCCATGAGGCACAGGGATAGACTGATTTGCATATGGCCATGTCTGAACTGGGGTGGTGGAGTGAGCTAAAGAATGATGATGGATTAAACCCAGATCAGTTGACTGGGGGTGAGTGTTTGATTTGCTCAAACGCTCCGTCCATCATCCCCTTTGGTATCGCTTTGTTCGCCCTAAGTTGGCAGGGTATGCCCAGACATGGGTCCTTTGCTCACTTTGCCACTGGATTCAAGATAGCCTGGCTGATGAGGGTTATGAACCCGAAACCGGTCCCAGGATGCTTGTTTCCGGTCCAGGGAAGACATGGCTTGGCAGTTCGGGCTGGACTGTTCCCATGAGGCACAGGGATAGACTGATTTGCATATGGCCATGTCTGAACTGGGGTGGTGGAGTGAGCTAAAGAATGATGATGGATTAAACCCAGATCAGTTGACTGGGGGTGAGTGTTTGATTTGCTCAAACGCTCCGTCCATCATCCCCTTTGGTATCGCTTTGTTCACCCTAAGTTGGCAGGGTATGCCCAGACGTGGGTCCCTTGCTCACTTTGCCACTGGATTCAAGATAGCCTGGCTGATGAGGGTTATGAACCCGAAACCGGTCCCAGGATGCTTGTTTCCGGTCCAGGGAAGACATGGCTTGGCAGTTCGGGCTGGACTGTTCCCATGAGGCACAGGGTCAGACTGATTTGCATATGGCCATGTCTGAACTGGGGTGGTGGAGTGAGCTAAAGAATGATGATGGATTAAACCCAGATCAGTTGACTGGGGGTGAGTGTTTGATTTGCTCAAACGCTCCGTCCATCATCCCCTTTGGTATTGCTTTGTTCGCCCTAAATTGGCAGGGTATGCCCAGACGTGGGTCCCTTGCTCACTTTGCCACTGGATTCAAGATAGCCTGGCTGATGAGGGTAATGAACCCGAAACCGGTCCCAGGATGCTTGTTTCCGGTCCAGGGAAGACATGGCTTGGCAGTTCGGGCTGGACTGTTCCCATGAAGCACAGGGTCAGACTGATTTGCATATGGCCATGTCTGAACTGGGGTGGTGGAGTGAGCTAAAGAATGATGATGGATTAAACCCAGATCAGTTGACTGGGGGTGAGTGTTTGATTTGCTCAAACGCTCCGTCCATCATCCCCTTTGGTATCGCTTTGTTCGCCCTAAGTTGGCAGGGTATGCCCAGACGTGGGTCCCTTGCTCACTTTGCCACTGGATTAAAGATAGCCTGGCTGATGAGGGTTATGAACCCGAAACCGGTCCCAGGATGCTTGTTTCCAGTCGAGGGAAGACATGGCTTGGCAGTTCAGGCTGGACTGTTCCCATGAGGCACAGGGTCAGACTGATTTGCATATGGCCATGTCTGAACTGGGGTGGTGGAGTGAGCTAAAGAATGATGATGGATTAAAACCCAGATCAGTTGACTGGGGGTGAGTGTTTGATTTGCTCAAACGCTCCGTCCATCCTCCCCTTTGGTATCGCTTTGTTCGCCCTAAGTTGGCAGGGTATGCCCAGACGTGGGTCCCTTGCTCACTTTGCCACTGGATTCAAGATAGCCTGGCTGATGAGGGTTATGAACCCGAAACCGGTCCCAGGATGCTTGTTTCCAGACCAGGGAAGACATGGCTTGGCAGTTCGGGCTGGACTGTTCCCATGAGTCACTGGGTCAGACTGATTTGCATATGGCCATGTCTGAACTGGGGTGGTGGAGTGAGCTAAAGAATGATGATGGATTAAACCCAGATCAGTTGACTGGGGGTGAGTGTTTGATTTGCTCAAACGCTCCGTCCATCATCCCCTTTGGTATCGCTTTGTTCGCCCTAAGTTGGCAGGGTATGCCCAGACGTGGGTCCCTTGCTCACTTTGCCACTGGATTCAAGATAGCCTGGCTGATGAGGGTTATGAACCCGAAACCGGTCCCAGGATGCTTGTTTCCGGTCCAGGGAAGACATGGCTTGGCAGTTCGGGCTGGACTGTTCTGTCGTGTGGTTTGTGGCCTACTGGTCTACCTTGCTACATTGGCCTGGGCCTAGCTGCCATGAGGCCCTTTTTGCGCACGTTTCTTTGTGCCGTTGTTTTTCGAACTTCTGCATTTCTATCTTTCACCTTGTCTCCTGTTCCCTTTTGGGCTACCGTCTGCACACCATGTACAAGGTCGATAAACAACATTCCTTGTTCCTGCTGATATGGCCAGTCCATCGAACTTAGACATAACACTCTATTTACAGCTGCCTTGGAGAAATTCGTGTGCTTTTAATATTGTGATTTCAATGTTGGAGACACTTGGAGAACAACCTTTCCAGAGAGAAGAGCTGTTTGTATCTGATGATGTAAACCTTGCATCTAGATATTGAGGTATGGGGGTTTGCTAGTCAAAGCCCAGAGGTCTTCTAGTTTTATAATAAACTAGCTACTAGCACGGGGAGGGTGGTAAGGTCATTTAGCCTTATATCCACTGCTTTATGAAATGCTTTCCCCGTTTGTATTCTATGGAGTTGTAACTATGCTGCTTATTTTATCATTATGCATTATGCTGATAGTACAGACACGTGTACTGTATCTTAGAGCACGTTAGTTGAAATAAACATTTTAAACTATACAGTGTTTCTTCTTACGCACGTTGTGGACAGGTATGAGTGAGTAATGAAAGGGTGTTCTTGCTTCTGCGAGTCCTGAGAGAGAGAGATACCGTGTTCTGGGTTGTCTAATCATTGGCAGCATTGTTGCTAATGAGACGCTAAAGCTAGTCGGATTAGGGTTTTAGGTGCTAAGGTTTATGGTAGGCTCACCACTATATTCCGAGGTCCTATTATCCTGTGCATAGCTCTGTATATGTGCAGAATCCCTATAACATGGCGCAACCAACGAGTGGGGCCGCTTATCTGCGAGACGCTTGAGTAATATTTGTGCTTGTCCACAACTCCCTTCACAGGCGCTTCCGGAAGTGTGTGTGACGGTGATACCTCCTATATTGACGTTTTTATAGGTTCTTTCAAGCTTGAAGTTGTTAAAAGGTTTTCTAAAAAGAATACCCTCTATTGTGCTGCCATACATTAGGTTGTCCAGACCTTTTAGCCTGAAATGGCTGTTCAAATTGCGGCACATAGCTGCGCAGCGCTCCGGGCTCACTTAACAGTGTATGGAGTGCCTGACGCGGGTGTCGACTTAATCTTTGTGGTACAAGCAGATCCAGCTTACCACTTTGAGGTGTTTTACTCTTGGATCACCTTTCCAGCAGTGGATGGGGCAGATAATCTGTTCCATGAATATGAAGCCACCGTTGTTCCTATGCGCTATAGACCGTATATGAATCTTGAAGTTCCGCTCACGGCTTGGCAACACCGTGTTTGGTTTGATGGCGCCCTCCCCCAACTGGTAACCGCGGTTCGTTTAGGCCCATTGTCAATTGAAGGGGCCACTTGGCCAGTCTTGGCCGGGTATACACCACATCCGCGTTATATGACGGTAACAGTCGCTGAATTGCGACATATGCATTCGTCTTTGATACGAGTACATAGAGCTTTAGTACAATATGTTACAGGCAACATCCAGGGAGCCCCGCCTGGAGTTTCGACACATCCAGTTGGTGCAGGCGGTGTAACCATAAGTCCTGTCATGGTGAATTCGGTGATGGGCAAGCGCCCACAGCATAAGGATGATTTTCCTTATTGGCTTGCAGAAAAATTTGACCAGCTGGAGGCAGTTTTTCCAAATACTTCTCCCGTGGAGAAACATAGGATTTTGACGATTAGTTTGCCAAAAGACTTAGTACCCGAGTTGGCAGAATTCAACAACTGGGGTAGGGTATTCGCTGCAGTATATTCAAAGTGTTTCGGCACTCCTTCCATGACAGTTCTCCCCTCTGTGATTAAACGAGTACAGGATGAACATGGCCCTGAAGCGGCTGTGGAATTAGGGATGAGACTGGTGGGAGTGTTCGACGTAGTAGCTGAGTTGATCCTTGCGAATGTCAAGGGCGATGCAGTGAACTTTCAAGTAGCTAATGCTTTGGCTTTAGTCCCAGAATTGGACAGGCCTCGCGAATTACCGAAAATAATTGCTCAGGCTTACAAAACCATTGGTCGCAATAGCCTGGGAGGTAAGCCTTTTGCTAAAACGCAAACCCAATCGCAACAACAACCAAAAACTCAGTCTGAGAAAGATGAGAAACCAGTTTTTACTAAAAAGAGCTGGAGGTTGAAAAAACAGGGTAAGCAACAGAAGAAGCCGGGGTCGCGAGGTGCATCCCCGGTTTCCGTCTCTTCTGAACGCACTTATGATTTGCGTGATAGGGCGAGAATTAAATCTCCAGAGAGATTTCAAGTCCCTGATTCGCGTTCTCCTCGTTCTTCACAGGCACCAACATCTTCGCAGGCTGGTGGAGGAGATCGCCAGGATAGAGGAAGGGGTCGAGAGGATCCACAGGGACGAGACCAACCTCGACAACAGGTCAGAGGGAAACCAGACGATTTTCAACGTTCTGGCCCACAATTTCAGAAGAAAAAAGTTGCCGCTGTAACAGCAAAATATGCCACAGACGGTGAGAACGAGACTCCTGGATTGGACGTGGGCAGTGACCCTCCTAGACAGCGCCGCGGAAGTTACCATAGTGCGGGAGGCGCTACGTCCTCATGTGGAGGCGACAGCAACTGAAACATTCATTACTGTCGAGACAGCAGACACCAGAGTGGCTCCGACTGATAGACTATATAATATTGTAATTCAAATCGAAGGTGATATACACTGTGTTATAAAAGGGATTTTTGGGGAAAATCTGACCTCTTCGTATGACATTCTGTTAGCGGAGGCGGATTGGCCGCCCCCATTCGTACTTGCTGCGCGTAAAGGGGAAGAGGTAATCCTTCCGAGCTTTTCTCGACACGTCCCTAAAGACAAAGCAGAGGCTCTTGCAGCTGAATGGGCTGTGTCCCTGGCTCCAGCGTTATACCGCAACCATGTGGGCTGGGATGAAGAATCACCACCCCATGAAATACCTCTGCGGTCTCAACCTCAGCCACAACCCCAATATCCCATCAAACGGGAAGCTAAAGGTCCCGTTTCCGAAATTCTGACTCAGTTGGAATATCAGGGAGTGATTGAAACATGGGAGTCACCGATGAATAATCCCCTTTTCGCGGTTTCCAAAACCGATGGATCGTACCGCTTAGTTTTGGATTACCGGCATTTGAACTCTCATTGTCGGACCTTTGCGGTGCAAAACACACATAGTTCTGCGCTAGTAGACAGTCTTGTTCGTAAAAAATATAAAACGACACTTGACCTATCCAATGGATTCTACACGCACAACTTAGCCCCGGAGAGTAGCCAATTTAGCGCTTTTACCTCCGGTGGTAAATTGTTCAAATTCCGGCGTCTACCTATGGGCTACAAAACAGTCCAGGTGTATTCGCTGCCCGTGTTGTCTCATTGTTAGACGGCATAGACCCGGATGCATGTTCGTACGTCGATGATATTTATCTGACAGACGACGAATTGTTCCAGCATCTTTCCCGAGTGGACCGCATTATTCTAGAATTTGCGGTTCTAGGCTACAAGTTTAACTTTGCCAAATCTCACATTGCTGAATTTACCGTTTTGTTTTTGGGCTATGAGCTCAACAATGAAGGTAAGGGCTTAGCCCCCATTTCCTGGAGAAATGTGCACTTCTGTGCCCTCCTACTACTCTGAAGAAACTTCAGTCTTTGCTGGGTTTTCTGAACTTCGGGCGTACTTACATTCCCGAATATGCCCAGCGTATCAAGCCACTGTATTCCTTGATACAACCTAACTTTTCGAAGTCTTGCTGGCTTCCGGAGCATTCTTCCATTCCGCAGTCTTTACAGACAGACTTACTTGAGTCTAAATACTTGTTGACTCGTGATAACCACACCAACCTGGTGATTAGAATCATTCCAGGGGCAGTTGGTTTCACGTACTTGACCTTTAACGAAGGTGACACAGTACCAATAGCATACAAGTCACATCTATACACCTCTGCAGAAATGCGCTTTTCTTCGGTGGAAAAAGTGTTGACCGCAGTGCAAATGGCAATTCTAAAGGAACGCGCACTGGCCCAGGAAAAACGCATTTTGGTGGTAACACCCTGTCCTGCCCTTGAGGCAGTGACGAAAGCAAGTGTACCGAACTCTAAAGCTTTGCACCCCCGTTGGATACAATGGGCAACATCTTTGACGTCTCCGGATGTCACTTTTATCTTTGATTCTTCACTACAGACTCAGGAGTTTTTGCAGTATGAATTTGTTCATCCTCCTCCTCTGTCTTTGCTACCGCTTGAGGATTACGAATGTATTATCTATACCGATGGTTCGGCGCAGCTGGCCACGGGTTCCAAGCATGCTTATTCAGCAGCATGTGCTATTGTTGCAGGTTCCTTTGTGAACGGAAAGTTCAAATCAACTGTAGTGCATACTCAAGCACTAGGAGACAGTACTGCACAATTGGCCGAGCTGCGTGCTTTGGTGCTCGCACTTGAGTTCGCTAATCCTGATGTGACCACTCTTATTGTATGTGATTCTTATTACTGTGTCCAGTCATACAATGACAATCTATTCTTTTGGTCACAAAATGACTATAGAGATGCAAAAGGCAGCACAATCAAGCATAAAATTCTTTGGGTTCGAGTGGCAGATTTACAACAACGTCTGCCTCTCACACAGGTGGTACACACTCTTGGCCATCAGCGTATGGGCGCACATGCTGTCGGTAACGGTTTGGCAGACGAAGCTGCCAAATCAGCAGTAGCCACGTGGTCAGCCGCAGCAGTTACCAGATCCATGTCTAAAATAGATTCTGATATTCTAGCAGCTATTGCTGCAACAAAGGAAGATGCTAATTACCCTAGGGGTTTCCCTTCCAAATACTCTTATCAATTAGGTCCCGAACAGGCTCCTAATGTAAGAATTCCAAACATTGGTGATCGGCTAATTCCCAACGCGGATCGCAGACTTTCCTTGATAACGGCGTCACACGAAGGCATGGCATCAGCTCATGCTGGAGTGTCTGCGACGGTTTCCATCTTGCAGCAGCGTTACTGGTGGCGTGGGTTATACAAACAAACCCGTACTTATGTGCTTTCTTGTGACGTTTGTCAACAGATTAAGCCTTCCACGGTTGCACGGCCACCACAGACCTCGCTCTGCATTTCTAACAGACCTTTTGGGTGTGTTTACCTGGATCACTGCGGTCCATTCTCATCAGACACTGCATATAAATATATCTTAGTTGCAGTAGACTCGTGCACATGTTTCATCTGGGTCTGGCCACAATGAAGTGCTGACGCTCGAAATGTCATAAGGGATTTGCGTGTCTTTGTGGGAATTTTCGCCTGCGGCACCTTCCATTCTGACCAAGGTCCAGCGTTTGCCTCTAAGGCCTACAAGGACGCAATGGGTTCACTGGGGGTGCGGGTGAAATTTTCGTCACCGTATCGGCCTGAGGGCAATTCGATTGTTGAACGAATGAACCGTGACTTAAAGCAATCCTTGACAGCTAGAGTCTTAGGTACTGGCAGGAACTGGCTGGCCCACTTGTACACCGTACAACGTGCACTTAATAATCTCCCGAGAAGACCTCTGGGTGGGCGGACCCCATACAAAATGCTCTTTGGCATAAGAATGTTTGTGCCTGACCTTGATGGTCTAGACATGGCGGCGCAATCCGCCATCTTTGATGTAGCTAATCATTCTACTATGTTACAGGACTTACAAGAAGCCCGAGACAAACTTGCAATCGCACATTTACCTTCAGCCACCGACGCTGCGCTGCAGATTCCGGTTGCCGGCTGGCTTCCGAAGATTGGAGATCTGGTCCGAGAGAAGGTGGAGAACAAAAAAGAATTCGGCCCCTCTTATCATGCACCGGTTCCAGTCCTTGGCTTGAAGGGAACTCGTACAGTCATCTTACCACCGCTTCCTGGTCGCAAGGAGAACAGATACATCTCAGTGGAAAATGTCAAGCTACAACATCTGGCTGATCCTGAATAGTGTTACACCAGCGGTCTCTTGTCCTGTCATTTCCCGGACGAATGTTCGTGGCCCTCTTGCCCGAACGGTCACTGATGTTGCCATTGAGATGGTAGATTTGCCTGAACGCTTACTCGATTACCCGGACTCCCCCTGCAATGAGGAGACCGAGTATACATACCCCGCAACCGAGTCCGTGGCTCATTTACCAACCACGCCACTGAGCCCAACACGTTATTCCTTTGACTCGGATTCCATTTCATCACTTGTCCCATCCAAATTCAGTATTTTTGTATCCTGGTTCAGAGACAATTTTTGATCCCCCATGGACATACATTTGGTTGGTACTTTTCCTGATTTTTTTGTTCATGTCTATTGGCTTTGTCACTGTGTTTTTTCTGCTCATAAATGGACACTATTTGCCAGAACGCTCTGCGGTGAACTCTGTCGCTGGAACTTTGGCTCCACATTCTTCATCGCACATCATGAAGCGAGACCACACATTAGTGGACATTTCAGCGTTTCCAGTTGCTGATGGCATCGTTTGGGATGCGGTGAACTTCCAAATTCATGGTCCAACCGAAATTATTAATGTACCAAATGTCCTTCGTGTTTCAATGGGTGATGTCGTAAAAGTAATATTCATTCTGATGATTGGGATGTGCAAGCAGTTGAAGCATTATTTACTGATTTGAAATATTATGCTGCTTTTCATGCTGAAGATCTGTACATGAATTATGCAAATTATGCTGATTTGTATTGTTACCAGCATTGGGGCAACCATTTTCTCCATAAACCCAGTACCCTTCGGGTTCTTTTTAATTACACCCAATGGGAACATTGTCCGACCCCTTTGACAGGTAGCTCCCAGACTCTGAGAAATAAATTTACTTATTTTACAGATTTTAATAGATCGAACCCTGGGTCCTATTTCTTTAAATTAAACACTTCCTTTACTGGGAAAATCATGTTAACACATACCAAATTACTATATTCCGGCTCCTTTTTAAAAGCCCTAGCTGTGGGTGGTTATGAACATTGGCGTGACACCATTGATTTGAAGTCTATTTGGGGCTCCAAAGCATGGCAGGTGCAGGGCACAGAAGCCTTGCACCGTGCTTGCCTCATCCCGGCCCAAATTCTATTTTTAAATCAGACCATATATCAAACGACATGTTGGGGTTTGGCTACGTCCAAACAATTGAATGCACCATCCTTTCCTGTCTTGTCTTCCACTCCCAACGAAAGTTTGTACTTTAATATGTCCCTTGCCGAATTGCAGGTTTTGTTTCAGAACAATTCGTTTAATGTCTCTGCGTTTTTTCAGTCACCCTGGTTGGCTTGGCCCATAGCATCTAATGCCTGCCAACTGCGTTTTCATAACACGGATACTGGCCACAAACAGGATAGGCCAGATCCAAGGTTTTCTGACTCTCGTACTGTTACAACATATTCTGTTGGTAAATTGTGTAAACAGTGGTTGCAGCACTCTTCCTTAGATTCTGTTAAACAACATTTATCACTCCTATCAGGCAACATTGATCTGTCCGACTTTGTATTAGGGCCTCGTGGTCCTCGACCAAAGAGATTCATATATGAGACTTACAATGAACTCTGGAAGCTTTCGCAAATTGAAGCTGCTTCCCGTCTTCGGGAAATCGATCAAGCAAATTTAGAAAAAGTGCTTGCTGTTGTTGACAATAGTATTAATACCCTGTCTTCCCGCATTTACACATTAGAGAATATTATTTCCTCTGTTGTTGATATTGTACAGGATGATGTTTCTATGTTGTATCATGGTCAAAATCAATTACGTTCAGTAATGCAGTTTGCATGGACTTTGCAAACACTTAAGATGGGGAAGGTTCCTTGGCAATTTTTAAACACCACTGCCTTATTCTTACCTTTTAATTTGACTGAGAAACAACGGTTTATGTCCATGAAGGATGCAGCATACACTCTGTTACATATCGAAAAAATTGAGCCCTTACCATTCTCTGTAGCAGAATTGGATTCTGCTGTGTGGCTTGTACACGGGGTTATCGCTTTGCCTTTTTCATTGTTTGAATTTAGTTCGTGTATGAAGCATTATCCTGTAGGCCGTTTCCAGCCTTTGGGCAGTGCCTTCCTGCATGAACTTTGGTCCCTGCCTTTCATGTTTAAATGCCTTGGAGACGGGAGGGAAGTTTTTCTCACGGGGGAGTCATGCGATTCCACTGTGGGTCATTCCCTTGTTTGTAAACACATTCAATTGCACGGGGCTTGTAACGTTTCCGCTCCGAATCTTGCTTGTGTGTTAAAGGGCATTCCTGCTCCTGCTATTTCTCCTACTTTCACTGTGCTTGCAAATGGTAGCTATCTGCTTTTAAATAACCAAGACTGCTGTGGCATGCTGTCCGGCATTCCCTATATTGTTACAGTTTCCCACAGGGTTGTCTGCTGCAAAAATGTGCTTTTTCCTCCCCCGCACGACATCATAGATAGTTCCGTGTGGCCTTCCATTCCTACTCTGAGGGCGGATTTCAATAAATTGAGCAGAATAAAGGCACTATTATTGAACCAGGAGGTTATGCTCACATCTGCCCGGGAGACATTCGTTCTCCAGGTGGCGAGTACCCACAGTGAAATACAGGCCCTTTTGAACACTAACCTCCCACAACATTTCGGTGAACTGATTCACTGTGTTTTTAATGCGTCCCGCACTGAAGGTCTAGTGCACTTTTTTAACGTTGTGAGCTCTGGCCTTGTGACCTCTTTTCAAACTATTTTTGGTGTAATACCGGCTTTTATTCATTCCATCTTTTCCAGCGTCTTTGGTGGCTTTCCACTGATCCTCGCCTTGGTGGCTGGTGTCCTGCTGTTGGTCTGTTTCCTACGCAATGGCTGCACCTCCATGGGCCCTTCTAGAGCCAGGTTGGCTCCAGATGCTCTGTGAAAGCCTCCTCGCTGGCTTCGGCGTCCTGCCGTTGGCGACAATGAGTGTGTCCTATACACTTTCTTTTCGCTTTGCGTATTTCACTTGCGTGCAACCTGTGATGTCTTGCATCAGATGTCCATTCTCGTGGGCCATGGATTATTGCCTCTCCAATACGTCTTTGTCTGTTCCGGATTTTGTTCAGTTGGTGGGTCCTCTAGAGGCCCATGAACGAGACTGTTCCGCTGCAGGCTACATGGCGCGTGCGGCTGCACTGGGGATTTTGGCACAATGGGATATCTGGGCGGCTGCTCAGAATCTCCTACAACAAAGTTATATTGAGTATCACGCAAGTTGTCCCGCAATGCTGTTCGCTGCTCCCTCATGCGAGGAACATGAATGCAGTTTTGATTTATTGGACTGGATGGCATCTCTTTTTTCCGATGATTCCAATGATGTCCTATTGGAAGGTGTGGCATTTTTCTGCACCTACACCTTTTTGGATTAGGGGGCCTCCGCTTTCAGCGTTCCTGCCACCCTGGATTTCTTTTTATCTATTTTGTTCTCACGTCCATTGCCGTTCTGCTCCATCTGTTTGAACTCTGTCGTCTTCTTGAACATTGGGCTGCCCAGGGGATGGTGTCGTGTGGTTTGTGGCCTCCTGGTCTACCTTGCTACGTTGGCCTGGGCCTAGCTGCCATGAGGCCCTTTTTGCGCACGTTTCTTTGTGCCGTTGTTTTTCGAGCTTCTGCTTCTGCATTTCTATCTTTCACCTTGTCTCCTGTTCACTTTTGGGCTACTGTCTGCACACCATGTACAAGGTCGATAAACAACGTTCCTTGTTCCTGCTGATATGGCCAGTCCATCGAACTTAGACATAACACTCTATTTACAGCTGCCTTGGAGAAATTCGTGTGCTTTTAATATTGTGATTTCAATGTTGGAGACACTTGGAGAACAACCTTTCCAGAGAGAAGAGCTGTTTGTATCTGATGATGTAAACCTTGCATCTAGATATTGAGGTATGGGGGTTCGCTAGTCAAAGCCCAGAGGTCTTCTAGTTTTATAATAAACTAGCTACTAGCACGGGGAGGGTGGTAAGGTCATTTAGCCTTATATCCACTGCTTTATGAAATGCTTTCCCCGTTTGTATTCTATGGAGTTGTAACTATGCTGCTTATTTTATCATTATGCATTATGCTGATAGTACTGACACGTGTACTGTATCTTAGAGAACGTTAGTTGAAATAAACATTTTAAACTATACAGTGTTTCTTCTTACGCACGTTGTGGACAGGTATGAGTGAGTAATGAAAGGGTGTTCTTACTTCTGCGAGTCCTGAGAGAGAGAGATACCGTGTTCTGGGTTGTCTAATCATTGGCAGCATTGTTGCTAATGAGACGCTAAAGCTAGTCGGATTAGGGTTTTAGGTGCTAAGGTTTATGGTAGGCTCACCACTATATTCCGAGGTCCTATTATCCTGTGCATAGCTCTGTATATGTGCAGAATCCCTATAACAGTTCGCATGAGGCACAGGGTCAGACTGATTTGCATATGGCCATGTCTGAACTGGGGTGGTGGAGTGAGCTAAAGAATGATGATGGATTAAACCCAGATCAGTTGACTGGGGGTGAGTGTTTGATTTGCTCAAACGCTCCGTCCATCATCCCCTTTGGTATCGCTTTGTTCGCCCTAAGTTGGCAGGGTATGCCCAGACGTGGGTCCCTTGCTCACTTTGCCATTGGATTCAAGATAGCCTGGCTGATGAGGGTTATGAACCCGGAACCGGTCCCAGGATGCTTGTTTCCGGTCCAGGGAAGACATGGCTTGGCAGTTCGGGCTGGACTGTTCCCATGAGGCACAGGGTCAGACTTATTTGCATATGGCCATGTCTGAACTGGGGTGGTGGAGTGAGCTAAAGAATGATGATGGATTAAACGCAGATCAGTTGACTGGGGGTGAGTGTTTGATTTGCTCAAACGCTCTGTCCATCATCCCCTTTGGTATCGCTTTGTTCGCCCTAAGTTGGCAGGGTATGCCCAAACGTGGGTCCCTTTCTCAGTTTGCCACTGGATTCAAGATAGCCTGGCTGATGAGGGTTATGAACCCGAAACCAGTCCCAGGAGGCTTGTTTCCGGTCCAGGGAAGACATGGCTTGGCAGTTCGGGCTGGACTGTTCCCATGAGGCAGAGGGTCAGACTGATTTGCATATGGCCATGTCTGAACTGGGGTGGTGGAGTGAGCTAAAGAATGATGATGGATTAAACCCAGATCAGTTGACTGGGGGTGAGTGTTTGATTTGCTCAAACGTTCCGTCCATCATCCCCTTTGGTATCGCTTTGTTCGCCCTAAGTTGGCAGGGTATGCCCAGACGTTGGTCCCTTGCTCACTTTGCCACTGGATTCAAGATAGCCTGGCTGATGAGGGTTATGAACCCGAAACCGGTCCCAGGATGCTTGCTTCCGGTCCAGGGAAGACATGGCTTGGCAGTTCGGGCTGGACTGTTCCCATGAGGCACAGGGTCAGACTGATTTGCATATGGCCATGTCTGAACTGGGGTGGTGGAGTGAGCTAAAGAATGATGATGGATTAAACCCAGATCAGTTGACTGGGTGTGAGTGTTTGATTTGCTCAAACGCTCCGTCCATCATCCCCTTTGGTATCGCTTTGTTCGCCCTAAGTTGGCAGGGTATGCCCAGACGTGGGTCCCTTGCTCACTTTGCCACTGGATTCAAGATAGCCTGGCTGATGAGGGTTATGAACCCGAAACCGGTCCCAGGATGCTTGTTTCCGGTCCAGGGAAGACATGACTTGGCAGTTCGGGCTGGACTGTTCCCATGAGGCACAGGGTCAGACTGATTTGCATATGGCCATGTCTGAACTGGGGTGGTGGAGTGAGCTAAAGAATGATGATGGATTAAACCCAGATCAGTTGACTGGGGGTGAGTGTTTGATTTGCTCAAACGCTCCGTCCATCATCCCCTTTGGTATCGCTTTGTTCGCCCTAAGTTGGCAGGGTATGCCCAGACGTGGGCCCCTTGCTCACTTTGACACTGGATTCAAGATAGCCTGGCTGATGAGGGTTATGAACTCGAAACCGATCCCAGGATGCTTGTTTCCGGTCCAGGGAAGACATGGCTTGGCAGTTCGGGCTGGACTGTTCCCATGAGGCACAGGGTCAGACTGATTTGAATATGGTCATGTCTGAACTGGGGTGGTGGACTGAGCTAAAGAATGATGATGGATTAAACCCAGATCAGTTGACTGGGGGTGAGTGTTTGATTTGCTCAAACGCTCCGTCCATCATCCCCTTTGGTATCGCTTTGTTCGCCCTAAGTTGGCAGGGTATGCCCAGACGTGGGTCCCTTGCTCACTTTGCCACTGGATTCAAGATAGCCTGGCTGATGAGGGTTATGAACCCGAAACCGGTCCCCAGGATGCTTGTTTCCGGTCCAGGGAAGACATGGCTTGGCAGTTCGGGCTGGACTGTTCCCATGAGGCACAGGGTCAGACTGATTTGCATATGGCGATGTCTGAACTGGGGTGGTGGAGTGAGCTAAAGAATGATGATGGATTAAACCCAGATCAGTTGACTGGGGGTGAGTGTTTGATTTGCTCAAACGCTCCGTCCATCATCCCCTTTGGTATCGCTTTGTTCGCCCTAAGTTGGCAGGGTATGCCCAGACGTGGGTCCCTTGCTCACTTTGCCACTGGATTCAAGATAGCCTGGCTGATGAGGGTTATGAACCCGAAACTGGTCCCAGGATGCTTGTTTCCGGTCCAGGGAAGACATGGCTTGGCAGTTCGGGCTGGACGGTTCCCATGAGGCACAGGGTCAGACTGATTTGCATATGGCCATGTCTGAACTGGGGTGGTGGAGTGAGCTAAAGAATGATGATGGATTAAACCCAGATCAGTTGACTGGGGGTGAGTGTTTGATTTGCTCAAACGCTCCGTCCATCATCCCCTTTGGTATCGCTTTGTTCGCCCTAAGTTGGCAGGGTATGCCCAGACGTGGGTCCCTTGCTCACTTTGCCACTGGATTCAAGATAGCCTGGCTGATGAGGGTTATGAACCCGAAACCGGTCCCAGGATGCTTGTTTCCGGTCCAGGGAAGACATGGCTTGGCAGTTCGGGCTGGACTGTTCCCATGAGGCACAGGGTCAGACTGATTTGCATATGGCCATGTGTGAACTGGGGTGGTGGAGTGAGCTAAAGAATAATGATGGATTAAACTAACCCTGGGCGTAGTTTGCGTAGTAGCACTTCACGTAGCTACATGAAGTACATTTTGAACTACACGTAGCTATGCAAATTGCGTAGTGCGTAGCTGTGTGCTTGACAACACTGTACAATAATTGCCAAAGGCATCTTGCACAGTGCAAGTTAAGATAAAATAAGTATCTCTGTATTTATATACTAAAATGCATATAGCATTTCACAAAAGTGAAATCAATAAATTAACAAGCAGTGAGAGAGGTGATGATTTTGGTATCCTCCCTAACCTAGGGAGAGAACCAAGCAGATGCCTTGAAAACAAAAGCACATCTTTTGAACGATTCAGTGGTGGTCCCATCCTCTTAGGACCACCCCAAGCACAGTTATTGGCAAAATACAATCCCAACCAAAGGCCCTGCAAAGCATTATGGGACGAGATTAGCAGTGGGCAGTGAATATTATAGTATCCAATATCAAAATAATTCTACAAAGAGCTGCAGTTCCACTAGTCGTTACTAGATGTCCCTCACGAGTCAAATGCAAAAGCTTCATGAAAGGGTTTCAATGCTTTTGCATTTGACTCGTGAGGGACATCTAGTAACGACTAGTGGAACTGCAGCTTGATGTATTAATAATTTCAATGCTTTTGCATTTGACTCGTGAGGGACATCTAGTAACGACTAGTTGAACTGCAGCTCTTTGTAGAATTATTTTGATATTGGACACTATAATATTCACTGCCCACTGCTAATCTCGTCCCATAATGCTTTGCAGGGCCTTTGGTTGGGATTGTATTTTTGCCCATAACTGTGCTTGGGGTGGTCCTAGGAGGAAGGGACCACCACTGAATCGTTCACATGATATGCTTTTTGTGTTCAAGGCATCTGCTTGGTCCTCCCCTAGGTTAGGGGGAACCCAAAATCATCACCTCTCTCATTGCTTGATATTTTCATTGTCAAATTCACTTTTGTGAATTTGTTATATGCTTTTTAGCATAGAAAATTGCTTTAACAAAGCATTTGTATTAATATACTGCTGCTACGCTACGTCGATTAGCATAGTTTTTTACTCTACTACGTGCAATTTGCGTCGTGTGTAGTAACACAAACTTTGCATGCTCCGTGAGCGTAGCTAAGTATTATGCCCAGGGTTAGATTAAACCCAGATCAGTTGACTGGGGGTGAGTGTTTGATTTGCTCAAAAGCTCTGTCCATCATCCCCTTTGGTATCGCTTTGTTCGCTCTAAGTTGGCAGGGTATGCCCAGACGTGGGTCCCTTGCTCACTTTGCCACTGGATTCAAGATAGCCTGGCTGATGAGGGTTATGAACCCGAAACCGGTCCCAGGATGCTTGTTTCCGGTCCAGGGAAGACATGGCTTGGCAGTTCCGGCTGGACTGTTCCCATGAGGCACAGGGTCAGACTGATTTGCATATGGCCATGTCTGAACTGGGGTGGTGGAGTGAGCTAAAGAATGATGATGGATTAAACCCAGATCAGTTGACTGGGGGTGAGTGTTTGATTTGCTCAAACGCTCCGTCCATCATCCCCTTTGGTATCGCTTTGTTCGCCCTAAGTTGGCAGGGTATGCCCAGACGTGGGTCCCTTGCTCACTTTGCCACTGGATTCAAGATAGCCTGGCTGATGAGGGTTAGGAACCCGAAACCGGTCCCAGAATGCTTGTTTCCGGTCTAGGGAAGACATGGCTTGGCAGTTCGGGCTGGACTGTTCCCATGAGGCACAGGGTCAGACTGATTTGCATATGGCCATGTCTGAACTGGGGTGGTGGAGTGAGCTAAAGAATGATGATGGATTAAACCCAGATCAGTTGACTGGGGGTGAGTGTTTGATTTGCTCAAACGCTCCGTCCATCATCCCCTTTGGTATCGCTTTGTTCGCTCTAAGTTGGCAGGGTATGCCCAGACGTGGGTCCCTTGCTCACTTTGCCACTGGATTCAAGATAGCCCGGCTGATGAGGGTTATGAACCCGAAACCGGTCCCAGGATGCTTGTTTCCGGTCTAGGGAAGACATGGCTTGGCAGTTCGGGCTGGACTGTTCCCATGAGGCACAGGGTCAGACTGATTTGCATATGGCCATGTCTGAACTGGGGTGGTGGAGTGAGCTAAAGAATGATGATGGATTAAACCCAGATCAGTTGACTGGGGGTGAGTGTTTGATTTGCTCAAACGCTCCGTCCATCATCCCCTTTGGTATCGCTTTGTTCGCCCTAAGTTGGCAGGGTATGCCCAGACGTGGGTCCCTTGCTCACTTTGCCACTGGATTCAAGATAGCCTGGCTGATGAGGGTTAGGAACCCGAAACCGGTCACAGGATGCTTGTTTTCGGTCCAGGGAAGACATGGCTTGGCAGTTCGGGCTGAACTGTTCCCATGAGGCACAGGGTCAGACTGATTTGCATATGGCCATGTCTGAACTGGGGTGGTGGAGTGAGCTAAAGAATGATGATGGATTAAACCCAGATCAGTTGACTGGGGGTGAGTGTTTGATTTGCTCAAACGCTCCGTCCATCATCCCCTTTCGTATCGCTTTGTTCGCCCTAAGTTGGCAGGGTATGCCCAGACGTGGGTCCCTTGCTCACTTTGCCACTGGATTCAAGATAGCCTGGCTGATGAGGGTTATGAACCCGAAACTGGTCCCAGGATGCTTGTTTCCGGTCCAGGAAGACATGGCTTGGCAGTTCGGGCTGGACTGTTCCCATGAGGCACAGGGTCAGACTGATTTGCATATGGCCATGTCTGAACTGGGGTGGTGGAGTGAGCTAAAGAATGATGATGGATTAAACCCAGATCAGTTGACTGGGGGTGAGTGTTTGATTTGCTCAAACGCTCCGTCTATCATCCCCTTTGGTATCGCTTTGTTCGCCCTAAGTTGGCAGGGTATGCCCAGACGTGGGTCCCTTGCTCACTTTGCCACTGGATTCAAGATAGCCTGGCTGATGAGGGTTATGAACCCGAAACTGGTCCCAGGATGCTTGTTTCCGGTCCAGAGAAGACATGGCTTGGCAGTTCGGGCTGGACTGTTCCCATGAGGCACAGGGTCAGACTGATTTGCATATGGCATGTCTGAACTGGGGTGGTGGAGTAAGCTAAAGAATGATGATGGATTAAACCCAGATCAGTTGACTGGGGGTGAGTGTTTGATTTGCTCAAACGCTCCGTCCATCATCCCTTTTGGTATCGCTTTGTTTGCCCTAAGTTGGCAGGATATGCCCAGACGTGGGTCCCTTGCTCACTTTGCCACTGGATTCAAGATAGCCTGGGTGATGAGGGTTATGAACCCGAAACCGGTCCCAGGATGCTTGTTTCCGGTCCAGGGAAGACATGGCTTGGCAGTTCGGGCTGGACTGTTCCCATGAGGCACAGGGTCAGACTGATTTGCATATGGCCATGTCTGAACTGGGGTGGTGGAGTGAGCTAAAGAATGATGATGGATTAAACCCAGATCAGTTGACTGGGGGTGAGTGTTTGATTTGCTCAAACGCTCCGTCCATCATCCCCTTTCGTATCGCTTTGTTCGCCCTAAGTTGGCAGGGTATGCCCAGACGTGGGTCCCTTGCTCACTTTGCCACTGGATTCAAGATAGCCTGGCTGATGAGGGTTATGAACCCGAAACCGGTCCCAGGATGCTTGTTTCCGGTCCAGGGAAGACATGGCTTGGCAGTTCGGGCTGGACTGTTCCCATGAGGCACAGGGTCAGACTGATTTGCATATGGCCATATCTGAACTGGGGTGGTGGAGTGAGCTAAAGAATGATGATGGATTAAACCCAGATCAGTTGACTGGGGGTGAGTGTTTGATTTGCTCAAACGCTCCGTCCATCATCCCCTTTGGTATCGCTTTGTTCGCCCTAAGTTGGCAGGGTATGCCCAGACGTGGGTCCCTTGCTCACTTTGCCACTGGATTCAAGATAGGCTGGCTGATGAGGGTTATGAACCCGAAACTGGTCCCAGGATGCTTGTTTCCGGTCCAGGGAAGACATGGCTTGGCAGTTTGGGCTGGACTGGTCCCATGAGGCACAGGGTCAGACTGATTTGCATATGGCCATGTCTGAACTGGGGTGGTGGAGTGAGCTAAAGAATGGTGATGGATTAAACCCAGATCAGTTGACTGGGGGTGAGTGTTTGATTTGCTCAAACGCTCCGTCCATCATCCCCTTTGGTATCGCTTTGTTCGCCCTTAGTTGGCAGGGTATGCCCAGACGTGGGTCCCTTGCTCACTTTGCCACTGGATTCAAGATAGCCTGGCTGATGAGGGTTATGAACCCGAAACCGGTCCCAGGATGCTTGTTTCCGGTCCAGGGAAGACATGGCTTGGCAGTTCCGGCTGGACTGTTCCCATGAGGCACAGGGTCAGACTGATTTGCATATGGCATGTCTGAACTGGGGTGGTGGAGTGAGCTAAAGAATGATGATGGATTAAACCCAGATCAGTTGACTGGGGGTGAGTGTTTGATTTGCTCAAACGCTCCGTCCATCATCCCCTTTGGTATCGCTTTGTTCGCCCTAAGTTGGCAGGGTATGCCCAGACGTGGGTCCCTTGCTCACTTTGCCACTGGATTCAAGATAGCCTGGGTGATGAGGGTTATGAACCCGAAACCGGTCCCAGGATGCTTGTTTCCGGTCCAGGGAAGACATGGCTTGGCAGTTCGGGCTGGACTGTTCCCATGAGGCACAGGGTCAGACTGATTTGCATATGGCCATGTCTGAACTGGGGTGGTGGAGTGAGCTAAAGAATGATGATGGATTAAACCCAGATCAGTTGACTGGGGGTGAGTGTTTGATTTGCTCAAACGCTCCGTCCATCATCCCCTTTGGTATAACAAATCGAAAAGCCAGTAAGTAGTTCAATGTCTTCCAGTACAACTCGTATTACCCCATTGTGCTTTGCCGTATGACCGCTTCATGAACATAGAATAAGGACTCCTGGGCACTTTCACTGTATTGTAGTTGCATTTATACAGCGCTTACTACCCCTGACGAGGCGTTGAAGCGCTTTTTCGGCGAGTAGCACGCTACTTCGGAACCCAGAAAGGATTAGTGGTGAATTAGTATAGTGAAAGTATGAAAGTAATTTGACTGATGGATATGTTAGTCAGTTATTTGGATTGAGAAGGATAGTGGATGGATAGACGCGGGAAAAAGGTTTGCATTTATATAGCGATTGCTACCGTTGATGGGTGTTGAAGCGCTTTTTTGGAGAGTAGCACACTACTTCGGAACCCAGAAAGGATTAGTGGTGAATTAGTATGGTGAAAATTTGAAAGTAATTTGAGTGGGGAAATGTTAGTCAGATTATTTGGATTGAGAAGGATAGTAGAGGGATAGAGAAGGGAAAAAAGGTTTGCATTTATATAGCGCTTGCTACCCCTGTGGGGGTAACAATCTCATTGACAGGAAAAGGTTTGAGGCCTGTCATTTCTGTATAAGAGTCAGACACTGCGCATGTCAATGGAGCTCTCATCAATAGATCACACACGCCGAACAGAAGCAGAAATGTGGCCTAGCGACAGCTTTAAGTGTCCCACCAGCTTCATGTAATCCAGCACATACATTCATACCTAAATAGATAAATAAATAAATATATTCGTATAGAAAGGTTTTGGGTCAGTCCTCATCATCCATGTTCGAGTGTCATTCACCTTTTGCTCCCGCTGACCACAGCCTACAGTACCTGGCGACGGATCCGACCCCTTCAGCCACTCACTCCTGTGAGCCATGACATTTTTCCTGACCACGTGCACATTCGCCTTAATAAGAGGTGCACTTCAGTGCCAGGGCTGGTGTGCTAATATTATATTTTGCCAGTGCTTTTTACTTTCGATTGTTTATCCTCTTTTGTCCTCTTTGCGTGTCTAAACTTCGTCTTCAGGTTACAGGGATTCAAGCCCAAAAGTATATTTTCTTTGCAGCACGTGAATCATATGTTCCTGTAATATGAATAGAAACGGTTTCTATATCTGTTCCGAGTACACCTGTCTGCACACGTACTGTTATATTAAAATAACATGCACCAGTTATGTTTTTATATTCAAATTTTGAATTACATTTTTAGATGGCGGTCTTTTTGTGTTATGCTTAAAGCATCCTTGACAAGTGTAGATGTACTGGCTTTTTCTAATGCTTGCTATTAAACGGTGCTATTTTAACGACCACCATCTGAGAAACATCCTTAGTTAAGAAAGCTGGAGCGCGTGTGTGTGCGGGAGGGGGGGCGAGGGGAGTGGTAGAAATATACAAACGTCGCCTCTGCAATTTGGGGGTTAAAATGTATTCGCGATGTCTCTGACAGAAGGAAAGAGCAACTCAACGTCATTAAACGAGAGATCAGCGAGTCATGATCCAGGCACTTAAGTATAGAAACGAAATATATAGCTGTGGCAGAGCTAGACTATACCTTGGGCACTGCAGCAAGTCTATACACTCGACCGGAGAGAGAGAGAAACAAGTGTGCATATTCGTACATGATGTAACATGGGCACCACGCAGGCAGCCAATAGGCGTAGAAAACATTCGTCATGCCTCACACTGCGCCTACCAGTTCCAACTGGCATAGGTTCCGCTCTAGCACACCTCAGGACTGATACATCGCCTGCCAATCCGGGCGGAGGGAGGTGGGCAAGGGTACAACTGTGTGTGACTGATGTCCTCTTACTGCACATGGCTAACACAAACCCAGACGGAAATATTAACAAGTAGCGGACCCGGTGTAGTGCGTGAGGGGTGCAAACCATAATGGGACACGGGCTGGGTGCCTCCTTCAGTGGGCAGCGTGTGAAAGCTGAAACGCTGCGAGCCGTCGCGAGCCGTACACGTGCACATTGCCTGTCCGGGCGCGTGCACATCTCCTGTCCCCCTTCGGACGCAAAATCCACAACAATAGATCTCGCCAAGGCGAGCAACGCATGCGCTGCGTCGCTAGGCGAGACCTAAAAAAGAACAGTGGAATGCTGGGATCCTAACCCCACCCCCTCCCACTGGTAGTACTTAACCAGTACTCCCCCAGCATTCCGCCTGTTCTTTTTTTTCTGTCTGCCGACAGAATGGGGCGTGGACTGCTGTTGCTGCTCCTGCCAGGCACGAGTGGCGTCTCTTGGGGCAGTCGGTCCGCTGGGCTTTCCTTGATTGCTTGATGGTGCCTCCCGGTCTGCCGGGCTTGCCGGGAGGCGCGTTGGTTGGATGCCGGCCCTCTGCAGCTGGTGCACCGAGGCTTCTGTGGCGTTCTGGGTCCTGGCTGCATGACTTTCTAAGGCCGGGCCGGGTGGAAGTCGCGTTGCAAGGGGGTGTTCTGTGCTGCTCCGGATCCTTCTCCCGGCTTGTGGGTGGCCTCTCCTTTGGCCCGCCTCTCCCTTGCTCACTGAGCCGGTCCTGGCACGATGGGCATTTGCTGTGGCTGGTTGCAGGTTGGTGCTGTGTTGAGGGTGCTCCGCTTCCAGTTTCGGAGCGTTTTTGGCAGCGTTTGTCCTGGTGTGCCATTCTTGGTAGGCGTGCCTGGGTGTCCTGGGGGCATTTTTCAGTTCCTGCTGCATGTGCATCCCCCATGGTGAGTACCACATAGCGGTTTTTCTTCTGTGTATTATTTCTGCTTTATGCCCAGGCACTTTGGCTGGTGGTGCGTGCCTGGGCTGGCTGGTGGGGGCTTTGTTGGGGCTGCTGTATTCTGTTCTAGGTTGCTCCAGTTCTGCCTGCATTCCGTGTGTCTGGGAACTTCTCTGTCCAGGTGTGCCAGTCTTGGTCGGTGTGCCTGTGTGTCCTGTGGGCATTTTTTTGGTTCCTGCTGCGTTTTAATGCCCCATTGTGAGTACCGCATAGCGTTTTTTCTTGTTTTTTTTGTGCTGTGTGCCTAAGGGCTTTGGCTGGTGTTCACGCCTGGGCTAGCTGTGGGGGGGGGAAGGTTGCGGCCTCTGTCAGGGCTGCCAGTGTGTGTTGGTGTCTGCCGGCCCTGGGCGAGAGTCCCGCTTTCAGTTTCCTTCTCCCTGCCTTGGCCTGGGTGCTTTGTCAGTGGTTTGCGCTTTCTGTGCTCTGTCTCCTCTCTGCCTTGCTTGGTGCCTGGGGAGCTTGTGGGTCCGCTACCCCTTCTTGTTTGGTGGTGGCAGGCTCATTTGCCTCATATTCCCTACTGGGGGGAGGTGTCCGGTCCTGGCCTCTGGGGGTCGCCTTTTGGTTGTCTGTCTTCTGTGGCTGAGTCTCTGGTTGTTGGGTCTCTGGTGTAACTGTGGCCGGGGTTTTGGTCCCTGCGGTGGTGGCTGGGTCTTGGTTTTTTCCAGTTTGGGGCCTGGTCTTGCCATTTGGGTTTGGTCCATTGGGATTCCTGCCCGCCTTCTCTGGTGTCTCTGGTCCCTGCTCGGCCTGGCCTTCTGGTGGTCCCTGCTGTTGCTGTTTCTGCTTGGGTCCGGTTCTGCCAGGTCGCTCTACTGGTGTCTGCTCCCTTGGTGGGTTTGGCGCTTCTGTGCCCTCCAGATTTGTTCTTCCTTGGTTCTGGTGTCGCCGCGGGTCTTCCAGTCTGGTTATGGGGCCTTGGCTCTGATTCAGTTTTTTGTGGCCTTGCTGTCCCCTTATTGAGCCCTCCGGGGCCTGGGCCGGTTGGGTTGGCTGTCCCTTCTCTGCCCTTGTCTCCTAGTTGTGGGGGGCGGGGCTTGCCTCCGGGGGGTGTCCGGCTCCTTCCTTTCGGCTTTGGTGGTCGCATTTTGGGTTTCTGTCAGTGTGCCTTTCTAGCTTCCCTTTCACTTTTCCTTGCTTGTGGGTGGGCCTTTGGGGCCCTCTGGTGGTCCGGCGGTTCTGGGCCTGGCTATGGACCAGTATGGACTCCTTGCCCTTTCCTTTTGGCGTCTCCTCTGCTCCTGCCCTCGCAAGGTGCGGGCTGTGCTGGGCTGTAGCTTTGGTGTGCCAGTGCAGGCTGATTGGCTTCCGCTCTGGCTTCCTGCCGTTTTCTGTTGCTCAGTGGCCTGGTTGTGGCTGGTTCCAGCAGCTTTCGCTCTCCCCTAGGTGGTTGGGGGTTTCGGGGTTATGGCTGTTGGTCCTGTCCCGCTCCTTCCGGGCCTGTGGGGGTGCCATCTTGGTGGCCTCCTGTCTTTGCTGGCTTGTCTGTGGTTCAGTGGGATGGCTTCTCGGGACCTGTGGGGGTGTGTGCAGGCTTGGGCTGTGGGCCGCCCTGTTTGTCTCTCCTGTTCCTGTTTTCCTGGCTTGGTTCTTGTTTCCTGCCATATTTTCTCTGGGGCTAGAGGTTGACTGTGCCTCCGTCTGCTCTGGTGCTGTTGGTAGGTTTGGTCTTGGCCCTTCTGCAGCTGGTGCTGGGCTCGCTTGGGGTGGTCCCTTGGTGTGGTCCTTTGTTCTCTGGGCCGGTTGCTCGGCTGGTTGTCCTCTGCCTTTCCTGTCCAGTTGGGGGGGGGGTTCTGGCTGCCTGGTCCTCCTGGGTGGTCTTTTGGTGGCTGGTTTTCTTTTTAGTTACTCAGGCCTGCTTTCTTCTGCCCGTGGTGGGGCCTTTGTTAGGCTGGGTTCTGAGGGTTGTGCCCCGGTATCCCCGACGTTCTTGTGGGTGCCTTGGATTTTGCCTCTTGGCCTGTCCCTGGGCTCCGGCTCCTTCTTCCTGTGTGGGTGCTTGGCGGTCACCCTGTATCTGCGCTGGTGGTTGGTGCTGGACGTTCCTGCCCTGGGATGTGGTCCTCCTCTGAGTGTTTCGGTGTCTGTGTCCTCTGGACTCTCTGGTGGCCAGGTCGGTCTGGTTGGTGGGGGCTGGCTCTTGGTCGTTGCTTCCTCACTTCCTGTGTGGCCCTGCCCTTGGTTGGTTATTTGGATTGGTGTCTGGTGGGTCTCCCCGGTGGTGTTGGGGTTGTCCCGTAGTTGGCCCTTTCGTCCTTAATGCCTGGTTGGGGCGGGGGTTGTGGAGTCTTCCATTGCTTCCCCTCTGCTTTCTGTGCGTTGGTTGCGTGTCTTCGTGGCTTTAGGGGACATTGCTTAAGTTCTTGTTTGGAAAAATCTCTGTCGGTTCTGCTAATGAGTCTGTGTGACTGCTCGGTGGTGCTGGGCTTGTTGGCCTTTTGGTCGAGTGGGTGCCCATTTGGGCTTTTCGTGCAATGTGGGGGCTTTGTATTTTCAGGTCCTCCGTGTGCCAGTTGTTTTGGTGGTTTGGATGCTTTGGCCGGTGTTTCCCTTCTGGGGCTTCACCTTTGGAGTCTCTGTGGTGTGCCTCCTTTCCAGCCTTGGTGTGTCTTTGCCTGTTCTCCTTCGTGGCGGGCTATCTTCCGCTCTGCAGTTTTGGGGGTTGGCGTTGGTGGGGCCTGGGTGCTCTGCTTGGTCGTTTTTTCTCGGTTGGCTGCCTCCTTGGTGCCGCTGGCACTTTCTGCTTTCCAGGGTCCTGGTTTCCGGTCCTTGGTTGTGTCCCTGTTGGCCTGTTTCTGGCTTGCTGTTGACTCTGGCCACTTTGGGTCTTCCTCCGTGTGTGTCCTCCTCGCTGTCCTTCTGTTGGTGGTGGGATCTGGTGCTTCCTTGGTGGGTGCTCCTCCTCCTTTGTTGGTTCGGGGGTACTCGGTGTGGGTTGGCTGCCCTCTGGATGGCAGCGCCGTGGGGTTCCTGTTTTTGTTTTATCGCCTTTGCCGTTTCCTGCTTGTTCTAGGGGTGCGATCCTGCGGCTTGGTGGGGTGCTTTGTGGGCTGTGTGCTCCTGACGGTTGTTCCTGCGGTTCTCCCTTTGCTTCACTTGGGATGTGGTATCCTGGGGGTTTGGAAGGCCGGGTTTCTGGCTTTGGTATGCTCCTCAAGTAATGAATGGGGCGAGGAATGGGGGGACTTGGAGGTAATGCCCTCTTACTTACCGGTAATCTTCATTACTCCTGGTTGCACTGTCCTCGTCCCATTCGTTACACCCCTCCCTCCCTCCCGGATGGCCGGCCTTCCTGTGGAGGGCTTGGTAGTTCAGGCGGATTGCTGGGTGAGTACTGGTTAACTACTACCAGTGTGAGGGAGTGGGGTTAGGATCCCAGCATTCAGGCCGGACTGGGAACCAAAACCGGCCCTGGCTAAGTGCTCGGCTGGCCCGCCGGGGTATTGGGGGTGCGGCCGAGCTGTGTGCCAGGGCCGGTTTCGGCCAATTTTGTTACAGGGGCCGATATTGCAGCTATGCTGCAAAAACGGCAATGTAATAAAAGCGGCCCCACAGAGCCCAAAACCGGCCACCACCCTTGCGGCCCACCGGGGAAACGCCCGGTGCCCGCTAAGGCCAGTCCGGCCCTGCCAGCATTCCACTGTTCTTTTTTCTGTCTGGGAGATGGTTATCTCCACAAGTAATGAATTGGACGAGGACAACGGGACAAGGAGTAATGAAGGTTACCGGTAAGTAATAGGGCAGCCCTCTTCATCAATTGGATGTTGCAATGTGAGCGACAGACTTTTCCAGATCACAAGCACACTGTTGCCTGAAAAGGATTACCAGGGCTGCTCGATTATAAAAAAAAATTTGGGGGGTTGGCATTTTCTGCACATGGCATAGGTTTGTGAACAAAAAGACATTACACGCTTGCCTAGGCCCTGTGGCAGTTGATGATCTTTGAAAGTAGTGGTGCTAGATGTTCACCCCATTTTATTTTTATTTGCCTTGAGAGTTCCCTATATGTTCAAAATTAAGTGTCAACATTTTGTTATGGGTACCCCCTTACGCCAAGAATTACCACCAGCATTTTGCTGTACATGTCCCCTTATGCCAGGTATTACATCCAGTATTTCAGGACCTGAATGTTGCCTTGGGTGCCCTACCATATGCTAAACATTACCTCCAATGTCCTAGCGCCAGCATATTGCCACAGGTGCCCTCATGCCAAGAATGTCCTCCAGTATGCAAACAACAGAATTTTTCCACAGTGTCCCTTACACCAAAATTTACTTCTTGTACGTCAGGGCCTGTATTTTGCCATGGGTGTTATTCTTTATGCCAAGAAATATCTCTAATTTCCCAGCACAAACATGTTACCTTGCATACCGCTATAAGCCCAGAATTATATTGAGTATGCCACGGCCAGCAGCAGACTCACAATCATAAAACACGCAAACAAACACGATCTTAGTCACTCACACTCTCACTCATGCTCCCTTCACACATTCACTCTCTTCCCCCTCGCTCACTTTGACACACACTCTCTCACTTACACATTCTTACTCAAACTTACTCCCACTCACTGTTACTCACACACATACATGCTCATACTCATTGGTTCTCACTATCAGGAGAGCAGGAATCTGGTGCTAGACGTCAAAGCCAAAAACCCATGATTGCCAAAGAGGGGCCAGACGGAGCAGCAAGGCCATGTTTGAAAAGGGGAAGACCCCTGCCAGCTTCCTGTTAGGTCTGGAAGCACACCCCCGATAAGTAGCTGAGATAGTGCTGGGGATCCTTCCTCTACTGACTCTGTGTGGCTTATCATTGGCTCGTGCGATGCACTGATGTCTGCTTTGACATCCACATTTTAGCAATTATACTGTGATGCCTGAGGAATGCGTAGTATGTCTGCTCAATAAATGGTTTTGTTGTATTCTACTTGCACGTGCTATGTGTATATTTCATCTGATCCCGGTGTTCCACTAGAGTGTTCTGGCGGAACGTTGAGGATCAGAGGAGTTTTGGTACTGCAGCTGCTTACCGGTGGCTGTGTTTGCTGTGTCGCTTGAATAATCCTCTTTACAACATACTACGACTGGATTTGAAGCTTTAATAATGGCGACGAGTTAAAGGAAACTTCCTGTCATCGTCGCGACACAGGAGCGGTTTGTTTCCTTTGCCCACTTGAATTTTGCTGTATTTCTATGATTTGTGATTTCCTACACTACTACGCTGCAGATGTTCTACGAGTGGAGCAGTTCACTATTATCGACATGTATTGTGGCCTACACTGAATTCCCTGGATTTTGGCATTTTCTGTATTTTGCAGTGCCTACTGTTGTCAACTTTAAAAAAATGCTGAACGGCTTTGTCTCACCGGTTTATAGTTCCACTGTTTCCTTGACACTTTCGCTTGCTGCCTGCTCTCGCTGACGACATCCTTCCAGACTCTTCAGCCTCAGAGATTCTTTCTTCACCCCTTGACCCTCACGCTGCACGTTGCACGTCATAGCAGCCATCTTGGTGGTGTCTTTCAAGTGCCGTATTAAGAGTCTGCAACGTAATTAACAGCGACTCTCTGCATTGCTTGGGATAGTCGCTGTAAACCAATCAATCAATCAGGGAATTGTAAGTGCGCTACTCACCCGTGAAGGTCTCAAGGCACTGAGGGGGGGGGGGTCCGCAGATCTGTTTAGCCGAAGAGACAGGTCTTGAGGGTCTTCCTGAAGGTGTTCAGGGAGGGGGTGCGTCTGATGTCTGCCGGTAGCTCGTTCCAGGTCTTGGCTGCAATGTGAGATAAGGATCTCCCGCCTGTTCTGGCTCTGTGGATGCGCGGGGTTTCGGCCAGTGCGAGGTTGGAAGATCGGAGGTTTTTTTTGGGTACGTGGAAGTTGATTCTGTCGTTGAGGTATTTGGCTCCGTTGTTGTGTAGGTATTTGTAGGCGTGAGTGAGGATTTTGAAAGTGACTCTTTTCTCCACGGGGAGCCAGTGGAGACTTCGTAGGTGTTGGCTGATGTGTTCGTGTCGGGGGATGCCGAGGACGAGTCTGGCGGCGGTGTTCTGTATTGTCTGGAGTTTGCGGAGTAGGGACTTGTTGATGCCGGCATAGAGTGCGTTTCCATAGTCCAGTCTGCTGGTGATGAGTGCGTGGGTGACTGTCTTCCTTGACTCAGGGGGGATCCACTTGAAGGTCTTGCGGAGGAAGCGGAGGGTGTTGAAGCAGCTGGAGGTGACGGCGTTGACCTGTCGGTTCATGGTGAGTGATGAGTCGAGTACGATGCCGAGGTTCTTGGCGTGGTCTGAGGGGGTAGGTTGGCTTCCGAGGGCGGTCGGACACCAGGTGTTGTCCCATGCAGAAGGGGTGGTACCGAGGACGAGGACTTCTGTCTTCTCGGCGTTGAGCTTCAGGCAGCTGTTGGTCATCCAGACTGTGACGTCTTGCATTCCTTTCTGGAAGTTGAGTTTGGTGGGGTCTTTGGTGAGGGAGAGGATGAGCTGGGTGTCGTCGGCGTAGGATACGATGCTGAGGCCGTGTTGTCGGACGATGGCTGCGAGGGGGGCCAGGTAGATGTTGAAGAGGGTGGGGCTCAGTGATGAACCCTGTGGGACTCCGCAGGTGATTTTCGTGGGGTCGGAGAGGAAGGGTGGGAGTCTGATCCTTTGGCTTCTTCCGGTGAGGAATGATCGGATCGAGTCCAGGGCTGTTCCTTGTATGCCTGCGTCATGTAGTCTGGCGACTAGTGTGCGGTGGGAGACGGTGTCGAAGGCCGCTGATAGGTCGAGTAGGATGAGGGCTGTGGAGTGGCCTTAGTCCAGGAGGGTGCGGATGTAGTCTGTGGCGGCGAGTAGGGCGGTCTCTGTGCTGTGGTTGCTTCGGAATCCGGATTGGGACGGGTCAAGGACGGCGTTCTCTTCAATGAATCGTGTCAGTTTCCTGTTGACTGTTTTCTCTGCAACTTTGGCTGCGAAGGGGAGGAGCGAGATGGGCCGATAGTTCTTGAGGTCGGTGGGGTCAGCTGTGGGCTTCTTGAGCAGGGGTCTGACTTCTGCGCGCTTCCAGTCGTCTGGGAAGGTGCCTGTTTTGAAGGTAGTGTTGATGGTGCATTGTAGTTCGGGTGCGATGGCGGCCTCGGCTCTGTGGTAGATGTGAGGGGGGCAGGGGTCGGTGGGGGCCCCTGAGTGGATGCTTTTCATGGTCGAGGTGGTGTCTTCGGCCGTGATCGGTGTCCAGTTGGAGATGGTGGGCTGGCTGGGGTTTCTGGGGGGCGGGGGCCCGTCTGTGGCACCTGGTGGATGGTCGATGAAGTTGTCGTAGAGGTTTTTGATCTTGAGGTGGAAATAGGTTCCAAGCTTGTCGCAGAGGTCTTGGGATGGGGTGATGTCTGTGGCTTCGCTGCGTGGGTTGGTGAATTCTTGAATGACACTGAAAAGTTCCTTGGAGTTGGTGTAGTTGGCCAGGATTTTGTTGTGGATGAAGTTCCTCTTGGTGGCTCTGATCTGGTTGTGGTAGTCCGTCATGGCGTCCTTGTAGGTGGTGTGGTTTTCGGTTGTCTTGGTGTTTCTCCAGTTCTTCTCCAGGCGTCTGCAGGTGCATCTGGCTTCTTGGAGAGCGGTGGTGAACCAGGCGGCTTTCCTGGGGCATTGTCTGTCGGGGTTGCGTAGCGGGGCGAGCTCGTCTGCGCAGTTGGAGATCCAGGTGTGGAGTTCTCTGGCTGCATCGTTTGCATTGGGTGCCCAGGTGTGGTTGTCTCGTGTGAGGGTGGAGTTAAGTTGCTCGTCGGTAACCTTGCTCCAGTTCCTTCGTGGTGGGCGTGGGGCTGGTTTGGGTGCCTTGGGTTTGTTGTTGGCGAAGTGTACGCAGTGGTGGTCGGTCCACGGCGGCTGCGTTGTGTGGCTGAATTGGACGCTGTTTCCTGCCGCGAAGATGGGGTCGAGGGTGTGTTCTGCTCTGTGGGTCGGTGTGTTGATGAGTTGTTTAAGTCTGATGCTGGCGAGGTTGTCACGAAGGATAGTGGAGTTGGGGGTCGCTGGGGTTGTCGAGGTGGAAGTTCAGGTCTCCAATGAGTATGTAGTTTGTTGAGGCGATGGCGTGGGGTGTGATGAAGTCGGTGATAGTGGTGGCGAAGGGTGTTCGGGGGCCTGGGGGTCTGTAGATGAGAGTTCCTCAGAGTGTGGCTTTGGGGGTGGTCTGGATCTGGAAGTGCAGGTGTTCGGCGGAGGGGAAGGTTTCGCTGGAGGTGGTGAGGCGGACGGTGCTCTTGTGGGCGATGGCGAGGCCCCCTCCTGGGTTGTTGGGGCGGTCTTTCCTCTGGATCTTGTATCCGTCTGGGATGGCAGTGCTGATGTCGGGGGCAGAGGATGCGTTGGTCCAGGTCTCTGTGAAGAAGGCGATGTCGGGCGAGAGAGAGTCGAGTAGGTTCCAGATTTCCATGGCGTGTTTGTGTACAGAGCGCACGTTGAGGAGGACGCATTTTAGGGTGTTGCCGGTGATGGCGTCGGCGGTGTTGGAGGCCGGGGTGGCGGTGAGGGTCTGGCGGCAGTGGAGGCAGGAGAACTGGCCGTGGGTCGTGTTCGGCGAGGCCTGTTGGCATTCTCTAAGTCTTCCAGGGTTGAGTGCGAGGAGGGTGGTGGTGTCATAGCGATGGGTAGTGGGAGGTCCAGGGTTCCTGGCACTGGCCGCGGTTGGGTCGTGGACGGGCGCAGACGGGCTTGCATTTGGCGCTCCTTCGGCCGCCATTAAGTAGGGGAGGTGGGAGGGAGGAGAGGCTGGGAGGCAGGAGCGGGGGAATTCCGGGGGGAATTCCGGGGGGGAGGGGCCGCAGGGGCAGCAGCGGCGAAAGGCGAAAGGAACAGGCAGGCACGAGAAAATAAAAACAGTGGTGGAATTAGAGCAAGACACAGATGGGCACAATAACAGTGGCACAACAGGGGAAAAATTAAAGGAAAAAAAATCGGCTGAGAAAGGTTACGATGGTTGCAGGCAGTCTGGTCCCAGTTGGAGCGGGCAGCAGGCGCAGGAGTGGGCAGCAGCCTCGAACCTCCCAAGGAGGAGGTCGGGTCTGGAGGCAAGAGACGGCACAGCGGAGCTGCGGGAGAGAGTGGACCTAGACCGAGGGTCGGACTAGGTACTGCCTGCAATCATCGTGTGTAAGACTACATAATTCCTTTTCACCATCGGTACACCATGTTTCACTATGACAGTAAGTGTTTTTGGGGATTCTGTTACTTTGGTCATGTGATATATCATTCAACACCGATTGGTGCATCTATTCTCACAGGGAATTTTCTCAATGTAATGGACTAAGTACAAATTTGACAGGAGTCATTTTTGTGAAGCGGGTGTTTCCAGAAATAGATTATTGACATTTTTTTGTCTTTCCTGCCATCTGTTTTTTTTTCTCTTCTCGCTCTCCACAAAAATTGAGGGCATATTAGCAAGACCGGCGATAAAATTATCGCCGTTTTAGCGGCAGGAAACTGCCGCTAAAACGGCGATAATGGGCTTGCTAATATGCGTTATGGAATTCAATAGAAGCCCAGGTTAGATGTCCTGCACATCTAACCTGGGCTTCTATTGGAATTCTATAACGCATATTAGCAAGCCCATTATCGCCATTTTAGCGGCAGTTTCCTGCCGCTAAAACGGCGATAATTTTAACGTGGGTCTTGCTAATATGCCCCTAAGTTTTATATTTTTCATTCTCACTTGCTCAGTGGAGATTCTGACTGTGACATTCATATAATGCAGTTCGATCCTCCTGCAAAGTTTCTCCAAAATAAAGGGGAACCACCCATTCCTTGAACAAGATTTAAAGAAGAATTCTCCACCTATATGAAAGCAATAGACGGAGAACGGATGGGAGCAGAGCGAAAAAAAAGCTTTTTCCTACATTGTCTGGGTTTTGAGGGTCAAGTTGTTTATAGGACCCTGCCACAAGCTACTTTACCAAGTGGACAAGGTGACATGGATGTGTATAAGGAAGCCATACTTAGAATGGAATTAAGATTCAAACCTACCACTAGTGTTGCCTTGAACAGATTTAAATTCTATACCAGAGCTCAAAAAGAAGATGAATCGTTTGATGAATTTCTCACTGCTTTCAGAGGTCTATTTATGCATTGTAATTTTGGTCAAATGTCAGACGAAATAATTAGGGATCAAATTGTTGTACATGTGAAGAGTAAGAAAACCCAGGAACAACTCTGGGTTATGGGTGATCCCAAATTGGATGAAGCTATTTCCACTGCCAAGGCATTAGAACAATCCGAAAAATGGATGTCTACTGTTAAAAATGTAACTCAACATGTGAGGGTGAAGGATGAGGTGTGTGCACTCAAGCGAGCGGAGGCTGGGAAGCGAGTAGATGATTTTCGTTCGGATAAGGGCAGTACCAATGCTGGTGTTTGGCGGGCCAATTCTAGTGGCAATGCCAAAAGGTGGGACAGAACAGATAAGCCTAATCCACAGTTATGCTACAGATGTGGAAGTGGTTCCCATTTAGCTTCATTCGGGGGCTGTCCTGCCATTAACAGAGAGTGTGTGAAATCTGGCCGCATGGGCATTTCGCTCGTGTGTGTAAAAAATTCTAGGAGAGGTTCTGGTCAAAGTGCTGGGAGAGTTTCATGCATGTTGGATTCTACTACCCGTCAATCTGGATGTATGTGCAGTGGTGGATGTGACTCCCACAAAGGTATTGTTGTGTCCATTCAACAAAGGGGAGCTGTTGCCATCTCTTCCGATCAGAGCAAACAATCCTCTCCCAAGTGTAATGTAACTGTAGCTGGTATAGATTTGTCACTAATGGTAGATTCGGGGTCTCCTTGGACCATTATTTCTCGTGAATATTTCACTGAGAAATTCCAAGGTATCTTTAATTTAGGTTCTTTGATTCCACCGAATGTGATAGCTGAGAGTTTTCATGGCTCTGTGATTGACTTGGATGGTTTTGTGGATGTTGATTTACTGTTCAAGGATAGGAAAGCCCAAGTCAAGTTGTATGTTGCGGCCAAGGGTGTCAATGTACTAGGATGGAGAGACCAGTGGAAGTTAGGTATCATCCTCAATGCACGTGCGGCTGATCCTGTTCAGTTGTGTGAAGTAACTGAGACTTCGCAAGTGCTGTCTGTAGATATGAATGCTTGTAGTGAAGAAGTGATACACCGTTTTCAGGATGTTTTTTCAGAAAATATAGGGAAGTTGCGTAATTTCTCCCACAGAATCAGACTTAAGGACAACGCTATTCCTGTGAAACAAAGATAACGTGGAGTTCCTATAAATGTGAGAGAGGAACTGAGAGGGATTTTCGACGCTCTCGTGAGCGAATGTATAATTGAGGAGATTGAATCTGCTGAATGGGTTTCTCCCATTGTTTTGGCACGCAAGGCAGAACAACAATTGAGGCTGTGTGACGATTTAAGAGCTCTTAATACTAATGTTAACGCGGGATTCTTATCTTATCTCATCATCACTAAGAATCCTCAGGTCACCAGAATCTTTTTACCTGCTGAATAGTGTGAAGGGAAGAAATCCAATTCGGTAATGCAACGATCTAGAACCCAGTTACCTTCAATGATCACGGACTCCGAATTCAGATTTTTGGGTTTATTACAGCCAAGAATAACTGCACATGTAAGCACCTCAACACGAGGTTAAAGAAATAGATGGGCACTAATACAAACATCATCCTACGCAGGAGTCTCATTCGACTCAGAATAAGAAGAATCGTTAGCTCCAGAAGTATTAAACAAACAATAACTGCTCCAATCTCTATATTATTCTTCATTTACCTAAATAAGCGTAAAACATTAAACTGTCCCTACTCTACCACTAAGGTGACATCCCTACTTAACGAATTTCCCCAGGCAAGAGTAAAAGAAAAGGTGTCAGCTGTGAAGACTTCCTAAGAAGTGCACTCACTTAGCATTTCGAGCTCGTTCTAAGATGCTCCTTCCTAATAGATCTCTCTCTTTGCCCTTCTCTCAGGTCTCCTTTACCTCCTCTCTGCTCTCCCCCCTCGGGGCACTGTCCCTAATACAAAATCCACATACAATTGAACACGCCCTTGTCACGCCTCTCCGGCCAGGTCTTCCTTCTCGTACTTTTCCATCGAAACTCTTACTTCATCCAGGACGGTTACAGCGACCTTGAGTCCCAGGCACCTTCTCCGCTGAAAGTATCATCCCTACATTCCAGTATACTCCCATCTCAATGCCTCCCACCACCCTAACTCCTAAAACAAAGAGCCAGTCTTTCGCTAACGAGGCATGTGCCCTTGCACCTGCAACAGAAGATACATTTCAACAGACTTTCCCTCTGTACGAATCTACCAACTGTGCCCAGAGAGCCTTTCCAAGAGAACACCTTCTCTGCCTAAAATAAGCTACCATAAGAACGAACAGGCCTTCCCTTGACGTATATGCAGTCAGGCCTTTACACATTTTAAACACAATTAATTCTTAATTACTTCTTTAAACATAGGCTCATACATTGCATATGCAAAAATAAACTACACGTGCAACTTAATATCATACACGTTAACTACTGCATTTTTTACTACACATGAACTAAATCATCTATGCATCCTTTTAAACACATTTCAATTAAGCATTACTTTACGTAATTCTAATAACACAACTACTCTCTTATTCACTCTAATAATGCGGTTTAGAACTACATTTTACTGGCTATTCATTAATACTCAACTGGATATATGAGGGTGCGGACTAAAGGTGATTATGATGCACCCCTACAAATTTCACGAGAATATGGCGCTCTATCAGTTCCCCCCTTTGATGACTCCTGTCATCACATCTTTACAACTCCCTTGGAGAAAGAACCGACCTAAACAGAACTTGTTGCCATTCTCCCCTGTCGGAATCTCTCCAAACTCTTAATATTTCGATAGTGACTGTCCTGCAGTCTAGCCATTCTCGTCTCATTTTCTCTCAAAGCTCTCTCAGCTCTGCCTGCTCTATACCACTTGTATGCTCTGATCAGACCCCACAGACAAACCACACAAACCACCACAATGATGAGAGGTCTCAGAACATAGCCAAGGAATCCCTTTCCCAAATTCGCAAACCAGCTTCCCACTTGACCAAATCCTTTGCCAACTTTCTCCCAAACTCCCTCTTCAGTCAAATCCGCTATCTTCGTATGGATCGTAGTGATGTTACTTATAGATTTCTCCAGATCCTTGCTGTGGTCTGGTATATAAGTGCAGCACTCTTGAACCTTCAACATTTTACAGACTCCGCCCTCTTTTGCCAATAGGACATCCAAAGCAAGACGATTCTGCAAAACCATTGTCCTTATCGACAACATCTCTCCATCCACAAGTATCAACGACTTTGCTGTATTCATTGATAACTCATCAACCACAGTCGCCAATCTCCGGATCTTCACATCATTCAAGATCACTCCCAAACTTGGTATCATCGCTCCAAAGATATCTCCTACTACAGCTCCTGCACTCGTACCTCTCTTCACTCTCGAATGCTTTCCACCTTCCAGAAGCTCCAAATCCTCTGCATGGTAGATCTTTGGAAATATTATTCCCAAGTAACACGTACCATACCAGTTCGCTGGCAACCTCACATAAGCATTCCTTCCACACACAAAATACACCGTAGGTATCACTTGTACAGGACCTTGCAGAAAATTCTTTGCTGAATCCTCCATAGTGAAAACATGATCACACTCGCTCTGTCCCACAGAGACCTTATCATAATAAGTCTGCACCCGTCTCACACACAACTTTCCCCTTTGGCCCATATCCAATGCTATAGGACCATAACTTCCTTTTGTTCGGTGCAATCTCTCCTCGTCTGTCCAATCTACAGGACTATCTCCAGTGTGACGTGTTTGTGTTAGCTTTCTATATCTATCTTCTACCTGATCTACAAATTTCTTCTCTACTTCTGTTAATGCACATGTTAAATTATGTCTATGAGCATAAGCTGTATCTAAAGTCGAAGTCGGTATGAAGTACTTTCCAAGTCTATCTTCCTCCTTGTAATAATCATACTTGTTCAAATGTTTATGGGCAGGAACCTCTGAAAGCACGGCGTCATAGTTGGAAAAGAAGTACTCATAGTGACCTCTCCCATAAAACACACTCAATAACAAACTACACGAAATTCCATAAGTCAGTGGAAGATGGTGATATCTAATACCCTCATCCACTGAAGCTGGCAACTGCATACACACATAACAATCTTTCGCATCCATCGCATCTACATACTCATATAGCAGCTTGGCATACGCATTAAGCTTAAAATCACTTCTAGACAAATCTACATGCAATCTACGACTCTCTTCTATTAGCAAAGCTCTGTCAGCTCCTATGTTTCCCTCCTTTTCGCTAGGCGTAGTGGGTGTTGGAGTCCCTTGCACCCCCTTCACTGCTAGCTCGTGTGGAACCACATATGAAACTACAACTACTTTGATTATAGAAACTATCACACCCCCTATAAATGTCCCTACTATCAATTTGGATCTACGGTGTGGATCTCCAGCCTCCATGATCTCGAAAAGCTCTCAAAGTTCTTGGTTTCAGCAACGAGCACTTAAAGTCTCTGTCTTCTCCGCACGTGACTTGCTTAACCAGTTCGAGCAACACTCCGAAACAGCTGGAAATCCCCTTTTCAACTACAGTTACTTATTTACATAGTCCAGAAAAAGACTTCCCTAAGCTCTCGTTCCTCTTCTGCGGAAAGTCCCTAAGTTTATTCTTCTTCCACTCAGACCTAGGTTATCTTCTTCTTTAGGCTTTTTATTTACAACAGTTTATACTCAATCCACAATAAGTTCAACTGCAAGCGCTTCTGGAACATGATACAAAAGTTCAAGACGTAGAATTATCATTTCATGTGAAGGCGGCTCAAACCCAAATGACGGAAATTCGAGTCGATGCAGAACCAATTGTCGGACTTTACTCAGAAGCGGGGGATTCGGAACCGTGAGGGTCAGTACTCCTTCTACTTCGAGCCCTGGCACTAACAGTACCACTCGCAACACCACGTTCAGGCTCTTGCTGACCACCTGCACGGACCTCAGCCTCCCCGAACTCACTACCCCCGGCATCAGTCACTGTGTAAGTCCACTCCGGGGTAGCGTATCTCTGGCAAGGTACTCTCGTTCTTTTCGACCTTCTCCGACCCTCTTGAGCCTGCTCTCCGTCACTCACTTCCGATTCAGACGTTTCAGACACTGGAGCAAGATCTCTTTCGGGTGCCAACCTCAGGTTCAGTCGCCTCTGTCTCTCAGGCCAAGCCTCCTAGGTTCTGGTCGTTCTTCCGCTTTCCCCCTCTATACCCTGTGCACCACTTCCTTCTTCTGCTGAATTTGACTCTACTCCACCCACAGCAACATCTCCGTCATCCGAGTCAGAGTCGAGGTTCTGGTTGTCGGAACCCTCTTCAGCTTGCTCTGGTGCACAACCAGCTGTATCAGCGGCCCTCACAGCTTGACTTGTCCTCTCTTGTGGCCCTGCCACATCAGCTGGATTTTCATTCACAAGAGGAGCTGTTTCTTCCGAGGGTGCTGAAACTCTGCGGGTATGGGAAGTATGCACCCAGTTCGGCAATCCTCCGCACTTCACTGCTGTGTTCGTTACCAGTATTACCTGGCACGGGCCTCGCCACCGAACGTCCAGACAGCTCTTCCTCACGTGCTTTCGAACAAGCACCCAGTCTCCTGGACACAGGTCGTGGCACAGATCACTCGAGGCCGGAACAGCTGCAGCTTGTACCTGCTGGGACACAGAACGGACCACATCAGATAGTCCTTTACAGTAATCGAGAATCAAGCCATCAGTGATGTTTATCAAAGCTGTAGCTGGTACTGCTGGCAACCGCATCACCCTCCCCATCAAGATCTCATGGGGAGACAACCCAGTTCTCCTGTCGGGGACACTGCGAATACTCATAAGCACAAGCGGCAGGGCGTCAGGCCACTTCAGAGACGTTGACGAACACATTTTTGCCATTCTTGCCTTCAAGGTTCCATTAACCTGTTCCACTATCCCAGAAGCCTCTGGTCGATAACTGCAATGTAATCTTTGATCAACATTCAATGCCGCACAAAGCAGCTTCATGATTTCACTGTGGAAGTGTGTTCCTCCATCCGATTCCAAAGAGGTTGGAAAACCAAACCTCGGGATGAGTTCCCTCAACAATAACTTAGCCACTGTGAGAGTGTCACACCTGCGTGTTGGGTAAGCCTCCACCCACCGTGAGAATACACACACCACCACCAAAATGTACCTCAACCCATTGCACTTGGACATCTCTACAAAGTCTAGCTGCATCCTATTGAAGGGTCCTCCTGACCTTCCAATGTGACTCAATGTGACCAGTCTTCTTTCCAGCATTCATCTGTTGACACGTAACACATCTCTGACAAACTGCTTCAGCAATTGCACGAAATCGTGGGTTATACCACGTCTGTCTAAACACACGCATCATTGCACATCTACCAAGATGTATCGGCCCATGTATCAGTCTCGCCATCGGACTCAGCAGATTCTCTGGCAATACCGCTCGGCCATCCCGGGAAACCCAAACATCCACATCTCCTCTTTCACATCCTGCTCGGACCCATCCATCCCGTTCTTGATCTGAAACCTCATCCTGCAGTCGCTTGAGTTCCTCCCAAGTGTCTACCATGGCCAACATCATGTTGAGCTCGGTTCTTTCTTGGCTCTCTCCTGTGTAACCCTCTGTAAATATGCATCCTTGCTCTGCACAAAAACGGGCAACTTCATCGGCGTAATTATTTCCCAAAGAGACAAAATCATCCCCCTTTCCATGCGCAGTGCATTTAACAACTGCGATTTCCTTCGGACATTGCAATGCATCTAGTAGCTGTCTTACATGTTCTCCATTCCTAATGGGTGAACCAGATGATGTCATGTATCCCCTCTGTGACCATAACTGTCCGAAGTCATGAACCACACCGAACCCATACTGGCTGTCCGTGTAGATCGTGATTCGGATTTGATCAGCGGCCAAACAGGCACGAGTCAAGGCAATGATCTCAGCCACCTGCGCGGAGTGTACTCCTTCTAGACAAGCAGCCTCAACCACTCCTGAAATGGTACATACAGCAAACGCTGCTCTCAGTTGACCAACACTGTCTCTTAGGCACGAACCATCGACAAAGAAAATTTCATCTGGGTCAGTCAGTGGTTCGTCGACAATGTCAGGTCTCGGTTTGGTGCATAGTTCAGTCACATCAAGACAATCATGGTCCGCACAATCTTCATCATCTGTATTCGGTATGGGCATTAATGTTGCCGGGTTTAAGACAGAGCACCTTTTCAGAGTCACATTCTCTGCGGCAAGTATGACTTGCTCATACCTCGTTAACCTGTTATTCGTTAGGTGCTGAGTCTTTGTCCTGGTCATTAACAATTCAACAGAGTGTGGCACATAAACTGTCAGAGGATGACCCATTACAATGCTTTCACATCTTTCAATGCTGACACCTGTTGCAGCAACGGATCTCAGACATCCGGGCAACGCAGAAGCTACTGGATCTAAAGTAGCTGAAAAATAGGCAACTGGTCTACGGACACCTCCATGATTTGAGCTAAGACTGCTAAGGTACAACCTTCTCTCTCGCAACAGAACAGTGAGAAAGCCTTGTTGTAATCGGGCATTCCCAAAGCTGGTGCACTGCACAACCCTTCTCTCAATCTTAGGAATGACACCAAGCACTCCTCGTCCCATGGTACCGGATCACTCACATCCTTGTGCGTGAGCCTCTGTAAAGGCTTTGCTCTCAAGGAAAAATTTGGAATCCACTGACGACAATAGCCGACCATTCCCAAAAACATCCTGACTTCCCTCTGAGTGGTAGGCACAGCCATGTTCATTATTGCCTCAATTCGATCTGGTGACACCTTCCTCTTGCCTTTTTCTAGTCTGTGACCCAAATACTGCACCTCGTTCAGACAGTACTGCAATTTGTTTGGGGACACCTTGTGTCCATTCTCTGCCAAAGGATTCAGTAGGGCTATCGTGTCTATCCTGCAAGCGTCTTCTGTTTCTGACGCAATAAGTAGATCATCTATGTACTGCACAAGAACCGAGTTCTATGGCAATACGAGACTCTCAAGATTCTTCTTCAAGATCTGATTAAAGATCGATGGACTCTCTGTATACCCTTGAGGGATACGACACCACGTTAACACACGATTTTCCAGCCAGAAAGCAAAAAGAAATTGGCTTTCCTCGTGGAGCGGTATCGAGAAGAATGCTTGACACAAATCAATGACAGTAAACCACTCTTCTTTGCATGGAATCTGAAACAGTATCACTGATGGATTCAGTACCACTGGACAACATGGGACAACTATCGTGTTGACCTTTCGCAGGTCTTGCACGATCCTGAACTTCCCGCTCGGTTTCTGCAGTCCCATGATAGGTGAATTACATGGGCTACCTCTTATCTCCTTCAGAATTCCCTGCTTGATCATAGACTCGATTACAGGTCTAATCCCTGCAATCGTCTCGGGTGACAGATTGTACTGGGGCGTCCTAGGGAATTCGGCATTCTGCTTAACCTGGATCTGTACAGGTTCAATCCCTTTGATCAATCCGATCTCTTCGCCCGTGAAATCCCACACCTCTTGTGACACAGAATCCCTCAGATCTAGTGGAAGTTCCTCCACTGTCACCACAGGATACATTTCTATACACAAGTGCTGGTTGGCAACTTTGAAGGTGGCATCGTCATCCTTCGTCTGAACCTCCACTCTCCTAGGTGTGCAATAGATAGTGCAATTCAATTTACACAATAGATCTCTTCCTAACAGACAAACTGGACTCGTATCGCACACAACGAACTGATGTCTAGCTCGGAAAGAGCCTATTCTCACTGGAATCGGTTCGGTCAATGGGCTAGTTATCCTCTTGTTCGCCACTCCAACAACTTGGATCGATTGTCCCGAGAGGGGTAGGTTGGGGACTACTGCTGATCTTACAGTAGACCGGGTAGCACCAGTGTCAACCAAAAGAGTGGTAGGATGACCATCAATGTCTGCCTCCACAAAAGGTCCTCTCTGGTCTACCTCCAAGACTGCTCTAAGTGTGCAGTCTTCCTCTCCCCTCAGGCACCGTCAGGCTAACGGGTCTGGGCTGTACTCATCATATCCTTCGAAAAGGGGCATCTGCTGGTAAGTCCGCATTCCTTGCGAAATTCTCGGTGGTTGGGGAACTTGCACCTGTGGGTTAAACGTCCCCCCTTTCATCGATCTGGGCCTTGTCACAGTATTGACTACCTCCGGCACGGGTGCCTGAACCACTTCTACCTCCTGCTGCTCCTGATTGGCTGGGTTCAGGGGACACTCGCACTTCCAATGTCCAATCTGATGACAAAGATGACACGCAGTGGTCTTCTTCAATGTCGCCACATCCATCCCCGTCTTGGGATCTATAGGTTTCCCTTTTCCCTGACCTTGCCCATTTTGGCTCCCTTGGTAGTTTCCCTGTCTTCTCCCCAGCGTCCTTCCGTTAGGTTGGACCTGAGCTGGTTGCATCTGAACAAGCATCAACTTGTCCTTCTGCTTCTGGTTTTTCGAGTCCACTTCATCACTACAGTACCTCGCATACCGCAAGATTTCGTCTACCGGCTTGTTCTGCCAACAGATCAAATGTTGCTGTATCATGAGGCTAACCTCTGATCTCAATCCTAGGACAAACTTTGAGACAAACTGTCCCATATCCTTGGGACCTAAGGTATCTAGTCCACTATACTGTTTAAAAGCTTGCAAGAGTCTTTCATAATACTCATGCACTGTCTCCTTGGGTTCCTCCATAGTTCGATCTATCTTAACCCAATCAATGTCTTGAGGCGAGATCTTCAACTTCAACCATGTAATAACTTGTTCAAACTTTTTCGTGACTATAGGTGACGGACCATTTGTGACAGCATCCCTTTCAGGTTCGAAGGTCGGCCACTCAACTGCAATTTTACAAGCTGACCACAAGTCTCCTGGTACTACTATATCAAACAAGGTGTTCAAATCAATCCACAATACCTTCGAAATCTTGACAAAACGGTCGACCTGTTTGTACCACTCTACGGGTTTTTCCCTCAGCCGAGGAAAATCATTTGTAAATGCAGCCAAGTCACCTCTACTCCATGGCACATGCACGTACCCTCCGTTCTGTACTTCTCGTAAAGGATAGTTCCCTACGCCCGTCGTCCCTCCCCCCGGAGGCGGCGTTTCTCCTACAGTCTTTTTGGCAATCTTCTTCTTCGACCACCTTTCCTCCCATTTGTTTAGCATTACCCATATACGCATCCCTACAATCAGGTCTTTAGTATGCGTCCTTAATCCTATGACCCTTTTCTCCTCCAGCTCTTGATCACTATATTGCAACCTATGTGATCCTTGCAACGATTTCGTTTTATTCATATCCACCTCATATTTCTTGGCCAATTCTGTCAATTTCTCATGTGCGGCCCTCGCTTTACGAGTCACATCCTTTGCTACAAAAAGCAGCTCGTCTGGCTCATAGATCTCTATTCTCTCCAAAGGCAGGTTCCCACTAATCATTTCGTCTACCTCTGCCTTTAGTCTCACTACATCCAGCAACCTTGCCTTCACGGCACTCCTCAAAATTTCTCGACAAGCCGCACCGTTCCGCTCGTCATAATCACTGCTTTGTTCTCGTGGCTTACTCTCTTCTATCATATTCCTAGAAACTGGTCTGTTTCCTGAGTTGTCTTGCTCCACATCTCCTGGCATCCTATCACTCTGATTCCTTACAGGTGGTACCCACATTCTCAGGTCTGATCTGGACTCGACCAAAGACCCTGGTCTTACCGGTCTCACATCCACCTGTCCACCAGAGGAGTCTGCGGTGGCTGGCAGTGGCGTGCTCGCTTCTATGGGCTTCAGAGAACGAACCATTCCTTCCTCTACCCTATTCCCTCCAACGCTGATCCCCTCTCTCCCTGTCGTCTGCATTAGACTTCCTTCACTTACTCGATCTGGGTCATACACCGATACTATAGGATCAATGGTAACAGGTACCGTCAGGGAGTCCGGCAACCTCATATTCCCCATTGAAGATTGCGTTCCCACTCCCTCCGTTCCTGTGGAGATCTTTCCCACTACTCTCACATTTGTCTGATTCTGTGACTCGCCCATCCTTCCTGCCACAATCGAATTTCCTTCGCTATAATCTGGATTAAGTGGAGGTGGTCTCTCTGACAGCAGTCTGTCTAACAAGCTGTCATCCGTATCACTGTCATCTTCCTCTGCACTCCTTTCCTGCGTACCTCCCGTTTTCTCTATCAACGGATATAGTCTATCCCCCTCAATTGTTTCCACTCTCCACCTTTTCTCCAGTGCATCCCATCTCGCATCTTGAAATGCCCTGATCGACTTCTTCACCCTTTCCTGACTTCTGTCCCTCTTCCTGTCATACGCTGCTCTAATCCATGCATGTAGCGCCTCAAACTGTGTGGGTCTAGGTAGTGGTCGCAAGGAAGACATCACAGATTTCAACTGATACAACACTTCCAACCTGAACGTACCATAACGTGGGAAAGTCAATTCTCCCTCTCCTTCTGTCATTTTATGCCAATTCTCAAGCCAAATTATAGTATGTAATCCTTCATTCTTAGCCATGTAATGTGCTGGCGTATCCCTCGGGAGGAGCTTCTCTCCTCCCGAGTAACCACATGTCTATCACCTCTACAGAGTTCTCGTAAAACTTTAAAACATTTCATGATGAAGCAGATTTCCGTTAGCGCACAAAATTTCGTTTTTACTTCCTGATTTCAATCCACCAATGCCAGCGCGGCGCACACCAACCGGCCTATCGCAGCGCGGCACTGTCTGACGTCACTCTTCCTCTGCTCGCAGCAGTTCCCCTCCTTCACAATTTACCTCTCTCACTCACACGTGTCCCAATCACACTCTGAAGTAACTGTCTGTCCTCAAACGACCGGACAATCACCTCTCTGACTGTCGGTCCACCAACGACCGAGCAGTCTCTCGAAACTGTTGACCATGACTAAGCAGGTCAACGCCGTTTCCTCATCCTGCTTCAACATCCTCCGAATGCTCCACAGGATCTTCAAGTGGATCCCCACCGAAACAAGAAAAACAGTCACCCAGGCCCTCGTCACCAGCAGGCTGGACTACGGAAACGCCCTCTACGCAGGAACGACGGCTAAGCTCCTGAGACGGCTGCAACGCATCCAGAACGCCTCTGCACGTCTTATCCTCGACATCCCCCGACGCAGCCACATCACACCCCACCTGAGAGACCTGCACTGGCTCCCTGTCAACAAGAGGATAACCTTCAAGCTCCTCACCCATGCACACAAAGCACTCCACAACTCCGGACCAGCCTACCTCAACAGACGACTCAGCTTCTACACCCCCACCCGCCAGCTCCGCTCGACCAGCCTCGCCCTCGCCACAGTCCCCCGCATCCGGAAAACGACCGCCGGCGGCAGATCCTTCTCCCACCTCACCGCCAAGACCTGGAACACCCTCCCCACCAACCTCCGACAGACCCAAGACCTACTGGCCTTCAGAAGACTCCTCAAGACCTGGCTCATCGATCAGTAGCAGCACCACCCCCCTCTTCCCCCAGCGCCTTGAGACCCTCGCGGGTATGTAGTGCGCTTTATAAGTGACATGATTGATTGATTGATTGATTGATTGACCTCAAATCTGGCAACTGTCTGTCCGCGAACGACCGGACAATCGCCTCTGACACAATCGATAGGATCCAAACACTCGATGTTCTACACACAATAACCTACGACCAGCGTCGGTTATTCACACACTCACGCATACGCTCCCTATCATCAGTGGGTTAATCAATGACGTCTCATGACTCCCACAACCTCTGGTCAACAATCTCAGCTCTGGGTGTCTTCTACACCACAATCTATTATCCCGGGATATCGAATCAAATCTCTCGGCCCCGTGCGCGCTCACGGTCCGATCCTCAATCACACGACTCTCATTCCAACTCCGCAAGACATCACACAACAATTAAACACCGCAATATGACAAGCATCACCCTGTTCATACTCACTCTACCACGAACTGCTACTTCTGCCGCACCGTCACTCTCCGTCAGTTTTCAGCGACCGCCGACGTCCTCCTCTTACGATCCACTGGATCACCATCACTCGGGCTCTATGGGGCAAATAATCCCTTATCCTAATCTAGATCTCCCCTTACTATCAGAGGAAACCATCCTACTCTGCTACCAACTATTAACGCGGGATTCTTATCTTATCTCATCATCACTAAGAATCCTCAGGTTGCCAGAATCTTTTTACCTGCTGATTAGTGTGAAGGGAAGAAATCCAATTCGGTTATGCAATGATCTAGAACCCAGTTACCTTCAATGATCACGGACTCCGAATTCAGATTTTTTGGTTTATTACAGCCAAGAATAACTGCACATGTAAGCACCTCAACACGAGGTTAAAGAAATAGATGGGCACTAATACAAACATCATCCTACGCAGGAGTCTCATTCGACTCAGAATAAGAAGAATCGTTAGCTCCAGAAGTATTAAACAAACAATAACTGCTCCAATCTCTATATTATTCTTCATTTACCTAAATAAGCGTAAAACATTAAACTGTCCCTACTCTACCACTAAGGTGACATCCCTTCTTAACGAATTTCCCCAGGCAAGAGTAAAAGAAAAGGTGTCAGCTGTGAAGACTTCCTAAGAAGTGCACTCACTTAGCATTTCGAGCTCGTTCTAAGATGCTCCTTCCTAATAGATCTCTCTCTCTTTGCCCTTCTCTCAGGTCTCCTTTACCTCCTCTCTGCTCTCCCCCCTCGGGGCACTGTCCCTAATACAAAATCCACATACAATTGAACATGCCCTTGTCACGCCTCTCCGGCCAGGTCTTCCTTCTCGTACTTTTCCATCGAAACTCTTACTTCATCCAGGACGGTTACAGCAACCTTGAGTCCCAGGCACCTTCTCCGCTGAAAGTATCATCCCTACATTCCAGTATACTCCCATCTCAATGCCTCCCACCACCCTAACTCCTAAAACAAAGAGCCAGTCTTTCGCTAATGAGGCATGTGTCCTTGCACCTGCAACAGAAGATACATTTCAACAGACTTTCCCTCTGTACGAATCTACCAACTGTGCCCAGAGAGCCTTTCCAAGAGAACACCTTCTCTGCCTAAAATAAGCTAACATAAGAACGAACAGGCCTTCACTTGACGTATATGCAGTCAGGCCTTTACACATTTTAAACACACAATTCTTAATTACTTCTTTAAACATAGGCTCATACATTGCATATGCAAAAATAAACTACACGTGCAACTTAATATCATACACGTTAACTACTGCATTTGTAACTACACATGAACTAAATCATCTATGCATCCTTTTAAACACATTTCAATTAAGCATTACTTTACGTAATTCTAATAACACAACTACTCTCTTATTCACTCTAATAATGCGGTTTAGAACTACATTTTACTGGCTATTCATTAATACTCAACTGGATATATGCGGGTGCGGACTAAAGGTGATTATGATGCACCCCTACAAATTTCACGAGAACATGGCGCTCTATCACTAACATTGTCATTGATTGTCACCCGCTCCCCAATATCAACAAGAAATCCGTATTTGTAAAGCGCGAACTACTACAAGATGGTTTCTATGTTGGAGGGTGCTAACATTTTTTCGACCCTCGGCCTCAGGTCAGCGTATCACCAGATTGAACTAGCTGAGGAGTCCAAACAGTTGACTGCATTCATCACCCTGCAAGGTTTATATCAATTTACCAGGATGCCTTTCGGGCTGGCGTCAGCCGCATCCGTTTTTCAAAGGGCTATGTTCCACATTTTTAGAGACATTGGTTGTTATGTAAAATGTTTAAGGGTGGGCGGAATTTGCGGAATTGCGTTCCGCGAAATTCCGCGAAACGGCAAAAAATCTCTGCGAGCACGCGGAATTTCGCGTGCTCGCGGAGATTTTGCTGCGCCCCTTTATATCTGTAAGTGCTTCCTATTGAGGTTTAATTTTTGTGACAGGAGCATCGTGCCAGCCCAGAATGAATCCTGCCCTGCATATTTATCCAAGAAGATGAGTCCGTTTTGTGCAATACCTCTACTCAACTGGAGTACTTTCTACTGGCTAATCAGTAAGTGCTACCTCGTTGGGAAAATGTATAGTGCCTTTCCTACACTACAGCTGCAAAGGACCAGAAGAATTGTCTCCAGTGACCTGTGTGTCTAACTTTGCCACCGCGCCGAAAGCGCCGGGGTCCTTTGATTAAGCTGTCCATCATAGTGGGGAAAGGGCGGGAAGACGTTGCATACCGCGAGTGTATGTGGGGCGGGGCTACTAGCCTGTTCTCATGCCTCTTGTTTATAAAGGGTCAGAGCAGGAATCTCAGCGGCAGACAAGGAGAAGGAACCTCCTGGTCACAGGAACTACACGAGGATTGCGCTCGAGAAAATCAAGGATGCAAAGACCTCCATCAAGGATTACAGCTAGCTTTTCAGGGTGGCAATGGAGAGAAGGCACATCTGCTTAATCACGCTCACGAATTCTACACGAGGATTGCGCTCGAGAAAATCAAGGATGCAAAGACCTCCATCAAGGATTACAGCTAACTTTTCACGTTGGAAATGGAGAGAAGGCACATCTGCTTAACCACGCTCACGAATTCTGCACACCTACCCTGCATATTTATCCAAGAAGATGCCTCCGTTTTGTGCAATACCTCTACTCAGCTGGAGTACTTTCTACTGGCTAATCAGTAAGTGCTACCTCGTTGGGTAAATGTATAGTGCCTTTCCTACACTACAGCTGCGTAAAGGACCTGAAGAATTTTCCCCAGTGACCTGTGTGTCTGTAACTTTGCCACCGTGACGAAAGCACCGGGGTCCTTTGATTAAGCTGTCCATCATAGTGGGGAAAGGGAGGGAAGACGTTGCATACCGCTAGTGTATGTGGGGCGGGGCCAAACGGGCGGGGCTTCTAGGCCCGTTCACATGCCTCTTGTTTATAAAGGGTCAGAGCAGGATCTCAGCGGCAGACGAGGAGAAGGAACCTCCTGGTCACGGGAACTACACGAGGATTGCGCTCGAGAAAATCAAGGATGCAAAGACCTCCATCAAGGATTACAGCTAACTTTACAGGGTGGAAATGGAGAGAAGGCACATCTGCTTAACCATGCTCACGAATTCTACACGAGGATTGCGCTCGAGAAAATCACCGGGGTCCTTCGATTAAGCTGTCCTTCATTCTGGGCAAAGGGCGGGTAGATGTTGCATACCACTAGTGTATGTGGGGCGGGGCTTCTAGGCCCGTTCACATGCCTCTTGTTTATAAAGGGTCAGAGCAGGATCTCAGCGGCAGACGAGGAGAAGGAACCTCCTGGTAACACAGGAACTACACAAGGATTGCGCTCGAGAAAATCAAGGATGCAAAGACCTCCATCAAGGATTACAGCTAACTTTTCAGAGTAGAAATGGAGAGAAGGCACATCTGCTTAGCCACAACCTCGCTCACGAATTTTTGGGCTGAATAATACGTTACAGAATTTGAGCTTCAACTCGGGCACCTGCTTATTTATACCCGAATTCCGTTCCGCCGCTGATCGCGGAAGTTTCGACATTTCCGCGTTCCGAAGTGCCGAAATTTCGTAAGTTCCGTGAGCGGAACGGAATTTGCCGCCCAGGGTTAAAAATGTTTTCAGGACAATATTTTAATTTTTTCAAAGAATGATCATATGGAGCATCTCACAGAAGTTTGTAGTAGATTTCAACGTTATGGTCTCACTCTCAAGAAACGAAAATGTAAATTGTTTAAGAAGTCTGTGGATACTTAGGTCACACTCTATCAGGTGATGGAGTGGTACCTAAGAGATCCAATGTAGAAGCCATTGTGTCTGACCCTGCTCCCTCCAACAAGGATCAGTTATTGTCTTTCGCAGGCATGTGCGAGTATTATAGCAAATTCATTGACAATTTTGCCACCAAAATGGAACCTTTGGGAACCTTGTTGAGGCGCAATGCTTCGTTTGTCTGGTCTAATGTCCAACAACTGGCCTTTGACAGCATTAAGTGTGATGTTGTGAAAGCTCCAACTCTTAAAACGTTTTGTATGGGTAAAATGTGTGTGATCACTGTGGATGCCAGTTTATATGGTCTGGGAGCTGTTTTGTCTCAGAGGTGCGGCAAGGAGGAGTGGAACGTGTCTTTTGCTTGTTGCACTTTGAATGAAACTGAGCGTAGGTATGCTGTTATAGAGAGGGAACTTCTTGTGTGTGTCTGGGCGGTAGAACATTTCAGAAATTATGTGTGGGGTTGCAGATTCATCCTTAGGACTGATCATAAACCTTGAGGGGCAGATTTACAAGCCCCTTGCGCCACTTTTGCATCACTTTTCCCATGTTAAAAGTGACGCAAAAGTGGCGCAAGGGGCTTGTAAATCTGCCCCTTAGTTAGCATCTTGGCTCCTGGCAGTGGGTGGAATTCTACAGCACACATCGCCAGGTTGGCTTCCAAGCTCCAGGAGTACACTTTTCCTGCAGAATTTGTGCCAGGGAAGAAGAATGTCACTGCGGATTGTCTTTCCCGGTTGCCTTGCCAGTTTGTTGACACGTCTGATGTGGGTGAAGTTTATATGGTGGCTGGGATCAGAGATATTTTTGATGGACAGTTTGCTAGCATTTCTGAAGAGTTGTGGGAACGGTGCGAGGAGGTGGATGAAGTGTGGAACGCGGTGAAAAGTTTTGTGTTGGATGGTGGCCTAAAAGAAGTGAAGTGAAGCCAGAATGGGAATGTTTTTACAAGGTGGCTGAAGAGCTTGAGGTGGAGGGTGGTTTGTTGTTTAAAGGTGGAAAATATATTCCTCCGAACGGTGTTCGTGATGCTATTCTCAGGTTGGCTCATAAGGAGCATCCAGGAATGTCAGCTATGAAATGGTTGGTGAGAATTCATTTTTGGTGGCCGGGCATGGACCGGATGGTTGACAGAGTGGTGAGGGAATGTAATGTGTGCGCGTCTAGTGAAAGGATGCTAAAGGTTAATGTTCCACCTTTGAAGAGTGTGGAGTGGCCTGTTTTACCGTGGCAAAAGCTAGCTTTTGATATTTCTGGACCTTTAAATTTTTTGCCGGTAGATCTCCCTTTCGCTTTGCTTTTGGTGGACTACCACTCTAAGTGGCCTGAAGTCAACTTTGTTCCGCACCCTACTTCTGGTGCCGTGATTGAGTTTCTTAAGGAGGTGTTTGCTAGGGAGGGTTGTCCCTCCACTCTGGTCACTGATAACGGTGTGCAGTTAACTTCAAATGACATGGAAGTTTTTCTTAAACACTGTGACATAAAACATATTACCACATCTTTATATGAGCCTCATGAAAATGGTCAGGTGGAGAGATTTAATAGTGTTTTGAAAGGTTTCGTTGTGGAGGCGCATGCCTGTGGGAGTGATTGGAAGAACATCATGAGGGAGAAGTTGTGGATGTACAGGATTACTCCGGACGCCAGCACAGAAGTCAGCCCTTTCAAATTATTGAAGGGTAGAAATCCTGCGTCTCAGTTATGCCCTTGGTGGTTCAAGAAGAAATGGAGTTGTTTGGGTGAGGAGTGTGATGTGAGTGAAGTAACTGACAGAGTCATGCGCAAGCAGTGTAAATCCAAGGAACGCTATGACAAGATTTGGATAGCTAAACCCCATGAGTTTGTCGTTGGGGATCGAGTGAGAGTGCGCAAACCCATGTACAAAGGCAAGGGTGCTCCGAGATTCGGTAAAGTCATGAAGATACAAAAAGTGTTTTCTAATTCCATTGTGACCCAAGATGGTAAGGTGTGGAATGTTAGGAAAGTTTCCAAGTGATGTAAACCTGTAGAAAGCTGCCAGAAGTGTGAAAGTGATGATGGGCGTGGCAGAGATTCCATATTGAGATTCAAGGTTCCTGAGGGAAATTGTCTTCCGGGTGATGTTCCCCGTGACATTCCTGTAGTGTCTGAGTTACCAGGAACCTCAGTTGCTTCCCGTGTTAAGGAAGCTTGCAGGAATTGGCCTGCTCCGAAACGTTACATTGATTTTGTTAAGTAATTAGGTTGTCTTGTTTTCTTCGGTTTTCTTTTTGCTTCTTCCTTCCTTTCTTTTCCTCTTCTGTTTCTTTCTTCTCTTCTTCTTTTGGGGTTCTTGTTTAAGGGGGGAGATGTGTTGTATTCTACTTGCACGTGCTATGTTTATATTTCATCTGATCCCGGTGTTCCACTACAGTGTTCTGGCGGAACGTTGAGGATCAGAGGAGTTTTGATACTGCAGCTGCTTACCGGTGGCTGTGTTTGCTGTGTCGCTTGAATAAACCTCTTTACAACATACTACGGCTGGATTTGAAGCTTTAATAGGTTTGTTCCTGTGTGAGGGGAATGGTTGACCTATGCCCCTCAGACAGTACAATCCAGGCATCCACCTACAGAGTGGGTGTTTTTAACCAACACTCTGGAGCTAGATTGTGGTTTTATACAGTGCTCTGTAGGTAGATCGTGCCTCAGCCCCCATCCTCCTCTTGCCATCAGGAGCCTGGAGAGTAGGTGGCGAAGGCTGACCTACACAGCACTGTTCAGTTAAATAATGAGCAGTTGTGGCAAGGGGCAGTAGGTGGTGCCTCACGAAATGCAGGGCTGTGCCCTGAAGCTCCTTATAAAGAGCCGCCACTGCAGGCACATCAGCCTTGGTAAGGCTGCGCACAAGTAATCAAGCAAAATGACATTACTCACAGTGAAAGACAGTATATTAATGAAGTGTGTCTGCACCATGCTGTATGCTGTGGTGGGCGGAAGCAAAATGTGACTGAGACTTCAGCAGACCTCCCACCTGAGCAAGAAGTCATCCAGTTTATATCGAAGGGCGGGTGAGGAAGTTTGATGATTGATCTACTTGACTACAAACTACGGACAGATGATGATGGCCAAACACTGGTCCAGAGTATCACCTAAACCTCGCAGCAAACACCATTTGGTCTTACTCTTGGCCTCTGGTTGACATCAATAAGCAACCGTCTAACTGCGGGGCCTACAGCATGGCCGAAAGAAGGTTGTTCTTCAGAAAGTTTTGGGATGACATATGCAAATCTTTTGCAGAGAGATGCTTCCTCTTTCTCTGAGTGTTGGAGACAAATACATGAACCTGAAGTGGGAGATCTGCAACATGTCCTTGTCCTCTTCATAGAACACAATGGCCCTGTGGCAGCAACGTTGAAATCTCAATGTCTCAGATTTGAAGTGAGACAAGTCAGTGAGAAATGTGGGGTGATGGCTGAGCAGGGAGTAATCTATATCAGCCTCTGCTTTGCACTCTGGTACTTGCATTGCTGGTTTTATAATGAAATAACCAAGACTGCAAGGACCACAATGCAATAGAAGATCCTGGACTGAATAAACTACTCACGCACATACCTCGAAAACTTCAGAACTCATGTTTTTTTAGGGCGCATGAAGGTTGTAAGAATACGCTTCTGCCACAGCAAAGTAAATACAAATATACAAAGAATCTCACAATGCCACTACATTGTTTGTTCTCTACAATACCACCTGTTCATTTTCCAGCAGTGGTTTAAATGGTGCATTCGTTGTTTAACTTGCTCCCTGCATTTGAGCAGCTCTGTTATAAGCCGCCTCTAGATTGCCCTAAACCCTCTCTTTCTTACACCTGCTGTTTGAAGTGCACGTTTAACAGCTACTTGAAACCTTGCATTTCTTCCCAACCAGTTTAATTGATTGCATAGCGCCCACCGGCCCCTGCTGTGTGCAGAAGGGAGCACCTACCCCTGCTGTGTTGATGTCTCCCTTGAGACAGTTTCTGTTTGTTTACACAGGGAGGGCGGGGTGTTAAAAACGTAGCACTTTCACAGACAGTTTTAAATTGGACTTGTCTGTGGTACCCCTCAACCCTTCCCCCCCTCCCCCCCAATCAACTCCTCTTTCAGCTCTGGGTGCATTTACAGTGGCGTTTCTATCACTATCGTATTCTAAATACGTAAATTATTATTTTTTACAGCTATGTTGGGATATATTTACTTTTGGCGCTTCGGTGGTACAATCAGGGCTGGACTGGCCGTAGCGGGCACTGGGCGTTTCCCCGGTGGTCCGCCAGGGTGGGGGCCGGTTTTAGGCTCCTGGGGAGCCATTTTTCTTACGGGGGCCTGCAATATCGGCCCCCGGTAACAAAATCGGAATCGAATCGAAACCTGCCCTTGCAAACAGCTCGGCCGCACCCCTTCAGCCCCCCAGGGGGGCCGGCTGAGCAGTTTGCCAGGGCCGGTTTCGGTTCCCAGTCCGGCCCTGGGTACAGTGCTGATTAATATAGCGAACCAGAGAGGGCTGGGCTCGGAGTCATGGAGCTGGAGACCTCCTACAGGCGGTGCCTCTAAAGCCTGTTTTATTGATGGATCTCAGGAGGCTGCTATCCTTCAAGTCAGGAGCATATGGTTGGTGCAGTGGCACCGGGGCCAAGAGCCCCGTGGGGCTCCATTGAACCGTGTAAATTGTAGTATTAAACTGTCCCAACAGCAGTCAAATGGGCCATTTTCCTTGCTTGCTCCATGCAACGGCATCCTTTTTTTTTTGCAGGGTTATATAGTGCGAACGCGACCCAAAGGTATCGGAGCGCTTTACAAGACTACCAGTTACATTACACATGGTCACATTCATAATTTTAGGCGTGGGGTGATCACGTGATTTGCTCAGAATCACAGGATATTGTGCCGACGCCAAGATTCGACTTTCCGAGTTCCAATCGGCAGCGCTGGCCACGACCCCACATCCTCCCTACGCCTTGCTTGAAGTCCAGACCCATATCTAATCTGTTAGTACACAGACTGCTAGACTCTGCAATCAGTTGGACGTCAGAGAAGAGTACAGCGCACTGTCTATTGGGCAGTGTAGTCAGTTCAACAGTGTATTGTATTATATTGCAGCATTTATAGAGCACTTACCAGTGCTTCAAATGGAAAAAAGAAGTGCAGGTACTCACCAAAAGGAGCGGTGGACTGGGGAGTGGAGTGTGGAGCAGGCATAAGGGCGGTGGTAATGGTGGGAAAAGGGGCGGGCGAGGTTTTCGACCTTTCCAGGCTTTGTATGCAAAAAATCTGCATGCATCATAAGAAAGTCAGTCGTCTCTATCCAAATAGTTATGACACTAATAAACATTTACACAGCATTTACTAATAAGTGTTTGTTACCACCCAAAAGTAACCCTCTTTTAGAGCATCCTTATGATAACAAAACATTGAGGAAAAAACAGTGGGGCATATTTACGTTCCCTGGCGCACCCCTGCATATCAGCAGGGATGCGCCAGGGAAAATGCGTCACGCAAGTTTACCCTTGCGCCACGTCCGATGCGCCGCATTTACAATGCGGCGCATCGTGCGCAAGGATAAGCAGATGCGTGACTCATCTGCCGGCGGAAGGTTGGCGCAGTGCTGAAGCTTGTGTCGCTAGCGCGACGCAACTCCAGCACTGTTCCAACCTTCCCTATCCCTAACATGGTGCGTCAATCCTTACGCCTGCTTGAAGCAGGCGTAAGGATTTGACGCACCAGCGTCGGAAAAGTGACTGCGTGAAATCTTGTAGATTTCACTACGTCACTTTTCCGAGGCGTTCCTGCGCCGGAACGCCCCCCCCAGCGCCGGTACGCCCACATGAAACCTGACGCAGGTTTCATGTGGCGCAGGGGTTTACTACGTGACGCATCTCCCTAGATGCGTCACGTTGTAAATATAGCGCAACGCGGCGCATGGTTTGCGTCGCCGCTGCGTCACATGCGTGACGCAACGGCGGCGCAAAAGTGGCGCAAGGGGCTTGTAAATATGCCCCAGTAAGGTTCCAAATGTACGTCTTGTCCTTTGCATACTGCTCCTTGACGCATGGCCAAAACTCACTAAGCTATATGATAAGGAATTTAACGTGTGACCTGCAGGTAATACAAGGATCTCTGCAACAAAAACCGTAACCAGCTGAGCTATCTGCATAAAAACAAATCTGTTGCATGCTGTGCTTTCCAAGAAGCGCTTTGACCCTCAAGGCAATTTCATGGTGAGTTGAACCTTTGATTAGAATGGATTCCGATCTTTCCAGCACGTGCATTAACCACCTCCTGCATAATATTTCCACTTCAGGCGTCAGCAAGGCCTCTAGTGTGGAGGATGTATACCCTGCCAGGATGGATCTTATCCGGTATCTAAGCAGATGCCAAGAGATAGTTGGAGTCACTGCCAGCCTAGATGAATGAATAGATCCTATGTTAGGAGCAGTGCCCTGAAATGGTTCCATATTCACTATAAAAAAGCTTAAACTATGGTCATTGTTATTTGGTCATATAGATGATGTGTGTATATGCCCAAAGAATACATAGAGATGTGCCTGGTAGCTCCCAAGTGGCCCCATGTTATGTGACATGTGTGTTCAACCAGTCTCTGATTTTTGCCATCAAAGCTTTGCATACAGACATTTAAAAAAAACCCTATTTATAATGACAAAAAGGAAACTACAAGCCCAGAATAAAAAAGCACTGCCAGCTAAAATCCATAACTGTCTGAAAATGTCATACATTCCATGGAGCCTCCTGTCACATTTGGGTTATGTCTGGTTTGCCATACAAACAAGCATTGGCATAGCCAATAGGTCTCGCCTTTGGGACCTTATAAGTGTTTAGCCATTGTGTTGCATAACTAAATACTTATAAAGGTCCCAAAAGCGAGACCTATTGGCTATGCCAATGCTTGTTTCTTGTGAGTTTAAGGTTGAATATTACACAGCCCTGAAGAATTTATTACTGGAGTAACTTGGGAGGGGAGGCTTTTGCATAAAGGGCCTTTTATCCAGGGTGTAATCACTGATGGAATCTGACATAGACACCGTTTAACTTGTCTGAACAATAATTGCCCTTATTTAATTATGAAGGTTGTTCTCTGCACTCCTCAATTGTTTTTATTTATATTTAAATGAAGATTGTGGATATTGTATTTATATACTGTTTTACTGTGATTTGTGATTTTATGATCTAATTGTAGCTCACATAAAGTTTTTATTGACTGACTGACTGATTGACGGCCCTTGCATGCATTTGCCGAGAACAATGTGATTGATTAAAATGTGCGAGACCTATTGATCCCATTATACCCTGCATATACGTTTGTTTAAATCACTTTCTTACAAGCAGCATCTACTGTAGATGTAATGTGCTTTAAGCAAGCTATCTGATGCGGTTGACTGCTTTGATACCTGAATTGCCACATCTATGTTAAATCCAATTCATATACAGTATTGAGTTTTGTTTGTTGAGAGCAGGAAACACATTTGTGGTCTTAAGGGCCGACACCTACAGTAGCATGCCTAGAAATTGAGCACTAGTGAACTGTTTGATAGCTGGGCTATTTCTTATGGAAGAAACCATAAGCCACTATTTAGCACCGACAAACATGAATCGAATCTAGTGAAAATTTCTGATAGCTAAGTCGTATTCTGGTTACTTAACATACAATAGCATCCTGTAAGCACAGCAAACAAGCCCCTATCGCCACCACAACGTCACTTTTCGTGACGTTGTGGTGGCGATAGGGTCAGCTCCCTATTATCAAGGCAGCGTTAAGCCACTTAACGTGGCTTAAAGCTGCCTTGATAATAGTGCCCCTTTCACGCTAAATTTAGCGTGAAAGGGGCGTGCAGTGGGTGTTGCGGTGGGCGTTCCACCGCAACACCCATTGAATTCGACGCTGCCACCTATTATCAAGGGTGGCGATAATAGGTGGCAGCGCCGAACTTAAGACCTGGAAAATCCTGGTCTTAAGATGGCGAAAAGAGGAGAAATGCTTTATTTCTCCTCTTTTTTTGCTTTTTCCATGTGTGCTGCCTTGTGCAGCACACATTGAAAAAGCAAAATGCCATGGTTTGTTTATGTACAGGAAGGTGTCCCTTCCTGTACATAAACAAACCTTTTTAAAAAATGCCATTTTGTAACTTACATGTGTGCACACGTAAGTTACAAACTGGCATTTTAGGTTTGTTTATGTGCAGGAAGGGACACCTTCCTGTACATAAACAAACCTCCCTGCTCGCAGACACCCTTGCACTCTGGTGCAAGGGTGCCTGCGTTGGCGCTAAGTTGTAAAACTTAGCGCCATCGCAGGGGAAACGCGAGGCTGCACCATATCCTTGATAATATGGTGCAGCCTCGCGTTTCCGAAGTGGCGAGGAGAGGCGTTAAGCCAAGAAGGCTAACGCCTCTCTGCCACTTCCTTGCTAATATGCTCCAATGTCTTTTACCCATCATATATATGCATTAACATCGTGCTAATGATCTGAGACCTTTAACCTTTTCATAATGCAAAAAAACATACTCTGTGTAAACGAACGGTCCCCCTGTTGAAAACACAAACCCCAGTTAAAATCAAAGACAATCAGAAACCCCTCTGTGCCATGTCATTTTAAAAGAATACTGATTGTCTCAAAAACTTCAGGGAGAGCCGGCTCATGTGCTCAATGCTTCCCAATGTGTCAGGAAAGTGAACCTCCGGTGATGTTTTCTCCACAACTTTTTACTTCCCAAATGTTTCAACAAAACTTTATCCATGGGTGCAAACTAACCGTTGGACGGAATAAGGTATGACAAGCAGCACAGAGCAGCCAGACTTTCAGAACAGAACGAGGCGGCATTAATTCCAAACGGGGGGTTAAGGTGCATTAAACAGAGTTCCATAGAATCACACTAAAACTTATTTTTGAAAGAGGCAAGTCACAATATAGTTAGAATTCGTTAAAAAGAGAACAGTAATCCGGGCACCTTTGATTGCTTTTTGATTTATTTCGTCATTCCAAACCCGCGTAGCAGCATTTAGGAAGAAAAGCCCTGCTGCCTGCCCCAGCTCCTCTGCTATGGCGGAGGAGCGTCGCTCCCCCTGCAAGCTGCCTCAAAACGGCAGGAAAGGAAAAATTAAATGATAATAAACATGTTTTAGTTTTCCTTTCCTGCGGAGTCTTTGGGGGTGGGGCCATCGGGAACGACAGGCGCAGGAGGAGTGGTAGTTCACTGTGATCAGTGCGCATGACGGTTTGGCAGGCTGTCTCAGGCCGGCCAAACCGTCATGCGCACTGAAACTGTCTTCAACTCGAGCTGCAATGCCAGGTTGGAGAGAGCAGGCACAGGCTCCCAGTCTCCCTGTGAATGCAAATCCAGGGCCCTCAGGCCAATCCTGACGCTGCTCTCATGACATGAGAGCAGCGTCAGGACTGGCCGCAGCAGAATCTGGAAGCCTGTGCCTGCGAGAAGAGGAGCAGAAGAGTGCGACATGACCTGCTGCAGGTAAGTTTTTTATTAAACTTTTTTTTATTTTGCCCCCCGACCCCTTCCCACCTGCTTGCCACTCTTTCACACCACCAGCCGCTACTGCCCACTGCTGTGCCCTGTGTTTCTCTGTCTGTCGCTCATTTGCCTAATACGCGAAGGGGCTGGCTCCCTGCGCTGGTGGGCGACACACAGCGTGAGTTCAGTACAAAAGGCAATGCCAGGGCTCCGAATCCAGCGGCTTCTCCCTGCAGCCTGGTTTATTCTGTAATCGTTTTTGTTTAGCGTCTAAAAATTTTACTAATGCGCACACACACACACACACAAGCACACAAAGACATACACTTGCAATTTACACCTTTCAGAACTAACTTTATACACCTCAGAGGGAAGAAAAGGGGAGCTGGCCAAAAGTGCCCTCATTACAAGTATGAGCCCACAGAGATTATCACATCTATATCTGGTGGACAATAGTGTCCACTGGTAATGCATCACAGTGTGTTACAGCGCTTGCTGCGGAGACGCAGCAGGTCTCAGATCCCAATACGTGTAAACACATCAGCTGCTAAGGGTGCTTTCTGTAGAGATCTGTGAGTAATCCAGGTCGAGGGTTTGAATGATGAAAAAGTTAATGGACCAGTTGCCTCTGAAGCAGCAGTTAAGACGCTTGTCCGAGTGCCTGCCTGGGAGCCGGCTATGAGTTTGCTTTGAGGAAGTCTAGGGCAGGTGATAAAGCAAAGTCACAAACAAGCCAGAGGTAGGCAGCAGAACAAAGGAGCCAGACTTTACCCTACTCGGTAACTCACGGATGCTCAAGCCTGAGCGGTTGTCAATGCGGGGTAAGGCAAGAGTTGAGGAGCAGGTCTGCCCCGTAGAGAGGTGGGTGCAGTGGCTGGGACAGTATAGCCCATCACAGCGAAAACTAACCAAATGGAACCCCCGAACGTTACTGCAGGAACCCTCATGATGCCCTCGGTGGCGATGCTGGCCCAAGGTGGGTTGTAGAAGTAAAAGATCGGTCGGCCTGGACACAGAAGTGGCACTCTGCAGCGACGGCGGTGGGCGGCTCCTAGCCCGGAGCAAGGGTGCTCAGAAAGATTATTTATTAAAAGGGACGCGGTAGGGGGTGCTGCGAAGGGGACAGCACACGGAGAATCGGTGGGTGGGAGGGGAAAGCAGTAACACCGATTGCAAGCATCAGCTGTGAACGTACATCAGAACACGAGCTGAGGCACTCTAAAACAAGGAACGTGTTGCTGAAACAATGGAACAGCGTGTAAATAATTATGCCGCCTCGCGGAGGCGCGGCAATGGCGGCTGACGGATTAGCGCGCGCCCCGGCTCGCGCTCCTCGAGGGGGCACGGAACAGAACGAGCGACGGAAATCATGTGGGGAGCGGGGCCAGGAACCATAGTGACTATGAGGGGATCGAGACCGTGAACCATAAGGGGAGCGGGGCCGCGAGCGGTGAGCCGCAGAAGGGGAGTGAAGCCGGAAACTACGGGGCGCATCGGGGGACAGGGAGCGGGGGCGAGCGAGCGCGGCAGCCTGCAGAGCTGACCAAACGCTCGTGCGTCGTGGCTGGCCTTTGGATGGGTACGCGCGGCAGACATGTGTTTCCACTTATCGCGCCCGCGTCTGGGCACGATAATTGGAAACACATGTTTGCCGCGCGTACCCATCCCAAAAAGGCCAGCCACGACGCACGAGCGTTTTTGGGACTGCTTTTCAAACTCGCTTACTAAAAGTCTTCGCCTCTAAGCAGCGCTTGCGCGCTACTCGAGGCTCGACCTAAAAAGGGGTTTAAATGCCCCAAACCACTCGGTAAAAAGTTTTTTCAAAAATTGTGTTTCCTTCAGGTTTTTTTTCCTTTGGGGTTAATCATAAAATTGGTGGAGAGGACAGGGATTTACATTAAAGTAAAAATGTTTAATTTAAATTGCTGATGAGCAAAGATTTTCAGTCATTTAAAACAACGGGCATGCTAAAAAGTTGCCCTGCCCTGAAGAATGCGCCCCACACCCCCGTCCTGTGCAAGATCAAAGGGGAAACCAAACACCCTGCCGTCACAATCCCCCCCCCCCCGGAAGACTTGCAGAGTTGCACAATAATAAGACTGTTGTGTCCTGGTGACGAGTTGCTGTTTTGACGCTCTTCTGCGAGCTCAGCCCAGGACTGCGCGGTGAATCAGTGCAGGTCGTGTGAAAAGTGCTGCTAAGGTTCGAGATAATGAGAGGAGCACCACCTGTGTCAAGGCCTGGCCCCTATGCGTACTGGTAAACTCCTTGTCCGAGGAGAAGTTCCGGTACTCAAGGGGAGAAAATTAAAAGGTGCAGTTACTCAGTACCGGTGAGTACCGGCCCATTTAAAGCACTGGCGCTTACTACACCTATCTCGGGCGCTGCAGCACTTGCCTGCATGGGTAGCACGCTACACCGTGTAGGGTGTATGGTTAAAAGCGTGTTGTCTTTGTTTTGATCGTGTGTAAGAAGTATTTCTATGTTGTATGTGATGACAACACGTAGGTGCAGTTATCGGATGTAGAAATGTGAGAGAGGCATACAGTTTATGGTTTTCAATAAGCTGGCAGCTTTGAGCGGCTCTGCTAGTCCCTTTCGCTATTTCTTAGGATTATAAACCACTTAGATGGTTACTACACTGAGTTGTCCATTCTGAGGTATTTTGTTAGGTCTCGTCTCCGTGAGCATGCTCTAGCACATGCGCTCTCACTTGGGAGACACTTGTGTTCAGTAATGGGCTTGTAACCAACCCATTGCTTACAATTCATTGACACCATTGTTGCTCTTTTTTGCTTCCTTCTAATTGTGCAGCGCTTGCAATATGTCACTTCCTTTTCTTTCTGTGGCGAACGGACCAAGCACATATTAGTTATGTTTGATTAGTGTCTCTCCACTGGCCATCGGCTGCTCATGCTGTGATTCAGGTACTATTTCTTCTGAGAAAAAGCCTATGAGGAGGTTAACGCTGGCTGCGTTATAGCACTTTTTTTACCTTCTACCCACCATGTCCCTATTTCTTCTCCCCATCTCACCCACCCTTCCAGCCCTGTTTCTTCTCCCCCTCCCACCTGCCCTGTCTCTATTTCTTCTACCCTGCCCACCTGTCCTCCCATCCATGTTACTTCTCCACCACCCACCAGCCCCTGTCTCTGTTTCTAATCCCCGTCCCACCCACCATCCTTCCCTGTGTCTTCTCCCCCTCCTACCAATCCCTGTTCCTTTTCCCTCCTCCCACCCACCCTGTCTCTGTTTATTCTCCCAACAGAAGGAAAGAAAATCGGTATGAGGCGGCCAGCTTTGGCCACTTCATAGACTTTTTTAAATAATCCCAATATCCACCAAAGCCGCCCCCATTACAAATCTCTGCATTACTGATTTATCAATCCAACATCCCTCATCATTCAAATTTGCTGTACTCTCTTGCCACACCACTAATTCCTCCACCGTGGCTTCACTCTGGATCTCCTTCACATTTTCTAGTGTATCCTCAAACATGGAGAACTCGGGCACCCACCTGGCTGGTCCTGCTACAAACGTTCGTCTCATTTTAGTGCGGGCTGTCTCCTTAGCTGTCTGATCTGCAAAAGCGTTCCCCTCACCCACCTTGTCAGTAACCTTCTTATGAGCGCTGCACTTCACAATCGCCAGTTTCTTAGGGAGCGTCAGGGTGGACAGAAGCCTATATATGAGAGGACCATGCTGAATGCGTGTCCCATGAAAAGTAAGGAACCCTCTCTCTGCCCAGAGCCGCCCAAAATTATTGGTGACCCCGAAGGCGTACTGGCTGTCAGTATAAATATTAACAACCAGTCCCTCGCTTAGCTCACAGGCTCGAATGAGGGCAACTAACTCAGCTGCTTGGGAGGACTGATAGGGAAGTCGTGAAGTCTCAACTATCGTGCGCAGCGTAGTGATTGCATATGCCGCAGTGGTGGTGCCATCTGGTAATTTGAAACAAGAGCCGTCGACGTATAGTTCCCCTTGGGGGTCAGATAAGGGAACATCAGTCAGGTCTACCCATCCTTTCGTCTCCTCTTCCGTTCGGAAGATACAATCATGTACGTCTTTCTCCTCATCCTCAGAAGGAGCTGTCAACCCGAGAAAAATCACCTGCCAAGAAGTATCTGTTGGAATCACTGGAGTATCTCGAATTGACAAACCTCTGGGAGACATCCGCAGATAATAAGAGCTTTAAAAAGATAGTAACAAAAGTAACAAAAATGATATCAATAATAGAAGATAAGGAAATTCTGGCCAAGAGGGCTCATGGATGGACAGTGTTGAATGATTATAAAGCTCTTAAGCCACAAGCATATCTGAAAATTGGACTTACACGGAAGACAAAAGAAAACTTCTTAAAACTGCGCTTCGGTGTTCTACCAATCCTTCCTCACTTGGCACCCTGGAAAAGGAGAGATAAAGAACAGTCCTGCCGCTTCTGTGGAACAGGAAAAGAGGACTTAACACACATAATCTGTATTTGCCCAAACCTGATGGACATAAGGCGCGCCTTACTCCGAGTAATATGGAACGAAAAGGGCATAAGAAGCTGCAGGCAGGCTGTGAAGCTGTGTTTTAATCCAGAGGAAACTCAATTAAACTGCCGACTAACAAAGTATTTTGACATAGTGGCTAGCAGACTTAAGACTTATAAAAAAGTGCAGGAAGAATAGCATGCAGCTATAACATTTTATTAATTACAGAGGCAGTCTGTCTAGAATTAGGCTCGTGAAAATTAAGACCTGTACTCTGAAGCACATGCACTTTATTACCCTTGAAATGGACTGCACAGATAATGAAATTGAGATCGATACGATTTTTTATTCAAGAGAATTTTTTATTTAAAAATATTTTTTTTTAAATGTAATCGTACAGAGATAAGGCTGAACATAATTTTCATTTCAACGTTTAATGTCGTTTTATATTGTGAGTTTTAATTAACTGTACAATAAATTCTATATATATATATATATATATACTCCTCATCCTCAGAAGGGAGGGGTAGTAACGTGGCTGGATTCAGAGTGACACAGCGTTTGATCGTAATGTGTTTTTGAAAGAGCGTCAGCTCGTAACCGGTCAGACGTGCACTGGTGAGGTGCTGCATCTTCGTCTTATTCAAAAGTGTATCCACAGCATTGGGTACCATAACTGTGAGGTCAGTATCAAGTGTGAGTCCAGCCGATTGTCTTATCGAGACGGCCACGGCCGCGACCGCTCTTAGACAGCTCGGGAGGGCTCGGGCAACAGGGTCAAGCACGGCAGAGAAATAAGCACACGGTCGTTGCTTATCCCCGAATTTTTGTGTTAAAACAGAAAGCACGCAACTACCCAGCTCATGGACATACAACACGAAGCATTTGGCATAGTTCGGGGTACCAAGCACTGGAACCGAGCAAAGCGCAGTTTTCAATTGCTCAAAAGACTGCTGACACTCTGGTGTCCAAGGCAGGGCTCATGCACATCTTTTAGTGTTAGTGCAAGCAGGGGCTTAACAAGCAGTGAGTATCCAGGTTTACAATTTAGAGGAGCACTGTATCTATACTTTTCTCAATTACCTCAAAAATTGTGCAATATTAATATTCAAGCAAAATGACAGCAAGTGTCTTACTCTCCACTCAATTAAATGTTAACAGGAAAAACATGTACTAATTACATAACACTCCAAATGTCGAATTGTTTTCCATCTTCTTTATTCTTTCAAAATATATTCTGTTACAAAAAAGAAGGACAAGTGTACGTTGTGAACAGCCTACGCGTTTCGTCCCTGTTCTCCTGGGACTTCTTCAGGGCTGTTTAAACATAAACAAATGTAACACAAACATTACATCAAAAAACAACCAGACATAGGAACCACTAGACCAACATTAAGAAAAATTTCTTTTACAAAATTAAAATCATTATATAGTTGACATACTCTATATACAAACATACAAAGGACACACATTTTTTAAAAACACATAAGTTAATACCCATATTTCATAAATTCACATGTAAAGGTCAAATAAAACACAATTTACATATTTACAACAAATTATAAGCTCTTCATAACCTTTACAAAAACAACATAGAAGTTAAGACAATCCCCTTAATCTCATTCCTGTTAGTTGATCTATCTACATTTTTCCTGTAACATAACTCTTCAATTTTAAACCAATATTTCTCACTAAGTGTAACTCTTATCCACTTGCTGTCTAATAATCCCCTCTCCATTATGCAGTCCTTTATTTTGGACTTCAATCTTTTGACAGTTTGTATTTCGAGTTCCAAGCAAAGTTGATGGATTCATATTGTTAAATCCAACACGATCCAACGGTAGTGCTAATTTCATTCTTTAAATTACCATTGATTGTTCAAGTTATGAATCATCGTTATCATGATTCTATCCAGTTTGATTAACAGTAGTACCACCTGTTATCCACTCACAAACACTTCACCCCAATTCAATACTGTCCATAAAATCTCCTGAAAGTAATCTGCATTGGCTTACCACTAGTCCAATTTGCAGAAAGTCTTGTGAGCATTCAATTTATGTGATTCCAAGACCGAACCTTTAATATAATGTTACAACCTAAATGGTAAAAAGCAAAGAGAAAGGGAACCTTTTAAATGCCCTACCAAACAAGAGTATCTAAGCAGCCCAATTCTAGACCCCAACCCATAAGGGCACCTGCTAAATGCCAATTCTTACCTTCAGTGAGTCCCCTGTCACCTCTACAGTTGGTGAGTTGTTCTACTACACCACTGAGTACAAAGCAGGTTTCACTGTTGTAGAATTCTATCAATAGAGAAGAACAAGCACCCATTACAAACTTCTTTCATAAACAAGTTCTCCATAGAACCAAATTTATACTATAATTATACAATCAACACCAAAATGAAATCTCACCTCCCCTACAGGTTCTGTGTTCAGTAACCAGGTGAAGAGAGCATATAACAAACCGCTAGGTACAAAGCTACAAGACCGGCATCAATTACTACCGGCCCCTTTCCAATTTTTCAAGCAAATGGGCATGTGATGCTCCCTAGAATAAGAAAAAAGAACAAAGCCTCAATGGTTCAAATTCACTTTCACTGGCCTTTCACTCCTCTTAAACATCTCTATTGCGGCAACAATACGTCCTACAGCACTAGGACTGCACGAGTACACAGACGCAGCCACTCAAAAGATACAACCCAATGTGAACGCTTGATTATGCTCTCCAATTGGTATCAAAAACACACATTTTCTAGTTAATTTGGCTCATGACATCCCTCTAATAGTAAACGTAAAACAGTCAAAAAGTCCCACAGTGTCCGAGAATTCCTATCCAGGCCCGCATTTCATACAAATTCAAACAGGCAAATCTAATCGAGACCTGCATCAAGCACTTATACAATTCACTAGACAGCGCTACATCTCATGCGAGTGAGACCAAAGAAAAATTCAAAACAACCGCCGCTTACTGCAATCATATTAAATACTCTCCCGTTCCCGCAGCGCAAGTAGAGGGCGGCATTACGTATCGGCAAATCTAATCAAGACGCGCATCAAGCATTTATACAATTCACTAGACAGCGCTACATCTCATGTGAGTGAGACCAAAGAAAAATTCAAAACAAACGCCGCTTACTGCAATCATATTAAATACTCTCCCATTCCCGCAGCACAAGTAGCGGGCGGCATTACGTATCGGCAGACGGAAAGGGAGACTATAGCTAGACAAGCCAAACCCTAGATCGAACACTCGCCCCCCAGCACCCCAACGCGAAAAAATATATACATGGAGGGCAACATAAACTTAGTATCTCTCAGCCAGCCTGAAGTCAGAAATAGCACAGGGAGAGTGAAACAGATCTACCCACTCCCACCTAGCACTCTATCATACCTGCTTTGTGTCGGCGTCCCTCGTAAGTAGTGTCCGGAGCAAACGGGAGCCGCCATTCCTCCTTCTTTAAAAGTGCCTCCTCTCCTTCCAATTGGTGCAACATCATGCGACACTTTCAAAGACGGACTAAATCTCGGACAATAATTGTCGGCCATCTTGTAGTATGTCCTTATTACCTCTTAAGAATAGGTTTTTGTATAATGAAAACAAAGTCTATTTTAAAATAGAGCCAAATCACAATATTCTTGATCCATCTCAAGACATTTTCATTGATCATTGGAGTGACCCAACTAAAGAATCAAGGTTCCTGCATGGGCGCTATGCGGTGTAAGTCCCGCAAAGAATTTTTCGAGAAAAAGGGGGAACTAAACCTTAAGGCATGTATGTCGGCCATCTTGTACTGCGTCCAAGTCAACTCATCCGAAAGATATTTGATGAGCAACAAAATCCGGTTCACATTCAAACCTCCAAAAAAACAATCAAATGCCCCAATTAGAGGTACCCACATTGAGGAGACCTAGCACCCGCAAACACGAGATGCCATATATATATTAGAAATAAATTCCAACATATCTAACCTTCATATTACAAAATCCAAAACAGTCCCCTAAACTTCCACGCACTCGTAAACCCATTCCCTCAAAATATATCGTTGACTTAACAGGGAATGCATTCCCAAGAGCAGCGTTGTTAACTCCTCTATTCATCCCCAGAAACAGCATGGACACCAATGTTTCACGATAACATCATAAGACCACCATTCTAAGAGTATTCCTTTAATGTACATTTGTATCTACAATTTCCGCGCCTCATTTACTATAAGCACCTTATCTTTCAACATTCTTCGTTCCATCCCATTTCGACGGACCACCGCGATCCAAGAAGGAGATTTGCATTTTTTTTATAACCTAGCTTCATCCAGAGGTAACACCAGATACCACATTCAACACCCTATACACCACCAATCCAGTTTATGGTTACAGGTATTTCATAAAACCTCTAACCCAATCCAAGAGACCGGTCCAAATCATTTCGACGACGATGCAAGCACTGTACGCCATATCGACACACCAGGAATTGATACCCCGCATTAATAATCTTAAAGAAAATGGTGGAATTCATGTTCAACATTCAATCCTGATTCCACTGTATGCAAACGCGAAATCCAATTGGATTCCGTTTGTCTCAGCGTCAACTCTCTGTTGCCTCCTCTCTCATTAGTTTTAACCACATCTATTCCATGAAACTTAAAGGGAGAGTCCTTCTTCCTATTGCAAACATGAGTTGATAAGAGATATGATGAGTCATTGTTTCTAACAGCTCTCCAATGTTCCGCAATCCTGTATCTCAATTCTCTAGTGGTGCTACCAATGTACGCCCCACCACATGTACAAATGATTGCATATACAACAAAAGTGGTACGACAGTTAATGAAACTGTTGATCCTGTATTCCTTTTTAGTATTGATCCTAAAACTCGTTGTTTTATCCAGTCCTAGCTGGCACATGCTACAGTTTCTACACGTATAATAACCCCTTGGTTTGGAGGGCAACCATGTTTGCATCACTGTTTCCCTCTTTTCTCTTGTATAGCTTGGGCTAACTATATCTTTGATGTTTCGTCCTCTCCTATATGTAACCTTGGGTTTTTCACTCACAAACAACCCCAGACCTGGTGTGCCCTCCAACAAACTCCAATGTCTATTTAGAATACGCCAGATCTGATCGCTTGATGTATTATAGGTAGTAACCAAGGCCAACGGTTTGTCCTTCTTATCTCTAGACTTTGTCTTCAAGAGATCCCTCCTGTTAATCTTAGCCGCATTTTTTCTTGCCACTCCTAACGCCTTTCTGTCATACCCCCGTGACGTTAGTCTGTTAGTCAGACTATTCAGATTTTTTTCACATTCTTTCTCCTCGCTGCAATTTCTTTTTATTCGCAGCATTTCTCCAAAGGGTATTGCTTTAATCGTGCAGGCGGGATGCGCACTATCTGCTTTTAAAATACTATTGCATGCAGTTGGTTTTCTGAAAAGGGTACTTTGAATCTTACTGTTTTCTATGTAGAGTTCAACATCCAGAAAATAAATTTTCATCTTACTGGAATTCATGGTGAACTTGACATTTAAATCATTGTCATTAAGGTACTCAAAATACTCCTCCATCAGGACCAGAGTTCCAGTCCATATCAAAATTATATCGTCTATAAATCGTCCCCAATAGTGAACATACTGTGTCCACTTGGAGGCCCCACGGGCCCAGGCATGCCTCTTCTCAAACCAACCCATAAATAAGTTGGCATAAGAAGGGGCAAACCTGGACCCCATGGCTGTACCCTGTAACTGCTGGTACCAATCCCCCTCGTACAAAAAGTAGTTATTGGACAGTATGATGTCAGTAAGTTCTTTCAACATTTCTGAGTGCTCATATAAACTTGCATTTCTAGTAGACAAGAAAGAGTCCAGAGCCATCATGCCAAGATCTTTTTTTATGCAAGTATATAAGATCTCAACATCTAATGTGACGAACATCATTTCATTTTCCTCCCAAACAACATCTTCAAATTTCTGCAATATATCTAAAGTGTACCGCACATACGAAGGCAAGTTCAAAACGAAAGGTTTCAAATATACATCCACAAACTCCGAAATATGCTGCGTGGGAGACCCAATACCCGATATTATCGGGCGTCCCGGTGGGAACTCAGCTGTTTTGTGAATTTTTGGCAGCGTGTACAGGCACGGAAATCTCGGGTTGTCTATCTTGAGGTATTTATGTTCTAAATCTGTTAAAAGACACGACTCATGCCACTGAGATGATTTCTCATTAATCGTTATCTTTATACCGGGTATCGGGTTAAAATTGATCTTTCTATAGCTGAAGTTGTCTCATAACTTCCGCATGATATTGTGAGTGGTTCATTACAACCACATTCCCTCCTTTATCCGCTTCGCGGATTACGAGGGATGTGTTGGACTTTAGGTCACTGAGTGCTTGAAATTCCCTTTTAGACAAATTTCTCCTGTTATACCCCGATTTTCCATATCTATCCATATTATCCTCAAGTTTGTGGAGGTCTTGTACCACACGTTTGCTAAACAGGTCTATACCACTAAACTGTGTGCTCTGGGGTGTAAACTTTGATTTAGGCCTCAGTTTACTATCACTAGACAAGTCTGGTTGTATCTGCAGGTCATGAAGTACCTCATAGATATTACACTCATCATTGATGGAAAGTAAACAATGAATATCTTTCACATGTGCAATAGTTATATCTGTTGCTTCAATACTTTTATTTATGTCAAAAATCTTTCCAGGGTTCACAGCAAAAAAACTTTTCAATTTTAACAGTCTTACAAATTTGTACAAATCTACATGAATTTCTGAAAAATCACAAGCATAGCTCGGGCAATAACCAAGTCCCTTGTTCAACACTGCAATTTCTTGATCGTTTAATTCATGATCAGACAAATTCACTATCAAGTTCACATCTCCATCTGCACTGCTGTTTATGTTCATGCCAGCCTCTGCTTCCCCTTCGTCTGTAATCGTGTTCTCACTCCTGTTCTTTGATCTGTTCTTTCTTGATTTGACCCTTCTCCCCCCTCTCCTGATCTTGTTTGGTTTAGATTTTGCTTGGCCCCCATTCTGTATCGTTTCAGTTCCTCTAAAAAAAGTCGAGGAACCTAGTGGATTGAACGCTGGTTTAGACGGACCTGCAGATTCTCCTACAGATGACACGTCCGAGCTACTCTCCCCACTTAAAAGACTTGGGGGATTACCATGTTGAACCTGCTTTTGTTGGGTAATCACTTGGTCAAATCTTTTCGCAAAGGTGTATACCCTTCCATTGTTGTAGTCTCTGTCGTCTCTCTGTACTTTACGCATTTTCCTATCCCTTATCATATTCTGATGTTTATTGATCTGATCCTTCAAAATCTCATAATTTTTCTCTGTTGCATCTTTCAAATTCAATTCTAGAATTTCTTTTTCTACTTGAGCTATCTCTACCAATAATTTCTCTGATTTCCTTTCCGCATGTTTAATCAATATGCTCATCATAGTAGCTGAACTATTAGATAAATTATCCTCCCAATCCTGGAGGAGATCAGCATCCAAATCGTCAAAATTTGGAAAGGTGAGGATACGTAATCCTCGGGGGACTTTTTTATTTTCTAAATATTTTCTTAATGTTATTCCGTCCCACCACTTGGAGAGGTCCAACTTCCTTAACCTCTCCAATTTCTGAAATTTCTGTTTTAAGCCTTCCGTGGTACTAGATTGTAAATCCCTCACTGTTGTTGTCAATGTTGCTGCACTACCAAACAGAGCTTTGGCTAGTTCTTCCCTATTATCGTTAAACATAGCCATGGTCAGAGTATAATCACAAATCAAATGGGAAACAGGTGCTGGCAAGAACCAATATATACAATAATACAATAGCAAAGCCGGTTTTGGTTATAGAATTCGCCTGCACACCGTTTGTCCCTGCTAATCTTCAGTACAATGCTCACTCTTCTGGGTCAACCGAAAAAACCCCAATCTATTCATCCAAGTTTACAATTTAGAGGAGCGCTGTATCTATACTTTTCTCAATTACCTCAAAAATTGTGTAATATTAATATTCAAGCAAAATGACAGCAAGTGTCTTACTCTCCACTCAATTAAATGTTAACAGGAAAAACATGTACTAATTACATAACACTCCAAATGTCGAATTGTTTTCCATCTTCTTTATTCTTTCAAAATATATTCTGTTACAAAAAAGAAGGACAAGTGTACGTTGTGAACAGCCTACGCGTTTCGTCCCTGTTCTCCTGGGACTTCTTCAGGGCTGTTTAAACATAAACAAATGTAACACAAACATTACATCAAAAAACAACCAGACATAGGAACCACTAGACCAACATTAAGAAAAATTTCTTTTACAAAATTAAAATCATTATATAGTTGACATACTCTATATACAAACATACAAAGGACACACATTTTTTAAAAACACATAAGTTAATACCCATATTTCATAAATTCACATGTAAAGGTCAAATAAAACACAATTTACATATTTACAACAAATTATAAGCTCTTCATAACCTTTACAAAAACAACATAGAAGTTAAGACAATCCCCTTAATCTCATTCCTGTTAGTTGATCTATCTACATTTTTCCTGTAACATAACTCTTCAATTTTAAACCAATATTTCTCACTAAGTGTAACTCTTATCCACTTGCTGTCTAATAATCCCTCTCCATTATGCAGTCCTTTATTTTGGACTTCAATCTTTTGACAGTTTGTATTTCGAGTTCCAAGCAAAGTTGATGGATTCATATTGTTAAATCCAACACGATCCAACGGTAGTGCTAATTTCATTCTTTAAATTACCATTGATTGTTCAAGTTATTAATCATCGTTATCATGATTCTATCCAGTTTAATTAACAGTAGTACCACCTGTTATCCACTCACAAACACTTCACCCCAATTCAATACTGTCCATAAAATCTCCTGAAAGTAATCTGCATTGGCTTACCACTAGTCCAATTTGCAGAAAGTCTTGTGAGCATTCAATTTATGTGAATCCAAGACCGAACCTTTAATATAATGTTACAACCTAAATGGTAAAAAAGCAAAGAGAAAAGGGAACCTTTTAAATGCCCTACCAAACAAGAGTATCTAAGCAGCCCAATTCTAGACCCCAACCCATAAGGGCACCTGCTAAATGCCAATTCTTACCTTCAGTGAGTCCCCTGTCACCTCTACAGTTGGTGAGTTGTTCTACTACACCACTGAGTACAAAGCAGGTTTCACTGTTGTAGAATTCTATCAATAGAGAAGAACAAGCACCCATTACAAACTTCTTTCATAAACAAGTTCTCCATAGAACCAACTTTATACTATAATTATACATTCAACACCAAAATGAAATCTCACCTCCCCTACAGGTGCTGTGTTCAGTAACCAGGTGAAGAGAGCATATAACAAACCGCTAGGTACAAAGCTTCAAGACCGGCATCAATTACTACCGGCCCCTTTCCAATTTTTCAAGCAAATGGGCATGTGATGCTCCCTAGAATAAGAAAAAAGAACAAAGCCTCAATGGTTCAAATTCACTTTCACTGGCCTTTCACTCCTCTTAAACATCTCTATTGCAGCAACAATACGTCCTACAGCACTAGGACTGCACGAGTACACAGACGCAGCCACTCAAAAGATACAACCCAATGTGAACGCTTGATTATGCTCTCCAATTGGTATCAAAAACACACATTTTCTAGTTAATTTGGCTCATGACTTCCCTCTAATAGTAAACGTAAAACAGTCAAAAAGTCCCACAGTGTCCGAGAATTCCTATCCAGGCCCGCATTTCATACAAATTCAAACAGGCAAATCTAATCGAGACGCGCATCAAGCACTTATACAATTCACTAAACAGCGCTACATCTCATGCGAGTGAGACCAAAGAAAAATTCAAAACAACCGCCGCTTACTGCAATCATATTAAATACTCTCCCGTTCCCACAGCGCAAGTAGAGGGCGGCATTACGTATCGGCAAATCTAATCAAGACGCGCATCAAGCATTTATACAATTCACTAGACAGCGCTACATCTCATGTGAGTGAGACCAAAGAAAAATTCAAAACAAACGCTGCTTACTGCAATCATATTAAATACTCTGCCCATTCCCGCAGCACAAGTAGCGGGCGGCATTACGTATCGGCAGACGGAAAGGGAGAATATAGCTAGACAAGCCAAACCCTAGATCGAACACTCGCCCCCCCCAGCACCCCAACGTGAAAAAATATATACATGGAGGGCAACATAAACTTAGTATCTCTCAGCCAGCCTGAAGTCAGAAATAGCACAGGGAGAGTGAAACAGATCTACCCACTCCCACCTAGCACTCTATCATACCTGCTTCGTGTCGGCGTCCCTCGTAAGTAGTGTCCGGAGCAAACGGGAGCTGCCATTCCTCCGTCTTTAAAAGTGCCTCCTCTCCTTCCAATTGGTGCAACATCATGCGACACTTTCAAAGACGGACTAAATCTCGGACAATAATTGTCGGCCATCTTGTAGTATGTCCTTATTACCTCTTAAGAATAGGTTTTTGTATAATGAAAACAAAGTCTATTTTAAAATAGAGCCAAATCACAATATTCTTGATCCATCTCAAGATATTTTCATTGATCATTGGAGTGGCCCAACTAAAGAATCAAGGTTCCTGCATGGGCGCTATGCGGTGTAAGTCCCGCAAAGAGTATCCAGGTATCCACTGCCTTCAATAGGACGTGATACCCATGAAAGCGCGCACATCTTTCTGAGTTTGCGGAACAGGCATTTTCACAATGGTACTGATGCGCTCAGGGGTCAATCTCCTACCCTCCTTCGACATTAGGTGACCTAAATAGGTGACCTCCTGTCGACAATACTGGAATTTGGAAAGGGATACCTTATGACCATGGTCAGCTAGATGAAACAACAATTTAACTGTACTGTCTCTGCAACCTTGCTCTGTGTCTGAGGCGATGAGCAGGTCGTCAACATATTGATGTAATACATTACCTGTGGGGAGTGACAAGGAATCCAGCTGGCTTTTCAATGCTTGACTATAAATACTCAGACTCTCTGTATAACCTTGAGGAGCGCAACAGAATCTAAAGCTTCTTCCAGCTAGGGTGAACCCGAACAGATATCTGCTATTGGGATGAATGGGAATACTGAAGAATGTGTTTTTCAAGTCAATGACAGAAAAGAATTTGGCAGAAGAAGGAATCATCATCAAGAGAGTTGTAATGTCAGGGACCACCGGAAACTGAGGAATCACTATTTTGTTAACTTCACGCAAATCAATCACAAAACGGTAAATATCTTCGTGCTACTCAGAGGGACCCGAAAGCGTCTGTTTGAGGATCAGAAGAATAGGGCTGTTACAAACATTAGCAGGCGTCTCCTCAACCACTCCTTTCTCAATCAAGTCTTGCACAATTTGAATCAAAGCTCGTTCACCTGCCCGCAGTATCTTATACTGAGGAATGCGGGGTAAAATAGCACCTTCCTTGACACAAATCGAAACAGGTGATATCTGCAACAAACCCACATCTGTGTCGACCGTTGCCCACAGTGTGGGTGGCACATCTTTAAATTCAGCAGGGAGAGGCGTATCTTTAGACAGACACTGCGTAGCACACACAACATTCGGACCCATCGTCATGTAGACACCCTCCGGTGAGCAATAAATCGTAGCATGCAATTTCTTCAATAGATCCAGATCCATTAAATTTTCTCCACAATTAGACGTCAATAAGAATGGCGAATCAACAGTGAAAGGACCAATAGTCAACGCAAGAGGTTTCAAAATGGGGCTCACAACCGGTACACCAGAAAATCCTACCGAAACATTATTATGGCCAGACAGAGCCGCCCAAGGAACGAGAAATAGAGCTGTTCGTAGCACCTGTATCCACCAAAAACTCCTTAGTCAAACCATGCACATCCGCACTAACGTACTGACCACGATGATCCACAGGTATCAGAACTGGTCCCTCACTCTGTCCCTGGCTGCCCTAGCTGTAAGACTTCCCTGTCATCTCATCTGTATCATAGTCATCACGATAATACTGTTTGCCCCGAGGGTCGTCAAAGTAATTTTGATCTGTTCGGCCCTCTGGTGTCTCAGCTGTCTGAGCTCTGTCCTGGCCACCGTCTCCACGACCCCGTCCACGAGACCCTCGTCCTCTTGGGACCACCACCTTCTGCAAAAGCACAGGACACTCGCTGCACCAGTGTCCCTCCTCCTTACAGTGCGCACACTGGTTCGGTCCTACAGGCGTAGTATTCCTGCCAGTACGAGGAAGCTGTCGGGCCATACCACCACGTCCTCTACCATTCCCTCAAGAAGCCTGTTGCAACAACACCTTCGTCTTCAATTCTTTATGCTTTTTCTCCACCTTCTCCTCATTTTCCCTGGGCTCATAATACTGCGCCATATTCAAGATAACAGAAGGAGAAGAGGTGGACCAGGTACTCTCGGAAGCCTGCAATCGAGTCGCAATCTCGGGGAGCAGGTTGGAAACAAATCTACTAACAAACAAACGCACACCACCTTCAATCGACAAGTCCTGTCCACTATAATCCAGAAACGCACTTTGTTACACATTGTTGTTATTCCAACAATGTGAGCCAAGCCACTCAGGAAAGGGAAGAACTTCAGACTACCTACAGAGAAATGCAGCCAGTTAAACTAGAAGCGTGAATATGGTTCTTTAATACCCTAAAGATAGCCTCAGGGTTCCAACCACAATTGATATGTTGTGAGTACGATTATGTAAATGAACCTAAATCAATACCTGCAATTATGCAAAGTAGTTCTATTGCCCTAGGATGAAAATGACCATGACTTTTATACAGAGTATGTTAATCCTGTTATGTGCGTCATGTGCAGGGGACTTTTCTAAGAAACCTCATACATAATAAATGAGGCTAATTTCAAGGAAACCAATCAACATTTATTCAGCACATAACTGGGTAAAAAGTCAGTGCTAGAACCGTTATGCAGAGCAAGGTAGGACAAATGTAGGTGAAAGGTCATTTTGCTACTTAGGCCTAGTTTGGGGTACATAACAGTCCAGGCTTATTGTGAACCATGATTCAGAGCATTCAGAGCGGTCCAGTCCATTCCATGTCACTCAACCACGGTCAGCTCCACAGTTTTTGGAGGTCAAGAAGGCAAACTGTGCTCCTGTGGTCCAGGTGAGCCCTGACACCTCAATTCTGGGTTTTTAGCTCTAAGGCTAAAGCCATGTGACATTTTCTCTCCCCTTCGATAAACTGGTGATTGAAGGGATTTTATTGGCCACTTGTGCTCTTTGTGAGTGGGTTATTATGTCCTATTTTTAAAACGTTCTCTAATAAAATGTCATTCCAAGAAAGGTCAGGTAGACAGCACAAGGCCAGATGGCTGGGAGTACACAATGAAATGACGTCCGGCACCGATTGGGGGTGGCGGGGCGGTGGCAGGGGCGAGTGTAAAAAAATAAAATAAAAATAACGTACCTTAGCGCTGCCGCGTCTCTCCTCAGTGTCAGGACTCCGCCACACAGGAACCAGGAAGCACCCAGTCTCCCCTGACCAATCACAAGCTCAATGCAGTGTTGTGATTGGTAAGCACCCAGGCTCACCTGACCAATCACAATGCTGCAATGCAGCGTTGTGATTGGTCTGAGTGCTGTGGTTCGGCTCTCAGTCGGGGACTGGCATGTTCTCAATGCAGGCTGTAATGCAGCCTGTATGGACAACATGCAAAGTGCGCATGACTGTTTGGCTGGCCCCAGAGGGCCGGCCAAACAGTCATTGTGCAGTTGGAGTGGGCAAACCACTCCTCCCCTACCCCGCTCTGAGAGCAGTGCAGCTCGCCCACCTGCAAAGCAGCACATAAACATAAAATGATAATAGCCTTAGCGGAGGAGCGGCCACTGGGTGTACAATACAGTCAAGAGCAAAAAGATTTTATGATCTAACACAGCAATTCTTATCCTGTGATCTGGGAACCCATTGGGGTTCGTGATACCTACTCAACAGATCTGCAACTGCTTAAAAAGTTAAATAATATTAACAGTTTAATAACATGTGTATTAATAGAATAGCAAAATTGTTAATTGAAATTTTTAAAACATTGTGTGAATGTGAAGGAATTTTAACTTGTGGCTAAAAATTACGGTTGCATCCTCAAATTGACTCATGGGAGCAGTGCAAGTGCATCAAACAGAATATAGTGTGGATGATGGGTGGCCTCAATTGAATTTAGAAAAACTCCAGCCTTCCCATTAACATTAACATTTTGGTATCTCTATATTTGTGAATTAAATAAAATATTTTATCATTTGTGTATTTGTTTGATGAATGCTTGTTTCTGTAATTGTGTGTATTGTTTTGTGGTTCAAATCATCAAAATTGTTTAGGCCTGGGTCCAGTTCCAAATACTGACTCAATGGGGGTCCTCGAGTTCCAATAATGATAAAGTGGGGCCCTTGATTCCAGTAATGATAAAGTGGGGGTCCACAGAAATCAAAAGGTTAAGAACCACTGATTTAACAAGCCTGAAAGCTTTTGGGAATTGCCATAAAATCTCATCACCATACCACAGCTAACACCTCACCACCACAGCCATTGCAAAAACATTCAACAGAAGAAAACTCCATGTCAAAGCGTTATTCCCTCCCTTAGTCCAGTTCAATACCCCACAATAACACACTCAGCCAACAAATACAAACAACTCAATCTTCACTGTGAAAGTTGAAAAGATTAGATATTACATTGACAACACCAGAAAACCACTGTACGTCTAAGCAACATACCTAATTGTATATCCTTCAAACAACTTCTACTCATTCACACCCTCAAACCCTCCAGTTATACGAAGGACATATTCCAGATAAATAAATGTGAACGCCAGTGCTTTAAATGAGCAGGTCCTGTCTGATTCTGAGTACTTGCACTTCTTTGATTAGAAAGAGAAAGTGCCTGCACTTCTCAGCACTGCTGCCCTACATTTAATGGGAGAGTACTGACACTTCACACTAGCAAACAGATACTCTAAACAGTGAATTCCTGTCCTTCTATATTTCCATTTAAAGCACTGGTGAAAGCTATCTCAAAAGAAGATCTGACATTTTTCCATTATGGGGTCAGCCTCTTGTTCGCCAGGACACCATAAGACCAGACCAAAGTGCAAAAAAATAAAAAAAAACAAGACAACAGGTTCTGGAACAGCATCCCAGTATCCATTAAGACCAGCCCGACCCTGTTGTGGTTGAGGAGAAATCTGAAGGTACATTTTTTAAAGAACACTACATCACCACACAGTAAGAGTCCGTTCCCACTCTCAGAACCCGGCTAACGTTCAATCATTGACTGTATCTTGACTTTGAAACTCTATGGGGCATATTTACAAGGAGCTATCGCCGAATTAACGGCACTTTATCGCAGCCAAAGTCGTGATAAATTTCCCCCCCATTCACAAGCCGGTGTAAACAGCCCACAGCACCAGTTTCCCCGCGATAGCAGCCGCAAAAAACATCGCCACAGAGGACCCCAGCAAATATCGCTAATGAGATGCAGAGTAGGCGTTCCCGTGACAAAAGCCGAGACAACAGCACACCTCAACATTCACAACGACCAGCCACATCCGCGATAAAAAAACAAAACAGGCGATAAGGCGCGTTAGCACCAGGAAATCTACACCTGCTCTGACCTGGTGTAAAGTCGGACGGCAGCCAGCACAACAAATGGAAGCACAGCCCAGGGCCACATCCGAAGGGCAACAGATGCCATGGAGCCACCCATCATGCGGCCCGGACACCCAAGAGGGCCACAACACCCACCGCCACCACCCCCAGGACCACCACTCTCTGGCACCCCCCCGACCAAAGACATGCCACATCAGCCACACCGAAACATGTACAAAATATTCCGCTTGATGACGCACAATCACAACTGGTGACATGGATGTGTCGTCACAGAAATGACCAGCACACATTCACTTTCGAAGCAACAAATGAAACTTTATTAAAATGAACAACGAAATGAAATGAAGACACATGGCCGCTCCCCTCCGGACAATACGTAGGTCACAGCCTGTAAGACAAAAAACATGATGAGAAGGTGTGTCCTGCGCACATCAGAGGACAGAGAGAGAGCGAAGGGGAGAGAGAGAGGAAGAGAGGGAGAGAGAGAGAGGAAGAGAGGGAGAGAGAGAGAAGAGGAGAGAGAGAGGAAGAGAGGGAGGGAGAGAGAGAGGAAGAGAGGGAGAGAGGGAGAGAGAGAGGAAGAGAGAGAGAGAGAAGAGGAGAGAGAGAGAGAGGAAGAGAGGGAGAGAGAGAGAGGAAGAGTGGGAGGGAGAGAGAGAGGAAGAGAGGGAGGAGAGAGAGAGAGTGCCACCCCTGCGCACCCAGGCCACACTGCTCACCTGCTGCCACCGGTGTGTCTCCAACCACGTGCCGGTATGTAGGGCAGTTCACCAGGTCACACATCTGATTCAGAGCCATCAGCTGAAACAGAGCCCAGATACATGACTGGCACAGTACACACACTTGCACAAGACAACATCGCCTGCCCGCCCATGCACACCCAGGCAGAGGCACCCCAACCTCTCCCGCCGCCCATCGGAGCATGCCCGCCCATGCACACCCAGGCCTCAATACTCACCTTCCGCCACCTGCGCGTAGACAGGAGGTCCCACCACGTCCCGCTGCAAGCCACAAGCCCGGGGTCCGCGGACATGGCACCCTCCAAATCATGCAGCCCCGCTCCGCAGGCCAGCAGGTCTCACGTTTGGTGCTGGGTCTTGATTACTCCATGGCAGAGGACATACCAGTGCACCCGGCACCATCGCAGGCTGCACACCCGCTCAGCCCAATGGGTGCCACCAACTCTGGCATCCTGGAAGCGACGCCACAGGGCGGTAGGCCCGCGCTGCCCGCTGGCTCTGGCCTACCCTGTGGTCCAGCAGGGCACACAAAACCTGAGCTGTCCGGACCGCCGGGACGGGGCATCATCGCAGGCTGCACACCCGCTCAGCAGCTCAAGGTGCCACTGACACAGTGCACCCAAAGTCACCGTCCCGTGGCGGGGTGCCTGTGCCGTCCGCAAGGCCCTGGGTGCCACTAACCCTGTGCAACCCCAGTCTGTGCCACGTGGTGGTAGGCCCGTGCCGGCCGCAAGGCCTCGTGTGCCACTAACCCTGTGCAACCCCAGTCTGCGCCACGTGGTGGTAGGCCCATGCCGTCCGCAAGGCCTCGGATGCCACTAACCCTGTGCGCAACAACTCATGGACCCTACATGAGTGAGAACCGTGGAGCGGCCGTCATCCAGTCACCACCGGAAATGGGGAATGTGACGTCGTCGGCCCCTTATGTTGGCGGAGTCACATGGCCTGTGACGCCTGTGCCGGATGGGTGTGGTGTGTGTGAAAACCTGCCCTCAGGGAGTGGCTGTGACATGCTGACAACTAGACCAGTGACCTGCACACCACCAGCGAGTACGCCCGCGACGGGTAGCAATGAGGGCCCCCCCTCGGGGCGTTAGCGGAGTGGTCTGGCCTGCCGTACGCACGACCAGCGCAGGGCTTGCAACAATGACTCGTGGGCTCTGGGCGGGGTCCAGTCCATGTCCGGACAAGGAAGTGACTGATGCGTGTGTCCCTGTTGTAGTGTTCACAGAACCCGGTACACAAAATGCAATGTCGCACCCTCTGACTGGCACCCCACAGGATGAACATCATTGACGCAAGGGAAGGCACTGTCCCCACATTCATCCACACATCCATACATGAATGACTTAAGACATTACACAGCAGTGCGTCACTGGATGTTTATTTGCACATCCAGTGCAGTCATGCAGCTGGAGCGGTACAGGGCAATGCCGAGCACACTACACAATATGGGCCCGTGGAGGGCCAGCCTGTGTCCATCCGGGGATGACCTGTACTGCGGAAGAGGAAGGGTACAGTCCGCAGTCTGTCCGCCGTGTCATTGGTCGTCAGACAGGATGTGGCAGTCCATGTCGCTGTCCGAGGTGAGTGCATCGGAGTGTATCGGGGGTCAGTGGTAGGTCTTGAGGCCATGTGCGGCACCAAGCAGTAACAGGCAAGGTGGCGGAAATGGATGCTAGTGCCTGGCCCTCCTGACCACAGTCCCATCCACGTCCTCGTCCCCGGGTGTGTGCCCTGCCCCACCTGTGGGTGTTGCAGTACCGGCTGCGGCACTGTGTGCCACTGACACATCAGGGGCCGGAGGAGTATTGTCGGCTGCACTGTGTGGCAGTGACACATCAGGTGCCGGAGTGGATATGCCTGCCGCACTGGGAGGCACTGACACACCAGGGGGCTGAGATGTGGATGGTGTGGGGGCAGCAGCATTCATCATCGCCACGCCTTGTGGTAGCAATGCCATGATGAGGACATGCAGGGCACGGTAGATCCCAGCTACATTTTGCTGATGTGCAGTGGCGGCTGCCATCCTTTCCGCCTCCATCCGCACCATGTCCTCCATGAGCCTCCGCATGTGTGCCAGCTCACGGCTGGCATCGCTGGGGCCACTCTGAGCGGACAGGTAATCTTCCCTCCGCGTCATGACTCCAGAGATGTCAGTCAGGGCTTGCTGAAGCCCATGGGGCAGACATAGACACCCAAGGATGGCGTCCAGTTTGGTAGCCATGAGCTCGAACCTCACCCGCACCTGCTCGGCCGTCTCCCTTTGGCCCTCCATAACATGGCGTTGGAAGGCCATGTGTTGTTCCTGGGGGACTTGGGAGGGTGCCGGGGCTGTGGGTGCCTCCTGCTGGGTGGTTTGGGTGGTGGGTGGGGTCTCATGGATGTAGCTGGGCTGCCCTGATCCTGGAGGTGAGTTGCGGATGAGGTCAATGAGGTCTTGGATGGTTTGGGTGTCGATGCTGGTGTTGTCCTCCTCCTCGTCATCAGTGAAGAGTGGCTGTGACTGCTCTGCAGGAGGTGTTGACAATGCCCCTGCGATGTGAAGGGGAGATGGTGTATTACAATGTGCCCACATGTATGTAGCCGCATGGTACAGGTTGACATTCAGACAGCATGGCATTGTACATTGTGACAGTCTGTGGGTCTGGGCGAGGACCCAGAGTGATTGTGGGTGTGCACTGTGCCCTGCTTGCTTGTGCATGTGTGCCATTGTGGCCATCTCTCCCCATCCCCCCAGTACCTGGTGGTCACTCACCCTGCTGCGGTTGTGTTGTGTCCTGTCGAGCAGTGTCCGGTCCCCCGACTCCGGCCACAGTATCCATTCTGATGACTGTCGACACCAGCTCCTCCATGTCATCCAGCTCCAGCTGTGGTGCTGGGCCCCCACCTCCGGTCTGCGTTGCTGCCTTCAGGTTGGCGGAGAGTTTCTCCTTGGTCTTCCGCTTGATGTCATTCCATCGCCTCTTGACCTCGTCCATTGTCCGCTTGTGCTCTCCGACGGCATTCACCTTGTCGACGATGTCCCGCCATATTCCAGTTTTGGTGCCCAATGACACGTTGGAGGTGACGAAGAGTTGTGGATGGTGTTCCATCACCTCCGTGACTATGATCCTGTTCGCCTGCGGACTGAACTTGGTCTTCCTCGTCTTCTTGTCCTTGCCCTTCCCTGTCCCTGAGGTCCCAGGCTGGTCGTCGGGGGTGCTTGTGGGGTTGCGCTCGTCCTCTGCGCCTGCTCCGGCTGCCTCCATGGTGCTTGGGTGTTGGTCAGTTTGTGTGTGGGTGTTTTTTCTACTTTTATGGAGATTTTTGACGCCTGCCAGGTGTGTGTTGCAGGCCTGGCGCTGCTTGTCGCTGTTTCCTCATCGCGCTTTGGACCATCGTGTGTTTCTTGGTGTTGTGGTTTGTGTTTTTATCTCCATCTTGGTGGTTGTATCGCGGACATTGTCCGCGGTTTCGGCAGACTATCGCATGGTACCGCCTTGTTGTGAATTCCACGTTGACACAGGGTTATTTTCCCGCAATAGGCTGCGATATTGAAAGTTGCGTTACGCTACTCTTGCGGTAGTTATCACACGTTCTTGTGAATATACCCTCTAGTGCTTGGCTGTCTTTCAGCTTGGTTAGCTCTATCCTATCTTATAAAGCTTGTCACCTCTGCAAGTGACAGAGAATGTATGGACTGGAAATTCTTTCCTCCTTTGTTGGAGGCATAGAGCTCCCTTTTACCTGGACGTAAGGAGGGATCATATGGTATATTTGTCCTGGTCTCCATGAAAAAGATAAGCTCCCAGTTACCTAGTTGACTTGAGCTTGTCCATTTGCTTTCTGTAGCTTCAAACCTTGCTCAAGCCATCGTACACTTAAATTCTGGCAGTTCATGTCCATGGGATAAATGATGATCCTCCCTCCTTAAGTGGCCCTCCAGTGACACATCAATGTCATCTGCAGAGCTGCCACCAGGACAGTTTTGCATGCTTTCCGTAAGCACTACACATTGGACGCTAGCTCAAGGCCTGATGCCCCACTTGTTCAGACTATGCTGAAAATATTTGCTAGGTAAACTTTGCTGCTTTGTCTCCGCGTTGTTCTTGCCTTTCCAAGAGGATACTTTCTGAGACCTGGGTAGACTAACAAGTCACTCCTCTTGCTGCAGTGTTGCCAGATTGGGCTAGATCACGCACAATTGGGCTAGATTTTTCTCGGTTGTGCGGCAAAATATTGGTTTGTGCAGATTGTCAAATTTTGGGCTATTTTAGAAATTACTTTGTGCTATTTTTCGCGTATTGGGATAGAAGTTTGTTGGTAAAAGGAACAGTCTTTTATCCGTTCTAACTAATAGGTCTGCGCTGAATGTGAGCTATACAACATATGAAAGTATTTCATGAATGAAGCAATTTAATAACATAAAATTAACGTTATGAACTGGCTATTGTTAGCTGTCATGGCAGAAATGTTGGCCCACAGTTGAGTGTATGTAATAGTCTAGTTTCTGTTAAAGGGGAAACTGCAATGAACGGTGGACCACTTGAACAATAATGTGATTGATTCAAATCCTACATGAATGATTGCAGTTACAATACCTGAATATTGATGCACTTTATTTGCTGAGTTTGAACAGCTCTGTAATATAATAGATATATGGAGCATGGTGATTGTGGACATTTTGTAAGAAACTGTTCCACACAATTTCTTTCAAAAAATGGCACCTTAGCATATTTTGCACATATTCAGGGGGAGATTTACTAAGATTTTGTGCCTTGTTTGCGTCACAAAAGTGACGCGAATCTGTGCAAAATCTTTTTTCCGATTTACTTTCCAGCGCTAAACTTGTTTTGCGATGGTAATATAGTGAAAATAATGCAAAGCGGCGCTATTACTTAGCGACAAGGGGGTGTGCCATGGGTGGAGCATGGGTGTTCCCATGCAACCACCCAAGGTTTCTGACGCTAAACCAAATTTACTAAACAAATTAGCAGGGTTTAGCGTCAGAAAACTGTGCCCTTTTGAAGTAGGCGCAAGGAAGGAGAAATGCTTTCACTTCTCTTTCCTTTTCCAACTTTGTATGAGTGCTGCACTGTACAGTACACATACAAAGAGGGAAAATGGTTTAAGTCAGTCTATGCATAGTATTTTATACTGGGAGGGGACCCTTCCAGTACGAAACCTATGCTAGACTCACTGAGACATCCTTGCACCATGGTGCAAAGGTGTCTCCGTGGCGCACAGCAGCTGATTTCAGCACCCGCGCTAGGGAAAGGGGAGGAGAGTGCCATATTTCAGTAAATTTGGTGCTCTCCTTCTCTCTCCTTTTCACACAGCGCAGCATTTGCGACTGCTGCGCTGTGCTGCATGAAAAAGTGGTAAATCTGCCCCTCAGAGTTTTAACCTATGCTGCTTTCATAATGGAGTGTGACATATGAAATTGATTCACGATTGCAGCAATGTGATAACAGCTATTAAATGTTTAGAAAGGGCAATTGCCCATTGTCTCACGGCCATTTGGCTCACAGTTTACTGTTTACAACAGTTTAGTTTCTGTTAAAGGGGGAAGTGCAATGAATGAAGGACTAACTTCACTGTGTTTGTGGGATTTGGGGTTGCCCAGTTGAAGGCTTAAGCCGAAACACGTTGGTGTCCTGTTGTTTGGTGTTTTAACAGAAAATAAAGAATTATAAAGCATCCCGCTGTTGTTGTGCAGTCCGTGTGGAATTGCGCAGATGAGGTGTGGCTGACTCTCTAATGAGAGAGTATTAGTGGAATATATTATTTTTATTAATTTGAGTTTTATATGGCGCTAGCTAGACCCGAAGGTATCATAGCACTCTACATGTTATGTATTAACGTTTACAAGAGGTACTTGAGGGGATTCATAAGAGTCATAGATGAACAACACAGCATTAAGTGGTAATGAAGTCACACAAATATATATTATATCAAGGTCACGTGAGGTGACCGAAACGCATCATGATAAGGAGGAGTGAGGTCGAATAAACTTTGCACTGCAATTGAAGTGGAGTTCGTGCGCGTGTGTTTGTCCGTTGAGGAGAGCGGAAGGGCTTTTTGCATCTCTCTCAATCTCTCTCTCTCTCTCTCTCTCTATATATATATATATATATATATATATATATATATATATATATTGCACACCTTTTTCTTCACGATTCCCTGCCACTGGAATCAAAAAGGAACGGACACCACTTTCTGCGTGCAAATGTCTTTATTCGTGCTCCGCCGCCATTACGCGTTTCAGCCCCTAGAGGCCTTGGTCACATGACGTACCCACAATTCCCTCACATTTTAAAGTGCACCGTGCTTTAACAGGAACTGAAAACAGACTATCCGTTTGTTTTTGTTGCAGCCATCCTTACTACATCAAAAAACTCAACTTTGTTGATTGTGCAAAAATGCATAGTGCAATTATTTGTAAACATATGACTCTGACTGGTTATTTCCTATGTGCAAAATTAAGCAATATACTATTTACAAATAATAAATAGACAGATAAATAGTTACATGGCATAAAATCCTGTGCAATTCCGCAATGGATTAAAATGACCTCTGATCCTAATAGGTCTATTTTTTTTATATAACCCTTTTGTTGGTTTTTCCTCAGACATTGCCGACTATGCCAATTATGTCTTAATCTCTTTATATATACATATCACGACTTAAATGTATGTTTGTTCTATCAGGTTAAATTTCGCAATGCAGTTATTTGTAAACATTAGACTCCAATCAGTTGTTTTATATGTGCAAATTCAAGCAACATACTATTTACAAATAAATTAACGACATAAAATCCTATGCATTTTTAGCAACCAATGACCACCGACCCTAAATGGTCAAAATTACTTAAACCACCTTTTGTTCGTTATTCCTCGGTCATTGTCAAATATGCAAATTATACCTGAGTCACAGTATAAATACAAAACAAAATAAAACATAGTTGAGTAATGTAATATCAGGTTAAATCCCCTATGTCATCCTGGTGCATATGTGTGTATCTAACTGCTTAAAATACAGTGATATACCATCCTATTTATGGACCCCACCTTCTATGTGGAGCCTAGTTATTTTTATGCACCGGCTGTAACTTCTGATTGACAGCAGTCCTATTAAAAACTTTAATATATAATAGTCATTTTCAAACATCGTGAAAAAAGTGAATACAAATAAATGTGAATAAAAATGGTGCTGATTTGATTTAAAATGTGTTTCACATACTTAGGAAGGCCTATCGGAACTTCCCAGTGATAATGAAAAGGCGAACATGTTTACAGTAGAGAGGAAGGACAATTATTATAGTTAATTTTAAACTAGAGGAGAGAAAGTCATGCTAAATTCATTTTCTATTTACTTATAACTACAGACACTTAAGATGGAAAATATTGCACAAAACGGGAAAAAACATGGATAATAAAATGTCTTTTTAAATATTTTTATTTTTTATTATTATTATGGTTGTTAAATTTGACTGCATGATGTGCAGAACAATAACTTCATGATCCATCTTAACTATTGAATGCTGATAGTCCAAACTAATACTATGGGTCTCAATATTTATGAGCTCTATAGCCAAGTATGCAGATCCTCTGTGATGTTTAAGCCATTCGGACTTTTACTGTCTAGTTCTAGAATATATTTAGTCTCTAGACGTCTCAGAATGGCTTCCCTGTTTCCTCCCCGTTTTAATGGTGGCACGGCATCAACCACAAAATATTTAAAATCTTTCAGATTGTTGGCATGGATATCCTTAAAGTGGCGCGCCACGGGGTAATTGGGATCTGAATTCGTGATTGCTCTCATGTGCTGGAGTACTCTTTTGTGGACCTGCAGTTTCGTACTCCCAACGTACTGCAGTCCACAAGAGCACTCCAGCACATATATGGCAAATTCTGTTTTGCAGGTTAGCCATTTATCTATATTGCAAGGCTGTTTTTTAAAAGGTGATTTAAAGTTTACTTTATTCACTCCAAATTGGCAAGCTCTACAATTGGAGCATTTGACAAATCCCTTGCGATTAGATAACCAATTACTGGTAGGTTTTGTTTCAGGGCTCTTACGGACTACCATATCCCTGGTGCTGGGGGCCCTCCTATAGGTAATAGTCGGTGTACAAGGTAATCTATCACCCAGAACAGGATCATTTAAAATCAGGTGCCAATTCTTTTTCAGTATTTTGGACAGACTATCTTTTTGTCTATTAAATGTTAGAATGATTCTAGGATTGGGACATGCTTGGTCAATGGTCTCATGGGTCACAGTCTTATTACGTGGTGGTTTTGCTAACAGGTCAATGCGAGATGACATTCTAGTGCGTTTGATAGCTTCATCAATTATGTGGCTAGAGTACCCTCTTGTAAGGAATCTATTTTTACACTCATTCTGTGCTTTTAACAAATCTTCCTCCCTGCTGCATATTCTGCGAATTCTTAACATCTCCCCATAGGGGATATTGCAAATAGTGTGCTTAGGGTGGAAGCTGGTAGAGTGCAAAATAGTATTACCTGCCGTTGGCTTACGATGGAGTTTGGTTTCTAGCCTGCCTTCAACAATGAATACTTCAACATCGAGAAAGGTAATAGAACAATCACTGATGTTTTGAGTGAAGTGTAAATTATACTCATTGATGTTGAGTTCAGCTATGAATTTTTCTGCGCTACTTTTGTCACCCCGCCAGACCACACAAAGATCGTCAATGTAACGGACCCACTTTACTATGTTATTAGCCATGGCGTCCCTGTGTTTAGTACTCATGATCATTCTCTCCCAGTATCCCATATGTAAGCAGGCGTAGCTGGGGGAAAAGCTCGCCCCATAGCTACGCCTCTTACCTGATGGTACACCTGCTGATTGAATAAAAAATAGTTGTTCTCCAAGCAGAACCGTGTAAGATCTACTAACATCTTGTTATGTGCATAGTACTCAATTGGTCTCGTGCCCAGATAAAATTCCATGGCTCTAATCCCATCATCATGTTGAATCGAAGTATACAGATTTTGTACATCTAATGCAATCAATAGATAACCTTCATGCCATTCAAAATTAGACATTTGTCGCAAAAAGTCTGTAGTATCTCTAACAAATGATGGGAGAGTTTGCACATGTTGTTGCAGAAATGAGTCTATGTACAACGAAATGTTTTCCAAGAGGCCCTGCTTGGCCGATATTATCGGTCTTCCAGGTGGACATAAGGGATCCTTGTGTATCTTAGGTATTAAATACATAATGGGCATCCTATATATATATAAAGCAATTTTCACCTTTTGGCAATAACGGTCGCACACGCTCGGATTTCAGGTTTTGTGGCGGTTTATTCAAGCAAACAAAACTCTGGGCATGGCAGAGTTTTGTTTGCTTGAATAAACCGCCACAAAACCTGAAATCCGAGCGTGTGCGACCGTTATTGCCAAAAGGTTAAAATTGCTTCATATTCACCGGAATGGCCCTGCCGGAGGGTAACGCACCGCCCCTGAAAGGAGCGCCGGCGTCCACACTAAGGGCTGAAGCTTGAAAAAAAAAAAATATATATATATATATATATATATATATCCTTCCGCAAAGAGCTCCTTTCGATCACTGAGGCCCGTTGGTAGGTGGTGTGCTGTGCCGGCGGAGCACACCAGACAGTTTAGATAAGTTGCAAATCCTGAAGTAAAGCGCACACTCGGCAGATATGCTAGGTAGATGACATTTTATTTGCGCCTCTCAACATTTTCAGGTAGCTTGGAGAGAGACTCCCAATAAATATATATATACCTTGGATGTGATAATTGCGGCTGATCGAGGGGGTCAGAGATTATCACATAATTTTAAGACAAAACCGCTCATGAACTAATAACTGTAAGAACTTGAAATGCATTGTGGAACTTGCAGTCATTGTGAGAGACATTTCCTACTGAAGGTGTTTTTTTCAATTCACAGGCACTGCAATTGGATGATTATAAGACCTGGCAACCAAAGAGGGTGAGTTTTGTTATGTATATGAAAGAACTGATAATATCAGACCCTCGGTGGAGACAAGCATTGAGAAAGGCGAATTCTCGCCGAAACGCGTCTGCTTGGCACAATAAAAGGTCTTTGGAATCCGCTGTGTGCTCCTGAATGTTCCTATTGGAGCGTTGTTGTTGGTAATGTTAATTGCGTGCAGCCACTTGTACACCAAAGGTGGCACCCAATCTGAAAAGTGTTCGGCTGTCATAATTGTGGCATTTGGTAAAATGTTGAAATGGAGACTGCCAGAACAGTCGCTTCACTAAAAGGGCAATCAGTCCTATGGACACTGAGTTCTCAATATATTTTCTACCTCAACTCTCTGACTCATCTCAAACCTCTTTCTACTACTCTTTCCAATGCACTACCCTATTTCTCACCCTAAACCTCTATCAATATATCCTCTGCATCCACTCTCTCATTCATCTCAAACCCCATACCACTACTATGACCCCCAAAATAGCCCTTTCCAGACTCTCCCCTACTCTACCCCTCCTTGCACCATCTGACACCTCTTTTTTACTATACTGATCCCCCAAAACAAGCCTTTCTAAACTCTTCCCTCTGACTTTTCCCTTCCACATCCCTTTTTACTCATCCTAAGCCTCCCACTACTGCTATGACTTCCAAAAAATCCAAGAAAAAAAATCAAAATCCTTCACTCTTCTATCCCTCCACTATCCTTTTCAATCGAAATAACAGACTAACATGTCCACTTATCAAATTTCATATGTCACTATACTAATTCACCACTAAACCTTTATGGGTTCCGAGTAGCGTGCTGCTCGCCGAAAAAAGCGCTACAACACCTCATTAGGGGTAGCAAGCACTATATAAATGCAACCCTTTTCCCCTCTTCTATCCCTCTGCTATCCTTCTCAAACCAAATAACCGACTAACATATCATCCACCACTCAAATTACTTTCATATTTCACTATACTAATTCACCACTAATCCTTTATGGGTTCCCGAGTAGCGTGCTACTCGCCGAAAAAGCGCTTCAACACCCCATCAGGGGTAACAAGCGCTATATATATATGCAAATCTATGTCCCTCTTCTATCCCTCTGCTACCCTTCTCAATCCAAATAACCGACTAACATATCATCCACCACTCAAATTGCTTTCATATTTCACTATACTAATTCAACACTAATCCTTTAATGGGTTCCGGAGTAGCATGCTACTCGCCAAAAAAGCACTTCAACACCCCAACAGGGGTAACAAGTGCTATATAAATGCAAACCTTTTTCCCTCCTCTATCCCTCCGCTATCCTTCTCAATCCAAATAACTGATTAATATCCACCACTCAAATTACTTTCATATTTCACTATACTAACTCACCAATAATCCTTATGGGTTCCGGAGTAGCGTGCTACTCACCAAGAAAGTGCGTCAACACTCCATTAGGGGTAACAAGCGCCATATAAATGCAAACTTTTTTCCCTCTTCTATCCCTCCACTATCCTTCTCAATCCAAATAACTGACAAATATCCACCACTCAAATTACTTTCATATTTCACTATACTAATTCACCACTAATCCTTTATGGGTTCCGGAGTAGCGTGCTACTCGCCAAAAAAAGCGATTCAACACCCCATCAGGGGTAACAAGCGCTATATAAATGCAAACCATTTTTCCCTCTTCTATCCCTCCGCTATTCTTCTGAATCCAAATAACTGACTAACCTATCCACCACTCAAATTACTTTCATATTTCACTATACTAATTCAACACTAATCCTTCTTGGGTTCCGGAGTAGCGTGCTACTCGCCGAAAAAGCGCTTTGACGCCTCGTCAGGGTAGTAAGCGCTATATAAATGCAATTACAATTACAATTACAAAATGGTAAGCGTGAGTTACTAAACGAGCATTTATGGGTGTGATGTCTTGGATTTGATAATTGCGGCTGACCGAGGGAGTCAGAGAATATTGCATCATTTTAAGACAAAACTGCTCATGAACTAATAACTGTAAGAACTTGAGATGCATTGTGCAACTTGCAGTCATTGTGAGAGACATTTCCTACTGAATGTGTTTTTTTCAAACCACATGCACTGCAATTGGATGGTTATAAGACCTGGCAACCAATGGGAGTGAGTTTTGCTATATATATATGAAAGAACTGATAATATCAGACACTCGGTGGAGGCAAGCTTTGAGAAAGTCGAAGTCTCGCCGAAACGCGTCTGCTTGGCACAATAAAAGGTCTTTGGAATCCGCTGTGTGCTCCTGAATGTTCCAAAAAGCATTTTTTCTTTTGCCAATATCTTTGGCACCGGTTTACGAATCTTCGCAAAATTTTCAAAACTAATGCCCACTTAGGTCAGCACCTGTCTTGGAAGTTTTTGGGTGATTCATCAAGCGGGGGCCGAGAAAAAAGGGGGGTCCCAAAACGTGTTTTCTCCATGTTAATTTCCATAGGAAACTTTAGACACAGCTACAGGCCCGAACTGCTGAACCGAATTACACAAAATTTGGCAAAAAGGTAGCTTTTGGTCCAGAAAGCATGCTTTTTTTTTTAATGGTGTAAATCCGTTCAGTAGTTTTTGAGATATTTAAAGATTTACAGATATTGATATTTGAGAATTGTGAGACCTGATTGGCTGAACCCTCCCGATCACGAGCTCGTTTCTGATTGGCTGCCAACACTTCAAACCAGGAAGTGTTGGCAGCCACCTTGTGACTCAGGAGAACCGAGTCACAAGAAAAAATTTTAGAAAAAGAAAAGGGGGCAGGGTAGAAACACCCTGACCCCTAGGCCTGCTCAGGGGGTCCCACAGGACCCCAAAAAAGCATTTTTGTAAAAAATAATTTGGCAGGATTCGCAAATCCCGCCGAAAAAAACCACGAAGCGCGGTCTCCCATGCTTTGTTTTAATGAGCCCCCGGGTGGGCCAGGTCCCGGGGGCAATATGCCAAATATCTCCCTGGGGCTTTATTAATTATGCGCGGGGGGCACGCAGCCCCCAGCAGCCCCGGGGACCGCCACCTCCCTCGGGCTTTTAATAAAATGCGTGGGGGGGATCCTGCCCCCCCACACTGCCCTGGGGACCGCCACCTCTCCAGGCATTCAGTTATTGGGGGGCCTTGCAAGCCCCCCCAAGCCCCGGGGACCGCCACCTCCCCGGAGCTTCAATTATTTATATTAGGTGCCTGCTCCCCCCACACTGCCCCATGGACCACCACCTCCCGGGGGCACACTTTATTTAAATACGGGGGTCCATTGTGGACCCCCGGGTACCACCACCTCCCCGGGGCTTTAAATAAGTGGGTAGGGGGCCTTGCGGCCCCCCTCCAGGAGCCCTAGATGGCCCTGGGGACCGCCACTCCCCAGGGCCGGCTCCAGCAATGTCTCGGGGTGACTACCCCGAGACATTGCAGTTTGCAATGACAGGGCACGAGCGCTGCTCCCGCCCTGTCATTGCAAACACTGCTTCGCTTCATGGAAACGAGAGCAGTAAACCTGCTCTCGCTTCCATGAAGCGAAGCAGAATTGCTTTTGGACAAGGGGAGCTGCATGTCAGCAGCTCCCCTTGTCCAAAAGCAATGCCGGCTCCCGCAGGAGATGGGAGCCGGCTGGGACCGCCGGGGTATTGAGGCTCCCCACATGGTCCCCAACATGAGGTCAGGCCCCGTGGGATGGGGTCCCTGGTGCCAAAAGTGGCCAAAGGAAGGGGGACCACGCGGCCCCCCTCCTGTAATATTAATTTAAAAATAAATAAAAAAGAGGCAATGCCCCGGGGGATGGGGTCCCCGGGGCCAATAATGGTCTCTGGAGGGGGGCCGCGCGGACCCCCTCCTTTAAATTTAGTTTATTATTTTTTTTTTTTTTAAGTGGCCATGCTCCAGGGGATGGGGTTCCCGGGGCCGAAATCGGCCTCGGGAGGGGGGCCGCGCAGCCACTTTCCCGTTTTTTTAAAGTAAAAAAATGGCTCAGACCCTGGGGGATGGGGTCCCCAGGACCCAAAAATACTAAGAGAAGGGGGCCACACAGCCCCTCTTCTAAAAATATAAAAAGAAAAGAAAGGCCGGCATCTCGCCGGAGGCCCCGCCCCCTCCCTGCACCACTCTGCAAACGAGCCTCCTGGCGTGTTCTGGGTTGGGGGATTAAGTCCCCTTGAATGCTAAGGGTCCTTAGGGGCCAACTAGCCCACCAGGTACCTCCAGTAAGCCCCACACAATAGGATTGCTGAGAGGTGGTCCGAAGCCTCACCCCTTTTTACAACACTCTGCAAACGCGCCTCTTGGTGCATTGCTGGTGGGGCGAAGAGGTCCTCTTGTGTCCTGAGGACCTCAGGACTAAAGTGGACTTCATCCCCCGAGCAGCAGTGCGCCAGGAGGTGTGTTTGCAGAGTGGTGTAAAAAGAGGGCGTGGCCTCGGACCACTCTCAGCAATCCAGCTGTGTGGGGCTTACTGGAGGTACCTGGTGGGCTAGTTGGCCCCCAGGGACCCTCAGGATTCAAGGGGACTTAATCCCCCAACCAAGATTGCGGCAGGAGGCGCGTTTGCAGAGTGGTGGAGAAAGGGGGCGTGGCCTGTGTCCACCTGTCATACTGGAGGTATCAGTTAGGCTAGTTGGCCCCTAAGGACCCCCAGCAGCGAAGGGGACTTTAATCCCCATCCAAGAGCGCGCCAGGGAGTGCGTTTGCAGAGCGGTGGGGAAAGGGGGTGTGGCTGCTATGAGAACTTAGCAATCCTGCTATGTGGGACTTACTGGAGGTAATAGGAGGGGTACTTGGCCCCAAGATTGACCTTGGGGGCCAACTACCCCTCCTGTTACCTCCAGTAAGTCCCACACAGTGGGATTGCTAAGAGGTCTTCGGAGGTCATGCTCACCTTCCTCCACCACTCTGCAAACGCGCCTCCTGGCACAGTACTGGTTGGGGATGAAGTACACTTTACTCCTGAGGGACTTTGGTAGCCAAGTAGGTACCTCCTGAAAGTCCTACGCAGTGGAATTCCTGAGCGCTGGTCGGAGGCCCAGGCCCCTTTCTGCACCACTCTGCAAACGCGACTAATACGTTATAGTTAGAAATTAGCATTTAAAAAACCTTAGAAATTCACTGGAAAAAACATAGGTTTCAGGGACGTTATAGTTAGAAATTAGCATTTAAAAAAACGTAGAAATTCACTGAAAAAACCATAGGTTTCAGGGACGTCATAGTTAGAAATTAGCATTTAAAAAACCTTGGAAATTCACTGAAAAAACCACAGGTTTCAGGGACGTTATAGTTAGTTTGACATTTCACTCGTACAAAACCAGAGAAATTCAGCCGTTATAGTTAGTTGAGCTAACTATAACTCGCCCGCCCGCAATGCACTGCTCATGATGTCACATATTACATAACTCATGACATGGTCAGTGACATCACTGATGACATCACTGATGACATCTCAAATGACATCTCAAATTACATCACTGATGACATCACTGATGACATCATCCACTTAATATCTGATGCACCTCCTCACACCCTAATATAACCTTTCATACACCAACTCTAAAATACAAACTACCATTCTCGAAACCATAGACACACCAATTCCAGTTAGTACATACCCACTCACTGATTCATAGGCCTACACACACATCCACTCACCCATACAGTCACTCATACACGCAGTCACTCATCAATATATGCACACATAAACCTATACAGATACTCACACACCGCCACTCATCCATAGAGTTACTCACACACCTAGTCAGTCACCGAAAGAATCATTCGCACTGCCATTTACTCATTATACAGTTATACCCACACCACCAATCATTAACCCATATAGACACTCATGTAGCTAATCACCAACCCATGCTGCCACTTACACACCAACTAACAGTCTGATACAGACATTCACACAGATTAGTCATTAACCCATGCATTCAGTAAGACACGTTTAATCACTCACTTATACAGTCAGTCGCGCACCTACTAAATCAGCCATTCAGTCACTCATACACGCACTCATTCGTCAATACACCTTGGCGTATATATATATAAAACATACTTAAAGTTTTTCAGAAACACACACTCACTGGATGATGTCATCAGTGATGTCATCAGTGATGTCATTTGAGATGTCATCAGTGATGTCATGAGTGATGTCACTGACCATGTCATGAGTGATGTAATATGTGACATCATGAGCAGTACATTGCGGGGGCACGAGTTATAGTTAGCTCAACTAACTATAACGACCGAATTTCTCTGGTTTTGTACGAGTGAAATGTCCAACTAACTATAACGCCCCTGAAACCTGTGGTTTTTTCTGTGACTATAAATATATTTTCAGGTCTCAAATACCTGAAAATGTTGGGAGGCAGCCATTTCTTAAGACCCCTAGCCATGGGCTATAACAGTGCCTCCAAACTGTTCCAAATAATACTGTTACTTCACGCTTTTTGCAAGCCTTAAAACTGAAGGCGAAGTTCAAATTGCTGGAATGAGTGATAGGCTGTTAGCCACCTGATCGTGACTAAGCACCACACTGCAGACAAAGTGGGGGGGTACTACCATTGGTGCAGCAGGTGTAGTGTCACCAGGGGCCAAAACCCTAAGGGGCCCATTGATCCTTCATAATTGCTCTATTGTTCTACCCGACTAGCGGTCAAAGGGGCCATTTCCCTTGCTTGATCCATGGCACCTTGCAATGCTACAAGGTACTGCTCTCCCTGCAAGGACTCAGAGAGAAAGTATACAGTTAGCAACAGCATACATTCTGCGCAGACCACTTCTGTAAGATGGTCCGGCAACAAATCTCCATTTACTGCCTGCTTGATGCTGTCCCTGCCCCTCCTTCCTTAAAGTAGCGATTCAGCCTTGAGACAGTTTCTGTTTGTTTACACAGGGAGGATGGGGTGTTAAAAACATAGCACTTTTGGGGGCGTGGCTACAATAGCCAACATGTCGGACGCACTCTAACGAGGCTCCGCTCGTCCACGCCATAAAATAACAAGATCCGTCATAATCCTGCCCTCAAACGGAACGACTGACCTCCCACCAGCATCTAGCAGCAGCGACAAGCGAAGGAAGAGACAATCAGCCCGGGATCGGCCGCGAACTGAGAAGGGAGCTAGCTGCGGCGATACCCGGGCCTGGGCCTGCTGGCATGCTGCTGCTGTGGAGTCCGGTTGGCTGCAGTAGCCGGACTGCCTTTTTGTGAATGACGCCGGGCCCCAGGGGTAAGCTGCGGCGGTGGCGCGATCGGCGCAACCCGAGGGGGATCATCTGTGGCCTCGGCGGGAGTGGCCTTGGAGGGGTGGCGCTCACCGCAGGCCCTCCCGGTTGTACGCAGATTACGTGGAGTCTGTAGCGGCCCCGGCGGATCCATCGGGCCCGGCGAGTCACGCCGGCATGGCAGCCTGATTAAGCGCGCAGTGTAAAACTCCGTGGGCCGAGAATCCGGAGTGGAGCGGAGCCTGTGAGGGAATACAGCCCCGGGGCTCCAACACTCTGAAAGAGACAACGCGCCTGGTGGGCCCTGCGAGAAACGAAATACAGCGCTCGCCACACGAAGGTAAAGGGTGCGCTCCCGGTGAGGCTCAGGATACACCCGATCCGGTGAGGCTGCAGTCGCAGGGCATACCCATATCGCTGGGCTGGGAGGTGCGGGCCCTCCCCATGTTGAAGCTGGCTCTGTAAAGTGCGAGGGAGTGCTTGCCTGAGGTAAAGAGATCCTGCAAGTCCCAGTGGACCCCACATGCACGTTTTCCAGGCCTGATTATTGACAGTGGCTTCCTGAGACACACAAACGGGCCGGCAGATTCCTGACCAGCACACACTATCCTGTGGGGAAGACCTCGGGTCGGGGGTCCGGCGAGCAGGGTCCTGGTAGGAGGGCCCGCTTGGCTGGTCACCTCAGGCTGCGGAAGCGACCGAGTTAGGCTTGGTGCGGCTTGTGGCCTGGGGTGGTCAGAATCCGTGAGGCCCGGCCCGGGGGGCGACCCCCTTTGTGGTGGACAAGAGGGGCGGCGACTGCCGTAGGGCCGCTGCGGAATACTGATGCCCGGATAAGCCCCGGCGGCCTGAAGAGATCCAGAGGCCCCCTGTTCACCCCGATAAACATGGGCAAAGACAAACAGGGCGGTGCGGGCTCAAAACAAAGTACGCTGGACCAGTACACGACGCCCCCTGGTGGAGCTCTTGGAGGGGATGCCGGTAGGACAGTGCCGGACAACGCGGCTCTCCTGGCTGCCACTGTGGACTCCCGAAATGCCCTGGATGCCAAAATTGGAGCAGTGGGATCCGAGGTCTCCCTGTTGCAGCAGGACCTTCGGAATGCAGTGGACCGAATCACAGAAGCAGAAACCCGAGTCTCGACAGTCGAAGACCAAGGATCGGCTGAAAGAAGTGACCCGTTAAGGGCCACTCGGGTCACTTACGACCACCTCTTAGCCTTCCTGACAAGTGAAGAGTCGATCAGACAGTAGAGAATACAAACAATCGTTTATTGGTAAATTACACTGCAGCGGTGCCCAGTCCGATCAGCACTTGTAGATGTCTGTCGAGGGGACTGACTCCCCAACACTTGGTAACGCATATTCACTCTTCTGACAACCCCCAACCATGCCCCCAATGGAAAGTTACTGGCCTGAGCCGTACATGAACAAAGAAGGCATAGGAGGATGGGCTGCCACCTGCACGGCGGGTATACGTTATCACTATCTCAAGGTTGCCTTGCGGAGCCTGGCTCTTCCTAACGTGGGAGCAGGGCTACGAAGGAGGATAGGCATGCAGAGGCAGAATAGTCTATTCATTAGTGAGTCAAAAACCAGCCTTGAACACAAGAGAAAAAAATAGCTGAACACAGTCTTTTGTCGAAGCAAGGAGTACAGAAATAAGGAGCTTGAATCAGCTACCTCCTAACATGGCCTACAAAATACAAAATGGCACCGCAAATGCTAACCTAAGCTTGTATTGCAAATATAACTCCATGGGGCACATTTCAGGCCTAGCGGTTACTGCTAATCATAGCCTTCTAAATGCTAGCATATCATAACGTAAAATCAGTCCACGTAAGTACATAAATTGCCAAATTCTAACAGACCCTCCTTTTAGCATTAGAAGGCTAACTTTATTAGAGCTATCAGGTAAGGGTCTTTACAATTCTAAGCAGGAAAACATAATTATAATCTGCATTTTATTCATTCACTAGTAAAGTTAGGTAATCATGTAAGTACAAAACATATTCAATATTCAAAAATGCCCTCGTCTATATTCATCAAGTCTTGAACATCCTGCATCATCATACCTGTGACTTTAGCATCATTTTTTGCTATTTTGGGTGTAGGCGTCAGCTTACCCACACAGTAAGAACAACAGGCTGGGAGGCAATTAACACACAGGCAGCATGAGAAAATGATGCCTGCAATGAGCACCACGGTAAGAAGTAACTTCCAACCCCAAGTAGTTAACAAATCCCAGAACCACCCAGATAAAGACCAGGTCCCATTTTCTTGGTGAATATCAGAAGCAAGCTTGTGCAATTTCTGTATGGCTGCATATACATTCGGGGCATGGTCTGGTATGTAAACACAACAACTACTGCCGATGACGCGGCCGGCTCCACCCCTATCGGCAAGTATGATGTCTAACACCATCCGGTTTTGAAGAGCAACAAGCCTGGTAGCCTGAAGCTCGGCTGTAATATTGGTCAGTATCCCCGCAGTAGTATTAATAACCCCTTCCACTACTATAGTGAGGTGACGAATACTACGACTGTTGTACATGGGATCCCAGAAAGGCAGAATACCCTTCATTGCATCAGTAAATTGCTGCAAGGTAGTATCTGTTTGGTCTATATCTTCTGTATCGATAACTCTTTTGACCCGGGGCGGATGTACATCCCTGCGCCGTAGCCTATGATCTTTGTGATAATTGGATGGTGCAATATATACAGGGGGCAACAGAAAAGAGACATAACATATACCAGACCAGCCCCTCGGGAGCCATATACATGCTTGGGACCCACAGACAAAGTATACATTATGGGGCAGGAGTAGAGGTGGACTACTAGTTGTGTTCAAATGGTATGTATAATTGCAATTGCTTTTTCCCACTGGGACATTTCCAAACCCCTGAACACAGAAACTGGCCGTAACATTTGCTACTGGCACTGGCATTGCTCTGTCTTTGGTAATATTGCGTGTATGGAAAGACTTAAAGTACTCAGTGACGTTGAATCCCTGAAAATCCAACATCTCATTCTGGAGCCACGTGGCATTTTTCTTACGTTCATAAACATTCATGCAAGCATCAGGATGTAAAGTATCCTGTTCCCCTCCTTCTCCAGGGGTAAATCCTTGGTGTTTGTGGTAAAAGGAAGATACACAGTCCAGCTGTATAAGTAGAGTAATCCTTTATTGTAGCTTGGTTCTAGGATAGGTGAGTAGGAGAAGATAAAAGGTACAGATGCAGCCCCACCAGGAGCAGGCTCCTAGCAGCTCAGCCTGGGTTGACATTCTATGATGTCATGATACATTCCAACAGAGCAGTACAGTGGGGAATAGTAGAGAAGTAGTTTACTACAGTGTTCTACTATATATTCCAACACTGTCTCATAGTCAGATTGGGTGATATTCATAGCATCTGCATGATAATGGATATACACCATCGAAAGCAACTGGAACCACGACTCACAGCTACTTAAATATGACATGGGTAAGGACATCAATAAATCATTTTTATGCATAACAGAAGGGAGTAACCCACACACCCAGCAATCGGTAACATTGGACGTCTGATGTGCTTGATGTAGCATCTGAAGGAAAACATTATCCACATACGTCTGTCGGTGCCTCTCTTTGTGCAGGGCCAAAGTGACATAGATATGTTCAGGAGGGACGGGGGTTGTTCCCAGCAGGGCGTGCACAGGATGTTTCTCTTCCAAGTACCACACACCCCAAATACTGTTATTAATACTACAAAAACGAATACTACTGCTACTATCCTACTCTTAGTGGACCAGCTACACCAGCCAGGACTGCTCGGCTCTACCAGAGGGGCTGCTAATGGCTGTTCTTCTTCTATAATGGGATGACCAAAGGGATACATTTTCAATAATTCTCAACTGCCAGAGGAAATCCGTATACTGGAGCCAACAATAATATAGTAAGCAAAAAAGAGCACAAATCACCCAGCGTCCTTCAGAGCCTCGCTGGTAGACTACTATTGTTCATCTCCGATGTGCATTCGTCGGTGGAGCTGCGCGATCGCAGCCCTTGCTGAAGAAAATGCGTCCGCTTCTTTCAGGATAGGGCACCCTCCCTCCTGGGAGAACACCCTCAAATGATCCTGTCCAGTGTCTAGGGCAGTGCACTAGTCTTCTTCTGACCCTATTGCTATCACCGGTACCTTAGACAGGGTACCTGCACCCTATTCTTCATCCATGAAGTCCATCCCTATTTTTCTGACTTTCCCTTTGGTGCACTGTCCTTCCGTCGGGGATACAAATTGTATCGAGCTACTCCAGGTACAGGGTCGTCACGGAAAAGAATCTGAAACTCAAGGGCAGAAGGAGACTGAGACTCTATTGCTGGAGAGCTGGACGAGCATTGCTCTTGGGAAGCTCTGATCTCTGGAGGTATAGCTTCCTGCAAAAAGGCGTCGCTCTCCTCTTCCGTCTGCGCCCAGCTCACTCGGGCATCAGAGAAGGGGGTGAAACGGGGCACACGCTCAGTTTCGTGGTCTGCGATGCCCTCACTCACCCAGTGGTCGTAGGGAAGCGGGAGTGGAATCCTGCGGGTATGTGATGCATGGATCCAGTGTTTCCTTCCGTCTACTCTCACTGCCGTACGAGTGGCAAGAAGGACCAGAAAGGGTCCTTTCCAACGAGGCTCCAGACAGTTCTTCCTCTGGAAGTTGCGGATCAAGATATAGTCTCCAGACTGCAGCTGATGCCCAGGCCCCTCTGGTACCAGCTGTAGTGTCTCCTGGACCTGTTGATGAATAGAGCGTAAGTCTTTAGTCAATTAATAAAGGTAGTCCACAAGCAAAGGGTACTCTATCTCAGAGAAGCGTCTGGGCCGTGGGACGCCCCATTTATTCGCAGGGCAGCCAAAAATCACCTCATATGGGGACAACCCTGTCTTAGAATGCGGTGTCGCCCTAATAGATAACAAAACTAGGGGTAGAGCATCTGGCCACTGCAATCCTGTGCTTTCCTTTATTTTGGCTAACTTCAGTTTGAGAGTACCGTTGTACTTCTCAACCAAACCTGCTGATTGGGGGTGATTTGCTGCATGAAATTTCTGTTTAATATGTAGACCGTCACACACCAGTTGGATGACCCTTGAATTGAAGTGACTTCCGTTGTCACTCCAGATCAAGCGCGGCAAACCAAACCGCGGGAAGACTCCTTCAGGAGTGCCTTCGCCGTTGCCAGTGCTGTATTCTCTTTGGTGGGGTAGGCTTCGATCCATTTACTGAACGCACAAACCACCACCAGTACATACTTCAAATTGTTCACTCGTTCCATTTCGATAAAATCCATCTGGAGGACCTCGAAAGGGAAGGAAGGCGTTGCAAAATTACCAGTGGGTGTAGGGGTGCCCTTCCCAGGATTGTGCATCATGCAGATCATGCAATTTTTCACTAAATGAGCAGCTACTTTGGGGATATTGTCATTCTGCCATACGGGGTCTAACACCTTACATATTCCCTTCGCGCTAATGTGGGCTGGGCCATGTGCCATAGTGACAACAGGGAGCACATATGCATTGGGCAACATCCATCTTTGTTTCCCTGAAAGATCTGTCCAACACCCATCCTCATCTAGATGCCCCGTACTCTCCTGCCATATTGCCAACTCATCCGTAGTCGCCTCACTCTGTATCTCCTTGACATTGTCTAGTGTGTCCTCAAACATTCCGTTTTCAGGCACCCACCTAGCTGGGCCTGCCACAAACATCTTTTTCATCTTTGATCTAGCTGTCTCCTTCGCTGTCTGATCTGCAAACGCATTTCCTCTCCCTACGTCATCAGTAATCGCCTTATGTGCACTACACTTCACTATTGCTACTCTTTGTGGAAGTGTCAGGGCGGATAAAAGACTATGTATCAAGGGGCCATTCTGTATTCGCGAACCATGTGATGTTAAGAACCCTGTCTCTGCCCAGAGGCGCCCAAAGTTATGAGCAACCCCAAAGGCGTACTGACTGTCAGTATCAATATTGACAACCAGTCCTTCACTTAACTCACAAGCCCGATAAAGGGCAATAAGCTCTGCAGCCTGGGCCGACTGATACGGGACACGTGATGTTTCAACAACAGTACGCAGCATTGTTATTGCATACGCTGTAGTAGTGGTGCCATCTGGTAACTTAAAACAAGAGCCATCGACATATAGTTCTACTTGTGGGTCAGATAGAGGAACATCAGTCAAGTCTACTCGTCCCTTCGTCTCTTCCTCCGTACGATATACACAATCGTGCACATCGGCATCTCCATCCGTCGAAGGGAGGGGTAGTAACGTGGCTGGGTTCAGAGTGGCACATCGTTTGATGGTAATGTGTGGTGCAAATAAGGTTAGTTCATAGCCAGTCAAACGTGCACTAGTAAGATGCTTTGTCTTTGTTTTGTTTAGGAGCGTATCCACAGCATGGGGTACAATAACTGTGAGGTCAGTATCAAGAACGAGCCCCGCCGATTGCCTGATAGAGACTGCCACGGCCGCAGCAGCTCTCAGACAGCTCGCTGGCGACGTTATCCAGGATAGCGGAAAAGTAAGCGCAAGGCCTTTGCTTACCACCAAAGGTCTGTGTTAAGACAGAGAGCGCACAGCCAGCCGTCTCATGTACATAGAGCACAAACGGCTTCTGATAGTCAGGCGTACCAAGCACAGGAGCAGAGCAAAGCGCAACCTTTAACTGTTCAAAAGCTAGCTGGCATGCAGGTGTCCAAGGTAAGGGTTCATGCACATCTTTAGTGGTTAATTGGAGTAGGGGTTTTGTTAGTAGGGAGTAATTAGGGATCCAGTGACGGCAGTACGAAGTAATGCCAATAAACGCACGCACATCACGTTGGGTTTTAGGGACAGGCATGTTAGTTATAGCAGCAATGCGCTCAGGCGTTAGTCTACGACCCTCCTTCGACAGTAGGTGACCGAGGTAGGTGACCTCCTGTCGACAATACTGGAATTTGGAAAGGGACACTTTATGTCCGTGCTGTGCCAAATGCAACAATAATTTAACAGTCGCGTCTTTGCAGCCGTCCTCAGTGTCAGAAGCCACTAAGAGGTTGTTGATGTACTGCAATAAGACATTACCAGAGGGGAGCGTCAATGAATCCAATTGCCCCTTCAAAGCTTGACTATAAATACTAGGGCTCTCCTTATAGCCCTGAGGAGCACGACAGAATTGAAAGCTCCTGCCAGCTATGGAAAATCCAAATAGATATCTACTATCTGGATGGATTGAAATGCTAAAGAAATCACTTTTCAAATCGATCTCGGAGAAAAATTTCGCTGTGGGAGGAATCATCGTTAACAATGTAGTGATGTCAGGAACCACAGGATATTGAGGGATCACAATCTTATTGATTGCGCGCAGGTCAATGACAAAGCGGTAAACATCAGGGTGAGCATCAGGAGTATCAGAGGGAGCCTTCTTAAGGATAGGAAGAATAGGGCTATTGCAAACATTCGCCACTGTCTTCTCAACCACCCCTGACCATATCAAATCCCGAATTATTTGCAAGAGGGCTTTCTCTCCTGCCTGTGGTATCTTATACTGGGGAACACGCGGTAGTACAGCATTATCCTTGATCTTGATAGAGACAGGTGGTATTCGCAACAACCCCACGTCCGTATCCCCTGTAGCCCATAAAGTACGCAGCACATCCTTGAACTCTGCAGGGAGGGGGGCATCTTTAGTAAAACATTGTTTCGCACTAACCACCTTTGGGCCAATTGTCATATAAACACCATCTGGCGAACAGAATATAGTTGCATGTAACTTCTTCGATAAATCTAATCCCATCAGATTTTCCCCACAATTCTTTGTCAGTAAAAACGGGGAGTCAACCGTAAAAGGGCCAATAGTCAAGGCAAGGGGCTTGGAAATGGGGCTCACAACCGGCACGCCAGAAAAACCTACCGAAACATTATGTTGGCCAGACAGAGCTGCCCCTGGGATCAGCGAACGAGAAACAGAGCTATTCATAGCACCCGTATCAATTAGGAATGTCTTTGTTGTACCATGTATGTCCACGTTGACATAAGGTCCACGCTGATCTACAGGCACTGAAACTGGTCCCTCACCCTGTCCCTAGCAATCCTAGCTGTAGGACATTCCTGTCACCTCATCCATATCATAATCATCATGGTAATATTGCCCTCCTCGAGCATCATCAAAATAGTTCTTATTCTGACGACCCACCAACAAATCCGCCCTCTGCGTGTCATCACGGCTGCCTCCACCACGTCCACGTCCTCCATAACCCCGGCATCGCGGGGCCGCAACCTTATGCAACAATTCCGGACACTCACTTCTCCAATGCCCCTCCTTTTTGCAATACGCACATTGGTTCGGTCCAACAGGTGCGCCCGCAGTACTGTTTCTATTCGCCCGAGGCAACTGCTGGGCCGATCCCAAACCACCTCTTCCCCTGCCATTGCCCCTTGTCACTTGCTGCATTAACACTTTCGTCTTCAGGTCCTTAGACTTTTTCTCCACCTTCTCCTTCTCCTCATTATCTCGGTGCTCATAATACTGCGCCATACTCAATATTACCGATGGGGAGGAAGTAGTCCAAGTACTCTCCGAAGCCTGCAGCCGAGCCGCGATCTCGGGAAGCAGGTTCGTAACAAATCTGTTAACAAACAATCGGACACCACCCTCCACCGACAAATCTTGGCCACTGAAGTCCAAGAACACACCTTCAAACCTAGTAAAGAAATCAGACACACTTTCATCCTTCTTCTGACGGCACGCTGCTAACTTGTCCCAATCTACTCGTCGAGGCGGAATAAGGGAATGCATATAAGTGATAATACGACCCGGCAGAGCTAATATTTCAGCCCTCGGCTTCTCACCAGGCTTCCGGTCTTTATCCCATGCCCTTATCTCATTCCAAGTCCCCCCTAGTTCTACAGCATGATCCTGCATATGCACCTGTCTCCATATATCCACCGGTACCAAGAGTCCGAAAAACAGCTCAATATCAGCTAGCGTCATTACCGTAAAGGAAGCCGCCTCCGTCAACTCCTTATAGTAGGCTGTTGGATTCTTCCTAGGATCCGGCAACTGACTTTTAAGAGATAGTACCTCACTCCTCTTCCAAGGAGTGTAAACCCACTGTTCCTGAAAATGAGCCTCAACCCGCTGCTGAATCACAACGTTTGCTGCATTACGCTGCTCTGAGATCTTGGGATGGTAAATGGGGTGTACCTCCCTCATTGGGAACTGCGCACCCAAAGTTGGCGTTTTCTGGTGCAATCTACTACGATAACCAATCAGGGTGGCAACATTGCTAAAAACATCATTGGGGGCCAAATCAGTAATGTACGCTCTATCTCGAATGTCATATATGATCTGTGGCACTACACCATTAAAACACTGTTCCCACAATCCTATTAGCGTTGCCGACATGTGTTTAAGAGCATGCTGCTGTACAAACGGCTCATAATCTTTCATTACACTCCACACATCTTCCACACTGTAAATCGGATTCCGGGCCCACTGCGCAGCCTGGTCAGCCACCATTCTTTTCTCCTCATTTCCAACATCCGATCTCATCAATGCTCTTCCCATCCGTTCACGAGCTGCTGCCCAATTTCCCTCAACCTCTCCACGCTCAGGAGTCCCAACATTTAACAGCATCGGAGTTGACACACTGGGGGGAGACAGAACAGATGAGGAAGCAGGTAGCAGCGTTAACAATGGCTGTGCAGAAGGGGTGAGAGAAGGAGAAACAACAGGTGTAGAAGCATCAGACCGAATAGGAGAGCTAGCGGCCCCCACACCGGCAGCTGACACAGACAAAGAGGAAGCAGGCGGGGTCGAGGCCGAAGCCACCGACCCAGAGACAGGAAGACCAGCAGCGGCAAGTGCAGGGTCTGGAACAGCAGGGTACACCCTCTGTGGGGCATAAGGAGGTGGGGGTCGGATGTCTAATAGTTCTTCCACAAAGGCATCACCTTCGTCATGAGCTACATAACATTTATTACTCTGCAAAACAAAACTTCCTATCAGCACATTCTATACCCTTCTCTATTTTCTCTCTATCATAAGCCATTGCTTTCTGTGTCACCGTCTGCACCTTGCCCCTCCGGACCTCCTTCTCTGCCCTCATACGTCGCTGCTTCGCTTCTTTCTGCCACACCTGAAGATTGTCAAACATCGACTGTCTACTTCTTTTAGCAAATAATTTGTCCTGCAGGAAATTCAATTTTTGTTCATCAAATATACCTGTAAGTGGCCACTGCAAGTCGGCATTGTCCCTCGTATATTTATGCCACAGCGTGCTAAACATAATAGGGCCAATACCTTACTTGACTTATACGTTGAAATTTGGGGTACCTTCTGGAGGCGCAGGCTGCCTCTCTTCTAATCGGGCTTCGGTAGAACAACACCGACATCCAAAACACCCCAATTTACTCAAACAAGGCATCTTAATATAATACAGCTCACCGTCCACACTGAACAAATATCATACCAAACAACACAAATCAAGAAGGTCCGAAAACCGTACCAGGCAGTCCGCAGACTGCACCAGACAGTCCAAAGACTGTACCAAGTCAAGAGGACAGGCTCTCGCCCCAGGCCTTTTCAAGATTAGACCGAATTACCAGATGGCCTGGCAGAGCATTCGCAAACACTCTGTACCTCGAGGGTCCGCAGACCCACCAAGTTCGAACAAACTAGAATTCAAAATGGCGCTATATTCATTACAAGACAGAATAAACTCACCTGGTGCACACAGGTCAAGCAAAATTATTCTCCACTGCCGACTCTTCGGACCAAACGGTCAAATCCAAGGGTTTCGCCTTCTTAGGACCCCAGCCCGGGCGACCGCTAGATGAGGAGCCGCCCGGTCAGACAGGCGGGCAGCTGCGAGTGCAAAACGCTATTGTGTAGGGTACCCTGATCCGCCCATCCGACCATTCGTAACCCCGTCCTCCTTACACCCGATTACAGGTGAGGATGGGACACTCGATGGAGGGGCCCCAGGTTGGGCGCCAACTGAAAGAAGTGACCCGTTAAGGGCCACTCGGGTCACTTACGACCACCTCTTAGCCTTCCTGACAAGTGAAGAGTCGGTCAGACAGTAGAGAATACGAACAATTGTTTATTGGTAAATTACACTGCAGTGGAGCCCAGTCCGATCAGCACCCATAGATGTCTGTCGAGGGGACTGGCTCCCCAACACTTGGTAAGGCATATTCACTCTTCTGACAACCCCCAACCACGCCCCCAATGGAAAGTTACTGGCTTGAGCCGTACATGAACAAAGAAGGCACAGGAGGATGGGCTGCCACCTGCACGGCGGGTACACGTTATCACTATCTCAAGGTTGCCTTGCGGAGCCTGGCTCTTCCTAACGTGGGAGCAGGGCTACGAAGGAGGATAGGCATGCAGAGGCAGAATAGTCTATTCATTAGTGAGTCGAAAACCAGCCTTGAACACAAGAGAAAAAAATAGCTGAACACAGTCTTTTGTCGAAGCAAGGAATACAGAAATAAGGAGCTTGAATCAGCTACCACCTAACATGGCCTACAAAATACAAAATGGCACCGCAAATGCTAACCTAAGCTCGTATTGCAAATATAACTCCATGGGGCACATTTTAGGCCTAGCGGTTACTGCTAATCATAGCCTTGTAAATGCTAACATATCATAACATAAAATCAGTCCACGTAAGTACATAAATTGCCAAATTCTAACACGGCCCTCCAGGAAAAAGTGAACAAACTGGCGGTGGTGGCTCAAGAGACGGCCTCGCGAGTGGAAGATGCGGAAGGCCGAGCCCGTCGCAATAACCTACGTTTTGTGGGGCTTCCAGAGGGCTGTGAAGGTTCTTCAATGGTCCACTTCATCACTACCTGGCTTCGGTCGATATTGCCAGAAGATTCTTTGTCCTCATGCTTTGTCATAGAACGAGCTCATCGGGCGCTCACGAAGAAACCTCCTCCGGGTGAAAGCCCGAGGCCGGTAATTGTCCGGCTGTTGAACTATGTTAATAGGGACACCATCCTACAGTTCGCCAGAACTCACAAAGATGAGCTGATATTTGACTTGTGCCGAATTATTATTTTCCCGGACTACACAAGACTTGTGCAGCAACAGCGCCAGTCCTTCATGGCTGCTAAGCGTAGGCTCAGAGAGCTTAATGTCCAATATATGCTGTTGTACCCGGCCAGGATGCGAGTGGCCTTTAATACCAAGACGTCCTTCTTCGACACGCCGGAGGCGGTCTTTGCTTGGGCTGATGAAAGAGCTCATCTGCGGGCCCATCGTCCACCACCATTAGAATCAGACTCCTCTCAAACATCGCAAGGCTCCCAAAGAATCCGTCCAAAAAGGAACAACTCTAAACGGAGACACCATTCAGGCTCAAATCGACGCCCACTGACCACCGAAAGCTGCATCGTAAATAAACTCTAACGCCTCCGACCAAGTGCGGAGAGGCATATCCTATTCATACACTCCTGTGTTTTCGTTCCGATTGACTACTAACATGGCGTGGCGACCTGCCACGGAACAATCACGCCCCTAGACTTTTATGTTCACGTTTAAAGGGAAGTTGGGAACAGATTGGCGAGGAACCTTTGGGCCTCCCTGTTGGGGGTCTGGAGTGCCCTCCGCCGCGACAGATGCTCCAGTTGTAAGGCAATATTGGGATGGGGGTGGGGGTGGGGGCGGGGGTTTCTTTTCAGTGGTCAAAATGTTTTTGTTTCTATGGTTAATTTTACACAGAGGCACAGTTCAGACACCATAAACATAACGACAGGTGGTAGCCATAAAGATTGGGGATGACTAGTTCGACACACCAGGCCCCGTTGGGGGAACTCACAATCGTCAGCTGGAATGTTAGAGGGATATTGAACAAAATCAAGCGGGTGCAGTTCTATGACAGGCCATAAGATATGCGGCAGACATCCTCCTCCTACAGGAGACGCACCTGCTTGGCAATAAAGCTCCCTGTCTGGCCAGATTTGGATATCATGCTGTTTACCACTCCGGATTCACCAGGGGCTCACGGGACACAGCTATACTTATACATCGCTATGTCCATACCAAGCAATGGCTGGATCCGGGAGGGCGTTACACTATTGTGTCAGGAACATTGTACGGGGAACACATCACCATTGGTAGCATATATGCCCCTCCCCCCCTCGGGAACACCTTTATTGAACAGATTATGCGGGTGTGGGGAGAGCTCCCTGAAGGTATGACACTGTTGGGGGAGACTGGAATGACGTGATGGCCCCAATAGATAGGCGACGAGCCCCGGGGAGGGCGACCGGAGAGGGGGAATCCAAACTACATCTCCTAGCCACTACATTGGGATGGGCAGACGTCTGGCGGGACTATCATCCGGAAGTACTAGGTTACACATACATGTCTGCGGTTCATGGGTCCCTGTCCAGACTGGACCACATCTTTACACCGCCTCGTTGTGTTCCCCGGATCTCACATATATCTCACTTACCGCGGGGACTCTCGGATCACTCCCCGGTCCTATGTAAGCTCAGCACTTGGGCCCAAAAAAACCCCTTTAGATGGCGCATGTCTCCTAGGCATCTCCGAGATCTAGAGTATCGGGAGATCATATCAAAGATAGTGTCAGATTACCTGGCGGATAATGTAACCACAGCCCCATCCAAAGTTATTCTATGGGAAGCACTCAAACCCACCGTTCGGGGAGCTGACATAAGTTTTCGCACAGGGAGAAAATGTAAACGACGGGCGGAGCTAGATGACCTTGAAAACCGCCAACGGAACCTCGAAGCTCAACTCATAACAGATTATAACCCACATCACCAACGAAATTTACTGTTAGCGCAACAGAACATACAGCAGCATCTCACTCAGGAGGCGAAGGAAATCTGGTTAGCTTCACAACACGGGATATACCAGTGGGGGGACAAATCTAGTAAAATGCTACACAGACAGTGCCAACCTACTAACTCCCCTTTGTGCGTTCCAACGCTGCGTGCGTCGGATGGGACTATATACTCCTCCCCCACACTGGTGGCTGAGGAATTTGCTAGTTATTTCTCTGCACTCTATAGACGCACCGAGCAAATATCGGAAGTGCAAATCGCCGAATTCTTACGAGATATTCCCCCTCGCACACTCCCAGATCATCTGAGAGAGCAACTGGATGCCCCCATCACGGTGGATGAACTTACCACAGCTCTTGGTAATATCCGCCCAGGCCGATCCCCTGGTCCCAACGGGTTCCCGGCTGAATTTCTCAAATCCCAAATGGGGATTTTGGGCCCACACCTCCTGGCTGCAATAGATGAAGCGTGTGACAGTCAAGTGCTGCCCGTGGACTGGAGACATGCGGAAATCGTCCTATTTTTAAAACTCGGAGTTCCACCTGAAGACCCATTGTCGTATCGCCCCATCTCTCTCATAAATTTCAAGCCCAAACTACTGGGTAAGGTCCTGGCTGACCGCCTTCGAATATGCATCCTGGACCTAATCCACCCGGATCAGTCCGGCTTCATGCCACATCGCTCCACCAGACATAATATACGGCAGGTTCATAATGCTTTGGCTAAGGCTCCTGAGTTGGGTTGCCCCGCGGCGATTTTATTAGCCGATATTGGAAAAGCATTTGACTCCCTAAGCTGGACGTATTTATTCCAACTCCTGGAAGCTGTTAACTTTGGTCCACGCCTTCGGACATACATACGACTGTTATACACAGACCTAACTGCCTCCGTCCGGGTGGCGGGACATAGTTCGACCCCCTTTATGATCGACCGCGGCACGAGACAGGGTTGCCCCCTGTCACCGCTACTGTTCGCTCTAGCTGTAGAGCCCCTTGCGGCGTGGGTGCGAAGTGACCCGGTGATTAGGGGATTTGAATGGTCAAAGTCGTGCTCGGATCGCATAGCACTATATGCTGACGATGTGCTGTTCTTTATGACGGACCCTTGGTTTTCTGGCCCACGTTTCTTGCAAACACTTCGAGTATTTGGTGAAACGTCCGGTCTCCATACTAACCCCGCAAATTCGGTTCTGTTCCCGGTGTGTGCGGATCAAGGCTGCACCACCTGGGCGGCGCAACTGTCACATGCGACTACAGGCTTCAAATACCTGGGCATCTATGTCTCTCCCTGCCCGAAAGTCTCGTGGGCCCACAATATAACCCCACTAATGGCTGGTTTGCGGGACGAGGCGGCGATTTAGCCTCACCTTCCTCTGTCACTGTACGGCCGATCAGCGATTTTTAAAATGGTCTCCCTCCCGCGTACTTTATACAGAGTACAGAATTTTCCTTATGACATACCTCACACCTGGTTTTCACAAATAAATGCCATTCACAAGAAATTCCTATGGGATGGCGGAGCAGTCAGAGTGGCAGTGAGCACCTGCACGCAGTCTACATACTGTGGTGGCATAGCGGCGGCAGACGTGTTTGCTTATTATGCAGCATCCCATTTATTAGTCATCAACGAGTGGTGGCATAACTCGCCATCTGATCCGGCATACCAGTTGGAACATAGAGCTATGGAACATAAACCTCTCCTCCAACTCCTCTACAGCCACACAAGCGTGGATTTCTTGCCACCTGCTGGTAGAGTGGTGATACGAATTTGGCGATTTGCAGTCCGGCAGATGGGTTGGCAAGGCCGCCTGACCGGTTTGACGCCGCTATGGTATGGTACCTATTTACGCCCGGTGGCGGAGCTGGGGGGGTTCCGGAAGTGGGATTTGCTGGGGATAGCTACTCTGGGCAATGTCATGCGGGGAACTACACTTAAATCTTTTACCCAGCTGCAGACCGAGTTTCAATTACATAAGTCACAATTTCATAAGTATCTTCAACTGAGACATGCACTTCGCCCTCAACTGCACCCGTTGGAGACTCTGCCTGAATTTCACCCGCTAGAAGGGCGACTGCTCAGAGGGGACATTGGGGCACACAAAATACGCCAGATATATCAGACGCTGACTACACAGGCCCAAACCAACATACAAAAGACACGGGCAGCATGGCTCAGGGACTTACCGGATATGACTGATGATGATTGGTCAGAGGCTCTGGCCAGACCCTGGGGCGCGGCGGTGTCCTCGCGTTATCGCCTCATTTAGTTCAAATATATACATCGTATATATTACACTCGATCCCGACTGTGGCGGATGGGGGCTATTCCGTCCCCAGTGTGTCTCCGCTGTGAGAAAGACGAGGGTTCGTTTATACATACTGTATGGAGTTGTAGTGCACTGCAGCCATTCTGGCGTAGGGTGGCGTCCTGCCTAGATCATGTCCTGGGTTGGGACCTCGCATTTGACCCGCAACTTTTCTTATTACATAGCACGGATGGGATTGGTGGAAACAAATATAAACAGCATCTACTTTTCCTGGACCTCACCCCGGCTAAGAGGGACATCACACAGCAGTGGAAGGCGGCATCCCCCCCGACAATTGGTAGCTGGAGGAAAGCTTTAGATTTGTGCATGGGGGCAGAGATATCGGTATTTCAGGCGAGCGGGTGCCCCCAAAAACACAGAAAAATATGGTCCAGATGAGCGATCTATCGAGGAATAGAGCTACCGCCTCTGCCAGACATAGACCCGGTATAGAATGGTTCCCCTATGTGATGCAAGTCCCTGAACAGCTTAGGAAATTTACAAATGCTTTGGTGGTCGAACATGCCCTAATTAACTTAATCTTGTGGGGTTTAAAATGCTCTGTGTCATGTTTATGTTGTATTGCCTGCAGGTTATGCAGGAGTTCCAGTGTGTTCACTAATGCAGGTACTTTGGTTGTATCCGATGCGTCCAATATTTATCGCAAGCACTGGCTCGATATGTACCTTGATAATCCAATAAAATATGTTTAAAAATAAATAAATAAACATAGCACTTTCACAGACAGTTTTATATTGGACTTGTCTGTGGTACCCCCGCCCCCAACCCATCAGAACCATCGACTACTCTTTCCGCTCTGGGTGCAATTACAGTTGCTTTTCTATCACTTTCATATTCTAAATATGTAAAAAAAAAAATTTTAGTACTATGTTGGGATATATTTACTTTTGGCGCTTCGGTGGTACAGTGCTGATTAATATAGCGAACCAGAGAGGGCTGGACAAGGTCATGGAGCTAGAGACCTCCTACAGGCGGTGCCACTAAAGCCTGTTTTATTGATGGATCTCAGGAGGCTGCTATCCTTGAAGTCAGGAGCATATGGTTGGTGCAGTGGCACTGGGGCCAAGAGCCCCGTGGGGCTCCATTGAACCGTGTAAATTGCAGTATTTTACTGTCCCAACAACAGTCAAATGGGCCATTTCCCTTGCTTGCTCCATGCAACGGCATCCTTCTTTTTGCAGTGTTATACAGCGTGAACGCGACCCAAAGGTATTGGAGGGCTTTACAGGATTACCAGTTACATTAAACTAGGTCACGTTCATTGTTTTAGGCGTGGGGTGATCACGTGATTTTCCCAAAATCACAGGATATTGTGCCGATGCCGAGACTCGAGTTTCCCAGTTCCAAAGTCGGCAGCCCTGGCCATGACTCCACATCCTTGCGACGCTGCTGCTTGAAGTCCAGACGCATATCTAATCTGTTAGTGCACAGACTGCTGGGCCCTGCAATCAGTTGGACGTCAGAGAACAGCCCAGCACACTGTCTATTGGGCAGTGCAGTCAGTTGAACAGTGTATTGTTTTATACTGCAGCATTTAGAGCGCTTACCAGTGCTTTAAATGTAAAAAAATAAGTGCAGTTACTCACCAAAAGGAGCGCTGAACTGCGGGGGAGGGGGTAGGTAATGTGGGCAGGCATAGGGCGGGGCAAGGGGAGGGGCGAGTTTTTCGACCTTTCAAGGGCTTTGTATGCAAGAAATCTGCATGAATCATAACAAAGTCGGACGTATCTGTCCAATAGTTATGACACTAATAAACATTTACACTGCATTTACTAATAAGTGTTTATTACAACCCAAATTAACCCTCTTTTATAGCAACCTTAAAATAACAAAAGATTGAGGAGAAAACATGAAGGTTCCAAATGTACGTCTTGTCCTTTGCATGCAGCTCCTTGAATGCATGGGCATAACTCACTAAGCTATATGATAAGGAATTTAATGTGTGACCTGCAGGTAATACAAGGATCTCTGCAACAAAAACCGTAGCCAGCTGAGCTATCTACATAAAAACAAATCTGTTACATGCTGTGCTTTCCACAAGCACATTGACCCTCAAGGCAATTTTATGGTGAGTTCAACCTTTGATTAGAATGGATTCAGATCTTTCCAGCACGTGCATTAACCACCTCCTGCATAATATTTCCACTTCAGGCGTCAGCAAGGCCTCTAGTGTGGAAGATGCATACCCTGCCAGGATGGATCTTATCCAGTATCTAAGCAGATGCCAAGAGATAGATGGAGTCACTGCCAGCCTAGATGAATGAATAGATCCTATGTCAGGAGCAGTGCCTTGAAATGGCTCCTTATTCACTATAAAAAAGCTTAAACTATGGTCAATGTTATTTGGTCATAGAGATGATGAGTGTATATGCCCAAAGAATACATGGAGAGGTGCCTGGTAGCTCCCAAGTGGCCCCATGTTATGTGACATATGTGTTCAAACAGTCTCAGATTTTGCCATTAAAGCTTTGCAAGCACACATTTTTTAAAACCCTTATTTATAATGAGAAAAAGAAACTACAAGTCCCAGAATGAAAAAGCATTGCCAGCTAAAATCGAGAACTGTCTGAAAATGTCATACATTTCATGGAGCCTTCTGTCACATTTGGGTTATGTCTGGTTTGCCATACAAACAAGCATTTGCAATGTAATAGGTCTCGCAGTTGTGAGAGTTTGAGCTATTGGCATTGTAAATGGCAATGCCTTTTATTTACGTGTTGGTTTTTAAAACATAAATAAAAGGCATTGTCATTTACAATGCCAATAGCTTAAACTCTCGCAAATGCGAGACCTATTGCATTGCAAATGCTTGTTTAGACTGTGTTAGAAATGGGATTCTTGGTAGGCTAGGGCGCGGGCCAAAGCCAGGCAAAAACCACCCCTCTAGTCAGGATAAGGGAGTTACACTTCTAAAATAACCCCTGCTCACCCCCTTAGTAGCTTGGCACGAGCAGCCAGGCCTATCTTAGAGGCAGTGTGTAAAGCATTTGCACATAACCAACAGTAATACAGTGTACGCACTACAAAAGGACACCACACCAGTTTAGAAAAATATCCAATATTTTTATATAATTAAAACAAGACCAAAAACGATAAAGAACCACAATACTATACTTAAAAGTTCACAATTCAAAAATACGCTGATTAAAAAGAGTTCCTTGTGTGGATAGCGCCGTCCGGGCTACCACGGCGTCGTGAACACACAAATCCAAAACAGTTCTGGCTGACTGCGGGGTCGCAGGCCAGCTACGGTGTCGGGAAGACCCGCAAACAGTACCTTTCAGAGATGCAGGGCGATGGGGCCCTCGAAGTCACACGCGTTGCAGGTCGATCTCCTCTCTGATGGAGTCGGGAGCGCTGGCGTTGGCAGGCGTCGGGTGCTGCGGTGCGAAGGGCAGCGATGCGGTGCCCTCAGGTGGCGGTGCGAGCAGCGGCTCGGTGGCGGCGTCAGATGGCGTCGTCGGTGAGACCAGGGTCGCGGTGCGAGATGAAGGCGGTGCTCGTCACGGTGCTGGCAGATCACGGTGCAAGCAGCGTCGTCGTCGTTGCTGAAGCACTGTCGTCGGCTGACGAACTGGAGTCGATGGCGCCGGCGTCGGTAGGCCAAGGCTGCGGTGTGGGATGAGGGCGGTGCGTCGTGTAACTTACGAGCGGTGCCCCCGAACCACGGTGCAAGCAGCAGCGTCGATCTCGGCGGGAAGTGGCGGCATCAGGCAGGCCAAGGCGTCCTCGTGAAGCCAGGCGGTGCGGAGTGCGGTGCCCACAGGTCGCGGTGCGAGCAGCGGCTCAGTGGCGGCATCAACAGGCGTCGTCGGTGAGACCAGGGTCGCGGTGCGGCGTTGCGGCGGTGCCCTCTGCGGTGCCAAAGCTTCAGCGTGAAGCGAGGCGGTGCGGAGTGCGGTGCCCACAGGTCGCGGTGCAAGCAGCGGCTCGGTGGCAGCGTCAACAGGCATCGTCGGTGAGACCAGGGTTGCGGTGCAGCGTTGCGGCGGTGCCCTCTGCGTTGCCTTCAGGAAACAGAGTCGGCAGTGGCGTCGTAGACGTCGTCGAGTTGGTGTTCTTCGGGTTGCAGCACAAAACACACAGTCCCCAGTGCTGCGGGTCGAAGAACTTGAAGTCTTTGCTGTTCCTGAGACTTCGTGAACAGGGGGCAAGCTCTACCTCAAGCCCTTGGAGAGACTCACAAATTTAGGTTGCAGAAAGTCCAGTCCAGGCCTTTCACTACCCAAGACAAAAGCAGCCACTGCAGGTCAGCCCAGCAAAGCACCCAGCAAAGCAGTCGTTCCTTTTCGCAGCTTCTCCGGCCCTTCTTCTTGGCAGTCTTCTTATCCAGATGAGTTCTAAAGTTCAGGGGTCTGGGACCCAGCATTTATGTCCAAAAATCCTTTGATCTCTTAGGCAGAGAGGGCCTGTGCCCGGTCAGGACCAGTTCTGCCTTCTCTGGTGTGAATTCCTGGCAGGAGGTGGAGACGGCATTTGTCAGAGGCAGAGCAGGCCCTTTGAGGTGCAAGGAAATCTCCTCCCCCTTCCCCCATCGTAACCCAGGTCTCTTCAGCCCTTTCCTGACCTACCTAGACCATCTGGCGCCCCTCCTGCTCCCCCAGCCTTCTGTCATCCAAAACCCAGACAGGCAATCCACATTCCAGCAGAGGCACACGAGATGACTGAGCAAGAAAATACCCACTTTCCAAAAGTGGTATTTTCAAACACAGAATGTAAAAATCACCTTCACAAAAAGAGGCATCTTTAGATTCTGAGTTCAGACATACGAAACTTCATTTTCTTACCGAATTCCCTGGGCCAGTTATGTTCATAAGATGTTATGAACAAACCTCCCATTCTGTCCTATGGGGAACTGGTAACCTTGCAATAGTGAAAAACGAAATTGGCTGTAATTCACTATTAGGACATGCCACACACACCGGGGTATGTCCTACCTTTCACATACATTGCACCCCGCCCACAGGGGTACCTTGGGCCTACCTGAGGGGTGCCTGACATGTAAGAAAAGGGAAGGTTAGGGACCGGCCAGTGTGTGCACTGGCCAAGTCGATATGGCAGTTACAAACTGCTCGCAGGCTCTGCAATGGCAGGTCTGAGTTACCGTTTTCAGGGCTACTCACGGGGGTGGCACAACCAGTGCTGCAGGCCCCCGGGTAGCATTTGATTCACTGGCCCTGGCACACGCAGTGCACTTTACTAGGGGCTAACAGGTAAATCAAATATCCAATCATGGGAACACCAATCCATAACACAATTTACCATAGGAGCACCTGCGCTTTACCACTGATCAGCAGTGCGAAAAGCACGCAGAACCGTTACACCAGCAAAATAGAGTCAAAACCGGGAGGTCAGAAAGCAAAAACTCAGGGGAAACACGCCAAAAGATGCCAAGTCTAACAGACTGGATGTGGTCTTCAGTGCAGGCACTGTGAAAAAGGATGCACAGGAGTGGGGCCACGTGTTTTTTGGGCTCTCTAGACAGTTTGTCAAGGAATGTATTGAGGCATCCTATACATATGATGTTAAACCAGCCCAGGTATGGCATCATCACTGTGAAGATCAACACAATTATCCGGATTTTTCGCAGGAGTGTCAATGAATTGCAATAAGGGGCATACTCGGGCATGTGTATCCCTCATAATAATAATAATTGTAAAAAACACACTTAGCCCACTCAACGGTCGCCTCTGTGTCCCTGCAAACAGCATGTCTGTGCATGCATCCCTGCTTGGAAATAAACACATCAACAGGCAAGAGGTCTGCACGGTATAAAATGTGGACGAGACAAAGAGGGTGGGATGTGTCCTGCGACAGAGATCTCCATGGGTGATGTGCCCTGCGAGGAAATCTGCAGGAGCGAGATCTACTAGGGAGATGGATCAGAAGGGGAGATCTACTCTGGGAAAGAGGTAAAGAAGGGGCACGTGGCACCCAGAGGAGATGTGCAGATGAGCCGAGGTGACGATCTGATGGAGCCTTAGATGTACACTGGGGGGGGGTGCTCAAGATCCGCAGAGGTCGGCAGACGTAAAGTGCAGTGGGACAGAGAGCTGCTGATGGGGTAGGGGGAGATGTGCCCGAGGGAGATCACGGGGGCCGCTGCGGTGAGGGGAGGGCTTGCTGGAGGCTAGCCTCGCTGCAGAGGTGTCACATGGGGGATGCTCCGGGTTTTGCTGGGGTGGGAGTAGCGTAGAACACAGTCTCGTCTCTCTTCGCAGTGACCAAAACTCTTAAGTGCGGTGTCACTGGTGTGAGAGGGCATCAGTTCACTGCAGTGTGGGCAGCAAAGGGTAATTACAGTGCAGTGAAGGCCGCTCGCAGTGTGACACTGATGCAACGGTAAGCGCGCATAGTGAGCTGCAGTAAGAAACAGCATCCTGTGCGCTGTAACTGCAGTAATAGCATCACTAAAGTAAAGACCGCTGTCACTGTCCGGAGACTACAGCAGGGGCTCTCAGTGTGATGGACTAGTGTAAGTGCAGCTCTCAGTGTGATGTACCTGCAGTAAGGGACAACATCCTGTGCGCAGTGACTGTAGCAGGGGCTAGCTCCCAGTGTGATGGGCCTTGAGTGAGCGCAGCTGGCAGTGTGCTCGTGTTGCAGTAAAAGCAATCTCCTGGTAAAATATTGCCGGGTAAGACTAGCTCCCAGTGTGGGTTACTAGCACCCGGTGTGACGTCACTGCATTAAAGGCTAGCTCCCTTGCGCGGTCACTGCAGTATGGACACAGTCTGGTGCAGGTCACATTGTAAAGAAACAGTGCAGTCAAAGAGGTAGGAGACGCTAATGTGCCGTCACTGCACGGGGGAGAGGGGGGGTCTGTTTCCAGCCTAATGCCACCGACATGAGACAAGCTTCAAGTGTAATATAAGAAGCGTGACCCGATGCAAATCTGATGCGACTAATAATTACAGCTACCAGTGTGGTGTTACTGCAGTAGGGACAGTCGGTTTCCAGTGTGCGTCAGTGTAGCAGGGACGGCTCCCAGAGCCCTTAGCTGCCCCAGATAAGCACTTAAGATCTCTTTGTACGGGTTCTTTTCTGTGTGATGTGCAAGCGCTATGTGCAATGGGCACACTGCCTAGTAGTGCACACAGCCTGATGACACATAATACACCTCTGAGCGTGCTTGCACTCACGTCCGATAGTTCTTCTGTCCCCCGTGCTCATGCATATGCTCTTTGGTGCGCATGCGTATAGTGTCAGAAACGCACGCTTACACAAAACTAACAACTTAAAACTGGAGGCTCGGTACTCACAGAAGGCGAATCGTCCATGGCTGCAGAGGAGGTCACGCACAACACAAAGATACAAAGGAGTTGGCCATAGCTGGCAAGGTTTCAGATGACTATGTGGAGGCGAGGCTAAGGCGTGGAGAGGAGGAGAAAGCGTGCGGACAAAAAAAAAACAAACCGCACATCACTGCATAGACCAGTCGGAGATGGTCCACCAATGAGAGTGCTTATCTTCCAGTCGCTAACCAATGAGAGAGTCGACTGGCACGTGCTCCAGGCGTGAAGGCAGCAAGGCAGCGTGGTTGCAGGAAGCCCGGAGCGTGCAGTACACGTGACGCCTCGTAAAGATAAGAAATTCATTTGCGACACACGGAAAGCAGACGAGCCAGTACGGGTGGGCCGGCACAAAAAGCCAAAGGGAGGCAACCCAAACAGCTAATTTCCAATGGCAGGCCACCGTTTACCATAAACGGTGACGCCAGCCAATGGAAATAAGGGGCGGGGCTTCAAGCCCTTTTCTCAAACTCCTCGTTAACAATAAATCTCGCCGAGCAAGTAGCGCATGCGCTGCAACGCTAGGCGAGACCTAAAAAGGGGTTTAAATGCCCCAAACCACTCTGTAAAAAGTGTTTTAAAAAATTGTGTTTCCTTCAGGTTTTTTTCCCTTTGGGGTTAATCATAAAATTGGTGGAGAGGGCATGGATTTACATTTAAGTAAAATTGTTTAATTTAAATTGCTGATGAGCAAAGATTTTTAGTCATTTAAAACAACGGGCATGCTAAAAAGCTGTATTGCCCTGAAGAATGAGCCCCACACCCCCGTACTGTGCAAGATCAAAGGGGAAACCAAACACCCTGCCATCACACCCCTGCTGGAAGACTTGCAGAGTTACACAACAAGATTGTTGTGTCCTAGTGACAAGAGTTGCTGTTTTGACGCTCTCGTGCGAGCTCAGCCCAGGACTGCGCGGTTAATCAGTGCAGGTCGTGTGAAAAGTGCTACTAAGGTTCGAGATAATGAGAGGAGCACCACCTGTGTCAAGGCCTGGCCCCTATGCGTACTGGTACTCTCCTTGTCCGAGGAGAAGTTCCGGTACTCAAGGGGAGAAAATTAAAAGGTGCAGTTACTCAGTACCGGTGAGTATCGGCCCATTTAAAGCGCTGGCGCTTAGTACACCTATCTCGGGCACTGCAGCACTTGCCAGCATGGGTAGCACGCTACACCGTGTAGGGTGTATGGTTAAAAGCGTGTTGTCTTTGTTTTGATCATGTGTAAGAAGTATTTCTATGTTGTATGTGATGACAACACGTAGGTGCAGTTATCGGATGAAGAAATGTGAGAGAGGCATACAGTTTATGGTTTTCAATAAGCTGGCAGCTTTGAGCAGCTCTGCTAGTCCCTTTTGGTATTTCTTAGGATTATAAACCACTTAGCTGGTTACTACACTGAGTTGTCCATTCTGAGGTATTTTGTTAGGTCAAGTCTCCGTGAGCATGCTCTAGCACATGCGCTCTCACTTGGGAGACACTTGTGTTCAGTAATGGGCTTGTAACCAACCCATTGCTTACAATTCATTGACACCATTGTTGCTCTTTTTGCTTCCTTCTAAATTGTGCTGCGCTTGCAATATGTCACTTCCTTTTCTTTCTGTGGCGTACGGACCAAGCACATATTAATTATGTTTGATTAGTGTCCTCGACTTGCCATCGGCTGCTCATGCCGTGATTCAGGTACTATTTCTTCTGAGAAAAAGCCTATGACGTGGTTAACGCTGGCTGCATTATAGCGCTTTTTTTTACCTTCTATCCACCACGTCCCTATTTCTTCTTCCCTAGTCCCTTTTTCTTCTCCCCGTCTCACCCACCCTTCCAGCCCTGTTTCTTCTCCCCTCCCTCCCACCCGCCCTGTCTCTATTTCTTCTACCCTGCCCACCTGTCCTCCCATCCATGTTACTTCTCCACCACCCACCAGCCCCTGTCTCGGTTTCTAATCCCCGTCCCACCCACCATCTTTCCCTGTTTATTCTCCCCCTCCTACCAATCCCTGTTCCTTTTCCCTCCTCCCACCCACCCTGTCTCTGTTTATTCTCACAACAGAAGGAAAGAAAAGCGGTATGAGGTGGCCAGCATTGGCCACTTCATGGACTTTTTTAAATTATCCAAATATCCACCAAAGCCGCTACCATTACCCACCACCACTGGCCCCCTTGCTACCCGCCTCCACCCGATTGCCAAAGCCAATAGCTCACCCATAGGCAACGCCTATTGGTTTTGCTAGTGCTTGTTTTTAGCTTATGGTCCTGAGCAAGAGTAGGTTAAAGGGAAGGATCTGCTGGGATGGAAATTGTTAATATCCCATACCTGATTGTCATTGTGAGATGTCAAGAAGTGGTCGTAGTATGTGGCTTGTTGGGGCCTGCAGTGGTGGACTAAATTAGAGTCCTCTGTTGGCCAGTGGTATGCAGCAGATCTCTTCAGTAAGTCTGTGGCTGTTTACTTGGGCACTGGCATAACGAAAATTGAGGGGGGCCCCTGCAAGGTACACCTTGGGGGGGCCCCCTCCGGACTAAATCGGGAGCTCTCCGACCCGAGTACTGTGCTGAGGGGGTCCCCTGGAGCTTGAGGGCCCCCTCGCACTGTGGGGGCTGCGGGGCCCTGTGTTATGCCACTGCACTTTGGGATGGGTAGTTTATTGCTGTGGACTGATACAGGACTGGGTGACGGACATGACCCATAGCAGTTTTGTCTTATGTGAGTGTAAAAGTATCAAGCAATAAAAAACAATTATTATGCAGCCTGTATTAACTACAACTGACTGCCCGACCACTGAGTGTTATAGTATTAGTGTAAGTTATGTTTTGTATTGTAAATCTGACCTCTTGGTCAGGGACCTGCTCTCCCCCGCAGCTCCGCTCCTAAGTGCCACCACTCAGGGCACCGGGATCTACTCGCTCAGGTAGGTGTCGAGGCCCTCCTCCACCCGCAGGCTCCTGCCTGCGCCTCATCCCTGGTGGTCCAGTGGGAGAGCCTTGCTCTTCTGCTGGCCGCTGTTGTTTGTGACTGTCCTTGTGCCATTTTTCTGTCTTCTGTCTCTGTGCCCGTGCCTGTCTTTGAGCCATTTTTCTGTCTTCTGTCTCTGTGCCCGTGTCTGTCTTGAGCCATTTTTCTGTCTTTTTTCTGTTCTCCGTTTTCTGCCTTTTCTGTGCCAGTAATTGTACCTGTGTCCTCTGTGCCATTCTGTCCCTGTGCCCCTTGCCCTCCGTGCCCTTCCCGCCGCTTCTGCCCCCGCAGCCCCTCCCCCTTGCCGATTCCCGCTTCCCGCCTTCCAGCTGCGCTTCCCTCCCCCTCCCCTACTTAATGGCGGCCACTGTGCAGCCGCACAGCGGACGCGCGCAGCGGGCGCACCGCTGTCGTGCCGAAGGCAAGCCCATCTGCGACCGTCCGCTACCCGACCGCGGCCAGCGCCAGGAACCCTGGATCTACGACCTTCCACCGCTACAACTCCGCTGCCCTCCTCGCACTCAACCCCGGAAGAAATAACAACTGCCAGAGATCAATGCCGAACACCACCCACGGCCAGTTCTCCTGCCGACACTGCCAACAATCCTTCACCATCAACAGCCCCCCCACAACCGCTGAACCCACGCCGGATGCCCGCACCACCGAAGCCCTGACGTGCATCCTCCTCAACGTGCGCTCCCTACACAGACACGCCATGGAGATCTGGGACCTGCTCGACACCCTCTCGCCAGACGTCGCCTTCTTCACGGAAACATGGACCAACGCCACCTCCACCCCGAACATCGCCACCGCCATCCCCGACGAATACAAGATCCAAAGAAAGGACCGCCCCCATCGCCCAGGAGGAGGACTCGCCATCGCACACAAGAGCTCCCTCCGACTCTCCACCTCCTGCACGAGCGACCCCCTCTCCAACACAGAGCACCTCCACTTCCAGATCCGGACCAGCCCCAGAACCACGCTGCGCGGGACCCTCATCTACAGACACCCCGGGCCTCGCGCCTATTCCGCCACCACCATCGCTGACCTCGTCGCACCCCACGCCATCGCCTCCACGGACTACATTCTCATCTGAGACCTGAACTTCCACCTCGACAACCGCAGCGACCTCGACTCTACCACCCTCCTTGACAACCTCGACAACCTCGGACTGAAGCAGCTCGTCACCACCCCCACCCACAGAGCCGGACACACCCTCGACCCCATCTTCGCAGGAGGGACAAACATCCACTTAAGCCACACCATGCAGCCCCTCTGGACAGACCACCACTGTGTACACTTCACCTTCAACACCACCACCGCACCCAAACCCGCCCCGCGCCCGCCACAAAGAAACTGGAGTAAGATCACAGAGGAACACCTCAACACCACCCTCCTCCACGACCCCCTCCGCCACGACCAACGCCAACTCCACAGCAGAAGAACTACACCGCTGGATCTCCAGCTGCGCAGACAAGCTCACACCCCTCCGCCACCCCGCCAAACAACGTCCCCTAAAGGCCGCCTGGTTCACCACTGACCTCCAAGAAGCCAGGTGCTCCTGCAGACACCTCGAGAAACTCTGGAGGAACAGGAAAACTACTGAAGACCAGAACACCTACAGGAACGCCATGACTGAATACCACCAGCGCATAAGAGCCACCAAGCGGACCTTTATCAAGAACAAAATCCACACCAACGCCAGCAATGCAAAAGAACTCTTCAACGTCATACAGCAGTTCACCAAACCCCCAGCGAAGCCACGGACGTCACACCTTCCCAGGACCTCTGCAACAAGCTCAGCTCCTACTTCCACCTGAATATCAAGGCCCTCTACGACAACTTCAGTGAACAGACTCCAGACACCACCCCCTCTCCACCACCAACAACCAGCCCACCATCACCACCTGGAAACCTGCTACCACCGAGGACACCGCCACAACCATGAAGAACACCCACTCAGGAGCCCCCACAGACCCCTGCCCACCGCACATCTACCACAGAGCTGCCGCCACCATAGCACCTGAATTAGGCCGGACCATTAACGCCTCCCTCGAAGCCGGCATCTTCCCCGACGACTGGAAGTGGGCAGAGGTCAAGCCCCTCCTCAAGAAACCCTTGGCCACCCGACGGACCTGAAAACTACCAGCGCATCTCTCTCCTTCCCTTCGCAGCCAAAGTCACCGAGAGATTCGTCAACGCCCAGCTGACCACCTTCATCGAAGAGAACGTCATCCTCGACCCCTCCCAGTCCGGATTTCGCAGCAACCACAGCACCGAGACCGCCCTTCTCTCCGCCACTGATGACATCCGCATGCTACTCGACCAGGGCCACACTGCGGCCCTCATCCTACTAGACCTCTCCGCAGCCTTCGACACCGTCTCACACCGCACTCTCGCAGCCAGACTCCACGACGCCAGTATACGAGGAACCGACCTCGACTGGATCCGCTCCTTTCTCTCCGGCAGAACCCAAAGGATCAGACTCCCACTCTACCTCTCCGAACCCACAGAGATCTACTGTGGAGTACCCCAAGGATCCTCGCTCAGCCCCACGCTCTTCAACATCTACATGCCCCCCTCACCGCCATCGTCAGACAGCATGGGCTCAGCATAGTATCCTACGCCGAAGACACCCAGCTCATCCTCTCCCACACGAAAAACCCAGAAGACACCAGACTCTGTTTCCAGGAAGGAATGAAGGACGTCGCAGCCTGGATGAACAACAGCTGCCTGAAGCTCAACTCGGAGAAGACAGAGGTCCTCGTCCTCGGACCCTCCACCACCACCTGGGACAACACCTGGTGGCCTTCCACCTTCAGAAACCCACCCACTCCCACAGACCACGCCCGAAACCTCGACATCATCCTAGACTCCTCCCTCACCATGACCCACCAGATCAACGCCGTCACCTCCACCTGCTTCAACTCCCTCAGCGTACTCCGCAAGACCTTCAAGTGGATCCCCCGAATGCAGAAAGACCGTCACCCACGCACTCATAACCAGCAGACTGGACTAGGGCAACGCCCTCTACGCCGGAATCAACAGAACCCTGCTACACAAGCTCCAAACCATTCAGAACACCGCAGCCAGACTCGTCCTCGGAACCCCACGACACGAGCACATGACCCAGCACCTACGAGACCTCCACTGGCTCCCCGTCGAGAAGAGAGTAACCTTCAAACTACTCACCCATGCCTACAAATCCCTCCACAACATCGGACCCAAATACCTCAACGAGAGGGTATCCTTCCACGCACCCAAAAGAAACCTCCGCTCAGCCAACCTCGCCCTGGCAGAGACCCCATGCATCCGCAGAACCAGAGCAGGCGGAAGAGCCTTCTCCTACGTCGCAGCAAAGACCTGGAACGAGCTCTCAGTCAACATCAGATGCTCCCCTACTCTGCACACCTTAGGAAGAACCTCAAGACCTGGCTCTTTGACTGATCCGAAGCAGCCCCCCTCCCCCAGCGCCTTGAGACCCTCAGGGGTGAGTAGCGTGCTTTATAAAACCCTGATTGATTGATTGATTGATGGCACTTACTACCCCTGACTGAGCACTGATTTTTGCATTGTTCATATCTTACATTGCTGATAATTTGATTTGCCAATAAATAAATATATAACCAAACTCTAAAATCTCCAAATCGTTTCAAATAATTTTTGGCAGTGGTATTTCATTATGCAAATAATTTTAATTACACAATAAAAAATACAAAACATAATGTATGAAGGCAGAATGCAAATATATTTAATGGGAAGTCTAGTGGCCTCCAAAGATGAAAAATAAAAAGGTGTTAGTCACTGTAATAACCAGAAGTGTCATTATTAATCTTTAAAACACTGCACTAAAAAATAAACACTGCCCATATAAAAATTCATTCAAAGTACTAACAAAAGGCAAAAAAGTAAAAAATATGCCAGAAAACAAAATATAAAGGTGGGACTTTAAAACCTACTTTATCCAGGTTCATTTGCAGGTTTTGATCTGCCCTGCGGCCCTCTCAAACGTGTTTCGCTCTTTTTTGAAAAGTGAATTGTCAAACCGCTTGACAGGCAGCTGCAATATGCAGTTTATTCATTTAACTCTCACGGAATATCCTGGCCTTGTACAATATCATAAAATGCACCAGTATTAAAATTAACTATTGGACAGTGCAGTAGGGTGAACAAGGCAGCAGAGACGTGGACAGTACAGTCGGGACAGTCCAGTTAACGGAGTCTGCTGGACAGTGCAGTCAGATGAACAGAGCAGTCGGGCAGCATACAGGTGGCCAACACTGTTACAGAACAGTACAGTACATAGACAGGCTGCTGGACAGTGCAGTCAGACGAACAGTACAGTCTGTGGATGCATCATTTCACGTGATGTGACTGCGGACAGTACTGTCACATCACCTGAACACCTGTACACAGTCATGAGTACTGAACCCTGGCTTTCATGTGGCCTAGTGGATGTTGCATACAGGAGCACAGTACTGTCGGAGAACAATACATAGTCAAGCAGTCTGTACCACAATAATGAGGTCAGAGAACAGCCGCAGGGCAGACCACGGCCCTGTGGTGACGTGGCAAGTACCTACCGTGTGACAGCCAGTAGTGTACGGTGGATGGGTGGACAGGACAGCCAGGCGTACAATAGATATTCAGATATGTCAGCAGGGCAGTCCGGTGGTTTTGAGGAAGTCAGAGTTATAATACACAGAGTGGTTATGTGACCAACAAGAAGTCGGGTGGTGCTGAGGCCAGTACTGTGCCATAGCGAGTAGTGTCAAGTGGTTGTGAATGTAAGCACAGGACAGTCAGAGTAACCAGGTCCACTATAGACATTTAGTTATTTCAGAGGGCAGAGCGGAACCAGGCAGCCGGGGGTCCTCTGGAGAGTTCAGTTACTGGAATGGTATGGGTGCCTATGTGGTGGTAGCGTGGCCAGACCCAGTGCAGTATAGTACTGTGAGATAGCGATACAAAAGGGGATGATGGACGGAACGTTTGAGCCAATCAAACACTCACCCCCAGTCAACTGATCTGGGTTTAATCCATCATCATTCTTTAGCTCACTCCACCACCCCAGTTCAGACATGGCCATATGCAAATCAGTCTGACCCTGTGCCTCATGGGAACAGTCCAGCCCGAACTGCCAAGCCATGTCTTCCCTGGACCGGAAACAAGCATCCTAGGACCGGTTTCTGGCATTTCAGCCGTCATCAGCCAGGCTTGCTTGAATCCAGTGGCAAAGTGAGCAAGGGACCCACGTCTGGGCATACCCCCGCCAACTTAGGGCGACCAAAGCGATACAAAAGGGGATGATGGACGGAACGCTTGAGCCAATCAAACACTCACCCCCAGTCAACTGATCTGGGTTTAATCCATCATCATTCTTTAGCTCACTCCACCACCCCAGTTCAGACATGGCCATATGCAAATCAGTCTGACCCTGTGCCTCATAGGAACAGTCCAGCCCGAACTGCCAAGCCATGTCTTCCCTGGACCGGAAACAAGCATCCTAGGACCGGTTTCTGGCATTTCAGCCGTCATCAGCCAGGCTTGCTTGAATCCAGTGGCAAAGTGAGCAAGGGACCCACGTCTGGGCATACCCCCGCCAACTTAGGGCGACCAAAGCGATACAAAAGGGGATGATGGACGGAACGTTTGAGCCAATCAAACACTCACCCCCAGTCAACTGATCTGGGTTTAATCCATCATCATTCTTTAGCTCACTCCACCACCCCAGTTCAGACATGGCCATATGCAAATCAGTCTGACCCTGTGCCTCATGGGAACAGTCCAGCCCGAACTGCCAAGCCATGTCTTCCCTGGACCGGAAACAAGCATCCTAGGACCGGTTTCTGGCATTTCAGCCGTCATCAGCCAGGCTTGCTTGAATCCAGTGGCAAAGTGAGCAAGGGACACACGTCTGGGCATACCCCCGCCAACTTAGGGCGACCAAAGCGATACAAAAGGGGATGATGGACGGAACGTTTGAGCCAATCAAACACTCACCCCCAGTCAACTGATCTGGGTTTAATCCATCATCATTCTTTAGCTCACTCCACCACCCCAGTTCAGACATGGCCATATGCAAATCAGTCTGACCCTGTGCCTCATGGGAACAGTCCAGCCCGAACTGCCAAGCCATGTCTTCCCTGGACCGGAAACAAGCATCCTAGGACCGGTTTCTGGCATTTCAGCCGTCATCAGCCAGGCTTGCTTGAATCCAGTGGCAAAGTGAGCAAGGGACCCACGTCTGGGCATACCCCCGCCAACTTAGGGCGACCAAAGCGATACAAAAGGGGATGATGGACGGAACGTTTGAGCCAATCAAACACTCACCCCCAGTCAACCGATCTGGGTTTAATCCATCATCATTCTTTAGCTCACTTCACCACCCCAGTTCAGACATGGCCATATGCAAATCAGTCTGACCCTGTGCCTCATGGGAACAGTCCAGCCCGAACTGCCAAGCCATGTCTTCCCTGGACCGGAAACAAGCATCCTAAGACCGGTTTCTGGCATTTCAGCCGTCATCAGCCAGGCTTGCTTGAATCCAGTGGCAAAGTGAGCAAGGGACCCACGCCTGGGCATACCCCGCCAACTTAGGGCGACCAAAGCGATACAAAGGGGATGATGGACGGAACGCTTGAGCCAATCAAACGCTCACCCCCAGTCAACTGATCTGGGTTTAATCCATCATCATTCTTTAGCTCACTCCACCACCCCAGTTCAGACATGGCCATATGCAAATCAGTCTGACCCTGTGCCTCATGGGAACAGTCCAGCCCGAACTGCCAAGCCATGTCTTCCCTGGACCGGAAACAAGCATCCTAGGACCGGTTTCTGGCATTTCAGCCATCATCAGCCAGGCTTGCTTGAATCCAGTGGCAAAGTGAGCAAGGGACCCACGTCTGGGCATACCCCCGCCAACTTAGGGCGACCAAAGCGGTACAAAAGGGGATGATGGACGGAACGTTAGAGCCAATCATATCAGCATATGGCCATGTCTGAACTGGGGTGGTGGAGTGAGCTAAAGAATGATGATGGATTAAACCCAGATCAGTTGACTGGGGGTGAGTGTTTGATTGGCTCAAACGTTCCGTCCATCATCCCCTTTTGCATCGCTTTGGTCGCCCTAAGTTGGCGGGGGTATGCCCAGACGTGGGTCCCATGCTCACTTTGCCACTGGATTCAAGCAAGCCTGGCTGATGACGGCTGAAATGCCAGAAACCGGTCCTAGGATGCTTGTTTCCGGTCCAGGGAAGACATGGCTTGGCAGTTCGGGCTGGACTGTTCCCATGAGGCACAGGGTCAGACTGATTTGCATATGGCCATGTCTGAACTGGGGTGGTGGAGTGAGCTAAAGAATGATGATGGATTAAACCCAGATCAGTTGACTGGGGGTGAGTGTTTGATTGGCTCAAACGTTCCGTCCATCATCCCCTTTGTATTGCTTTGGTCGCCCTAAGTTGGCGGGGGTATGCCCAGACGTGGGTCCCTTGCTCACTTTGCCACTGAATTCAAGCAAGCCTGGCTGATGACGGCTGAAATGCCAGAAACCGGTCCTAGGATGCTTGTTTCCGGTCCAGGGAAGACATGGCTTGGCAGTTCGGGCTGGACTGTTCCCATGAGGCACAGGGTCAGACTGATTTGCATATGGCCATGTCTGAACTGGGGTGGTGGAGTGAGCTAAAGAATGATGATGGATTAAACCCAGATCAGTTGACTGGGGGTGAGTGTTTGATTGGCTCAAACGTTCCGTCCATCATCCCCTTTTGTATCGCTTTAGTACTGTGAGATAGCCAAACAGCCAGCGGTGGTGGCAGTCATGTGGATAGTGCATAAAAGCTACAGTGGAGAAGACATTTCCCGAAAGCTACCCCAAGATCCCACCCCTTCAGTCCTTGTCTAGTCTTCCTGACAGACTCGAGGTTCTGACGGCACCCGAAAGGCGCGCGAGGCAGCTACCGCACTGGAACGAAACCTGCTGCCTCGCCCCGGGGTTTAGTCCCTTCTCGCTGTCTATGCTCATGGAACCCTGTCTCGCCTATTGAAAGTATGAAGGATAAGTGTGGAGAGGTGCCTGGTAGCTCCCAAGTGGCCCCATGTTATGTGACATATGTGTTCAAACAGTCTCAGATTTTGCCATTAAAGCTTTGCAAGCACACATTTTTTAAAACCCTTATTTATAATGAGAAAAAGAAACTACAAGTCCCAGAATGAAAAAGCATTGCCAGCTAAAATCGAGAACTGTCTGAAAATGTCATACATTTCATGGAGCCTTCTGTCACATTTGGGTTATGTCTGGTTTGCCATACAAACAAGCATTTGCAATGCAATAGGTCTCGCAGTTGTGAGAGTTTGAGCTATTGGCATTGTAAATGGCAATGCCTTTTATTTACGTGTTGGTTTTTAAAACATAAATAAAAGGCATTGTCATTTACAATGCCAATAGCTTAAACTCTCGCAAATGCGAGACCTATTGCATTGCAAATGCTTGTTTAGACTGTGTTAGAAATGGGATTCTTGGTAGGCTATGGCGCGGGCCAAAGCCAGGCAAAAACCACCCCTCTAGTCAGGATAAGGGAGTTACACTTCTAAAATAACCCCTGCTCACCCCCTTAGTAGCTTGGCACGAGCAGCCAGGCCTATCTTAGAGGCAGTGTGTAAAGCATTTGCACATAACCAACAGTAATACAGTGTACGCACTACAAAAGGACACCACACCAGTTTAGAAAAATATCCAATATTTTTATATATTTAAAACAAGACCAAAAACGATAAAGAACCACAATACTATACTTAAAAGTTCACAATTCAAAAATACGCTGATTAAAAAGAGTTCCTTGTGTGGATAGCGCCGTCCGGGCTACCACGGCGTCGTGAACACACAAATCCAAAACAGTTCTGGCTGACTGCGGGGTCGCAGGCCAGCTACGGTGTCGGGAAGACCCGCAAACAGTACCTTTCAGAGATGCAGGGCGATGGGGCCCTCGAAGTCACACGCGTTGCAGGTCGATCTCCTCTCTGATGGAGTCAGGAGCGCTGGCGTTGGCAGGCGTCGGGTGCTGCGGTGCGAAGGGCAGCGATGCGGTGCCCTCAGGTGGCGGTGCGAGCAGCGGCTCGGTGGCGGCGTCAGATGGCGTCGTCGGTGAGACCAGGGTCGCGGTGCGAGATGAAGGCGGTGCTCGTCACGGTGCTGGCAGATCACGGTGCAAGCAGCGTCGTCGTCGTTGCTGAAGCACTGTCGTCGGCTGACGAACTGGAGTCGATGGCGCCGGCGTCGGTAGGCCAAGGCTGCGGTGTGGGATGAGGGCGGTGCGTCGTGTAACTTACGAGCGGTGCCCCCGAACCACGGTGCAAGCAGCAGCGTCGATCTCGGCGGGAAGTGGCGGCATCAGGCAGGCCAAGGCGTCCTCGTGAAGCCAGGCGGTGCGGAGTGCGGTGCCCACAGGTCGCGGTGCGAGCAGCGGCTCAGTGGCGGCATCAACAGGCGTCGTCGGTGAGACCAGGGTCGCGGTGCGGCGTTGCGGCGGTGCCCTCTGCGGTGCCAAAGCTTCAGCGCGAGGCGGTGCGGAGTGCGGTGCCCACAGGTCGCGGTGCAAGCAGCGGCTCGGTGGCAGCGTCAACAGGCATCGTCGGTGAGACCAGGGTTGCGGTGCAGCGTTGCGGCGGTGCCCTCTGCGTTGCCTTCAGGAAACAGAGTCGGCAGTGGCGTCGTAGACGTCGTCGAGTTGGTGTTCTTCGGGTTGCAGCACAAAACACACAGTCCCCAGTGCTGCGGGTCGAAGAACTTGAAGTCTTTGCTGTTCCTGAGACTTCGTGAACAGGGGGCAAGCTCTACCTCAAGCCCTTGGAGAGGCTCACAAATTTAGGTTGCAGAAAGTCCAGTCCAGGCCTTTCACTACCCAAGACAAAAGCAGCCACTGCAGGTCAGCCCAGCAAAGCACCCAGCAAAGCAGTCGTTCCTTTTCGCAGCTTCTCCGGCCCTTCTTCTTGGCAGTCTTCTTATCCAGATGAGTTCTAAAGTTCAGGGGTCTGGGACCCAGCATTTATGTCCAAAAATCCTTTGATCTCTTAGGCAGAGAGGGCCTGTGCCCGGTCAGGACCAGTTCTGCCTTCTCTGGTGTGAATTCCTGGCAGGAGGTGGAGACGGCATTTGTCAGAGGCAGAGCAGGCCCTTTGAGGTGCAAGGAAATTTCCTCCCCCTTCCCCCATCGTAACCCAGGTCTCTTCAGCCCTTTCCTGACCTACCTAGACCATCTGGCGCCCCTCCTGCTCCCCCAGCCTTCTGTCATCCAAAACCCAGACAGGCAATCCACATTCCAGCAGAGGCACACGAGATGACTGAGCAAGAAAATACCCACTTTCCAAAAGTGGTATTTTCAAACACAGAATGTAAAAATCACCTTCACAAAAAGAGGCATCTTTAGATTCTGAGTTCAGACATACGAAACTTCATTTTCTTACCGAATTCCCTGGGCCAGTTATGTTCATAAGATGTTATGAACAAACCTCCCATTCTGTCCTATGGGGAACTGGTAACCTTGCAATAGTGAAAAACGAAATTGGCTGTAATTCACTATTAGGACATGCCACACACACCGGGGTATGTCCTACCTTTCACATACATTGCACCCCGCCCACAGGGGTACCTTGGGCCTACCTGAGGGGTGCCTGACATGTAAGAAAAGGGAAGGTTAGGGACCGGCCAGTGTGTGCACTGGCCAAGTCGATATGGCAGTTACAAACTGCTCGCAGGCTCTGCAATGGCAGGTCTGAGTTACCGTTTTCAGGGCTTCTCACGGGGGTGGCACAACCAGTGCTGCAGGCCCCCGGGTAGCATTTGATTCACTGGCCCTGGCACACGCAGTGCACTTTACTAGGGGCTAACAGGTAAATCAAATATCCAATCATGGGAACACCAATCCATAACACAATTTACCATAGGAGCACCTGCGCTTTACCACTGATCAGCAGTGCGAAAAGCACGCAGAACCGTTACACCAGCAAAATAGAGTCAAAACCGGGAGGTCAGAAAGCAAAAACTCAGGGGAAACACGCCAAAAGATGCCAAGTCTAACAGACTGGATGTGGTCTTCAGTGCAGGCACTGTGAAAAAGGATGCACAGGAGTGGGGCCACGTGTTTTTTGGGCTCTCTAGACAGTTTGTCAAGGAATGTATTGAGGCATCCTATACATATGATGTTAAACCAGCCCAGGTATGGCATCATCACTGTGAAGATCAACACAATTATCCGGATTTTTCGCAGGAGTGTCAATGAATTGCAATAAGGGGCATACTCGGGCATGTGTATCCCTCATAATAATAATAATTGTAAAAAACACACTTAGCCCACTCAACGGTCGCCTCTGTGTCCCTGCAAACAGCATGTCTGTGCATGCATCCCTGCTTGGAAATAAACACATCAACAGGCAAGAGGTCTGCACGGTATAAAATGTGGACGAGACAAAGAGGGTGGGATGTGTCCTGCGACAGAGATCTCCATGGGTGATGTGCCCTGCGAGGAAATCTGCAGGAGCGAGATCTACTAGGGAGATGGATCAGAAGGGGAGATCTACTCTGGGAAAGAGGTAAAGAAGGGGCACGTGGCACCCAGAGGAGATGTGCAGATGAGCCGAGGTGACGATCTGATGGAGCCTTAGATGTACACTGGGGGGTGCTCAAGATCCGCAGAGGTCGGCAGACGTAAAGTGCAGTGGGACAGAGAGCTGCTGATGGGGTAGGGGGAGATGTGCCCGAGGGAGATCACGGGGGCCGCTGCGGTGAGGGGAGGGCTTGCTGGAGGCTAGCCTCGCTGCAGAGGTGTCACATGGGGGATGCTCCGGGTTTTGCTGGGGTGGGAGTAGCGTAGAACACAGTCTCGTCTCTCTTCGCAGTGACCAAAACTCTTAAGTGCGGTGTCACTGGTGTGAGAGGGCATCAGTTCACTGCAGTGTGGGCAGCAAAGGGTAATTACAGTGCAGTGAAGGCCGCTCGCAGTGTGACACTGATGCAACGGTAAGCGCGCATAGTGAGCTGCAGTAAGAGACAGCATCCTGTGCGCTGTAACTGCAGTAATAGCATCACTAAAGTAAAGACCGCTGTCACTGTCCGGAGACTACAGCAGGGGCTCTCAGTGTGATGGACTAGTGTAAGTGCAGCTCTCAGTGTGATGTACCTGCAGTAAGGGACAACATCCTGTGCGCAGTGACTGTAGCAGGGGCTAGCTCCCAGTGTGATGGGCCTTGAGTGAGCGCAGCTGGCAGTGTGCTCGTGTTGCAGTAAAAGCAATCTCCTGGTAAAATATTGCCGGGGTAAGACTAGCTCCCAGTGTGGGTTACTAGCACCCGGTGTGACGTCACTGCATTAAAGGCTAGCTCCCTTGCGCGGTCACTGCAGTATGGACACAGTCTGGTGCAGGTCACATTGTAAAGAAACAGTGCAGTCAAAGAGGTAGGAGACGCTAATGTGCCGTCACTGCACGGGGGAGAGGGGGGGTCTGTTTCCAGCCTAATGCCACCGACATGAGACAAGCTTCAAGTGTAATATAAGAAGCTTGACCCGATGCAAATCTGATGCGACTAATAATTACAGCTACCAGTGTGGTGTTACTGCAGTAGGGACAGTCGGTTTCCAGTGTGCGTCAGTGTAGCAGGGACGGCTCCCAGAGCCCTTAGCTGCCCCAGATAAGCACTTAAGATCTCTTTGTACGGGTTCTTTTCTGTGTGATGTGCAAGCGCTATGTGCAATGGGCACACTGCCTAGTAGTGCACACAGCCTGATGACACATAATACACCTCTGAGCGTGCTTGCACTCACGTCCGATAGTTCTTCTGTCCCCCGTGCTCATGCATATGCTCTTTGGTGCGCATGCGTATAGTGTCAGAAACGCACGCTTACACAAAACTAACAACTTAAAACTGGAGGCTCGGTACTCACAGAAGGCGAATCGTCCATGGCTGCAGAGGAGGTCACGCACAACACAAAGATACAAAGGAGTTGGCCATAGCTGGCAAGGTTTCAGATGACTATGTGGAGGCGAGGCTAAGGCGTGGAGAGGAGGAGAAAGCGTGCGGACAACGAAAACAAACCGCACATCACTGCATAGACCAGTCGGAGATGGTCCACCAATGAGAGTGCTTATCTTCCAGTCGCTAACCAATGAGAGAGTCGACTGGCACGTGCTCCAGGCGTGAAGGCAGCAAGGCAGCGTGGTTGCAGGAAGCCCGGAGCGTGCAGTACACGTGACGCCTCGTAAAGATAAGAAATTCATTTGCGACACACGGAAGGCAGACGAGCCAGTACGGGTGGGCCGGCACAAAAAGCCAAAGGGAGGCAACCCAAACAGCTAATTTCCAATGGCAGGCCACCGTTTACCATAAACGGTGACGCCAGCCAATGGAAATAAGGGGCGGGGCTTCAAGCCCTTTTCTCAAACTCCTCGTTAACAATAAATCTCGCCGAGCAAGTAGCGCATGCGCTGCAACGCTAGGCGAGACCTAAAAGGGGTTTAAATGCCCCAAACCACTCTGTAAAAAGTGTTTTAAAAATTGTGTTTCCTTCAGGTTTTTTTCCCTTTGGGGTTAATCATAAAATTGGTGGAGAGGGCATGGATTTACATTTAAGTAAAATTGTTTAATTTAAATTGCTGATGAGCAAAGATTTTTAGTCATTTAAAACAACGGGCATGCTAAAAAGCTGTATTGCCCTGAAGAATGAGCCCCACACCCCCGTACTGTGCAAGATCAAAGGGGAAACCAAACACCCTGCCATCACACCCCTGCTGGAAGACTTGCAGAGTTACACAACAAGATTGTTGTGTCCTAGTGACAAGAGTTGCTGTTTTGACGCTCTCGTGCGAGCTCAGCCCAGGACTGCGCGGTTAATCAGTGCAGGTCGTGTGAAAAGTGCTACTAAGGTTCGAGATAATGAGAGGAGCACCACCTGTGTCAAGGCCTGGCCCCTATGCGTACTGGTACTCTCCTTGTCCGAGGAGAAGTTCCGGTACTCAAGGGGAGAAAATTAAAAGGTGCAGTTACTCAGTACCGGTGAGTATCGGCCCATTTAAAGCGCTGGCGCTTAGTACACCTATCTCGGGCACTGCAGCACTTGCCAGCATGGGTAGCACGCTACACCGTGTAGGGTGTATGGTTAAAAGCGTGTTGTCTTTGTTTTGATCATGTGTAAGAAGTATTTCTATGTTGTATGTGATGACAACACGTAGGTGCAGTTATCGGATGAAGAAATGTGAGAGAGGCATACAGTTTATGGTTTTCAATAAGCTGGCAGCTTTGAGCAGCTCTGCTAGTCCCTTTTGGTATTTCTTAGGATTATAAACCACTTAGCTGGTTACTACACTGAGTTGTCCATTCTGAGGTATTTTGTTAGGTCAAGTCTCCGTGAGCATGCTCTAGCACATGCGCTCTCACTTGGGAGACACTTGTGTTCAGTAATGGGCTTGTAACCAACCCATTGCTTACAATTCATTGACACCATTGTTGCTCTTTTTTGCTTCCTTCTAATTGTGCTGCGCTTGCAATATGTCACTTCCTTTTCTTTCTGTGGCGTACGGACCAAGCACATATTAATTATGTTTGATTAGTGTCCCTCGACTTGCCATCGGCTGCTCATGCCGTGATTCAGGTACTATTTCTTCTGAGAAAAAGCCTATGACGTGGTTAACGCTGGCTGCATTATAGCGCTTTTTTTTACCTTCTATCCACCACGTCCCTATTTCTTCTTCCCTAGTCCCTTTTTCTTCTCCCCGTCTCACCCACCCTTCCAGCCCTGTTTCTTCTCCCCTCCCTCCCACCCGCCCTGTCTCTATTTCTTCTACCCTGCCCACCTGTCCTCCCATCCATGTTACTTCTCCACCACCCACCAGCCCCTGTCTCGGTTTCTAATCCCCGTCCCACCCACCATCTTTCCCTGTTTATTCTCCCCTCCTACCAATCCCTGTTCCTTTTCCCTCCTCCCACCCACCCTGTCTCTGTTTATTCTCACAACAGAAGGAAAGAAAAGCGGTATGAGGTGGCCAGCATTGGCCACTTCATGGACTTTTTAAATTATCCAAATATCCACCAAAGCCGCTACCATTACCCACCACCACTGGCCCCCTTGCTACCCGCCTCCACCCGATTGCCAAAGCCAATAGCTCACCCATAGGCAACGCCTATTGGTTTTGCTAGTGCTTGTTTTTAGCTTATGGTCCTGAGCAAGAGTAGGTTAAAGGGAAGGATCTGCTGGGATGGAAATTGTTAATATCCCATACCTGATTGTCATTGTGAGATGTCAAGAAGTGGTCGTAGTATGTGGCTTGTTGGGGCCTGCAGTGGTGGACTAAATTAGAGTCCTCTGTTGGCCAGTGGTATGCAGCAGATCTCTTCAGTAAGTCTGTGGCTGTTTACTTGGGCACTGGCATAACGAAAATTGAGGGGGGCCCCTGCAAGGTACACCTTGGGGGGGCCCCCTCCGGACTAAATCGGGAGCTCTCCGACCCGAGTACTGTGCTGAGGGGGTCCCCTGGAGCTTGAGGGCCCCCTCGCACTGTGGGGGCTGCGGGGCCCTGTGTTATGCCACTGCACTTGGGGATGGGTAGTTTATTGCTGTGGACTGATACAGGACTGGGTGACGGACATGACCCATAGCAGTTTTGTCTTATGTGAGTGTAAAAGTATCAAGCAATAAAAAACAATTATTATGCAGCCTGTATTAACTACAACTGACTGCCCGACCACTGAGTGTTATAGTATTAGTGTAAGTTATGTTTTGTATTGTAAATCTGACCTCTTGGTCAGGGACCTGCTCTCCCCCCGCAGCTCCGCTCCTAAGTGCCACCACTCAGGGCACCGGGATCTACTCGCTCAGGTAGGTGTCGAGGCCCTCCTCCACCCGCAGGCTCCTGCCTGCGCCTCATCCCTGGTGGTCCAGTGGGAGAGCCTTGCTCTTCTGCTGGCCGCTGTTGTTTGTGACTGTCCTTGTGCCATTTTTCTGTCTTCTGTCTCTGTGCCCGTGCCTGTCTTTGAGCCATTTTTCTGTCTTCTGTCTCTGTGCCCGTGTCTGTCTTGAGCCATTTTTCTGTCTTTTTTCTGTTCTCCGTTTTCTGCCTTTTCTGTGCCAGTAATTGTACCTGTGTCCTCTGTGCCATTCTGTCCCTGTGCCCCTTGCCCTCCGTGCCCTTCCCGCCGCTTCTGCCCCCGCAGCCCCTCCCCCTTGCCGATTCCCGCTTCCCGCCTTCCAGCTGCGCTTCCCTCCCCCTCCCCTACTTAATGGCGGCCACTGTGCAGCCGCACAGCGGACGCGCGCAGCGGGCGCACCGCTGTCGTGCCGAAGGCAAGCCCATCTGCGACCGTCCGCTACCCGACCGCGGCCAGCGCCAGGAACCCTGGATCTACGACCTTCCACCGCTACAACTCCGCTGCCCTCCTCGCACTCAACCCCGGAAGAAATAACAACTGCCAGAGATCAATGCCGAACACCACCCACGGCCAGTTCTCCTGCCGACACTGCCAACAATCCTTCACCATCAACAGCCCCCCACAACCGCTGAACCCACGCCGGATGCCCGCACCACCGAAGCCCTGACGTGCATCCTCCTCAACGTGCGCTCCCTACACAGACACGCCATGGAGATCTGGGACCTGCTCGACACCCTCTCGCCAGACGTCGCCTTCTTCACGGAAACATGGACCAACGCCACCTCCACCCCGAACATCGCCACCGCCATCCCCGACGAATACAAGATCCAAAGAAAGGACCGCCCCCATCGCCCAGGAGGAGGACTCGCCATCGCACACAAGAGCTCCCTCCGACTCTCCACCTCCTGCACGAGCGACCCCCTCTCCAACACAGAGCACCTCCACTTCCAGATCCGGACCAGCCCCAGAACCACGCTGCGCGGAACCCTCATCTACAGACACCCCGGGCCTCGCGCCTATTCCGCCACCACCATCGCTGACCTCGTCGCACCCCACGCCATCGCCTCCACGGACTACATTCTCATCTGAGACCTGAACTTCCACCTCGACAACCGCAGCGACCTCGACTCTACCACCCTCCTTGACAACCTCGACAACCTCGGACTGAAGCAGCTCGTCACCACCCCCACCCACAGAGCCGGACACACCCTCGACCCCATCTTCGCAGGAGGGACAAACATCCACTTAAGCCACACCATGCAGCCCCTCTGGACAGACCACCACTGTGTACACTTCACCTTCAACACCACCACCGCACCCAAACCCGCCCCGCGCCCGCCACAAAGAAACTGGAGTAAGATCACAGAGGAACACCTCAACACCACCCTCCTCCACGACCCCCTCCGCCACGACCAACGCCAACTCCACAGCAGAAGAACTACACCGCTGGATCTCCAGCTGCGCAGACAAGCTCACACCCCTCCGCCACCCCGCCAAACAACGTCCCCTAAAGGCCGCCTGGTTCACCACTGACCTCCAAGAAGCCAGGTGCTCCTGCAGACACCTCGAGAAACTCTGGAGGAACAGGAAAACTACTGAAGACCAGAACACCTACAGGAACGCCATGACTGAATACCACCAGCGCATAAGAGCCACCAAGCGGACCTTTATCAAGAACAAAATCCACACCAACGCCAGCAATGCAAAAGAACTCTTCAACGTCATACAGCAGTTCACCAAACCCCCCAGCGAAGCCACGGACGTCACACCTTCCCAGGACCTCTGCAACAAGCTCAGCTCCTACTTCCACCTGAATATCAAGGCCCTCTACGACAACTTCAGTGAACAGACTCCAGACACCACCCCCCTCTCCACCACCAACAACCAGCCCACCATCACCACCTGGAAACCTGCTACCACCGAGGACACCGCCACAACCATGAAGAACACCCACTCAGGAGCCCCCACAGACCCCTGCCCACCGCACATCTACCACAGAGCTGCCGCCACCATAGCACCTGAATTAGGCCGGACCATTAACGCCTCCCTCGAAGCCGGCATCTTCCCCGACGACTGGAAGTGGGCAGAGGTCAAGCCCCTCCTCAAGAAACCCTTGGCCACCCGACGGACCTGAAAAACTACCAGCGCATCTCTCTCCTTCCCTTCGCAGCCAAAGTCACCGAGAGATTCGTCAACGCCCAGCTGACCACCTTCATCGAAGAGAACGTCATCCTCGACCCCTCCCAGTCCGGATTTCGCAGCAACCACAGCACCGAGACCGCCCTTCTCTCCGCCACTGATGACATCCGCATGCTACTCGACCAGGGCCACACTGCGGCCCTCATCCTACTAGACCTCTCCGCAGCCTTCGACACCGTCTCACACCGCACTCTCGCAGCCAGACTCCACGACGCCAGTATACGAGGAACCGACCTCGACTGGATCCGCTCCTTTCTCTCCGGCAGAACCCAAAGGATCAGACTCCCACTCTACCTCTCCGAACCCACAGAGATCTACTGTGGAGTACCCCAAGGATCCTCGCTCAGCCCCACGCTCTTCAACATCTACATGCCCCCCTCACCGCCATCGTCAGACAGCATGGGCTCAGCATAGTATCCTACGCCGAAGACACCCAGCTCATCCTCTCCCACACGAAAAACCCAGAAGACACCAGACTCTGTTTCCAGGAAGGAATGAAGGACGTCGCAGCCTGGATGAACAACAGCTGCCTGAAGCTCAACTCGGAGAAGACAGAGGTCCTCGTCCTCGGACCCTCCACCACCACCTGGGACAACACCTGGTGGCCTTCCACCTTCAGAAACCCACCCACTCCCACAGACCACGCCCGAAACCTCGACATCATCCTAGACTCCTCCCTCACCATGACCCACCAGATCAACGCCGTCACCTCCACCTGCTTCAACTCCCTCAGCGTACTCCGCAAGACCTTCAAGTGGATCCCCCCCGAATGCAGAAAGACCGTCACCCACGCACTCATAACCAGCAGACTGGACTAGGGCAACGCCCTCTACGCCGGAATCAACAGAACCCTGCTACACAAGCTCCAAACCATTCAGAACACCGCAGCCAGACTCGTCCTCGGAACCCCACGACACGAGCACATGACCCAGCACCTACGAGACCTCCACTGGCTCCCCGTCGAGAAGAGAGTAACCTTCAAACTACTCACCCATGCCTACAAATCCCTCCACAACATCGGACCCAAATACCTCAACGAGAGGGTATCCTTCCACGCACCCAAAAGAAACCTCCGCTCAGCCAACCTCGCCCTGGCAGAGACCCCATGCATCCGCAGAACCAGAGCAGGCGGAAGAGCCTTCTCCTACGTCGCAGCAAAGACCTGGAACGAGCTCTCAGTCAACATCAGATGCTCCCCTACTCTGCACACCTTAGGAAGAACCTCAAGACCTGGCTCTTTGACTGATCCGAAGCAGCCCCCCCCTCCCCCCAGCGCCTTGAGACCCTCAGGGGTGAGTAGCGTGCTTTATAAAACCCTGATTGATTGATTGATTGATGGCACTTACTACCCCTGACTGAGCACTGATTTTTGCATTGTTCATATCTTACATTGCTGATAATTTGATTTGCCAATAAATAAATATATAACCAAACTCTAAAATCTCCAAATCGTTTCAAATAATTTTTGGCAGTGGTATTTCATTATGCAAATAATTTTAATTACACAATAAAAAATACAAAACATAATGTATGAAGGCAGAATGCAAATATATTTAATGGGAAGTCTAGTGGCCTCCAAAGATGAAAAAATAAAAAGGTGTTAGTCACTGTAATAACCAGAAGTGTCATTATTAATCTTTAAAACACTGCACTAAAAAATAAACACTGCCCATATAAAAATTCATTCAAAGTACTAACAAAAGGCAAAAAAGTAAAAAATATGCCAGAAAACAAAATATAAAGGTGGGACTTTAAAACCTACTTTATCCAGGTTCATTTGCAGGTTTTGATCTGCCCTGCGGCCCTCTCAAACGTGTTTCGCTCTTTTTTGAAAAGTGAATTGTCAAACCGCTTGACAGGCAGCTGCAATATGCAGTTTATTCATTTAACTCTCACGGAATATCCTGGCCTTGTACAATATCATAAAATGCACCAGTATTAAAATTAACTATTGGACAGTGCAGTAGGGTGAACAAGGCAGCAGAGACGTGGACAGTACAGTCGGGACAGTCCAGTTAACGGAGTCTGCTGGACAGTGCAGTCAGATGAACAGAGCAGTCGGGCAGCATACAGGTGGCCAACACTGTTACAGAACAGTACAGTACATAGACAGGCTGCTGGACAGTGCAGTCAGACGAACAGTACAGTCTGTGGATGCATCATTTCACGTGATGTGACTGCGGACAGTACTGTCACATCACCTGAACACCTGTACACAGTCATGAGTACTGAACCCTGGCTTTCATGTGGCCTAGTGGATGTTGCATACAGGAGCACAGTACTGTCGGAGAACAATACATAGTCAAGCAGTCTGTACCACAATAATGAGGTCAGAGAACAGCCGCAGGGCAGACCACGGCCCTGTGGTGACGTGGCAAGTACCTACCGTGTGACAGCCAGTAGTGTACGGTGGATGGGTGGACAGGACAGCCAGGCGTACAATAGATATTCAGATATGTCAGCAGGGCAGTCCGGTGGTTTTGAGGAAGTCAGAGTTATAATACACAGAGTGGTTATGTGACCAACAAGAAGTCGGGTGGTGCTGAGGCCAGTACTGTGCCATAGCGAGTAGTGTCAAGTGGTTGTGAATGTAAGCACAGGACAGTCAGAGTAACCAGGTCCACTATAGACATTTAGTTATTTCAGAGGGCAGAGCGGAACCAGGCAGCCGGGGGTCCTCTGGAGAGTTCAGTTACTGGAATGGTATGGGTGCCTATGTGGTGGTAGCGTGGCCAGACCCAGTGCAGTATAGTACTGTGAGATAGCGATACAAAAGGGGATGATGGACGGAACGTTTGAGCCAATCAAACACTCACCCCCAGTCAACTGATCTGGGTTTAATCCATCATCATTCTTTAGCTCACTCCACCACCCCAGTTCAGACATGGCCATATGCAAATCAGTCTGACCCTGTGCCTCATGGGAACAGTCCAGCCCGAACTGCCAAGCCATGTCTTCCCTGGACCGGAAACAAGCATCCTAGGACCGGTTTCTGGCATTTCAGCCGTCATCAGCCAGGCTTGCTTGAATCCAGTGGCAAAGTGAGCAAGGGACCCACGTCTGGGCATACCCCCGCCAACTTAGGGCGACCAAAGCGATACAAAAGGGGATGATGGACGGAACGCTTGAGCCAATCAAACACTCACCCCCAGTCAACTGATCTGGGTTTAATCCATCATCATTCTTTAGCTCACTCCACCACCCCAGTTCAGACATGGCCATATGCAAATCAGTCTGACCCTGTGCCTCATAGGAACAGTCCAGCCCGAACTGCCAAGCCATGTCTTCCCTGGACCGGAAACAAGCATCCTAGGACCGGTTTCTGGCATTTCAGCCGTCATCAGCCAGGCTTGCTTGAATCCAGTGGCAAAGTGAGCAAGGGACCCACGTCTGGGCATACCCCCGCCAACTTAGGGCGACCAAAGCGATACAAAAGGGGATGATGGACGGAACGTTTGAGCCAATCAAACACTCACCCCCAGTCAACTGATCTGGGTTTAATCCATCATCATTCTTTAGCTCACTCCACCACCCCAGTTCAGACATGGCCATATGCAAATCAGTCTGACCCTGTGCCTCATGGGAACAGTCCAGCCCGAACTGCCAAGCCATGTCTTCCCTGGACCGGAAACAAGCATCCTAGGACCGGTTTCTGGCATTTCAGCCGTCATCAGCCAGGCTTGCTTGAATCCAGTGGCAAAGTGAGCAAGGGACACACGTCTGGGCATACCCCGCCAACTTAGGGCGACCAAAGCGATACAAAAGGGGATGATGGACGGAACGCTTGAGCCAATCAAACACTCACCCCCAGTCAACTGATCTGGGTTTAATCCATCATCATTCTTTAGCTCACTCCACCACCCCAGTTCAGACATGGCCATATGCAAATCAGTCTGACCCTGTGCCTCATGGGAACAGTCCAGCCCGAACTGCCAAGCCATGTCTTCCCTGGACCGGAAACAAGCATCCTAGGACCGGTTTCTGGCATTTCAGCCGTCATCAGCCAGGCTTGCTTGAATCCAGTGGCAAAGTGAGCAAGGGACCCACGTCTGGGCATACCCCCGCCAACTTAGGGCGACCAAAGCGATACAAAAGGGGATGATGGACGGAACGTTTGAGCCAATCAAACACTCACCCCCAGTCAACCGATCTGGGTTTAATCCATCATCATTCTTTAGCTCACTTCACCACCCCAGTTCAGACATGGCCATATGCAAATCAGTCTGACCCTGTGCCTCATGGGAACAGTCCAGCCCGAACTGCCAAGCCATGTCTTCCCTGGACCGGAAACAAGCATCCTAAGACAGGTTTCTGGCATTTCAGCCGTCATCAGCCAGGCTTGCTTGAATCCAGTGGCAAAGAGAGCAAGGGACCCACGTCTGGGCATACCCCCGCCAACTTAGGGCGACCAAAGCGATACAAAAGGGGATGATGGACGGAACGTTTGAGCCAATCAAACGCTCACCCCCAGTCAACTGATCTGGGTTTAATCCATCATCATTCTTTAGCTCACTCCACCACCCCAGTTCAGACATGGCCATATGCAAATCAGTCTGACCCTGTGCCTCATGGGAACAGTCCAGCCCGAACTGCCAAGCCATGTCTTCCCTGGACCGGAAACAAGCATCCTAGGACCGGTTTCTGGCATTTCAGCCATCATCAGCCAGGCTTGCTTGAATCCAGTGGCAAAGTGAGCAAGGGACCCACGTCTGGGCATACCCCCGCCAACTTAGGGCGACCAAAGCGGTACAAAAGGGGATGATGGACGGAACGTTAGAGCCAATCATATCAGCATATGGCCATGTCTGAACTGGGGTGGTGGAGTGAGCTAAAGAATGATGATGGATTAAACCCAGATCAGTTGACTGGGGGTGAGTGTTTGATTGGCTCAAACGTTCCGTCCATCATCCCCTTTTGCATCGCTTTGGTCGCCCTAAGTTGGCGGGGTATGCCCAGACGTGGGTCCCATGCTCACTTTGCCACTGGATTCAAGCAAGCCTGGCTGATGACGGCTGAAATGCCAGAAACCGGTCCTAGGATGCTTGTTTCCGGTCCAGGGAAGACATGGCTTGGCAGTTCGGGCTGGACTGTTCCCATGAGGCACAGGGTCAGACTGATTTGCATATGGCCATGTCTGAACTGGGGTGGTGGAGTGAGCTAAAGAATGATGATGGATTAAACCCAGATCAGTTGACTGGGGGTGAGTGTTTGATTGGCTCAAACGTTCCGTCCATCATCCCCTTTTGTATTGCTTTGGTCGCCCTAAGTTGGCGGGGGTATGCCCAGACGTGGGTCCCTTGCTCACTTTGCCACTGAATTCAAGCAAGCCTGGCTGATGACGGCTGAAATGCCAGAAACCGGTCCTAGGATGCTTGTTTCCGGTCCAGGGAAGACATGGCTTGGCAGTTCGGGCTGGACTGTTCCCATGAGGCACAGGGTCAGACTGATTTGCATATGGCCATGTCTGAACTGGGGTGGTGGAGTGAGCTAAAGAATGATGATGGATTAAACCCAGATCAGTTGACTGGGGGTGAGTGTTTGATTGGCTCAAACGCTCCGTCCATCATCCCCTTTTGTATCGCTTAGTACTGTGAGATAGCCAAACAGCCAGCGGTGGTGGCAGTCATGTGGATAGTGCATAAAAGCTACAGTGGAGAAGACATTTCCCGAAAGCTACCCCAAGATCCCACCCCTTCAGTCCTTGTCTAGTCTTCCTGACAGACTCGAGGTTCTGACGGCACCCGAAAGGCGCGCGAGGCAGCTACCGCACTGGAACGAAACCTGCTGCCTCGCCCCGGGGTTTAGTCCCTTCTCGCTGTCTATGCTCATGGAACCCTGTCTCGCCTATTGAAAGTATGAAGGATAAGTGTGGTGTAGTGGGTTGTTTTATGAGTGGGAAGGATACGTGTGCTACACATATCTGCGTCAGAGCTGCATGTTAAGAATAGAGTGGCCAAATGCTTTCTGGGAGGTGCATTCTTGGTTCATTCGAGTGCACTCTTTCGTCTACAGTGCGAGAGCATGACAGGAGCCATGGTGTCTCTAGAGCAGGTGTCTTTAAACCCTCCCAACCCGCTACCAGCCCGGGGGCGCAGGTCCTTCAGCAGTTAGGAGGGGCTGGGGTGATTGTGGCGTTATTCACCAGTCTTTGAAGGTAGGCTGGAAGTGTGACCTTTGCTTGGTGCATTTCCAGCCTGCCTTTCACACCTCATTCACAGTGATGGGCGGGGAGGGCAGGAGCCTGTTGCCCATCAGACTGGCACTGGCGCCATGGAGAGCTGGCTACCCTTTGTCTGGACTGACACCTGAGGGGGCTGCTGATGTTGGCTGATGGGAGCAGAGCAAGGTGTAAGGGAGTGGGGGCGACATATGGAATCAATGTAATTTACAAGCAGAGGGAGGCGACTGTCTGCTGGGGGTGCGGGGGTGTGTGGGGGGATCATAGCGATGCTCCCTGGTACAGACCAAGGAGGGGGGCACTGCGGACAGTACTGTCAGGGGACAGTAGAGTCGAAGAGGCTGTACACAGTCAGGAGTACTGAACCCTGGCTTTCACGTTACATACACGAGTACAGTACTGTCGGAGAACAATAAATAGTCAAGCAGTCTTACCACAGTGATGAGGTGAAAGGTCAGGAGGGCACACCATGGTCCTGTGGCCTGGTGGTGGCATGGCGAGAACCGTGTGACAGCCAGTAGTGTACGGGGGATGGCTGGACAGGACAGCCAGGTGCACATTTATATTCAGATGTCAGCAGTGCAGCCCGGTGGTTTGAGGGGGTCAGAGTTACAATACACAGGTGCATTGTGATACTTGGCAAAGAAGAAGGGGACAGACACTGCCTGCTGGGGCCTCAGACCAGTGTCACGGGGGGAGGGGTTGGGGGGGGACTCCTGCCTTCTCCAGCATGTCAGTTCCCCTTGTCGCAGGGGAGACAGGCCTCCCATACTGAGGCAAAAGGTCTAATAATAGTAAAAAAAATTGTACCAACAGACCTCAGTTCTGCTGCTTTGAGAAACACAAAAGAAGCACATCTCAAAGCTGCTGCGTCACGGATCGGAGCTGTGTTTCTTTGCTATGGGCTGTTTACAACAGTTTTTTTAATAAAGAATAGTAAACACACACACACACACAGATGCTACAAATTAGAAAGCTCTGAGATGTGCTGTTTCTGTCGTGCAACAGTCATCTGTTGCAATGAGGCTGACAGCACCATGCCTGCATCTCATTTCAGCCTTTTTAGGGGGTGTCAGTGTCCCTGGACTCACCGGCCTCCAAACCAAGGACGTGCCTCCCTTTACTTCAGTGGGCTCATGTGCTCTGAAAACCTGCCTCGCGCTCGAGAAAAACGTAATTTCCATTGATTTCAACTAAACCACCATTAAGAATCCCAGAATCTCACCCTCCTTATAGACTCAAACACGGAGAGGTGTGCATCATGCCTCAACGTTTAAAAGCTGTACTTTTGTAGATGCCAGTGCTGCATCTGTTTGTTGTATTGACTGTGGCTTGACTCACATGAGGAAACACAAGGCTCTTAGACACTCTGGATTTTACATCTATAGTCTTGACTGCAGCTCTAGTTACTGTATTACTCTCTCAGAGGGCTCCCCTGATTCGACCAAGCCAGCCCCTGCTCCTGCATCAACAGTGCTGCATATCTTGACAGAACCCTCACACATTTTAGCACCTCCTAAGGGGTCTCCAAGTCATCCTTCAAGACTCTTTTCCTTAGAAAACCGACCACAAGAGCTGATAGATCCCAGGACAGGGGTGGAACCCCTAAAACTTCTAGTCATAGTTGCTTTTGACTGGTTATCCAGATGCTCCCCTTTCCATTCTGGAGGAAGCACTGAGGTAGTAGCCCAGTCAAGGAAGTCTTCACACTATGAGATAGCGTCATCTGCGACACTACTTTAGTTTCCAAACTCTGAATATCCTATAACCTCCTTCTCAGTCCTCATTTCTTCAACCGTTTGCTCCATTGAAGCTACCTTCCTGTTGGTAGCCAGAGTTGTGGCCTTCATCTCTACCATCTGGTCATACAACAGGGATTCGCCCTTAGTCATGGTGTCCAGGCAGCGGTCTGCATCCGTCAGTGACCGCAGAGTTACTCCTCATAGGAATAGAGCGGAATGCAAAAAAAAGAATTTCGTTTCTTTCTTTCCCTTTTGTTTATTGTATTTTGGAGGCATGATGCGGTGTAAGTAAATGCACTGTGGAAACTGTTGATCTGGCCGTGAAGCAGGCAGCCTACAGCAAGCCTTCAGGCCCTGATAATTACCTAAGCACCCTCTCAGTGCCCCCGCTCCCTCCATGGCCACCCTGGGGGCACACAGAGTGTAAATCTCTGGCCACCAGTATCCTCCGGTCTCCCACAGGGATTTGCCAGGTAATTCACCACCTCTCGGCACCGCCCAGTGGCTCTGAAGAAGCAGCTCCAATCAGCTGTTCATCCAAATGTGTGCCATCTTGAATCCTAGAAGCTGCAATGGAAGACAAGATGGGCCTGGCCTCTCCAACTAGTGGCATGTTTTGGGGAATAAGGCTGTTCTAAACCTGCTATCTGACTGAAGGATCAACAAGCTCCTTAGACTCCGCACTAGCATCCTGGCCTCCTGGTTGTAGCTTTCACCAGTCTGCACTGCACCTTAACCACGTAAATGTCTGATGTCCACTTAAATGTGTAGTGCCCCAGGAAGCCCCCTGCCCGTCTAATATTTGTGAGACGATCGATATAAGATCGCTGTGCGGGAGACAGAAACATGAGATATAAAAGTATAAAACTGTTAATGTTAAAGGTATTCCTGGAGGGAATATAGTATTAACTCACTCTTTGGTATTTGAAGATTTAACAGCATTTGAAATGTACCTTCCGGAAATTACTTAATGAAAAAATATTAATGAACTGTGTCTTTTTTAGGAAGACCTCAGTCTTCAGTGCTTCTAGATCAGGCCCTCTTTCGGGCACAAAACCCACAGAAGTGCCTATTTGCAACCCAGTGTGTAGCGCTGAACCAAGCACCTCGCCACCTTATTAACAACATCAATGAAATAGGCCCCCACTGAAATTTTACCCAAAAGGGGGGTCTGATGTCATAACCGTGAGAGGTCAGTGAATGACTCCTTGTGGGAAACCGGGCTGAAATAAAGACAACAGGTGGTTTTACGGTCATTATATAGAAATAGACTTTTTTTTAACCGCTATGAAATTCTGTTGCAAGAAACTAAAATGAACGCGTCTCAGACGACACATGTAAATTGCTAGGGTGAGGGGGGCAGGGAGGTAGAGGCCGGAGGACGACAGGCAAATAACAACCACCATTGAAACGAGTGGGTGCAAAGCAGTGCGGGGTGGATCGGTGTTAAACAGGGTCTTCAAGCGCTGAGTGTAAATTGAGATGGTTTAAGCGCTCGCATGAGGTCTCTTACTGGAAGAGTGGGTGTCGAAGGTTACATAAACGGTTGCAAATAGTCCAGGCGACGCCAAGGCCAGTAATGGTCTAAGGGGTAGCATTTTTAATTGGAGAATCTGCCTCTCGCTACAGAGATTATCGAGGTAGTTTATAATAGGTATATGTATGATGTATTATCATGATTTCTGCACCATTCTTAAACAGGATCTCCAGAGCACAGGGTGCCTCTGGGGCAGAGACCGCCAAACCTTCTTCTTCCAAGCCCCCCTTGAACCGAATGTTTCCATGTGGGTGTCGTGTCGCCACAGAAGAACACACGCAGTCAGGTAGGTCAGCTTTGAATACTTTATTGTGTCTTTGTCGTGGTGCCCACATGCACGTCCACTTCCTTGCCCTCGTCCCTGTAGAATGCCCTCCCCACTCCCTGACCGGAAGTGGTGTCCGGTTGCTGTCCCCTCCCAGCAGTCGGGTGCAGGGTCCTAGTGCCCCCTGATCTAGGTCACTACATCTCCCCCTTTGTGGAAAGAAAATGACGGAAAAGTGATAGCGAGAGAGAGAGAGAGAGCGAGAGAGAGAGAGAGATGATCCCCATTGTTACATTTCCTCAATCAGTCTTTTTGGCCTTTTGCTCACTCTTCTTGGACATGCTCCTTCTGTTTCCTTCTGTGATCCCTCTTCTTGTCTCTCACCGTTGTGTGTCCTTCTTCCCTTGCTGTCCATCACTTCCTCTTTTCCATGTGTTTCGTTGTTTTTTGCTGCTGTGTCACCTCCGCCTTCATCCATTGTCTTTAGTCCCTTGAAGTGAGAACTATTTCTGGTGATCCGGTAGGGGCCCGATGCAGCTGTTATCATTGGCCCCTTGACGTTTATTATTGTCAGTGGTTTATCTGAGAATGGACTGTCTGATTTTCTTAACTGCCGCTGGCGCACTCCACACTGAGTCCCCTTGCTTCAGGTGCGATGGAGTGGCATGTCTCCTGGCGTCCACATAGACTTTCATCTTGTTTTTCGCCTCCTGGTCTCTTACTGCAATGCTGTTGCGCTCTGGTGGTGCTTTTGCTTCTAGTTGCGGTAATCTTGTTCTGCTTGTCCTTCCCAGCACTAGTTCCACTGGACATCGTCCCGTGGAGCTGTGGGGGGTGTTTCGATAGTCCCTTAGTATTTGACAGAGTGCTTGTCCTATGGAGATCTGCGCTAGCTTTGCTCTTTGGACTGCTTTCTTTATGTTCCCCATGAACCTCTCCACCATGCCGTTTGCTTGTGGCCACAGAGGCGTTATTTTCCGGTGGTGAATACCCAGGTAGTCCATGAACTTGCGAAATTCCTCTCCTGAGGAAGGAGGACCGTTGTCTGTCTTCACTGTTTGTGGGGAACCCCAGGCTGCAAATATGTCATCAAGTATCAGCAACGTCGCAGTCACTGATGTTGACGAGACGTGTCGCACTATGGGAAATCTGGAGTATTCATCAATGACCACTAGCAAGTAATTGCCCGTGTCCAATGGCTCATAGACGTCTGCTGCCAACGTTGTCCACACTGCCCCTGGAAGCTCCGACATCTGTAGCTGTTCTGGCTTTGCTGGTCGTCCGTTTATTTGGCATAGGTGACAGTTTAGGATGGTGTTCTCCACCAGTCGATCCAGGCCAGGGAACCATACTTTCTCCCGTAGCATCTTTTTTGTTGCTACCATGCCTCTATGGGACTCATGTGCCAAGTTTACAGTCTGCCGACGTAGTGCATTTGGCATGACTATCCTTGTTCCTCGCAGTATGATTCCTTTTTCTGTCTCTGAGAGTTCCTCGTGTATGTTCTTGAATGCCAGCATTTCTTTCCTGTTGACTCCTTCTCCCATGGTGCTGTTGCTGTTTACATGTTTCCATCTTTGCTGTCGTGTTGTCATTTTGACTGCTTGCATTGTGGCATCCCTCGCTGTCTCTTGTTCTAGCTCTGCGATTGTTATTGGTGCAGGAGTGTTCTGCCTTAACACAAAATTGAGGTATTCTTCTGCCATTGATGTGTTCTCTGGTGCCTGTGGTAGGGGATGTCGTGACATGTAGTCAGCTGGGTTGTGTTCTTTTCCCGGCTTGTGCACGATCTTGAAATCATAATCCATCAGTCTTATTCCCCATCGTTCAATGCGCGGCGGTATCTTTGCGTTCGGATTTCCATATATTGTCACTAGGGCCTGATGGTCTGTTACAATGGTGAATGGTTTCCCGTAGATGAACCTGTGGTATGGGTTCACACACCCATACCACTGCTAGGCTTTCCTTCTCTGGCTGGGAGTATGCCCTTTCGATGTCGGACAAACTTTTGCTCGCATATGCAACAATTTTTCTGGGCGAATCTCTTCCAGGCATGTGTTGTGCTAGGATTGCTCCTAACCCTACCGGGCTGGCGTCCACAGTCAGTTCAGTGCATAGCGATGGGTCGAAATAGGCAAGATGATCTACAGCCATTACTGCGTTTCTAATGGCCTCAAATGCTTTATTGCATTCCTGTGTCCAGAGAAATTTCTGACCCTGCTTTGTTAGGTCCCGAAGAGGTGTGCTCACTGTGGCAAAGTCTTTTATGTAGCGAGCACAGTAGCTTGCTAGACCAAGAAATGACCTCACTTCCGCTACTTCTGTTGGAGGTCTTGCCTTTTCCAGTGTCTCCACTTTGCTGGGGTCCGGCCTCATTCCTTTTTGGGAAAAGATGTGACCAAAAAATACTAGTTCATTTCTCCCCAGTTCGCACTTGTCTTCATTTAGTGTTAGGCCTGCTTGTTCCAACTGGTTGCAGACCTCACGTAGGGCCTTGTCGTGTTCTTCATCTGAACGGCCGAACAACAGGATGTCATCACTGTGGTTCAAACTGTTTTTCACCGGCCTTATTACTTGCCTTATGATCTCTTGAAATATCTCTGCTGCTGATGATATTCCAAAACTTAGTCCTTTGTAGCGAAAGAGACCCATGTGAGTGGAGAAGGTAGTGATGTACCGTGATTGCGGGTCAAGCTCCAGTTGATGGTATCCTTTGCACAGGTCTAGCTTTGAAAATCGGCATGCGCCAGTGAGACAGCTGATCATGTCATTTAGGTGAGGTCCAGGGTGCCTTTCCCTCTCAATTGCCGTGTTTGGTACTCTCATGTCAACGAATATGCGAATCTTTGAGGTGTTCTTCTTTGGTACTGCTACTATTGGAGACACCCAGGGAGTCGGTCCGTCGGCTGGCTCTATGATATCCTGTGCCAGCAGGCTTTGTATTTCTTCTTCTACTTGTGGTTGCAGATGTATGGGCACCCAATCTGTGATGTTGAGCCACAGGTTTTATTGCTTCATTGAGATGCAGTGTTATTTGTTTTTCTTTTAGTTTGCCCAGCCCTTGTAGTGTGGCCGGATGTTCTCTCAGAATGTTCTGTCTTTCTGACATGTTGTAGGTCATTGCTAGGAGACCCATCACCTGTGCTGTGACGTTGCTTAGCAGACAGGGTGATGGAATGTCTCCTCGTAGTACATGTATTTCCTCTTTGCTTGACCTTTCTTTGTAAGTTAATGTCTCTGTGAACTTTCCCATGTTCACTACTGGTTTTCTCGAGTCCCAGGTGAATACATCAACAGTGGACGGCGATAGTGGCGGTTTCACCCTCATCTTCTCATATTCTGACATTCAAATGATGTTGCATGTAGCTCCACTATCTAATACGAAGCTTGTGCTGTGTCTTCCTACTTCAATGTTCACTGTCGCTGTTTTCTTTATCTGATGTTTTTCTACGAGATGAATGTGTTCTGGCGTGCGGTCTTCCGCTGGGGCATCTGACATCAGATACAGTCGTTCCGCCGCTTCTGGCGCGGGTGCTCCACCCGACTCAGCTGAGGGACTGCGATTTTCTGTTTCCATGTGCCTTGCGTATCTGCTCGTCACTGTCCGTGGTCTTGCTGGTCTTCCTCGCTCACTTTTAAATTTTCCACTCATGCAGGCGCTTGCGAAGTGGTTTTCTCTGTTGCATTTTCTGCATCTGTGGCCCATTGCTGGGCACGCGCCGGTACGTGTAAATTCAAGTCCGCATCAATAGCACTTTCTTTCTTGCTTCTTTCTTGGTGGCAGTGTATTATCTCTCTTCTTGACATTTCCAGTTACGCGGTTCGCTTGTTCCACTCTTCTTGCCTTTCCCAGTTCCATCTGTCTTGCATATGTTGTTGCTCTGGCCTCCGCTCGGGCCATGGTCAGTATTTTCTCGAGTAAGGACGGTTCCTTCAGAATTCGTGCGCGGAACTCCACTGACTGACAGCCTTCAATGATGCGCAGTCTTATCGCTTGTTCGTTGTCAAACTTGTCGAATTCGCAATATGTTACTAGTTTCTGCAGTCTGGTTGCGAAATCGTCGAGGGACTCCTCTGCTAGTTGACACGTGGTGTTGAATGTGTACCTCTCGAAATCTACATTTCTTTGCGGGTCAAATTTGTCTGTGAGACACTGTATCAGCCCCTTGTATGTTGCTGTTTGATCTCGGGGAAATGTTATTAGCAGGTCCTCAACCTCATCCCCTACGAAATTTAGGAACAAGTCTATGTTCTGGTCATCTGTGTATGCCTTGCATGTGGCACGCATGTATCGTTCGAATTGCCTTATCCATCTTTCCCACCGAATGCCTGTTTGTGGTTCTGACAAACATAACGGCAGTGGTCTGCGGAAAATTGCGTTTGCGCTATTCTTGTCGCTTGCGTATTCTGTCATCTTTTTTTTGCAGACCTTCTTTTGCTGTACTTAATTTCCTTTTATTTCTCCTTTTTATTCTTTATTTTCTTGTAATTTCTTTTTTATTCTCCTTTATTTTCTGTCTTTCACCTTTCGTTGTTGTGATTTCCTTTTGTTTCTCCCTTTTGTTTCTTCTTTTGGGCCTTTTTTAGTGTTGCCTGACTTCAAAATGGCCGCCTGGCCTTCTCCAGCTCCTTATTGGCTCTCCCGCCTGACTCCAAAATGGCCACCGAGATTTCTTCTCAGTGAGATGCCCTATCTCTTCTATTGCCTGACTTCAAGATGGCCGCCTGGCCTTTCTCAGCCTGTGATTGGTTCTCCCGCCTGACTCTAAGATGGCCGCCGAGTTCTCGCGAGATTTCAGCTTGAAATCTACGCGGGAGGCTCGGGGCTATCTTGTTAGTCAGCGGGGGCTGCAGTCACGGTCGGGTGCACCGCTCCCCTTCTCCTCACCTTCTTCACTCGATGCGGCCGGGGTGGGCTCCCGAAGTTGCTTCTATTCACCACACGCGGGCCAGGGTGGGCTCCTGGCTTCGCTTTACTCGCGATCGGGGTGGGCTCCCGATTTCGCGTTTTCTCGTTTGGGGCCGGCGGACCAGTGTAGGCTTCTGGCTACGTTTCTTGCGACCGGGGTGGACTTCCGACGTCGCGTCTCTTCGTTTTTTGCAGTAGGCGGACCAGGGTGGGCTTCTGGTTCCGTCCGATACTCTACAGCACGTGCTTCTGGTGGCGATTCCAGATCCCACCTCTTCGCATTTGGCGATGCAGCGCGCACAACTAAATTCGTTTTTAATTATTTATGTGTTTACTAACCTCTATTCGGCGGTATTCCGTAGTTTACTACCCCCCACCCTGCCCCTCTCCCGCCCCACATCACCGCCCGGCAGCACTCCCACCACAGGCCGCTACTGCACACTGGCCTCAATCGTCTTGAGGATTGGACTACGTTAATTTAACCTGTCTTACTGTGCCGTTCTGTCACCTCTCTCTGATAACTCCAAACTCTCTGTACAATATCAGTAATTGTTCTGTAAACCCCCTGGTGGTTAATTATTTTTCCTCTATCTTTCTTACATCTCTTTCTGACTCTTTTATGTAGTGTCTCGCATAAATCTAAGCGTAATTATCACTTCCTTAACATTCACGCTATACTAGTTCCTTCTCTCATTCACCACTACAAAATGGCTGCCTCATTTACGTAACCTTGTCTGTCCTTTATTTTTTTGATTCTGTCACATGACCTCATCACGCAATTAGCTCCCTGCCCATTTAAACTGCCTCCTCACCGGCAACTCGTTCCTTCATATCCCCGATCCCGACAGGCAAGACATGCTGTAACAGAGGTTGTTCACAGGTAAGCGCGCCCTGCACCCAATTCCCCCTGCCTCACCTCCTTACTACCTAAATACTAAATCTCCACAAACTTTTGTTTAGATTGGCCTCGACCCCATTCCTTGTCACTAGAGACCGCAGACGCGGCTCACAGGTTACTGGCTTGCCGTCCCTGATATACAGCAACCCACTGCAATAGGTAAGCCCTGTTGCGCCTGCAATTGGTACTGTCCCACCTTGATTTCACCCTTTTTAATTGGCCACTCTCCTTCATTTAGGCCACTCTGATTTCGAGACCGCTCCACGGCGCGAACAATTCAAACGCCTCCTTTAAGCTGTTACAGCCCTTATTAGGTAAGCTCCTTTCCTCCTTCGGCGCCCTGCCAATCTCTACGATCTTCTCTTAGATCCACATCACTTGTCATTTTTCACGTAGGTCGACTCTGACCCAGCATCCAACTGCACAGGCCGCGGCTGTCTGTATCCTTTACTCTCCTTGTACTTGGCCTGGACTTCTACTCGGTATTCGCCTGAAACAAACCTCCTCCAAGTCACTCTGACCTGGATCTAGGTATTATTTTAACTATCTTTCGCTCGCTGCCCTCAAGCACTCTACCCACTGGCACTGTTTTCACACGCGCTTCACCAGTGCATGTGTTTGCCACTTTTTAAATTATTCCTTGTTTCTCTTATGCAATCCCACGCCCATTTTGCTTTCAACACCGGCGTTTTACTGGCACTTCGCTAGTTTCGCGGGTTTTTCACCACTCACCAAGCTCTCTACCGTATTGCGCGTTTTATCACTGCACGTGTTTGACTATGACTTTTAGCAAACATTGCTCTTTATTGCGTAATTCTTTTACTCTTGCTTAGCAATTTTATACGTTCTGCTCACTTCTCTGGTATCATTGTACTCACGTGCGATCCTCTTACGTTGGTCTGACATACACTGCCCTCACCAGCACCCAAGTTGTTTTCAAATTGTTTTCCGCCCTAGCTAACTTTCATATGTCTCTTTTTCTTTTTTCATCCTTTATTCCCTCCTACGGTTTTATTTATTACAGGCAAAATGTATACAGGCAAACCATTGTTAATGTCCTGATGATGATCCTATATCTTTTGTAAGGATCGAAACGCCGTCGACTTGTTGTACGCCATATACACCTCTTTATTTGATACTTATTATGTGTAATGGTGTCTCCACTATAATTTGTTTGGCCTACCAAAATGTGTCTCATACAAACAATTTACTCTGCCTGAGCCTTTTTGTTTCGTGTTGTACGTCCTTCCCACTAAGTTGGATACAGGCTTGTGTCCCACTTTATTTGTTTCTTGCTGAATTTTGTGTATATTTAAGCAACTATATATTAAAAACACCTGTCCGGCTGGACAGCTGTAAAATATAGTACTGATTGGGTCTATATTTATTGTTTGCTCTCATTAATCCTTGTCTAGGGACCACTGTCTGTAGAAATAATTGATTACCCAAGGTCCCTGACCAACCTTATTTTGGTTCCCTTGTTCTTCATAACACGCGTTTATTGGCAGTGGCACCTGAAAGGGAGGCTCTCGGTAAAATGGCGCCTCGGGGATGAACTGTCCATCTCCTGTCAAAATAAATCCGCTAACCTCCACCTATCAACGTGCGCAGTCTAGTATTCACAACAATTTAGACACTCCAGGCCACAGGCCTAACGACATAAAAAATTCAGAATGCTGCCCGGCTGGCAGCCTTCTGATTCTGAATATGTCGTTACTCGTTAGGCCTGTGGCCTGGAGTGTCTAAATTGTTGTGAATAGACTGCACAGTGCAGTCCCCGGTGCCACGCTCTTTATAAGGCAGCAGTCGGAGAGGGAAGGACGTGTTCAGGCTGTCTGTCTGAGGGTCTGTGTTAAAATTAGGTGCCTCTCTCCTAATAATTTGGATTTGACCGGCACCTCACTTTCCCCTTTGTGAGTCACCCTTATTATGAACAGGTAAAGGCAGATTTGGCTATTTCGCCAAGCTCTTGTTTTGCAAAAAAACCTCATGATCAAATAGTTCACTTTCCCCACAACTTCCTGCTGGATTAATTTCCTCTAAACTTCCTTTCACATGTTCATCATGCGTTGCTTTATCTTTGTGTCCAATTGAAAGACACGTATCACGTGTTCAGGCTTTTGAAAGGAAACCGGGTGAAACCAGGCCAGCTTAAGTTGATTACCCTAATTCTGGCAAAGCAGGGGTCATGGCTGCTGCCCAAGGGAGGTGCCAGGGCCGAGTCGTGCCCATCACATTCCTACACATCCCTAAAATATCCCCTTCAAAGCAAGGGGCCCACCTTCAAGCCAAACACAACATGCTGCCCGGGGCTCTCTCGTCTGAGCCTCAGAACACCTCGGTGCCAGGCTCAGCAGAGAGGCCAAAGACAGAATGGGCAGCGAGTCCGCACAACCATCTCGCCCGCTGAAGCAGTTTCAATGCGCATTGGTGGGCAGTGTGGGTGAGCTGCCACTGCTGCTATGTTCTCAATGACTGATAATCCCTTGGGGTCACCGTTTCGGTAACGCTTCCACACAGGTGACCAGAGGTGATTTGGTTCAATCTGCGTTGTAACATGCCATTTATGTCTGGTGGCCAGCCCGAACTAGCCCCTTGGCACGTGGCCCTGCCCGCCCCCTTAGAGCCTCCCTTCTTCTCAGCCCCTGCTTCTGTGTGTGTGTCTGTGCACGTGGATCTGCGCACGTGTGTCAGACTCTCAACCGCATTTTAATGAGATCCATGTTGGCCATGCATGAACACGGCCTCACCGCTGTCTCTTGGTTCAGACATGCGTCGAGGCAACCAAGCTCATGACCAAAGATGATATTTTTGACTAAGGTCTAAAGTCGCAGCGTGATACGTTTGTTTTCCATTGCCTGCTGCTGTCTTCTCTTCTATGGGGCTGATGTGAGTTTTTAGCTGGTAAACTAATTTAGGTTACTCCCCCACCTCTCTGCATTCTTGAATTTTGTTACTAGTACGACCCGTGGAAAATCCACCAACGCTGTGTACAGCGACAATGACATCGATTTCTGGAATGTTCCATCACTCTGATTAATCGATTTATCTGCCAATGCTACAACCCAAGCTTTCCTGGTGATAATGTTAAAATATGGCAGAGTTTCACATGTGAGTAGCACTGTGGAACTCGACATAATTATGGAGTTTTAGGGTGGACCCTGCACTTATTCTGTGGGTGAAAGTGTGCAGGTTTTAAAACTAACCTCGTTTTCTTTTTAAAAATGAGAAAGTAATGGACACCCAATCAGAAAAGCTCCTGGGTGCAAAGATTTTCTCTGACATTGGTTGTAAGAGAACCTAAGCAGAGAGCAGCATGCAAAGCACTGACATGCTATGGAAGGATTGTTGATACAAAAGGAGGAGGCGAACAGATGTCTAGGTACCTAAGGCCAATGGTCCAGCCAACCCCAGACCCTGACGCTCCATCGAGGAATCAGAAAACACAGCCCCATTGAGCATTCCTAAAACAAGAGTGTGCTCCTATCAAGCTCTTGTCCGTAGGCTACAGTTGCTCTTCGCACAGTACCTGGTCCAACCAGTACAGACTCCCTACACTGCATAGGAACAGAAGCTGCTTATTGACCAGGCTTCTGAGGTCAGAGGATGGCAGTGGAAAAGACAAAACAGGCTGACCAAGATGAGCAGCCGACTCTTAAGCAAGTGCAACTCTAGATACGTGATAGTTTTGGCTACTAGTGTACATATAATATTCTTTTAATGCAAGTTATTAAGAGATTGGGTTGCCATTTCTCTTGCTATTTGACAAACAGTACCCATTTTCTCTCACAAATGTTACCATTTTCAAAATTTTGATTTACTGTGCGAAGGGGTCTTTAGAACCATGACACCACTGTAACTAACTCTTGGAAGTTCTGGTTTGCTAAATAAGTGAGGCGACAAATCATTGGAGGAATCAAAAATTAGGAATGTCACTGTCAATTGTGTGCGGTGCCGCTCCTCCTTCACCTTTGTTAATGGTGGCCACTGGGCGGGCAACTCTGTTTCTCACCTGTCACCTCTGTCAATTTATAATCTGATAATCAATCCTCAAACAGCACTTTTTGTGGGTTCAGTTTGTATTTTTGAAGGGCGTGTGCCCTCATGACTAAGTAGGTGGGTGTGGATGGATGGGTTGTCGGACGGACTGGTTCCTGCATGTGAAGGCTGAGGGGCGCTGTCTTATCTGTGAGAGGACAGTCTGTGTTTGGTTGACTAAATTAGTATATTTTTATTTTCAGCACCTGGTAAAGCCTGACAAGCATTACCTAATTTTTGTGCAATATTTGGGCGAAGAACAAGAGGCCCCAACCTCCTTTGCTGCTCTTCCACCCCTACAACCCAGCAAACACCAGTGTTAAAGGTAAGGAAACTGATGCTATATTTTTTTACATTGGAATTAGGGCTATATATGTGGCACTCTACATGGTGGGTGGGGTGGGTGCACATTTTGAACATTATACCCTCAGTGTATGGAATTTACTAATAGCCTTAGCCCTGTGCTTTGGGCTATAACGGTTGTTAAAGGCACTATCTATCCCTTGCCTTGTTAAAGGCCCTCAAGCAGTGTCTGTTTCAGTGCCTTCAGCAACCAGTATGGCACACAGAGGCAGCAGGCAGTAAGGCTGTATTTTTAGCAGTCATGTTGTGCAAAGGGGAGCTGTTGGAGATATATTGCGATAATGCACAAGAAATGTATTTATACTGAAATTTGATATTATTGCACCAAACCTTATACATTGTACTTTGATTATTGACAGGTTACTTTAATATTGGTAAGGTCAGCATCACCATGAATACAGTAGAACAGCTACTTGCAAGGGCATTCTTTGGACGGAGACTTGAAGAGAAACTAAATATAAAGCAATTAGGACCTGATCGGCCTGACCTAAAACTACAACAAATTTCCCAGGACAGAGGGAAGACTTACAAACGTACATTCTGAAACACCTGGTACACAAAAGTTGATTGGCTTACCGGGTGCGCGTCAAGAAATTCTCTGTTCTGCTTCCCCTGCTTGCTGTTTGGTGGTGACATTCCTTGGACAAAACAAGGAGTAACAGACTTGAAGCATTTGTCTGACAAAATAAAGAAGCATGCACACACAAGAATCCATATGGAAAACCTGACGAGACTGGGAATGTTGGGAGACGCACCGATTGAGCACCACATAAACGACGCATACCGCAAAACAATACAGAAACACAATGAAGCAGTTGATAGGAATAGACACATACTATCAAAAATAATTGATTGCATTCGTTTCTGTGGTGCTTTCGAACTAGCATTGCGAGGCCATGATGAATCTGAAAGTTCCTCAAATCCTGGAATATTTCAGAGGCCTTGTGGATTTAATAGCAAGCATACACAATGAAATGGAAGCACATTTAGCAAGTGCTACAGTCTTTAAGGGCACCTCTAAAACGATACAAAATGAACTCCTTGAGTGTATGCTAGAAATTATGAGAAGCCATATTGTCCAACAGGTGTAAAACACAGACTTTGTGGCTATTCAGGCTGATGACACCACTGATGTGGCCACAAAAACACAGTCCGTATTAGTCTTTCAGTACCTTGACAATGACAGTAAAGTTGTGGAGAGGTTCTATGGTTTTACACATTTAAGAGACTCTAGTGCAGAAACCATTACTTCAGCTAAACTGCGTGAACTGAACTTGATTTTTCCAGAGCTGCCTCAAAAAAAAAAACGTATCGCACAAAGCTATGATGGTGCGTTCGTAATGAGTGGAAGCCTTGGTGGAATACAGAAAAGAATTAGAGATGTGTACCCTAATGCTCATTATGTGCACTGTTACGCCCACCAACTTAATCTTATTATGCAACAGGCAGTATCAAAGATCTCCGAGGCACAAATTTTCTTTTTCGATGTAGGAGGCTTAGCAGCATTCATCTAACGTTCCCCCAAAAGAACGGAAGTACTTCAGGAGATTGTGGCCAAAAGGCTTCCAAGGGGACCCTCAACTCGTTGGAACTTTAACATACATACAATCAACCTATTATATCAACATAGGGAGGAACTTGAGAAATGTTTTGACCCCATAGAAGCCAATGAAGACTTTGATTTCAAAAGTCAGAATGAAGCCCGTGGCTTTGCTAGATCACTACAAGACAGAGAGTTTCACTTCTTTCTGTTTTTATTTCATGAAATAATGCTTTATGTCAACATATTATACAACCAGTTACAATCACGAGCCATAGATACTGTCTCTGTGCAAAGAGATACCAGAATGTTTGTCACCAGCATGAGCAAAGTGAGAGATGGGGTTGACAATTTAGACAGCAAACTGCCAAAGGATTCTACTTTTTCAAACCGCAGGAAAAACATCAGCAGTCTGGTCCAAATTGCAAAGGAGATATGTGACATTATAATTGTGCATGCACAAGAACGTTTTTCTTTCACAAAACATTTGGTGAGTGCTGCATTATTGCAAAGTGAACACTTTGCAAAATATGATCAATCCTTCCCTGAGCAAGCTCTGAATGAGGCTGTGGAAACTTATCCTATGCTCAACAAAGAGGACCTGAAAACTGAGTTGACTGTACTGTATGGAATGAGTGAATACCGGAAGGCCACTGGTGCCATTTCTTTGCTGGCTTTAATTCAGAAACTTAATATGGAAAAGTCACTTACAGAGACAGTGGCTTTACTAAAAATAGTCATTACCACTCCTATGAGCAGAGTCGGAATGATGTTTTTCCACTTTAAACAGAATTAATACATTCCTGAGGAACACCATGATTCAGGAAAGACTGAAAGCTTTAGCAATGCTCTCTATAGAGAGAGACCTAGTTAAAAGAATCCCAGACTTTAACGTTCAAGTTATTGAGGAGTTCGCTGCTATTAAAGACAGACGTGCTGATTTTGTCTACAAAAAGTGAACAATTTGTTAATCCTAACATTTCTTGAACAGTTTGTGGCCATTTTTTGAATGCTGCTCGTTTGTGACCTGCTCAGTTGTTTCTTATCTGCTGTACAGATATTAGAGACACTGAAATTAATGGTGTATAAAGTATTATGCCTAAATTCAATCTGTTTAATGTTCACATTATGGCTGGTTGCTCTCAATGAGACGTACAGTGCCTTGTAGGGTGCCCTACTACCTGTTAATGTTTATTGCTTGCTGTCTCAACATGTTCAGTCCAATAAATCACAGTAGCTTGTATTTCCTCAATATACGTAATTTCTAAAGATATCAATTAATAAAGAAATATGAGAGGTACTCAGCATTGTTATTTATCTCAAAGTCTGTAATGAAGATCTGTGGTTATATTGATAAGCAGCAGCCTACATTATATTATCATACAAAATCTCTATATTGATGTAATTGCTACACTTTCCAAATTGCTTTATTAACATTCTTTCTTTCTGAAATATCCTTGAAAATGCACCATTTGGCCGCTCTTTTTCAAAATGTCCTCTGGGGAGAACCCCCGAAACCCCTTGATATGTTTAGGCTCGCTCGCTACGCTCGCACGCCACAGTGTACCACACGCAACTTTTACGACTCACCACTTTCAAATGTCACCAGCCGCCACTGATAAGAGCCATAGATGAACAATACAGCATTAAGTGGTAATGAAGTCACACAAATATACATTATATATATATTATATATATGTGTATGTGTACATATGTATGTATGTATGTATATATATATATATATATATATATATATATATATATATATATATATATATATATATATATATATATACCTTCCGCAAAGAGCTCATTCCGATCCCCGGGGCCCGTTGGTAGGTGGTGTGCTGTGCCGGCGGAGCGCACTGGACAGTTTAGATAAGTCGCAAATCCTGATGTAAAACGCACACTCAGGGTAGATATGCTATGTAGATTACATTTTATTTGCACCTCTCAACATTTTCAGGTAGCTTGGAGAGAGAGTCCCAATAAATATATATATACCTTAGATGTGATAATTACAGCTGATCGAGGAGGTCAGAGAATATCACATAATTTTAAGACAAAACCGCTCATGAACTGATAACTGTAAGAACTTGAGATGCATTGTGGAACTTGCAGTCATCGGGAGAGACATTTCCTACTGGAGGCGTTTTTTCCAATCCACAGGCACTGCAATTGGATGGTTATAAGACCTGGCTACCAATGGGAGTGAGTTTTTTTATATATATGAAAAAACTGATAATATCAGACCCTCGGTGGAGACAAGCATTGAAAAAGGCGAATTCTCGCCGAAACGCGTGTGCTTGGCACAATAAAAGGTCTTTGGAATCCGCTGTGTGCTCCTGAATGTTCCTATTGGAGCGTTGTTGTTGTCTGAAATGTTAATTGCGTGCAGCCACTTGCACGCTAAAGGAGGCCCCCCATCTGCAAAGTGTTCGGCGGTCATAATAGTGGCATTTGGTAAAATGTTGAAATGGAGACTGCCAGAACCGTTGCTTCACTAAAAGGACAGTCATACCTATGGACACTAAGTTCCCATTACAAAATGGTAAGTGTTAGTTACTAAACGAGCTTTTAAGGGTGTGAGAACTTGAGATGCATTGTGGAACTTGCAGTCATCGTGAGAGACATTTCCTACCGAAGGTGTTTTTTTCAATCCACAGGCACTGCAATTGGATGGTTATAAGACCTGGCAACCAATGGGAGTGAGTTTTGTTATATATATGAAAGAACTGATAATATCAGGCTCTCGGTGGAGACACGCTTTGAGAAAGGTGAAGTCTTGCCGAAACGCGTCTGCTTGGCACAATAAAAGGTCACTGGAATCTGCTGGGTGCTCCTGAATGTTCCTATTGGAGCGCTGTTGTTGGATATATGTGTGTGTATATATATATATATATATATATATATATATATATTTAGTCTCAAATACCTGAAAATGTTGGGAGGCACAGCCATTTCTTAAGACCCCAAGCCATGGGCTATAACAGTGCCTCCAAACTGTGCCAAATATTACTGTTACTTCATGCTTTTTGCAAGCCTTAAAACTGAAGGCGAAGTTCAAATTGCTGGAATGAGTGATAGGCTGTTGGTCACTTGATCGTAACTAAGCACCACACCGAAGACAAAGGTGGGGGGGTACTACCATTGGTGCAGCAGGTGTAGTGTCACCAGGGGCCAAAACCCTAAGGGGCCAATTGATCCTTCATAATTGCTCTATTGTACTACCCGAATAGCGGTCAAAGGGGTCATTTCCCTTGCTTGAACCATGGCACGTTGCAATGCTGCAAGGTACTGCTCTTCCTGCAAGGACTCAGAGAGAAAGTATACAGTTAGCAACAGCATACATTCTGCGCAGACCACTTCTGAAAGACGGTCCTGCAGCAAATCTCCATTTACTGCCTGCTTGACGCTGTCCCTGCCCCTCCTTCCTTAAAGTAGCGATCCCGGCGGGAGACTACCGATTTCAAGGCTAGTCTCCCGCCTCCCGATTCCTACATGCAGAAACCCGATTCCTCTGTGGGCTTCAGCCGACAGGGACTGGTCTTGTGTGATTCAGAGTATGCAATGCCAGTAACCGTCTCCTGCAGGCCAGTGCATAACAAGTTTGTCTCGCTCTCTCTACCTGCCATAGCGCTTTCTCTGTGCTCTTGACAGGTAAGAAAAATAAGTTTATGTTCGCATTTCAGTTGTCTGATCCAGCAGCACACTTGCAAGTCCCATACATGCTGATAGAGCCGGTTCAGGCCACAATAGAAGTCAATGGAGAAAAATACATTCTCCCTACTATTTTTTTTAATCTCCCACTTCCCTCTTCTAAAATGTTGGCACGTATGAATGTTGTTCAACTCTATGGTACTTATTTTATGATGTTGAAAGAATGAAAGGCCTTCCAGTCAGAAATTTAAACTTATGGCCCAGATGCTCCACACAGGTGCTCAACCCACTGAGCTGCCTCCCTAACCTGACCACATCCACAAAAGCCACCCACAGGTGCTCAGCCCACTGAGCTGCCTCCCTAACCTGACCACATCCACTGAACCCACCCACAGGTGCTCAAACCACTGAGCTGCCTCCCTAACCTGACCACATCCACAAAAGCCACCCACAGGTGCTCAGCCCACTGAGCTGCCTCCCTAACCTGACCACATCCACTGAACCCACCCACAGGTGCTCAAACCACTGTGCTGCCTACCTAACCTGACCACATCCACGAAAGCCACGCACAGGTGCTCAAACCACTGAGCTGCCTCCCTAACCTGACCACATCGTCGAAAGCCACCCACAGGTGCTCAAACCACTGAGCTGCCTCCCTAGCCTGACCACATCCACGAAAGCCACCCACATGTGCTCAAACCACTGAGCTGCCTCCCTAGCCTGGCCACATCCACGAAAGCCATCCACAGGTGCTCAAACCACTGAGCTGCCTCCCTAGCCTGGGCACATCCACGAAAGCCATCTACGAAAACCATCCACAGGTGCTCAAACCACTGAGCTGCCTCCCTAGCCTGACCACATCCACAAAAGCCACCCACAGGTGCTCAAACCACTGAGTTACCTCCATAACCTGACCACATCCACGAAAGCCATGATCCATCCACAAGTGCTCAAACCACTGAGCTGCCTCCCTAGCCTGGCCACATCCACGAAAGCCACCACAGGTGCTCAAACCACTGAGCTACCTCCCTAACCTGACCACATCCATTAAAGCCATGATCCATCCACAGGTGCTCAAACCACTAAACTAAAGCCATCCACAGGTGCTCAACCCACTGAGCTGCCTCCCTAGCCTGGCCACATCCACGAAAGCCACCCACAGTTGCTCAAACCACTGAGTTACCTCCATAACCTGACCACATCCACGAAAGCCATGATCAATCCACAAGTGCTCAAACCACTGAGCTGCCTCCCTAGCCTGGCCACATCCACGAAAGCCATCCACAGGTGCTCAAACCACTGAGCTGCCTCCCTAGCCTGGGCATATCCACGAAAGCCATCCACGAAAGCCATCCACAGGTGCTCAAACCACTGAGCTGCCTCCCTAGCCTGACCACATCCTAGAGTGACCAACCGTCCGTAAATTTCACTGACTGCCCGTAATTTGGGTTTCTTGTCCGTTGTCCGTAAGGGTTTCTTCCACGGACACCTTTTGTCCGTAATTTCAAACATTGGCGTGAGCTGCCCCCTGCAAGCAACCTGTAACTCTCACTGCAGGGGCCAGCTCACGCTCCTGCGGTGATCTGTGGCCTGCAGCAGCCCCTCCCCGACCTGTCACAGACTCCTATCAGGCCCATTATCATTCTGTATGTCGGCCTAATTATCACATACAGAATGATAATGGGCCTCTCTGCCCAGTGACAAGTATTTCGGATCCGGTGTTTTTTTCCAGTGGGGGAGAGGGGGCATGTAAGATCTGAGAAGCCTTCAGCTTTGATCTTTTTCTTCACTTTTTTTTTTTTTTTTTAATATGCAAACGCAGGTGTTCAAGTTTCACTCGCATACACAACAGATGCAGTGAGTGCAAGGTTCTCTCAACCTAATGTAAACTTATTTTTGACTTGTGCTTGTGTTGGTTCTCTATTTACTTATGCACTATTGCGCGACTTCCTCTGGTGTGTATGCAAAACGTACCTTTTGTCCCGAATTTTTGTCCTGAATTCTGACCTTCTGGCCTGAATTTTTGTCCTGAATTTTGACCCTTTGTCCTGAATTTTTGCACTCACTGTCCTGAATTTGCACCCATGCCAGTTGGTCACCCTACCACGTCCACGAAAGCCACCCACAGGTGCTCAAACCACTGAACTACCTCCCTAGCCTGACCACATCCGTGAAAGCCATCCATTAGTACACGTATGCCTTGCTGATAGAAGTTATGAGCCCCCGTGGCCTACTTTATTTGCAATGAATATAAACTCACTTTTCTTAAATATCGGAGCTATATGAGCTTTAATACCTAATTATGGGACTTGCGATTTTTTGATAAATTCAAACCATGCATGATGCCAATATAACATAAAATTATGCTCGTGCTAGCGAAGGTTAAATCACTCGTTTGCAGCATTGTGCATCTCTCTCCGCTCCCGGCAACCCGTTTTTAGGTCTCGCCTGGCGTTAGCAGCGTGCATGCGCTGCTCTCACCATGCAAGGGCCTTTTGTAATCAATACAGTTTCGGAAGGGACTTTAAGCCCCGCCCTTGTTTTCAATTGGCACGCGTCATCGTTTATGTTAAACGCTGGCACGTGATTGAAAACCGGGCTTTTGGGTTACCTCCTTGTCCACTTTTAGGACGGCCCATCTGGACAGGCCGACGCCATCTTGTTCCTTATAGCGCGCGCACCACTCGCGGGCTAGCAAATGACCCTGCAGAGACACAGTGGAGCGTTGTCCTCAGCCCCCTCCTCCTCGCCAGCTTGCTTCACAGGTCACAGAGCCGCTTCCCTGCCAGTTCCCTGCTCCTCCAGCATTCCGGCAGCGGCACTTGTTTTTCCTCGTCTTCAGCAAGAAACAAAAACATAATTAAAAATGTAATTCAAACTAAGGGGAAAGAATGAGTGCTTCTCTGTCCTTTGTTTTGGAAATCTGTATTTTCATAATTCATGACTCCTGCACATTCATGTTTACATCACAGACACTTTTAACAAAGTAATCTTTTCAAAGGCACTCTGGAGTTAGAAGACGTCCAAGCATTTTGTGTCTCTTTTTAAGGTATGACATCTTGAATCTTAAAGTACCCACTACTGACGCACACGTAAGAAACGTGTAAAGCACTAAACTGCTCTCCTGGGCTGGCTCTTGTTGGAAAGAGTTGATTCAGAACAGGACGATGTAGTTTTACTGAAAGCGAAGACAAGTTTTAAAATGTAGGATGATGTGTGGAATAAAAGAGACACACCCTTTATTGCAAAAAATATATAAAAGTTGGCGTGTGCTTGTGATTCGTGCAACATTTTTTGTGTTTTCCACAAGCTGTTTTCCTCTGGTTGAAGCGGTGGCCCATGGTAATAAGGCCGCGTTCGTGTCCTCCCCTGAAATGCTCAGCAATTATCAGTTGGTGAGCGACATTTTCTATAGAATCTACTGAACTAGCTCATTCTTAGGAGCCCTATATTTTGTTTATGATTAGGTGCTGTTTGCATCATTGTGTTTTAAAATATCAAAAGAGAGAGATAATTAGCATTCAATCGCATGACGTGGCATAGTGCAATACAAGTGCTAATTAACTATATCAATGCGCGCCTTTCCTCTCCGCATTATTTCACGTTCCTTTGCCACATAATTTAGTCAACTCTGTTGCATAATGTGGTCCTCCACTGCCGCTTAATTCCAGTGGGCCTGCTCAGACTTACCTTGTCGTTTTGCCTTCGCATTCATTCATATGTGTTCTGTCTTTCCTGTCTGTCTCGTGTCTTTTCATTCATTTTCTAGTCTCTGTTGTCTCGTACTTCAGTCTCTCCTGCCTGTTTTCTTGTCTTGTTTTCTAATCTTAGTCGTTCTCGCTGTCTCCGCTGTTTTATTTTTATTTATTTACTTGAGTTTTATATAGCGCTGGCTAGACCCGGAGGCATCCGAGCACTTTACATGAGGAGAGTTACATAGCTTACAAATTATACATTGTTACATAAGGTACAACAGTTACAAGTTACATTTTTAGGTTAATGGTGTGTAGAGGGGTAAGGGGGTAATGTAAAAGGGTGAGGGGAGGGAGAATTTAGCGGAGCATAGGCATAAGGATAGACAAAGCAAGCAGGTGGAGAGGAATTCAGGGGAGAGAGGAAGGGAAAGGGGAGGTAGCCAAAGAATGAAGGAGGGAAGCGGAGGTGGAGGGGGTAGGGGACACAGCGTGGAGACGGGGAAAGTAACTGTGTCTGACGGCCGGTTGGGTGGGACATGGATCATTCTCAAACCTCAGTTATGTGTGATTCCCATTTTCACGGTGGACTCTCTCAGCGGGGTCGCTGAGGCTCCAGGGCATATGATGCAGGATCCCTCCCCAACAAGGGAGAGGAGTGCTTTGGTCACGGGCACACTCTGAGGAATGAAGGAGGGAAGAGGTGGGGGAGGGGGTGGGAAACCCAGCAGGAACACAGTGTCCGACGTCCGGCAGGGTAGGAGACGGCTCCCAGTGGTAAGGGGATCAGTCCCAGTCCTCCACTAAGTGTGTCACCCTTGTCACTGTGGACTCTCTCAGAGGGGTCTCTGAGACTCCAGGGCGAAGAAGCTGGATCCATCCCCAACAAGGGGAGTAGGAGTGCTTTCGACAAGGGCATAGTTGAGGGGGCCATTTAAGGGAGTCAAGCTGGTAGAGAAAGGCTCTCCCTGTAAAAGGGTCTAATGGTATTGCCTCTTCCCACTTGGCTAGCGCCACAATGACAAAGCACCAAATCGCCAGGCTGGGAGGAGGAGCTCCGTGTAGCTCGTACAGTCGCCATTTTAAGGACAGGCAACCCGCTTTCAACGAACAGCCGCAGAGCCCCTAATGAAGTCCAAAAAATGCAGCAAATACCTCATCGGGTGTGCGTCCGGTTGGATTAAGGTAAGTTCCTTGTGTGGTTCCAGTGTTATACTTTGATGGCACCGCCTTCGACCGCAGCCGCCATCTTAGGGTCAGGCATTGAGCTTTTGTTGCCTCTCTCCCCTCTGGAGCGTGCTGCCAGCCGCAGGCCCGGTATCAACACACGGGCAGTCATCAGGGGGCCCGTCACTCCGGCACGCATCAGTCAAAACATTCTCGGCCAGGCTACAGCACTCCCAGGCAGTAACTATCGTTCGGGGCCTCCCTCGTGGGTTCACGTCACCGGGTGAGTGCATTATTCCCCCTTACTTGGTTCCCGGTGGATTCCGCTACATTCTCGCTCCTCTGGGTCCCCAAGTCGCCGCCACACACTACCATCTCCAGTAGGGCGCTGCGTGTCCTGGCACTCGAAACCTCCGTCTGTTGCGCCGCTCCTCCCGTGTCTCTACTCATCTCCTCCGCTCAGTGCCAGCAGGGAGGTCACACCTTGCATCGAGAAGCGGGCGGTGGATGAGGCCGCTATCGGATGATTAAAGTGGCAACCGGCGATATCGCAGTCAACTTCTCTCGGCTCCCGGGTGTTTTTTCACAATTCCCCAGGTGCCATCATGGTTCGTTTCCATGCGGGGAAGACGCGGACCATATCTCGGCGAGGCGGGATCGTAGGGAGGCGGTTTAGCGTTCAGAATGCTCCGCCAGTGCTCCAATTGCAGAAATTGACGAAATTGTCAGGATTAGGATGCGGCGAAATGCCGCTCTGGATGCCGGTGTGCAGGTTCATCACGGAGCTTCAACTCCGGGCGGCCATCATGGCTGAGGCTCCTCCTCCTCCAATTGTCTTCTCTGTTGCTTCTTCCTGTGGCTTCGCACTGTGTGTTCTCCATGTTTCTGTTGGCTCCGCGTTCTCTCCTCTGCCTCGCATGCCGTTCCCTCTCTCGCCTTATCTGCGCACCCTGGGGCAGATTTACAAGCCCCTTGCGCCACTTTTGCGTCATTTTTAACATGGGAAAAATGACGCAAAAGTGGCGCAAGGGGCTTGTAAATCTGCCCCCCTGTCTCTATTGCCTGTCCTTCTGTCTGTCTGTCTCTGACCTTGGCGGGCTGCCTCTGTCCCTCCACACCCCTCTGAAGTAGGGTCCCGTTCTACCATATAACAGAAATCCTATGTACCATCCTGCTCTGCCCAACAAACATGCCACTCCCATATAGGCCCCACCAGTCAGACCCTAACAGATGTACTAAGTTACCATTTTACTTCAACCTTTTAGTAGATGCCACAATGGTCCACACCTCCTTAGATACATACACGTAGGCCCAAGCCCACTGCCTCTTGTTATCATTTTTAATAAATCAAATCTCATAGGCCTCACTGATCTGACAACAGGGACTTGTGCCATCCACGGCACTGCGAGGCACCAGCCCCCCCGGTAATTTTCCACAGTTACAAGAATATGTTACCTCACACGTACGCGAAACCCTGCTGGTACATCTTGTTCTTTCACAAGCAATATTTGTAATATTTTTAGTTATGAAACTTTCCAAGCTTGCTCAAGCGAAACCAAAGACGGCTGCATGGCATAGGAACAATGTATAAAATATAAATTTCCGAGCATCTTACGTTAAAAGTTATCCTTTTTTTTATGTTTGCGGTCAAGAGCACTGACCACCTGCTAAGAACATCAGTTTCACCATGATACCACTTCTGTGTTCTCAAAAACTTTCCAAAGTTACCGTAAGCGTGCGGTCAAGGGCCCACGTCAAATGTGGGTGGGAGTTCTGCATTAAGCCATATAAAAGATTTGCACCCCTGTCCACGCCCTGAACTCTTTTCCAGTGCCTTGCACGGTGTGGGTTCCCGGTCGACCGTTCTTCCTATCTTGGGCCTAGAACGTCTATTCTCAGGTGGTAGTGCTCTTCTTTGATTGCAAGCCTTTTGCCTTTGTCAGCCTCTCTAATTTAGCTCATCCACACCCAATTCATTGCATTTATTGTACTTTTAATTGTACAGCCTGGAGGGGGGGGGGGTTTGCTCTCTCATTTAAGACTTGCCTCCTAGGCGCTTGCCTATTCATGATCCTCCATTTAAGACTTGCCCTTTAGGCTGCTGCGCATTAGTTGATATATATATATATATATATATATATATATATATATAGATATTTGTGCTTCACTTAAAATATGATTTATAAGATTGTCGATGCTTTTATTTTATCCTGCTCATGTGTTGATGAGTAGCATTTGTAATGACTAAGATGAACAGTTCTCTGAGTTGCTGAATTGCTTAATAAAGTGCCACTGTATTTCACACTGTTGTTCCTTATACTCAGTGAACGGGCAGAGTGCAGGTCTTGCTCTCGTGAGCCGGTAAGCCAAGTGTGACCACCGCCGTTACTTCATTTACCCTCGAACAGCTGGCGTACCACGAAGGTCTCGTGCGGACGGCTCCTCTACAGTGCGGACTTGGGACACACCTGCGGACTTGGGACACACCTGCGGCTGCCCCCGGCCTCTCCTCTCCTCACAGCCACCCAGGTAAGTCAGGGACAGTTTTATTTTTTTCCTTAAATTTACTACGGTGTTTGGCGTGTTTGGAGGGGTAGGTCTGGCTGCTTCAGCCCTCCGTGGTCTCCCTTGTGTCTGCTCATTCGTCCCCCTGTGGTCTGCTGTCTTGCCACGACCACCCCTGTGGCTGGTCACACCTCAACGGGGTTTTTCACGCCTTTTCGCTCTGCTCTCATCGGCCCCATCTTGGTTTCCTTGTGCTTGCTTTGTATTTGCATTTCTCAGTATCGTTTCTTAGTGCTTTCTTTTTTCAATCTATGCCACGGTGGTTATCGCTACAGGTTGAAGTTCTTGGTTTGAGTAATGATGTCCTATATAGGTTTGAGTCCTAAGATACTCTGTTGGGGTGTCTTGAATTCTATACAGGTTTGAGTCCTAGGTTTGCGTCCTGAATTCTCTACAGGTTTGAGTCCTTGATACTGTCCACCAGTGTCTAAATTCTACACAGGTTTGAGTCCTACTTCATTGTGGTCTACAGGTTGTGCTCTACAGCTTCGAGTCTTAAGTTATTGTGTTCCGTAGTTGTTACTTATGGTTCCCCCACGCACGAACTTTCTGTGCTCATCGGCTCTTCCCCTGCTCCTTCCCATCTCTTCTGGGGTCTTTCTCACGTTTCCCACGTTCTCTTTTAAATGCGCATTTCCTTTGCCCAGTTTCTTCCCGCTGCTACCCCTCATTCCTTCTCATCCTTCTCTGCTGTGTCCCTCTCTTCCTCCCACGATTCCGTTCTCCATGGATTGGGTGTCTTCTTATTTTTATCTATAAAATTCCTCTCTCTCTGTACCAATCTTATTTTTCGGTAACATTTATTTCTTTCTATCTGCTTTCAATTCTTTTTAACTGCGCACTTCCAAAAAGAGGAAGTGCACCTCTCACAGGCCCTCCATGACTCGCAGCTTCCACCCGCCTTTCTCTGCTGTGGCTTCCTGCTGCTGTCTTCAGCAGCTGCTCTCTCCCTCTCCACACCTCTCCCTCACTCGGTCCACCTTTATTATTGTACAAGATTTATTTTGCACATGCATATGTTATATGTAATCCTTGTTTATTTATTGTCCATTGTTTCTGTTTTTCGTGCTTCTTTTCCTTTTTAAGCCTCTGTCTGCCCTGCTGCTCCCACGACAGTTGCCTCCCAGCCCCGCCTCTCCCGGTGCTGCCTTGCCATCTCCACACTCCATAGCCGAGTGTCAAGGCTGCTAGTTATTTCTTGATGTCTGGGTTGCCCCCACTGTCTCCTCACTAGTTTCAGCAACCCTGCCAGGTAGCTGTTCACTTACTGCCATTTAACATTGCACCTACATTGCGCCTCTTTTCCTGTCTCTCACACTTTTGCCTACCACTTGTCCAGCCAATTGGTAGCCAAAGGGGGGTGGAGACGTCTCTCCTTCCCTCTTGCCTGCTCCCTTACCCCCTCCCTCTCCGGTATGTCCCTTAATCCCCCGCACATCCTTAACCTTCTTATTCATTCAGTGCATGGTACAGCCACCGCAGTCTACCACGCTAACCTTGATCGTTTTATTCCCCTATCTCACCATCAGAGTGACATCCTTGCTGTTGCTTGGGATATCTTAGGGGTCAGCTTCACGCCTACCACTGAAATCCGCCTCTCCCTATTATCTCTCACAGACTTACCTCCCTCCGCCACCGCTCCCTCCCATTCTCCGCCACTTCCAGACACCACTCGCCCTGATCTGCTTTGGCCTGATCAATTATCTAATTCCTCCACCGCCTCAACATCCTCCTTCGCGACCTTTGCCTATTCTGCTGCCTCCCCCATTTTGATCCCCTCGGACGGCGAGTCTACTACAGACTCCACACACTCCACGCCACCCTCTGAAGCAGCAACACCCCCTGATCTTGTCGCCCCTGCCTCTCCCACACTATCGGCATCCGCCTCTAGTAGTGACCTCCAAAGCCTACCCTCTCCTGGTAACGTGTCCCCACTCCTCAGGGCACTCATGCAGGACTATTCACTGTGCCTGCAGGACCTTTTGCCGGACGTTCCGCCCGCGCCTGCCCTTGCCTGCCCACCTCCGCATTTCCAGTCACTTTAGGGAATGTGCGAGCACTCCCTTGACGACACTGCACCTCACATTGCTGTGTATTTAGTTAACAGTCACGTCGTAGTTCTCTCAACCGGTCACCCATCTTCCTTTGTCCACGTTTCACCCTTAACAAGTACTGTCCTCCTCACCATATTTCAAGTCTTATGGTTGGACTACACTCACGCACAACAGATAATGCTCTCAATAGCACCAGCTTTCCCACACCCCATTGGCCCCAAAACTAAAGCACTTAAACCCTGCAAGCACTAACTTTTCCAGGTACACTCCCGCCCCCCACCGACTGCTCATCTACTGGGCCCCATGAATCGAATTTTGGGTACTTCTGTGCACAAAACACCAGATTGCATTTACGTGCGTATCTGCTTAGTATCCCCAGGCTTGGAGATACCTACCACATTAACAACATTCTATCCACGCAACCCACTACAAAGCAAGGTCATTGCTGCCCTCTCACGTAACCAGCTCCAATTCCCTGACTTCTCCCTGACGGAGTATACACCGGACCACAGGAACTGGACTTAAGAGAGATAATATACCATATCGTTATTGATGCAATAGGAGATGAACTAGTAAGAGACATGCATCCCAATACTTCTAATACTTAACAACATCCCTTTCTAATTAGCGACACTCACCCTGCAAGTGAGGCGCTTTAAAATAGTCCTCCATGAGTAGCATACTGAGCTCTACAGTGTATAAAACGTCCACTAACTTTCACATATTTTTCATCATACGTCCCCCAGGTTCGGTACTCACCGCCTTATTATCAAGCACTTGGCCAAGGCACCCACTCCAGAGTAACATTGCTGAGGCCTGCTTTGACGGCCAGCTTCGCTTCCCCCTTTACACTCCTGCCCAAGAGCGTGACTTACAGGATGGTGTATACCTCATTGTCCTTCAAGCTGTAGCACAAGAACTCATCAGAGATCTTGACCCTCGCACCTGAACGCGCAAGTACAAATACCACATACCTCTCCACACCAACACCCTCTCCAATTCAGGCCTAGCTTATAGCGCCCTATTCCGAACACACCAACATGGCCCCTCCACTGCAACATGTTTTGAAAAACTTTGGAGGACAGGAACAGCGCATACTTAAACATTGTAGGGAGCTCCATAAATTCACAAAAAACATGAGCCACCCGTGGCCCTCAGAAGGTAGTTTTGATACAGCCATACTAGATCATGCTACCACCTTCTTAGACACCAAGTACTCCGGCCTTAAGCTCTGACCTCTGGCGCATCTTCAAAGACAAGACTCAAACACACTCTGACATGATCCACACAGCTACACCCACTGCTCCTCCGCCTCCCCCGCCATACCATTTCAGTGGTATGTATACTGAACGCACTCACAAGGAACAACCAGACTTACCAGTTACCACCAACGACTGTCCGGCTACCGGTTCTCAACCACTACCACACGATGCACCTCCCTCACAACATCCCGGTCCAGACACAGCCACTACACAAACGGACGACCTTCAGGCTCCACACATACCCTCCAGTCACCTATACCCGCACATGAACGAACTTCAGACCACCCACATGCCCCTCTCCCCCGGCACAATAATGGAGACAGCAGTATCAGGACTTCCAGGCCATATAGACGCCCAAGTCTCACTGAAATTTACACCAACTTTAAATACTGCACAACCACACCTGGATGAAGAGGGAGACTCTGACTCTGCTTCTTGCGCACCTTCTCGCTGCCCAGCCACTGCCAGCAACCCCTTCCTTGACACCGTCGTGACACCATTCCCAAAGTTGTGCCCCCCATCCCAAACTCGGCTGCCCTATACTCCCACTGCGCCCTTGTATGAGGGACAAGGCTCTGGCATTATGACAACTCAACAACAAATTTTTGATTTCCACAACTCACCATTGCTGTGCACGAATGAGAGACAGCTTGCCCCACTAACATGCGACCCCGCCTCGTACGACCACTGGAGAACAAATGTAGACTTAAGCAAGAGCCTGGAAAGCAACTCACCAGACCACCCTGAAACGGACCTATTACACATGCATCAGTCACCCTGCCCTACAAACCAGATAGACAGAATGAGACGCATGTCACTGAAACTAGAAGAGATTAAGAACACATTCTCGGACCTGCTCAGTAAGGCTGACACTCCAACACCACCACCACCGCCCACACTGCACCAGTTCATGCAGGAGCACTCACAGACAGGTGCCCATAGGAATGGGGAGGGGGTTGGACGATCACGCGATAGTGAGCACCCCCACCAGTATGACGCTGCCGCATCAGGGATAACACAGACAGCTGCCACCACACACCAGGCCAACCAACAACAACAAGCACTCGGGTTGGAAAGGACACCAGCCATACAAGAAGGCTACAATACTTTACTTACTGAGCCCCAACAGGCAGGAGACCCAGTCGTAAGAAAAAAGGTCAGGCTCACGGAAGCGCAGAAACTCAAAGTCTTGGGGTCACACGGGTGCCCAGACAACATATTATATGACGTCTCGGGCTCTGCTTCCTTGCGTACCACTAGAATGAAAAACTATTACAACATGTCTCTCAGCAGACCATGCGCACGACAAACTAGCGACGGTCTCACACCCAATGAGATAGTCACACTAGGGGAAGGCTCAGACTATGCAGTTAACCCCTTCTCAGACAATTTGGCAGGCTGGTCAGAACCCCTAGCACCACAAATGCTCCCTTGGCCAAGAGAAGGCTCTTTCGAGCCACAGTACATGGCAACAGCAGTTGAATGTATTCTGAAAGGATTAGGAGATGAAGATTGGGACTATGAGTACATGCGGGAGAGTCTAAAGGTCTGGCAGAAATATGCCCGCCAGCATGACTCTACAGGGCCTACAGCGCCACGCACAGGAGTGATGCACCAGATGCCACTGCTGTACAAAAATGCCAATGATCCCCCCATCTATGTCCCGTGGTCTCAACTAGACAAAGAAAATCTTAAAAACATCTCCCACCCCTCACGGAGGGTGCTGGAAAGTGGATTGCGGCTTTTGAAAAACACACCGCAGGTAACAACATAGCTATAGGAGATGTGAAAAGCCTGCTAATCTCCCTCATCGGAGAAGACGCAGAAGACCTCTTCACACGCGTTCATGCCAACCTCACAAAAACAAACACCAAACATGATGGTGTCTCCTTTAACGAGATAAGAACGCCAGTATGGTCTGAGTTGCGCAGAAAATTTTCGGATGTTCCAGATATAGGGGCTCTATTATCACAGACCATGCAACCAAATGAAGACCCTGCCAACTACCTTTCTAGAATGAAAGAAAAATGGCATCAGGAGTTAGGGGAACGATGGAATGCTACAGGAGGGTACGGAAGACTGTTTTACCACACAATAAAAAAGGGTCTGCCAACTGAAGTACAGGAAAAACTAGATGGCATAGTAGCAATGGAATGTAAGCCATGGCCTGAGATACAAGACCATAGCATACATTTCTGCAAAAAGAGACAAGAACAGGAAAGGAATAGGCAGTTGGCCATAGAAAATGCCGCTGCCAAATTGGTGCAGCAGAAACTCAATAAGAAAAAAAAAATGCAGACACAGTCATGTTGGCAGCACCTGTCAGTCAAATGACGGCAGTAACTTCATTCCCCCAGGCTGCCATGAATGCTCTTGCAGGCAATACGTAGTCGGCCCCACAACCGTTTCAAGCACAACCTGCCGTACAATACATACAAGCCCAACCACAGCCTGCCATACAGTATGTCCAGCCACAGCCAATTGTACAATACATGCCAGCACCACCTACTTACAGTAATGACATACAGCCCTACTACAATAGCAGACCCAATATGAACAGGAACACAGGCGTACAGGGAAGAGGGCGAGGGATGGGATAGCAAAGGTTTCCACAACAGCCAGGACAACTCACCTGCTTTTATTGTCAGAAACCAGGCCACATGCAAAGAGATTGCCGCACTAGACTGCGAGATCTGAGTCAGCAGTCCATGGGTCCCGGTTACCAAGCACCCCCACAATTCCAACAACAGCAGCACATGCAACTACAGCCTCAACAGCCCCAAATACTATACTCTTATGCCCAACCAGTACAGCAGCAAACAATGCAACAAGTGCAGCTCCCACCACCTATGATGGCCCAAGTTCAGCCATCGGTCCAACAGGTGCAGGCTCCGATGCAACAGCCACAGCAAACATCTGCATATCAGGTGGCACCCCAAGCCCAAAATACTATGCCCCTAGGAGGCACGATCATTACCTCCAGCAACCCATTCGCCCAGGGCACCATCCAGCAGTATCAGACAGGAGGATACACTGGCTAGGACAGCCCACAGACAACTCTTGTGTGCCCAATTTTGTCATGCACTAGCAATACTGAGGAGGACCCTATTGCTTGTGTCACGATAAATAACAAAACATACAGCTTTCTTGTCGACACAGGTGCCACATACTCCTGTATTACAGGTGGCCCTCTGCCCATTTCTGATCAGATAGCGGACACACAGGGATTCTCTGGGGCGATAGCAAGGGTCCCCTTCACCAAGCCAGTATCAATTGAGATGGGAGGCCATGTGGTGGAACAGCCACTGCTCTACTCACCAAGGTCCCCAGTGAATCTCTTAGGACGTGACCTCATGGCCAAACTAAACATGACTATCCACTTCGATGAACGGAACAATGATTTGCTCCATACCAGGTACACCACTGGCTAGAATAATGGCAGTCACCGCACACTCCGCCTTGGCCAGCCAGGTCAGAGCACGTCCATTGGATGAGCACGCCTTCTCTGTAGCTGTCCACACCATTGTTGCCACCACTCCCGAATTACAAGGCCGCACTGTTCAGCTACCCAAAGAGTTTCTTTTCAGACCCCAAGCATTAGGCTCCCAGATATCAGACAAGCATGTGATCCTAGACATATGCTCCCTTAAAATAACACCCACCTACGGAGCATTCCTGGCATGTGATGATAACGCTCACACTTGGGCTTGTGTAATTTTCATTCAACCTGGAGGGTTAGTCAGAGACATTTTAGATGCCCAATTATTTGGACCCCCTGAGGATTACTCCAAAAGTGAAATTATCTATCAAACTCCGGTGCCCATCTCGGTGACAGTGGAAATAAGAACACCAACTGCCACACCCCGCTATGACTCTGTCCGTGAGGCAGATTTGGCCCAAGTTCCAGCACATCTTTGGACAACAGGCCCAAATGACGTAGGCCTTATTCGCTCTGCCGCACCATTTAAAATAACTCTGAAACCAGGTGCCATCCTGCCAAGAATAAGACAGTATCCCTTGTCTAAGGCCGCAGAGGAGGGTATTGCCCCTACCATACAAGCATTACTGGATCAAGGAGTTATATACCATTGCATTTCTCCTTGCAACACGTGTCTTTTTCCCGTAAGGAAAGGCAAGACAAATCAATGGCGTCTAGTACACGATCTCCGTCCCGTTAACAACATAGTAGTACCTGAGTTCCCCATCGTCCCAGACCCCTCTGTCATCCTCACAAACGTCCCTCCCGATGCACAGTACTTTTCGGTCATCGACCTGAAAAATGCTTTTTTCAGCGTCCCTCTCCACCCAGACAGCCAATACCTATTGGCTTTCTCATTCAAAAATGTGCAAATGACATATACCCGTTTGGCACAGGGCTATTGTGAGTCCCCTAGCGTCTTTAACAGAGTTGTCAAAACAGACTTGTCAAACTTCCATTCGACAGCACCCTGCTGCAATATGTCGACGACATACTGCTCTGCAGCCCCACAGAACAGTGTGGAAAGGAGGTATCCAGACGGTAAGTAGTGAGTTAAAGTCTTTAATGCAAGTAATGCAGGTACAACGACACCGGAGACAGCTTCCTCCGCTTCCCTTCTTCTCCAACTGTCCCCTCCTCGAATCCCCCGCAACACCACACTCCACATTCCACTCTCCACATTCACATACCTCACGTGACCCACACGCGACACTCACACAGCAATTACCACACACCTTCCCCCTTTACAACAACACACAAACACATACGTCAACACCACACAAATGATAACTCAACCAACAACTATCCCAATTTGTAATCAGCAAAACGGGCAGGAACTCTCCTCAACCTGCTACCACGACGCAAAACCTCATCGTCAAGATTTGGTTCATGACTAGCAGCCTCTACCAAACCACCATTCCTACCGCATGACTCCACACCACTACTACGTAACTCTACACCACAATCCTCCCCCAACATGTAACCATTGCACCCTTCCTCACTTGGAACACTACGACACGGAACACTATTCCGATCATTACAAAAACTCAACTGACGAAAATTCCATCTCCTACCATCTTCCAATTCAACTGCACTACCTAACACCTTCCGTACTTCCAAAGGCCGTGACCAAATCGCCTCACCTTTCAAGACCCCCCTAGGATTTTTCACACGAACCATCTGACCAACATGGACAACAGGCCAACGGCAATTCCCGCCACGAGAACGAACTGTGCGTTCCTGGAACTCCATGACTTTAGCTTTAATTTCTTTATCAAGCACACTACCCTTAGGCCTCATTCTATTATTCCTTTTCCTCAACCACCAAGGAACCAAAACAGTCGAAGGTTTCCTCCCCCTCAACACCTCAAAAGGCGTTTTACCGGTCACAGAATGAGGAGTAACTCGATATGCCATAAGTCTCTCTTGCAAAGCCTTCCTCCAAGGTAACCCTGCACTTAGGGCCAACTGAATTGCCTCTTTAACCACCCTGTTGAAGCGTTCCACCTGTCCATTCCCTTCGGGGTGATATATTGATGACCGTATATGTTTGATACCCATTTCCATCAAAAATTCCTGCATTCTGTCCGATACCAATTGGGAACCATTGTCCGACACCAAGATCTCAGGTACACCTTCCCTTGAAAACACATCTTCCAAAAATTCAATGACCACCTCCGTAGTCACATTACTGACCATCCTTACCTCCGGCCACTTGGAGTAGTAATCAATCAGAACAATAGCATAACAATCCCTTGCTGCCACAGCTGAAAATGGGCCCATAAAATCAATAGCTATTTTTTGCCATGGTCCTTCTGGCAACTCCACCATAGTCAAAGGTATACACAAGGGTTTAGCAACCTTATCACTAACACCACAAATCTTGCAATCCCTAACCCAACGATCCACCATAGAATCAACACCAGGCCACCAAAAACATTCTTTGATTCTTCTTTTGGTACTTGACATACCACCATGACCCTTGTGACTCCTCTCAATAATTCCATTGCGCATGCCCAACGGGGGCACGATCTTGTCCCCCCGCAAAATGATTCCATTTGACAAACACAACTCTTCCTTAATTTTCCAAAATGCAGAACACTCTCCTCGTAGAACAGATTCCCTCGGCCAACCATCCATAATATACTTCTCTACCTCTTTTAGGACGACATCCTTGTCCATTTCGCGCACCCACGATTCTTCAGACAGTGTTTTACCCATTACCACTCCCTCATCTTCAATGGATAAAATATCTTTGAAAGTGAAAGCAACTTCAGACTCATTCACCCCCTCCACCACATCAATAGGAGTCAAACTGGGCAACCGTGAAAGTCCATCAGCAACCAGGTTTTCCTTGCCCGGAATATATTCAATTTCATAACTAAACATTTGCAATTTAGAAGCCAACCGGGCCAACCTTGGAGTCAAATTCCTCCCTCCTTCTGGTCTCAAAATGTTCACTAACGGCTTATGATCCGTACAAATCTTGAACTTCCTCCCCCACACATACATACGAAATCTTTCTGCAGCCCACGCAGCAGCAAGCAGTTCCTTCTCAATAACTGAGTAATTCCGTTCAGATGTTGTCAACGTACGAGACGCATATGCCACTACCCATTTCTCATTCTTGGTATGTTGTGAAAACACAGCACCAATTCCATACCCGGAAGCGTCAACAGATAACATACAATCAGCTGAAGGCATGAAGGGTTTCAGACATGGAGTTACAGAAATTTCCTTCTTGACATTATTAAAACATTGTTTCTGTTGTTGCTCCCATACAAATAATGCATTTTTCTTTAATAATATTCTCAACGGTTCCACTTTAGATGCGTAGTTTTCAATGAACCGTGAATAGAATTCAGTAAGGCCCAGAAAGGACATTAATTGTTCCTTGCTTTTAGGTTCTGGAGCCGACAAAATGACTGACTTTTGGTCGAATACCGTCCTTGGATATAACATGGCCAAGATATTCCACCTCACATTTCCCAAAAACACACTTCTCATTCCTAACAGTTAACCCATGTTCCCTAAGGGCTTCCAAAACCGCATGCAGATACTTGTCATGGGACTCCTTATTCTTCCCAAAGATCAAAATGTCGTCTTGGAACACTTTTGCTCCACTAATCCCACGCAAAATTCTTGACATTTCCCTCTGGAACACAGCTGAAGCACTTGCTAATCAAAAAGGCATACGTCGATACCTGAACATGCCTTCAGGAGTGATAAAAGCTGTGCAGTGCTTAGAGTTATCATCCAATTCAATTTGGTGATACGCACTTGCTAAATCTATTTTAGAAAACCAGGAAGAACCCCCAACAGAAGATGTTAGTTCTTGTAAGTTAGGTAGGGGAAACGTATCAACCCAAATGGCCTCATTCAAACACCTCAAGTCCACACATAAACGTAAATCCCCGTTGGACTTAAGGGAAATCACCACTGGAGAAACCCAATCAGAACTCTCCACTGGCTCAATAATTCCATCCTTACACAATTTTTTAAGGATGTCCCCTAATTTTTCACGATAACTAATAGGAACATTCCTAAGCTTTTGTCTTATTGGACACACACTCTCTCGTAATATAATTTTATGTTTAAAATTCGCCATTTTGGCTATATTATCAGAAAAAACATCAAGGTACATTTTCTTAAGTTCAGAATAATCAGCATAAGTGTGTATTTCCTCACCTTCATCCTCACACTGTACCGCAAATACAGGGCACTCCAAACTCGCATCAATCTTCAGGCCCAAATCCATGATATGTGGCCAACCTAAAATAGTTGCACCCCTATTGGCAACATACACTTTGCCCCGACATGACTTACGTTCAAAACATACATCCGCCCATATAAAACCTTCCAAGGGGATTTTATGACCTGAATAGCTTCCAGGACTCACATCAGGCTCCAGCAACGGTCTACCAGGCCACAATTTCCTAAATAACTCCTTGCCCATTATGGTATACCATGCACAAGAGTCCACCATAACACATACGTCCACACCATCAATGCGCACAATGCACGTGGGCAATTTTTTAGCTTTGTCCACCTCAACAACTGGTTTATCATGAACACTAGATACTTCTCCAACTACATTTAAATCATCATCATACACATCGTCTTGAATGAAATTGACCTTCCTCCCCAAATTGTTGCATACTCTAATAAAATGTCCCTTCTTTTTGCACGTAGTACACACTTTAGTTAGTGCGGGACACCATTTAAAATTAGCTAAATGATTACTGGAACCACACCTGTAACACACAAACCCCCGTGTTTCATTAAATTTCCTGTTAGGAATACTCTCCAAAGTTTTGCTTTCACTTTTACTTTTAGCCTTGCAATCTTTATACACAGCACTCACTTGGTTATAACTTTTTTCACTCCCCAACATACTCTTTTCATTCCTCACCTCACGAATGCATTGGTCAGAAACCTCAACACCCCTGGCTACATCGACAGCAGCTTTCAATGAAATACTGCCGCATGACCATAACTTTTCTTGAATCTTCTTAGACTTAGTCTTCATCAAGACTTGGTCGCGTAAAACCTGATCGTAAGTCATGCGATCAAATTCACACGTGACTGCTAAACCTCTTAAAGCAGAAACAAATTGGTCAATAGATTCCTCCTCTTTCTGCACTCTCGAATAGAACTTAAATCTTTCCATAACTACATTGATTTTCCTGCCAAACCTTTCATGCATTTGTTTAATTGCATATTGATAAACCCCAATGTCACCGGCATTCTCTATCAAGGGTAGATTCTTAAATTCTCTTAACCCCACAGCACCTAACCTGTGTTTAAGAAGTGACAATTTCCTTCCTTCTGAACACTCATCCTTCTCAATAACCTCCACATAGGCTTCAAACAAATCAATCCACAGATCCCAACCAATCGGAGGTTCACCTAAATCAGCTAAAAAAAACGGCGGTGGTTGAATCGTTGCCATAATGAAAAAACTGGTGGTTAGAAGGAATAAGAAGACGGGTGTATGCTTGCAGAAAAAGTTCACCAAAGTCAATTTTGCGAGAATTTGGACGAAAAAGGAGAAAGAAAAAAAATACTCCAGTCACTTAAATCCACAAGCACAAAATCTTATTTAAAAAAATTTCACCAAAGTCAATTTAGCGAGGAAGGCAGAAAGGAAAAAAAATACCAAAATTCACTAGTCACTAGTCACTTGAGTCCGCAAGCACAAAAACGTTGTTAAACAGAAGGTTTTAAAACAAAAAATTGCACAAAAACGAATAGACCGAATTCAGCAACACGTAAGTTGTACTGGAAAGACAGCCCAAGGACCCAGAAGTTACTGTCTCACTTGCTACCCCACAACAGTACCTGAAAAGAAATAGGCTGAAGATGACCAGTCTCAGTTGAAAACTGGTATTCCTTTAATGAAGGTTAAGCTCAGTTGAAACGATAGTGAAGAACTTCTCTGCGCACCACTTCAGAATTGTGCACTCCCGATGGCAAGAAAGTGAAGAACTTCCCTGCGCACCACTTCAGAGATGTACAACTCCCGATGGTAAGGAAATGATTAAGATGGCTGCTACCGTCATGCGCGTGATGACGACATAGCGCAAGCATCGGAACGACCTTCAGTAGCTAGAATCAAGATGCCACGGACGTCGGCGTTCTTCCGTTGCAATGACGCTTCAACGACGGACCTTGCTTGCGTCATGATCCTCCTCTCCTCCGCACTTCACCGACACATGAGCTCACCAGAGTCGGTCAGCCAAAATGAAGGACAACCAGTCGCGCAGAAATTTCCCAGAATAGATTCTGCATCGAATGCAACCGTCCGGCAAGATCCGGCAAATGTCCGAAAAGCCAAGGAAACGATGGCAGTTGCTAGAAGTCCCCGGTGTCGTTATGCTCCCCGCTCGTCGCCATTGTGGAAAGGAGGTATCCAGACGGTAAGTAGTGAGTTAAAGTCTTTAATGCAAGTAATGCAGGTACAACAACACCGGAGACAGCTTCCTCCGCTTCCCTTCTTCTCCAACTGTCCCCTCCTCGAATCCCCCGCGACACCACACTCCACATTCCACTCTCCACATTCACATACCTCACGCGACCCACACGCGACACTCACACAGCAATTACCACAAACAGCAATGCAGGAAAGATACCATTTCTTTACTCACCACATTAGCACAAAGAGGATACAATGTTGACAAACAAAAGTTACAATATTGCCAGAAAGAGGTACACTATCTAGGTCAGCTACTGTCAGCATCAGGAAGGCGAGTCACACCAGATCGAGTTAAGGCAATAAAATGCAAACTGTAAAGGACATGCAGAAATTCCTCGGCTTAGTGAATTATGTCCGCCAATGGGTCTTTGATTTCTCAACCATAACTGCCCCTTTGCTGAAAGCAGTCAAAATGGCCAAAGACAGACACAATAAAATAGAGTGGACACCTGAAATGAGAACAGCCTATACCCACCTAAAAGATGAGATCACAAATGCACCAGTGTTAGGATCACCTGATTATACAAAAGAATTCTACCTATTCACTCACTGTGATGGCCAAGTTATGACTGCAGTACTCACCCAGAAATACCCCATGGGCCATAAGCCCATTGCCTACTTCAGCGGCATGTTGGACTCTGTCATGAAAGGTCATTATCCCTGTGAGCAAGTCCTCGCTGCCGCAGCATTTGCAGTTGAGAAAAGCACTCCCATTGTAATGGGTTCCCCACTGACTATGTACACAGAACATGCCGTCTTTGCAATAATACAAAAAGCCAAGACCACATTAACGACCCAAAGAGTATCAGGTTACGAAGTCATACTGTCATTACCTTCTCTGAAAATTGTCAAATGCCACACAGTAAACCCTGCCACGTTCTTTGCCCACCCCATTGCAACGTCAGATGACGACCCTCATGATTGTGCCACATATTCACCAGATGAGTCAGGAGCAGCCAAAGAGAACCCCTTGCCAGACAGTACCGTATATTTTGTTGATGGCTCCTCTACCATTGATCAAGAAACAGGGGTCAGGTACACAGGAGCTGCAGTAGTTAGAGCACAGCAGAAGGATTCCTCTGATTCCCTAGACATTGTACAGCAGCTTACATTACCATCACATTATTCGGCCCAGGCAGCTGAACTGGTGGCACTCATAGCCGCTTTAAAAAATGGAGCTGATGACCGCATCACTGTTTATTCCGACTCTGCATACGTCACCACAACAACACACTCCAGCATCCTCCGCTGGAAAAGGCGTGGCTTCCTCAAATCAGATGGTACACCTGTCATTCACAAGCAATTATTGGAGGAACTTATTGAGGCCCTTACACTACCAGCTGAAGTAGCCGTAGTAAAATGTGCAGCGCACACCAATGGTCAAGATTTTGTCTCCAGAGGTAACGCCCTGGCAGACTGGGCAGCTAAGGCTGCAGCCAGAGGCCCCCCAGCTCAAGCGATACCAGCAGTTCCATTTGCCCCCATCTTACTTGCCCAAACACTACCTCCAACGGAGCAGGTCCACATAAGTGAAGGTATTTTCGCCACAGCTCCCCCATATGACATTGACACAACACAGCAATATGATCACATCGCACAACTGCACCTCAAAGAAATACAAGAAAGTGCACCAGATCAAGAGAAAGAGTTGTGGAAGAAGAGGGGAGTGCAACAAGATTCCGCAGACTTCCTGTATAGGCAAACCATGACAGGGAAACCTGTGATGCAACAAGCCTTACTACAAGTGGCGTTAGATCAACTCCACCTTCCTACGCATGTCACCCGAGATAACATGTCCACAACATTACAGACAGATCGGTTCATTCCCAATGCCCACGAACAAATACAACTTTATGTTAATAAATGTCTCATCTGTCAACAATACACACCAAACCCAACTCTTAAAACAGTTGCTTCCACAATTCCAAAACCATCAGGCCCCTTCAAAGAACTACACATTGACTATGTCGACATGATCGATCGCTGCCAAAATTACCGCTATCTCATTGTAGTAGTGTGCCCATTTTCACACTGGATCGAAGCTGGTCCATGCGTCCACTGCGATGCCAAGGCAGCGGCCACATTCCTACTCCGTGAGGTCATTTCCCGATGGGGCGTGCCCGACGCCATCCGGTCCGACAACGGAAGTCACTTTTCAAACGCCATCTTTTCCTCCCTGACCACAATGCTAGGCATCAAACACAAACTGACATCAGCCTATCACCCACAAAGCAACGGCATTTGTGAGAGCCTCAACGGCCTGCTCAAAAGTAAAATAAGCAAAATAAGCACCACAATAGGAAAGAAATGGCTTTACTGCCTACCAATAGCCCTCTTTGCACTAAGAAACTCCCCAAGTTCGGATCACCACCTCACGCCCCATCAGCTTGTCACTGGACGATCCATAAATGTAACTGTCCCGTCCACACGCCCCAAAACTGATAATGAATCTTCCTCTGATATCATTAAAGCCGAGCTTTACGATTATTTGTGTGCACTAACACGCGCTGCGCAGTTCCTTTCTACCCAGGTATCGAAGAGGAAGGAGAAGGGCCCCACCGATCCTGAGCTCCCACCAATCCGTCCCGGAACTCTGGTCTTTATCCGCAAAAACGTCCGACGTTGGAGGGACCCCAAGTTCGAAGGCCCCTTCCCGGTGATAGACTCATCACCAACTGCAGTACGAATAGCAGAAAGAAAGGCATGGATCCATCGCAGCCACATCCGTCTGGACCCCGCACCACCACAACACCAGGCAATGGACTAGAGGAGGGAAAAGCCATACCACTGGTGCCAGTAAACGAAGACAGCAGGTTTCCTTCCTCCTCTGATGAAGAAGACGACGACCCTCACGTGTACATTCATGAAGACCATAACGGCACTGCTAAGATATGTATATCTGTCCTATTATTCTGTATTATTGCTGCAGTGGCACTTGCAACATTTAATTGGTATCTCTTTTACCGTATCACTATAAAGGTGTATTTTCCTGCAAATACTCTCATGCCTTTTTTAGCACAACCACTTGTACCAGCAGTGACATATGCCCGAACACAGGTACAACACAACACTGAAGGTCCACAACTCCCTGACAGTATCACTCGCAGTACGCACACTAGCATACATCCTACATCCCCAACCCCTGTCCTGGTCCAAAGTACTACTCCATGGGATGGTGTCATGGACATAACAATAGGTCCCCAATTGCCCCGCCGCTCCAACTCCCGCAACACCTGTGGATTTAGACGGGGCTGGCCAAGGTTTTGGAGGACCCGGAGACCAAGCAAAAAGCCCGAGGCCAAACCAGATTGGGCCACCGCTCTTCAAGACACAATAGTTCACGTTGCACGCCAGCATCCCATGCCCGCCTTCCATTCTACACGTACTCCCCAACTAGCAGAGGGTCATGGAGCCCACAACGCCTTACTAGACAACATGTGGTATAAGGAGATGACGAGATTAGGGAAAAAGGTAACAAACGAGTCATGTTTTGTGTGCTCCCATATTCCCCATGCCGTAGGCGCAGACAAAATGATTTTTCCCAGGGAAATACCACCACCAACTGCCAGGTGTCTCCACCTGTTTCTTTGCCGTATACACGGGCAGATCCAGCTTCTGTCAGCAGAAATGGACACTGTGTTTGTGAACACCACAGAATGGGATTATAATTACTTGACATACAGGGTTGTAACTGACCTACCAGAATTTGAGAGAGAGTTGGAGAATATGTATAGGGGGGAAAGACCTATCTCGCTAATACAGGATTATGAGCACACTTTTAAGATAGATGGGTATTTCCTCTTTTCCACACCCTCGGCAGTATGCCAAGCTGAAAGTCGCAGACAAACTCAAAATAAGGCCCAACGCCCCTGTGAGTACAGGACTGTGCTACTTTTACAGGCCAATATCTATTTCAACAATAAGTGGCATGGTCCACACAACTTGACATGTAAGGCAGCTTCCTTAGGAAGACCGTTTGTGACGACAGACTATGAACAGGATATTGATTGGGACATTGAGACGGAGTGCAAAGGGGTTTGGGCACAATAAAGTAGAAGGTATACTTTTGGCAAAGGCGCACCTTACACATGGAAAAGAGCATACAAGCTAAAATATCCTCTCCTTTGCTTCCTAGGCAATGGCACAGTTTCTGTGGGCCGCAACACTGGATGTAACAACACCATCTTTAATTTGGACCTCCAAGACGGCACCTCCAGCCTCATGGACATCTATTGGGTCTGCGGAGAACGCCTTTATCTCCAGTAGCCCCCCCCAGTGGAACGGCCTATGTACAATGGTCACTATGCACGAGCTGCATCTGGTTGTCCCGGCATCCAACATTTCCCATGTGCATAATCACCCCATGACAGGTGATGTCACCCTGCTCCACCGGCACCGAAGGAGTGCTCAATATTTTGCTAACTACGCCTTTCGCGAAGTTCCTCAGGAATTTCGCCTTTTTAATGACGCACAGGAATTCTTTGGGGGCCTGTGGCCCATTTGGCAAACATCAGCTAATGCCAGGTGGCTGCAGGTTACACGCTACGAACTTATGACACTGATCAATAACACCCGCGATGGGTTCAACGCAATACAGGAAGAGTTACGGCCTTTAAGGCTCATGGTTCTAGAGCATCGATATGTTCTGGATCAGCTCACGGCTATGCAGGGTGGGGTATGCACCAAATTAGGGAAGTCCTGCTGCACGTTCATACCATCTAATGATGCCGATAACGGGACGCTTGCCAAGGCAATCGAGGACTTGGACAATCTGGGAAGGAAGATGCATGAGGAGGGAGGTGCCGAAGCAGATGTTATTTCTAATTGGTTCAAAATGGACTGGATGCCTTCATGGCTGTCTGCTATCTTGAAAATGTTGCTACCTATTTGCTGTGTGCTGATGATAGTATGTTGTGGTGCACAGATGATAATAAAATGTGTCAACAGATTTAGCACCAAGGTGGTAGGGATGAACTACGCTAACACAGGGATTTACCAGAAGTCACATTACCAGGTCATGGACCGTGCTCCTGGGGATGGGGATGGGCCAACCCAAGTAGAATTGATAGAACTAACAGCCCCTGACGCTTCTCCCAGCACACCAACAGCTCCCCCACTCCCACCACATAGATACACCATACGGGAGGAACATGCCACTCACGAATATGAACATTTAGCTGACAACGATGATGGAGAGTATGTTACCATAACACCAGCATTGTCCGCTCAGACCCAGTGCTTCTACGTTAATGATCCACTCTGTATGTACCAAACAGAAGACGGGCCAGCAAAGTACTATATGAGAGTTTTGTTCAAAAATGAACAAGAGGAGGGAAATGAAGTAGGGTCCCGTTCTACCATATAACAGAAATCCTATGTACCATCCTGCTCTGCCCAACAAACATGACACTCCCATATAGGCCCACCAGTCAGACCCTAACAGATGTACTAAGTTACCATTTTACTTCAACCTTTTAGTAGATGCCACAATGGTCCACACCTCCTTAGATACATACACGTAGGCCAAAGCCCACTGCCTCTTGTTATCATTTTTAATAAATCAAATCTCATAGGCCTCACTGATCTGACAACAGGGACTTGTGCCATCCACGGCACTGCGAGGCACCAGCCCCCCCGGTAATTTTCCACAGTTACAAGAATATGTTACCTCACACGTACGCGAAACCCTGCTGGTACATCTTGTTCTTTCACAAGCAATATGTGTAATATTTTTAGTTATGAAACTTTCCAAGCTTGCTCAAGCGAAACCAAAGACGGCTGCATGGCATAGGAACAATGTATAAAATATAAATTTCCGAGCATCTTACGTTAAAAGTTATCCTTTTTTTTTATGTTTGCGGTCAAGAGCACTGACCACCTGCTAAGAACATCAGTTTCACCATGATACAACTTCTGTGTTCTCAAAAACTTTCCAAAGTTACCGTAAGCGTGCGGTCAAGGGCCCACGTCAAATGTGGGTGGGAGTTCTGCATTAAGCCATATAAAAGATTTGCACCCCAGTCCACGCCCTGAACTCTTTTCCAGTGCCTTGCACGGTGTGGGTTCCCGGTCGACCGTTCTTCCTATCTTCGGCCTAGAACGTCTATTCTCAGGTGGTAGTGCTCTTCTTTGATTGCAAGCCTTTTGCCTTTGTCAGCCTCTCTAATTTAGCTCATCCACACCCAATTCATTGCATTTATTGTACTTTTAATTGTACAGCCTGGAGGGGGGGGGTGTTTGCTCTCTCATTTAAGACTTGCCTCCTAGGCGCTTACCTATTCATGATCCTCCATTTAAGACTTGCCCTTTAGGCTGCTGCGCATTAGTTGATATATATATATATATATATATATATAGATATTTGTGCTTCACTTAAAATATGATTTATAAGATTGTCGATGCTTTTATTTTATTCTGCTCATGTGTTGATGAGTAGCATTTGTAATGACTAAGATGAACAGTTCTCTGAGTTGCTGAATTGCTTAATAAAGTGCCACTGTATTTCACACTGTTGTTCCTTATACTCAGTGAACGGGCAGAGTGCAGGTCTTGCTCTCGTGAGCCGGTAAGCCAAGTGTGACCACCGCCGTCACTTCATTTACCCTCGAACACCTCACAAGTGTGGAAAGGCACCTGAGGGGGTGTGCTGGGGGGGGGCTCCATCTCTCCGCCACAAGAGGCAGTAGGCTTCTTCCATGGCGGGGGTAGCTAGCCCCTCCCCCTTGCCAGAGATGCAGCTTTTAACACATCTCCTGTCCACAGGCAAAAAGAGCACTCAGGAACCAGCACACCTGAAAAATAATAGAGAATCTGAGAGACAGGGGTAGAGGGCGCGCGGGAGGGGGGTTAGTGGTTTAGAGGAAAGAGGGAAACGTCTGATAGAGAGCCGGCTCGGAATGAAGAGAGGTGCTCAGTGCTTAGAAGAGGGGCTGGAGGGAGGGGTGCTGTGGAGAGAGGTGCTGGAGAGGGGGCCTGGAGAGGAGAGGGGAGCTCTGGAGAGACTTGCTAAAGATGAGAGAGGAGCTAAGGAGAGAGGTGCTGGGGAGGGGATGGGATTTGTGGAGAGAGGTGATGGAGAGCAGTGAAGAGAGATGCTGGAGAGGAGAGGGGAGCTGTGGAGAGAGATGCTGGAGAGGGGATGTGTTAGATTTGGGGGTCTCTAGTTGGCATAGGTAGGTACCACGTCGTGAGTACACCAGTGAGTAACACCTGGGGTCAAGGAGAACAGTGGGGCAAACTGCCCCAACAACTGGCGACACTCGCTCTGCTGCTCAGCGGTCAGGGCTGGGGAGAGGGTCACACCATCCACTGACCCATCCCCCTCTTGGGCAGACAAGAGGTCCGGGAGAGGCTCACTCTCCGCTTCCTCCCCGTCGTCCGTCGCAAAGAGCATGCTCACTTCGGACCTCTCGAAGTGGGGTTTGAGGCGGTTCACGTGGAGGACCCGTAACGGGTTCCGAGGAGCCTGCAAATCCACCAGGTAGGTGACCTCACTTTTGCGCTCCACCACCTCAAAGGGCCCCGTCCACTTGTCCTGTAAGGCACAAGGTTCCACAGAGGCCATGACCCACACTTTCTGTCCAGGTTGAAACTCGACCAGAGTGGTATTCTGGTCATACCACTTCCTCATTTCTTCCTGGCTGGCCTCAAGGTTCACCTGAGCGAGTTTCCTGAAGTGGGCAGTTTGGTTGCGGAAAGCCAGCATGTAGCTGAACACATCCTGGGGGGTCTTCCTGGGAGCGGCCTCCCAGCCTTCCTTTACCAAGCTTAGAGGTCCCTGCACGGGGTGACCGTACAGAAGCTCGAAGGGACTGAACCCGAGAGACTTCTGGGGTACCTCCCTGTACGCAAAGAGAAGGCACAGTAAGAGGACATCCCACTTACGCCTCATGGGTTCAGTGAGACCCTTGATTATGCCTTTTAAGGTCTGGTTGAACCTTTCCACCAGACCGTTGCCTTGGGGGTGGTAAGGAGTGGTGAACTTGTACGTAACACCACACTCCTTCCACAGGGATGTCATATACTTCGATATGAAATTGGTCTCCCTGTCAGAAACCACCTCTCTGGGGAACCCCACGCGGGAAAAGATCTCCATCAACGCCCGGCCCACCACTGGCGCCGTCGTTGTCCTGAGAGGGATTGCCTCCGGGTACCGGGTGGCATGGTCCACCAAGACCAGGATGTACCTGTTGCCCATGGCTGTCTTGGGATCCAGTGGCCCCACGATGTCCATCCCTACCCTTTCAAAGGGTGTCCTCACCACGGGGAACGGTTGGAGAGGAGCTTTGACCTTCCTCCCACTCTTGCCACTTGCCTGGCAAGTTTGGCAGGACCGACAATGCACATCCGACTGCCTTCGCATTCGAGGCCAGAAGAAGTGGGTGACAAGCCGGTCAAAGGTCTTGTCCTGCCCCAAATGTCCTGCCAAAGGCACGTCGTGAGCCAGACCCAGTAGGAAGGTCCGGAAGCGCTGGGGTACCACCAGCACACGGGCTGACCCAGGTTCCGCGACCTTAGGCTCGCTGTACAGGAGATCATTCTCCCAATATATCCAATGTGATCTGGACTGATCACCAGTCGCCGGGGCTGCGGCCTGCTGCCGCAGACCCTCCAGAGAAGGGCACTCTTTCTGCTCCCGGCAGAACTCCTCCCTGGTGGGACCCCCTTCTTGCTGCCAATGGGTCAGCTCAGAGATGTCCCCCAGTTCGGCTACCTGTTCCCCTACCTGTTCCCCTGTAGGCACCGGGGCGTCCCCTCGAGGTCCGCCTCCTCCCGGGCCGTGGGAACTTCAGGGGCCGGTTTCCCGCGCCCCTTGCCCTTCCTCTTGGCAGGGACCTGGGCTACTGTTTCAGGCTCTGGGTCCTTCTGATCACCCTCTCTGGCCGCCCTCGACCGAGTGGACACGCATGCCCACTCTGGCAACCCCAGCATCTCCAAGTGGGAAGGAGCTCAACATCCTTCCATAAGGACTGCTCCAGGTCGTTACCGAGCAGACAATCGACAGGCATGGATGGGCTCACAACTACCCTTAAAGGACCTGAGACCCCCCCTCCCACTCGAAGGGAACCTGCGCCACCAGACACTGGTGCTCGGAATTGTCGACTGCAATCACCTGGTAGAATGCCCCGGGGACTACCTGCGTCTCAGGGACCAGGTGACACCGAACTGAGGTCACACTGGCTCCAGTATCCCTGAGAGCCTCTACCCTTTTCCCGTTGATGGTCACCCAGGTGCTGTATTTCTTTGTGTTAGGGGGCACCTGGGCTCCTGGGACCATCTCACTGTCCCCTAGTGAGACGAAGGTCATTTCTGCGGGGTCCCCACCCTCCTGTTGGTACTCCTCCTCCTCCTCCCCCAGCGCTGCGCTAGCCAACACTTTGGACGGTCCACCGGTGGGTGGCTGTGTCCCCTTTGGGCACCGGGGGTCTCCCCTCATGTGCCCCACCTGGTCACAGGCAAAACACTTGCGGGGGCCGGTCTCGGCAGGCTTTCCTGTCGAGACCCCTTGCTTCTTATCTCCGGGGCGATGGGAACCTTTACCCTGGGTGTTATTTTGGGGCCCTTTCGAGAACTCCTGTGTTTTACCCTTGTCCCCCCCACTTTTCTGCTGGGGACCCTGCCCACCTTTGACTGAGTCCCCCCCAATCGCTTTCTTGTGGACCCTGGTACTCGCCCAGCGGTCCGCCTCCATAGCAAGCTTTCTGGGGTCAGTTAGCTTACTATCAACTAGGTGCTGGCGCAGATCTGCAAAACATAGACTAGACAAGTGCTCCCATGCAATCAAATTGTAGAGCCCCCGAAAATCTGTCACATTACTGCCCTTCACCCAGCCATCCAACGAACGACAAAACCCATCCACACATTCCAGCCACGTGTTGGCATCAGATTTCTTCCAGGACCTAAACTGATCCCGGTACTTTTCAGGAGTGAGACCATACCTAGTGAGAAGGGCTTCCTTCATATCAGCATAGGTGAGGTTAGGCCCCTTACCCAAAGCTGTCAAAGTATCCCTGTCTTCCTCTGGAAACAGAGACCACAATCCTGCTCCCCAATTCTCCTCAGGGACCCCATTCATGTGTATCGCTGCCTCATAACCCTGAAACCACCTCTGTATGTCATCCCCCTTCTTGAACTTTCTGCCCACATTCTTAGGGATGTGTACGATTCGGTCTGTCTGCCTTGACGACTTGCTGCCACCATCCGAGCCGGGCCTACTCTTCAGCTCCAGCTCTTTAAGACCTCGTTCATGTTCCAATAGCATTCTCTTCTCCTCCATGGCCAATCTAATCTTTTCTAGCTCCGTGGCTGCTCTCCTTGCTTCCTGCCTGTCCTCCAGCTCCTCTGGGGACAGGCCACTGCTGCCTGGTCGGAAGGGTTCCCCCCTCCCAAAAGCACATCCACCCTAGGACTAGGCTCCCCCGCCTCTCCACTAAGGTCACCAGATTGCCCACTTGCGTCTCTGGCTGCTACCCAGGCCCTCAGCGCCTTTTGTAGCTCGTCCTTCCTAGTGAGGCCTCTGATTTGGACTTTTAGGTTTTTGCAAACGGACTTCAATTCTCTCACAGTGTAGAGCTCCAACCTATCCTCCTCAAAGGCAATGTCCATGGATGCAACGGATGATGCTATTGATTCCGGCATGGTGAAGTAGAAAGTTCACCTGGCAAGATCACAAAAATCGGCCAAAAAGAAAACGGGTTAGTATGTGGTCTGTAATGGTCTGCGATATGGTGGTAGTGCACACCAATCACTGTAAGTCAAGTTCAAACGCAAGTCCTATCCTCACCGCTGACAACCAATGTTAGAAATGGGATTCTTGGTAGGCTAGGGCGCAGGCCAAAGCCAGGCAAAAACCACCCCTCTAGTCAGGATAAGGAGTTACACTTCTAAAATAACCCCTGCTCACCCCCTTGGTAGCTTGGCACGAGCAGCCAGGCCTATTTTAGAGGCAGTGTATAAAGCATTTGCACATAACCAACAGTAATACAGTGTACGCACTACAAAAGGACACCACACCAGTTTAGAAAAATATCCAATATTTTTATATAATTAAAACAAGACCAAAAACGATAAAGAACCACAATACTATACTTAAAAGTTCACAATTCAAAAATACGCTGATTAAAAAGAGTTCCTTGTGTGGATAGCGCCGTCCGGGCTACCACGGCGTCGTGAACACACAAATCCAAAACAGTTCTGGCTGACCGCGGGGTTGCAGGCCAGCTACGGTGGCGGGAAGACCCGCAAACAGTACCTTTCAGAGATGCAGGGCGATGGGGCCCTCGAAGTCACACGCGTTGCAGGTCGATCTCCTCTCTGATGGAGTCAGGAGCGCTGGCGTCGGCAGGCGTCGGGTGCTGCGGTGCGAAGGGCAGCGGTGCGGCGTGCGGTGCGAAGGGCAGCGGTGCGGCGTACGGTGCCCTCAGGTCGCGGTGCGAGCAGCGGCTCGGTGGCGGCGTCAGATGGCGTCGTCGGTGAGACCAGGGTCGCGGTGCGAGATGAAGGCGGTGCTCGTCACGGTGCTGGCAGATCACGGTGCAAGCAGCAGCGTCGTCGTTGCTGAAGCGCTGTCGTCGGCTGACAAACTGGAGTCGATGGCGCCGGCGTCGGTAGGCCAAGGCTGCGGTGTGGGATGAGGGCGGTGCGTCGTGTAACTTACGAGCGGTGCCCCCGAACCACGGTGCAAGCAGCGGCGTCGATCTCGGCGGGAAGTGGCGGCATCAGGCAGGCCAAGGCGTCCTCGTGAAGCCAGGCGGTGCGGAGTGCGGTGCCCACAGGTCGCGGTGCGAGCAGTGGCTCGGTGGCGGCATCATCAGGCGTTGTCGGTGAGACCAGGGTCGCGGTGCGGCATTGCGGCGGTGCCCTCTGCGGTGCCAAAGCTTCGGCGTGAAGCGAGGCGGTGCGGAGTGCGGTGCCCACAGGTCGCGGTGCAAGCAGCGGCTCGGTGGCGGCATCAACAGGCGTCGTCGGTGAGCCAAGGGTTGCGGTGCGGCGTTGCGGCGGTGCCCTCTGCGTTGCCTTCAGGACACGGAGTCGGCAGTGGCGTCGTAGACATCGTCGAGTTGGTGTTCTTCGGGTTGCAGCACAAAACACACACTCCCCAGTGCTGCGGGTCGAAGAACTTGAAGTCTTTGCTGTTCCTGAGACTTCGTGACCAGGGGGCAAGCTCTACCTCAAGCCCTTGGAGAGACTCACAAATTTAGGTTGCAGAAAGTCCAGTCCAGGCCTTTCACTACCCAAGACAAAAGCAGCCACTGCAGGTCAGCCCAGCAAAGCACCCAGCAAAGCAGTCATTCCTTTTCGCAGCTTCTCCGGCCCTTCTTCTTGGCAGTCTTCTTGTCCAGATGAGTTCTAAAGTTCAGGGGTCTGGGGCCCAGCATTTATGTCCAAAAATCCTTTGATCTCTTAGGCAGAGAGGGTCTGTGCCCGGTCAGGACCAGTTCTGCCTTCTCTGGTGTGAATTCCTGGCAGGAGGTGGAGACGGCATTTGTCAGAGGCAGAGCAGGCCCTTTGAGGTGCAAGGAAATCTCCTCCCCTTCCCCCATCGTAACCCAGGTCTCTTCAGCCCTTTCCTGACCTACCTAGACCATCTGGCGCCCCTCCTGCTCCCCCAGCCTTCTGTCATCCAAAACCCAGACAGGCAATCCACATTCCAGCAGAGGCACACGGGATGACTGAGCAAGAAAATACCCACTTTCCAAAAGTGGTATTTTCAAACACAGAATGTAAAAATCACCTTCACTAAAAGAGGCATCTTTAGATTCTGAGTTCAGGCATACGAAACTTCATTTTCTTACCGAATTCCCTGGGCCAGTTATGTTCATAAGATTTTATGAACAAACCTCCCATTCTGTCCTATGGGGAACTGGTAGCCTTGCAATAGTGAAAAACGAAATTGGCTGTAATTCACTATTAGGACATGCCACACACACCGGGGCATGTCCTACCTTTCACATACATTGCACCCTGCCCACAGGGGTACCTTGGGCCTACCTGAGGGGTGCCTGACATGTAAGAAAAGGGAAGGTTAGGGACTGGCCAGTGTGTGCACTGGCCAAGTCGATATGGCAGTTACAAACTGCGCGCAGACTCTGCAATGGCAGGTCTGAGTTACCGTTTTCAGGGCTACTCACAGGGGTGGCACAACCAGTGCTGCAGGCCCCCGGGTAGCATTTGATTCACCGGCCCTGGCACACGCAGTGCACTTTACTAGGGGCTAACAGGTAAATCAAATATCCAATCATGGGAACACCAATCCATAGCACAATTTACCATAGGAGCACCTGCGCTTTACCACTGATCAGCAGTGCGAAAAGCGCGCAGAACCGTTACACCAGCAAAACAGAGTCAAAACCGGGAGGTCAGAAAGCAAAAACTCAGGGGAAACACGCCAAAAGATGCCAAGTCTAACAGACTGGATGTGGTCTTCAGTGCAGGCACTGTGAAAAAGGATGCACAGGAGTGGGGCCACGTGTTTTTTTGGGCTCTCTAGACAGTTTGTCAAGGAATGTATTGAGGCATCCTATACATATGATGTTAAACCAGCCCAGGTATGGCATCATCACTGTGAAGATCAACACAATTATCCGGATTTTTCGCAGGAGTGTCAATGAATTGCAATAAGGGGCATACTCGGGCATGGGTATCCCTCATAATAATAATAATTGTAAAAAAAACACACTTAGCCCACTCAACGGTCGCCTCTGTGTCCCTGCAAACAGCATGTCTGTGCATGCATCCCTGCTTGGAAATAAACACATCAACAGGCAAGAGGTCTGCACGGTATAAAATGTGGACGAGACAAAGAGGGTGGGATGTGTCCTGCGACAGAGATCTCCATGGGTGATGTGCCCTGTGAGGAAATCTGCAGGAGCGAGATCTACTAGGGAGATGGATCAGAAGGGGAGATCTACTCTGGGAAAGAGGTAAAGAAGGGGCACGTGGCACCCAGAGGAGATGTGCAGACGAGCCGAGGTGACGATCTGATGAAGCCTTAGATGTACACTGGGGGGGGGGTGCTCAAGATCCGCAGAGGTCGGCAGACGTAAAGTGCAGTGGGACAGAGAGCTGCTGAGGGGGTGGGGGGAGATGTGCCCGAGGGAGATCACGGGGGGCCGCTGCGGTGAGGGGAGGGCTTGCTGGAGGCTAGCCTCGCTGCAGAGGTGTCACAGGGGGGATGCTCCGGGTTTTGCTGGGGTGGGAGTAGCGTAGAACACAGTCTCGTCTCTCTTCGCAGTGACCAAAACTCTCAAGTGTGGTGTCACTGGTGTGAGAGGGCATCAGTTCACTGCAGTGTGGGCAGCAAAGGGTAATTACAGTGCAGTGAAGGCCGCTCGCAGTGTGACACTGATGCAACGGTAAGCGCGCATAGTGAGCTGCAGTAAGAGACAGCATCCTGTGCGCTGTAACTGCAGTAATAGCATCACTAAAGTAAAGACCACTGTCACTGTCCGGAGACTACAGCAGGGGCTCTCAGTGTGATGGACTAGTGTAAGTGCAGCTCTCAGTGTGATGTACCTGCAGTAAGGGACAACATCCTGTGCGCAGTGACTGTAGCAGGGGCTAGCTCCCAGTGTGATGGGCCTTGAGTGAGCGCAGCTGGCAGTGTGCTCGTGTTGCAGTAAAAGCAATCTCCTGGTAGAATATTGCCGGGGTAAGACTAGCTCCCAGTGTGGGTTACTAGCACCCGGTGTGACATCACTGCATTAAAGGCTAGCTCCCTTGCGCGGTCACTGCAGTATGGACACAGTCTGGTGCAGGTCACATTGTAAAGAAACAGTGCAGTCAAAGAGGTAGGAGACGCTAATGTGCCGTCACTGCCCGGGGGAGAGGGGGGGTCTGTTTCCAGCCTAATGCCACCGACATGAGACAAACTTCAAGTGTAATATCAGAAGCGTGACCCGATGCAAATCTGATGCGACTAATCATTACAGCTACCAGTGTGGTGTTACTGCAGTAGGGACAGTCGGTTTCCAGTGTGCGTCAATGTAGCAGGGACGGCTCCCAGAGCCCTTAGCTGCCCCAGATAAGCACTTAAGATCTCTTTGTACGGGTTCTTTTCTGTGTGATGTGCAAGCGCTATGTGCAATGGGCACACTGCCTAGTAGTGCACACAGCCTGATGACACATAATACACCTCTGAGCGTGCTTGCACTCACGTCCGATAGTTCTTCTGTCCCCCGTGCTCATGCATATGCTCTTTGGTGCGCATGCGTATAGTGTCAGAAACGCACGCTTACACAAAACTAACAACTTAAAACTGGAGGCTCGGTACTCACAGAAGGCGAATCATCCATGGCTGCAGAGGAGGTCGCGCACAGCACAAAGAAACAAAGGAGTTGGCCATAGCTGGCAAGGTTTCAGATGACTATGTGGAGGCGAGGCTAAGGCGTGGAGAGGAGGAGAAAGCGTGCGGACAACGAAAACAAACCGCACATCACTGCATAGACCAGTCGGAGATGGTCCACCAATGAGAGTGCTTATCTTCCAGTCGCTAACCAATGAGAGAGCCGACTGGCACGTGCTCCAGGCGTGAAGGCAGCAAGGCAGCGTGGTTGCAGGAAGCCCGGAGCGTGCAGTACACGTGACGCCTCGTAAAGATAAGAAATTCATTTGCGACACACGGAAAGCAGACGAGCCAGTACGGGTGGGCCGGCACAAAAAGCCAAAGGGAGGCAACCCAAACAGCTAATTTCCAATGGCAGGCCACCGTTTATCATAAATGGTGACGCCAGCCAATGGAAATAAGGGGCGGGGCTTCAAGCCCTTTTCTCAAACTCCTCGTTAACAATAAATCTCGCCGAGCGAGTAGCGCATGCGCTGCAACGCTAGGCGAGACCTAAAAAGGGGTTTAAATGCCCCAAACCACTCTGTAAAAAGTGTTTTAAAAAATTGTGTTTCCTTCAGGTTTTTTTCCCTTTGGGGTTAATCATAAAATTGGTGGAGAGGGCATGGATTTACATTCAAGTAAAATTGTTTAATTTAAATTGCTGATGAGCAAAGATTTTCAGTCATTTAAAACAACGGGCATGCTAAAAAGCTGTATTGCCCTGAAGAATGAGCCCCACACCCCCGTACTGTGCAAGATCAAAGGGGAAACCAAACACCCTGCCATCACACCCCTGCTGGAAGACTTGCAGAGTTGCACAACAAGATTGTTGTGTCCTAGTGACAAAAGTTGCTGTTTTGACGCTCTTGTGCGAGCTCAGCCCAGGACTGGGCGGTTAATCAGTGCAGGTCGTGTGAAAAGTGCTGCTAAGGTTCGAGATAATGAGAGGAGCACCACCTGTGTCAAGGCCTGGCCCCTATGCGTACTGGTACTCTCCTTGTCCGAGGAGAAGTTCCGGTACTCAAGGGGAGAAAATTAAAAGGTGCAGTTACTCAGTACCGGTGAGTACCGGCCCATTTAAAGCGCTGGCGCTTACTACACCTATCTCGGGCACTGCAGCACTTGCCAGCAGGGGTAGCACGCTACACCGTGTAGGGTGTATGGTTAAAAGCGTGTTGTCTTTGTTTTGATCATGTGTAAGAAGTATTTCTATGTTGTATGTGATGACAACACGTAGGTGCAGTTATCGGATGAAGAAATGTGAGAGAGGCATATAGTTTATGGTTTTCAATAAGCTGGAAGCTTTGAGCAGCTCTGCTAGTCCCTTTTGGTATTTCTTAGGATTATAAACCACTTAGCTGGTTACTACACTGAGTTGTCCATTCTGAGGTATTTTGTTAGGTCAAGTCTCCGTGAGCATGCTCTAGCACATGCGCTCTCACTTGGGAGACACTTGTGTTCAGTAATGGGCTTGTAACCAACCCATTGCTTACAATTCATTGACACCATTGTTGCTCTTTTTTGCTTCCTTCTAATTGTGCTGCGCTTGTAATATGTCACTTCCTTTTCTTTCTGTGGCGTACGGACCAAGCACATATTAATTATGTTTGATTAGTGTCCCTCGACTTGCCATCGGCTGCTCATGCCGTTATTCAGGTACTATTTCTTCTGAGAAAAAGCCTATGACGTGGTTAACGCTGGCTGCATTATAGCGCTTTTTTTTACCTTCTATCCACCACGTCCCTATTTCTTCTTCCCTAGTCCCTTTTTCTTCTCCCCGTCTCACCCACCCTTCCAGCCCTGTTTCTTCTCCCCTCCCTCCCACCCTGTCTCTATTTCTTCTACCCTGCCCACCTGTCCTCCCATCCATGTTACTTCTCCACCACCCACCAGCCCCTGTCTCGGTTTCTAATCCCCGTCCCACCCACCATCTTTCCCTGTTTATTCTCCCCCTCCTACCAATCCCTGTTCCTTTTCCCTCCTCCCACCCACCCTGTCTCTGTTTATTCTCACAACAGAAGGAAAGAAAAGCAGTATGAGGCGGCCAGCATTGGCCACTTCATGGACTTTTTTAAATTATCCAAATATCCACCAAAGCCGCTACCATTACCCACCACCACTGGCCCCCTTGCTACCCGCCTCCACCCGATTGCCAAAGCCAATAGCTCACCCATAGGCAACGCCTATTGGTTTTGCTAGTGCTTGTTTTTAGCTTATGGTCCTGAGCAAGAGTAGGTTAAAGGGAAGGATCTTCTGGGATGGAAATTGTTAATATCCCATACCTGATTGTCATTGTGAGATGTCAAGAAGTGGTCGTAGTATGTGGCTTGTTGGGGCCTGCAGTGGTGGACTAAATTAGAGTCCTCTGTTGGCCAGTGGTATGCAGCAGATCTCTTCAGTAAGTCTGTGGCTGTTTACTTGGGCACTGGCATAACGAAAATTGAGGGGGGCCCCTGCAAGGTACACGGAGGGGCCCCCTCCGGACTAAATCGGGAGCTCTCTGACCCGAGTACTGTGCTGAGGGGGTCCCCTGGAGCTTGAGGGCCCCCCACGCACTGTGGGGGCTGCGGGGGCCTGTGTTACGCCACTGCACTTGGGGATGGGTAGTTTATTGCTGTGGACTGATACAGGACTGGGTGACGGACATGACCCCTAGCAGTTTTGTCTTATGTGAGTGTAAAAGTATCAAGCAATAAAAAACAATTATTATGCAGCCTGTATTAACTACAACTGACTGCCCGACCACTGAGTGTTATAGTATTAGTGTAAGTTATGTTTTGTATTGTAAATCTGACCTCTTGGTCAGGGACCTGCTCTCCCCCCGCAGCTCCGCTCCTAAGTGCCACCACTCAGGGCACCGGGATCTACTCGCTCAGGTAGGTGTCGAGGCCCTCCTCCACCCGCAGGCTCCTGCCTGCGCCTCATCCCTGGTGGTCCAGTGGGAGAGCCTTGCTCTTCTGCTGGCCGCTGTTGTTTGTGACTGTCCTTGTGCCATTTTTCTGTCTTCTGTCTCTGTGCCCGTGCCTGTCTTTGAGCCATTTTTCTGTCTTCTGTCTCTGTGCCCGTGTCTGTCTTGAGCCATTTTTCTGTCTTTTTTCTGTTCTCCGTTTTCTGCCTTTTCTGTGCCAGTAATTGTACCTGTGTCCTCTGTGCCATTCTGTCCCTGTGCCCCTTGCCCTCCGTGCCCTTCCCGCCGCTTCTGCCCCCGCAGCCCCTCCCCCCTTGCCGGTTCCCACTTCCCGCCTTCCAGCTGCGCTTCCCTCCCCCCCCCCTACTTAATGGCGGCCACTGTGCAGCCGCACAGCGGATGCGCGCAGAGGGCGCGCCGCTGTCGTGCCGAAGGCAAGCCCGTCTGCGACCGTCCGCTACCCGACCGCGGCCAGCGCCAGGAACCCTGGATCTACGACCTTCCACCGCTACAACTCCGCTGCCCTCCTCGCACTCAACCCCGGAAGAAATAACAACTGCCAGAGATCAATGCCGAACACCACCCACGGCCAGTTCTCCTGCCGACACTCCCAACAATCCTTCACCATCAACAGCCCCCCCACAACCGCTGAACCCACGCCGGATGCCCGCACCACCGAAGCCCTGACGTGCATCCTCCTCAACGTGCGCTCCCTACACAGACACGCCATGGAGATCTGGGACCTGCTCGACACCCTCTCGCCAGACGTCGCCTTCTTCACGGAAACATGGACCAACGCCACCTCCGCCCCGAACATCGCCACCGCCATCCCCGACGAATACAAGATCCAAAGAAAGGACCGCCCCCATCCCCCAGGAGGAGGACTCGCCATCGCACACAAGAGCTCCCTCCGACTCTCCACCTCCTGCACGAGCGACCCCCTCTCCAACACAGAGCACCTCCACTTCCAGATCCAGACCAGCCCCAGAACCACGCTGTGCGGGACCCTCATCTACAGACCCCCCCGGGCCTCGCGCCTATTCCGCCACCACCATCGCTGACCTCGTCGCACCCCACGCCATCGCCTCCACGGACTACATTCTCATCGGAGACCTGAACTTCCACCTCGACAACCGCAGCGACCTCGACTCTACCACCCTCCTTGACAACCTCGACAACCTCGGACTGAAGCAGCTCGTCACCACCCCCACCCACAGAGCTGGACACACCCTCGACCCCATCTTCGCAGGAGGGACAAACATCCACTTAAGCCACACCATGCAGCCCCTCTGGACAGACCACCACTGTGTATACTTCACCTTCAACACCACCACCGCACCCAAACACGCCCCGCGCCCGCCACAAAGAAACTGGAGTAAGATCACAGAGGAACACCTCAACACCACCCTCCTCCACGACCCCCCCTCCGCCACGACCAACGCCAACTCCACAGCAGAAGAACTACACCGCTGGATCTCCAGCTGCGCAGACAAGCTCGCACCCCTCCGCTACACCGCCAAACAACGCCCCCTAAAGGCCGCCTGGTTCACCACTGACCTCCAAGAAGCCAGGTGCTCCTGCAGACGCCTCGAGAAACTCTGGAGGAACAGGAAAACTACTGAAGACCAGAACACCTACAGGAACGCCATGACTGAATACCACCAGCGCATAAGAGCCACCAAGCGGACCTTTATCAAGAACAAAATCCACACCAACGCCAGCAATGCAAAAGAACTCTTCAACGTCATACAGCAGTTCACCAAACCCCCCAGCGAAGCCACGGACGTCACACCTTCCCAGGACCTCTGCAACAAGCTCAGCTCCTACTTCCACCTGAATATCAAGGCCCTCTACGACAACTTCAGTGAACAGACTCGAGACACCACCCCCCTCTCCACCACCAACAACCAGCCCACCATCACCACCTGGAAACCTGCTACCACCGAGGACACCGCCACGACCATGAAGAACACCCACTCAGGAGCCCCCACGGACCCCTGCCCACCGCACATCTACCACAGAGCTGCCGCCACCATAGCACCTGAATTAGGCTGGACCATTAACGCCTCCCTCGAAGCCGGCATCTTCCCCGATGACTGGAAGCGGGCAGAGGTCAAGCCCCTCCTCAAGAAACCCTTGGCCGACCCGACCGACCTGAAAAACTACCAGCGCATCTCTCTCCTTCCCTTCGCAGCCAAAGTCGCTGAGAGATTCGTCAACGGCCAGCTGACCACCTTCATCGAAGAGAACATCATCCTCGACCCCTCCCAGTCCGGATTTCGCAGCAACCACAGCACCGAGACCGCCCTTCTCTCCGCCACCGATGACATCCGCATGCTACTCGACCAGGGCCACACTGCGGCCCTCATCCTACTAGACCTCTCCGCAGCCTTCGACACCGTCTCACACCGCACTCTCGCAGCCAGACTCCACGACGCCAGTATACGAGGAACCGCCCTCGACTGGATCCGCTCCTTTCTCTCCGGCAGAACCCAAAGGATCAGACTCCCACTCTACCTCTCCGAACCCACAGAGATCTACTGTGGAGTACCCCAAGGATCCTCGCTCAGCCCCACGCTCTTCAACATCTACATGCCCCCCCTCACCGCCATCGTCAGACAGCATGGCCTCAGCATAGTATCCTACGCCGAAGACACCCAGCTCATCCTCTCCCACACGAAAAACCCCGAAGACACCAGACTCTGTTTCCAGGAAGGAATGAAGGACGTCGCAGCCTGGATGAACAACAGCTGCCTGAAGCTCAACTCGGAGAAGACAGAGGTCCTCGTCCTCGGACCCTCCACCACCACCTGGGACAACACCTGGTGGCCTTCCACCTTCAGAAACCCACCCACTTCCACAGACCACGCCCGAAACCTCGAAATCATCCTAGACTCCTCCCTCACCATGACCCACCAGATCAACGCCGTCACCTCCACCTGCTTCAACTCCCTCAGCATAAACCGCAAGACCTTCAAGTGGATCCCCCCCGAATGCAGAAAGACCGTCACCCACGCACTCATAACCAGCAGACTGGACTACGGCAACGCCCTCTACGCCGGAATCAACAGAACCCTGCTACACAAGCTCCAAACCATCCAGAACACCGCAGCCAGACTCGTCCTCGGAACCCCACGACACGAGCACATGACCCAGCACCTACGAGACCTCCACTGGCTCCCCGTCGAGAAGAGAGTAACCTTCAAACTACTCACCCATGCCTACAAATCCCTCCACAACATCGGACCCAAATACCTCAACGAGAGGGTATCCTTCCACGCACCCAAAAGAAACCTCCGCTCAGCCGACCTCGCCCTGGAAGAGACCCCACGCATCCGCAGAACCAGAGCAGGCGGAAGAGCCTTCTCCTACGTCGCAGCAAAGACCTGGAACGAGCTCTCAGTCAACATCAGATGCTCCCCTACTCTGCACACCTTAGGAAGAACCTCAAGACCTGGCTCTTCGACTGATCCGGAGCAGCCCCCCCCCCCCCCAGCGCCTTGAGACCCTCAGGGGTGAGTACCGCGCTTTATAAAACCCTGATTGATTGATTGATGGCACTTACTACCCCTGACTGAGCACTGATTTTTGCATTGTTCATATCTTACATTGCTGATAATTTGATTTGCCAATAAATAAATATATAACCAAACTCTAAAATCTCCAAATCGTTTCAAATAATTTTTGGCAGTGGTATTTCATTATGCAAATAATTTTAATTACACAATAAAAAATACAAAACATAATGTATGAAGGCAGAATGCAAATATATTTAATGGGAAGTCTAGTGGCCTCCAAAGATGAAAAAATAAAAAGGTGTTAGTCACTGTAATAACCAGAAGTGTCATTATTAATCTTTAAAACACTGCACTAAAAAATAAACACTGCCCATATAAAAATTCATTCAAAGTACTAACAAAAGGCAAAAAAGTAAAAAATATGCCAGAAAACAAAATATAAAGGTGGGACTTTAAAACCTACTTTATCCAGGTTCATTTGCAGGTTTTGATCTGCCCTGCGGCCCTCTCAAACGTGTTTCGCTCTTTTTTGAAAAGTGAACTGTCAAACCGCTTGACAGGCAGCTACAATATGCAGTTTATTCATTTAACTCTCACGGAATATCCTGGCCTTGTACAATATCATAAAATGCACCAGTATTAAAATTAACTATTGGACAGTGCAGTCGGGTGAACAAAGCAGCAGAGAGGTGGACAGTACAGTCGGGACAGTCCAGTTAACGGAGTCTGCTGGACAGTGCAGTCAGATGAACAGAGCAGTCGGGCAGCATACAGGTGGCCAACACTGTTACAGAACAGTACAGTACATAGACAGGCTGCTGGACAGTGCAGTCAGACGAACAGTACAGTCTGTGGATGCATCATTTCACGTGATGTGACTGCGGACAGTACTGTCACATCACCTGAACACCTGCACACAGTCATGAGTACTGAACCCTGGCTTTCATGTGGCCTAGTGGATGTTGCATACAGGAGCACAGTACTGTCGGAGAACAATACATAGTCAAGCAGTCTGTACCACAATAATGAGGTCAGAGAACAGCCGCAGGGCAGACCACGGCCCTGTGGTGACGTGGCAAGTACCTACCGTGTGACAGCCAGTAGCGTACGGTGGATGGGTGGACAGGACAGCCGGGCGTACAATAGATATTCAGATATGTCAGCAGGGCAGTCCGGTGGTTTTGAGGAAGTCAGAGTTATAATACACAGAGTGGTTATGTGACCAACAAGAAGTCGGGTGGTGCTGAGGCCAGTACTGTGCCATAGCGAGTAGTGTCAAGTGGTTGTGAATGTAAGCACAGGACAGTCAGAGTAACCAGGTCCACTATAGACATTTAGTTATTTCAGAGGGCAGAGCGGAACCAGGCAGCCGGGGGGTCCTCTGGAGAGTTCAGTTACTGGAATGGTATGGGTGCCTATGTGGTGGTAGCGTGGCCAGACCCAGTGCAGTATAGTACTGTGAGATAGCCAAACAGCCAGCGGTGGTGGCAGTCATGTGGATAGTGCATAAAAGCTACAGTGGAGAAGACATTTCCCGAAAGCTACCCCAAGATCCCACCCCTTCAGTCCTTGTCTAGTCTTCCTGACAGACTCGTGGTTCTGACGGCACCCGAAAGGCGCGCGAGGCAGCTACCGCACTGGAACGAAACCTGCTGTCTCGCCCCGGGGTTTAGTCCCTTCTCGCTGTCTATGCTCATGGAACCCTGTCTCGCCTATTGAAAGTATGAAGGATAAGTGTGGTGTAGTGGGTTGTTTTATGAGTGGGAAGGATACGTGTGCTACAAATATCTGCGTCAGAGCTGCATGTTAAGAATAGAGTGGCCAAATGCTTTCTGGGAGGTGCAGTCTTGGTTCATTCGAGTGCACTCTTTCGTCTACAGTGCGAGAGCATGACAGGAGGCATGGTGTCTCTAGAGCAGGTGTCTTTAAACCCTCCCCACCGGCTACCAGCCCGGGGGCGCAGGTCCTTCAGCAGTTAGGAGGGGCTGGGGTGATTGTGGCGTTATTCACCAGTCTTTGAAGGTAGGCTGGAAGTGTGACCTTTGCTTGGTGCATTTCCAGCCTGCCTTTCACACCTCATTCACAGTGATGGGCGGGGAGGGCAGGAGCCTGTTGCCCATCAGACTGGCACTGGCGCCATGGAGAGCTGGCTACCCTTTGTCTGGACTGACACCTGCGGGGGCTGCTGATGTTGGCTGATGGGAGCAGAGCAAGGTGTAAGGGAGTGGGGGCGACATATGGAATCAATGTAATTTACAAGCAGAGGGAGGCGACTGTCTGCGGGGGGGGGTGTGGGGGGATCATAGCGATGCTCCCTGGTACAGACCAAGGAGGGGGGCACTGCGGACAGTACTGTCAGGGGACAGTAGAGTCGAAGAGGATGTACACAGTCAGGAGTACTGAACCCTGGCTTTCACGTTACATACACGAGTACAGTACTGTCGGAGAACAATAAATAGTCAAGCAGTCTGTACCACAGTAATGAGGTGAAAGGTCAGGAGGGCACACCATGGTCCTGTGGTCTGGTAGTGGCGTGGCGAGTACCGTGTGACAGCCAGTAGTGTACGGTGGATGGCTGGACAGGACAGCCAGGTGCACATTTATATTCAGATGTCAGCAAGGCAGCCCGGTGGTTTGAGGGGGTCAGAGTTACAATACACAGGTGCATTGTGATACTTGGCAAAGAAGAAGGGGACAGACACTGCCTGCTGGGGCCTCAGACCAGTGTCACGGGGGGGGGGGAACTCCTGCCTTCTCCAGCATGTCAGTTCCCCTTGTCGCAGGGGAGACAGGCCTCCCATACTGAGGCAAAAGGTCTAATAATAGTTAAAAAAAAATTGTACCAACAGACCTCAGTTCTGCTGCTTTGAGAAACACAAAAGAAGCACATCTCAAAGCTGCTGCATCACGGATCGGAGCTGTGTTTCTTTGCTAGGGGCTGTTTACAACAGTTTCTTTAATAAATAATAGTAAACACACACACACAGATGCTACAAATTAGAAAGCTCTGAGATGTGCTGTTTCTGTCGTGCAACAGTCCTCTGTTGCAATGAGGCTGACAGCACCATGCCCGCATCTCATTTCAGCCTTTTTAGGGGGTGTCAGTGTCCCTGGACTCACCGGCCTCCAAACCAAGGACGTGCCTCCCTTTACTTCAGTGGGCTCATGTGCTCTGAAAACCTGCCTCGCGCTCCATAAAAACGTCATTTCCATTGATTTCAACTAAACCACCATTAAGAATCCCAGAATCTCACCCTCCTTATAGACTCAAACACGGAGAGGTGTGCATCATGCCTCAACGTTTAAAAGCTGTACTTTTGTAGATGCCAGTACTGCATCTGTTTGTTGTATTGACTGTGGCTTGACTCACATGAGGAAACACAAGGCTCTTAGACACTCTGGATTTTACATCTATAGTCTTGACTGCAGCTCTAGTTACTGTATCACTCTCTTGGAGGGCTCCCCTGATTCGACCAAGCCAGCCCCTGCTCCTGCATCAACAGTGCTGCATATCTTGACAGAACCCTCACACCTTTTAGCACCTCCTAAGGGGTCTCCAAGTCATCCTTCAAGACTCTTTTCCTTAGAAAACTGACCACAAGAGCTGATAGATCCCAGGACAGGGGTGGAACCCCTAAAACTTCTAGTCATAGTTGCTTTTGACTGGTTATCCAGATGCTCCCCTTTCCATTCTGGAGGAAGCACTGAGGTAGTAGCCCAGTCAAGGAAGTCTTCACACTATGAGATAGCGTCATCTGCGACACTACTTTAGTTTCCAAACTCTGAATATCCTATAACCTCCTTCTCAGTCCTCATTTCTTCAACCGTTTGCTCCATTGAAGCTGCCTTCCTGTTGGTAGCCAGAGTTGTGGCCTTCATCTCTACCATCTGGTCATACAACAGGGATTCGCCCTTAGTCATGGTGTCCAGGCAGCGGTCTGCATCCGTCAGTGACCGCAGAGTTACTCCTCATAGGAATAGAGCGGAATACAAAAAAAAGTATTTCTTTTCTTTCTTTCCCTTTTGTTTATTGTATTTTGGAGGCATGATGCGGTGTAAGTAAATGCACTGTGGAAACTGTTGATCTGGCCGTGAAGCAGGCGTCCTACAGCAAGCCTTCAGGCCCTGATAATTACCTAAGCACCCTCTCAGTGCCCCCGCTCCCTCCATGGCCACCCTGGGGGCACACAGAGTGTAAATCTCTGGCCACCAGTATCCTCCGGTCTCCCACAGGGCTTTGCCAGGTAATTCACCACCTCTCGGCACCGCCCAGTGGCTCTGAAGAAGCACCTCCAATCAACTGTTCATCCAAATGTGTGCCATCTTGAATCCTAGAAGCTGCAATGGAAGACAAGATGGGCCTGGCCTCTCCAACTAGTGGCATGTTTTGGGGAATAAGGCTGTTCTAAACCTGCTATCTGACTGAAGGATCAACAAGCCCCCTAGACTCCGCACTAGCATCCTGGCCTCCTGGTTGTAGCTTTCACCAGACTGCACTGCACCTTAACCACGTAAATGTCTGATGTCCACTTAAATGTGTAGTGCCCCACTGACTTTCCTGGCCCCTGCCCGTCTAATATTTGTGAGACGATCGATATAAGATCGCTGTGCGGAGACAGAAACATGAGATATAAAAGTATAAAACTGTTAATGTTAAAGGTATTCCTGGAGGGAATATAGTATTAACTCACTCTTTGGTATTTGAAGATTTAACAGCATTTGAAATGTACCTTCCGGAAATTACTTAATGAAAAAATATTAATGAACTGTGTCTTTTTTAGGAAGACCTCAGACTTCAGTGCTTCTAGATCAGGCCCTCTTTCGGGCACAAAACCCACAGAAGTGCCTATTTGCAACCCAGTGTGTAGCGCTGAACTAAGCACCTCGCCACCTTATTAACAACATCAATGAAATAGGCCCCCACTGAAATTTCACCCAAAAGGGGGGTCTGATGTCATAACCGTGAGAGGTCAGTGAATGACTCCTTGTGGGAAACCGGGCTGACATAATGACAACAGGTGGTTTTACGGTCATTATATAGAAATAGACTTTTTTTAACCGCTATGAAATTCTGTTGCAAGAAACTAAAATGAACGCGTCTCAGACGACACATGTAAATTGCTAGGGTTAGGGGGGCAGGGAGGTAGAGGCCGGAGGATGACAGGCAAATAACAACCACCATTGAAACGAGTGGGTGCAAAGCAGTGCGTGGTGGATCGGTGTTAAACAGGGTCTTCAAGCGCTGAGTGTAAATTGAGATGGTTTAAGCGCTAGCATGGGGTCTCTTACTGGAAGAGTGGGTGTCGAAGGTTACATAAACGGTTGCAAATAGTCCAGGCGACGCCAAGGCCAGCAATGGTCTAAGAGGTAGCATTTTTAATTGGAGAATCTGCCTCTCGCTACAGAGATTATCGAGGTAGTTTATAATAGGTATATGTATGATGTATTATCATGATTTCCGCACCATTCTTAAAAAAGGATTTCCAGAGCACAGGGTGCCTCTGGGGCAGAGACCGCCAAACCTTCTTCTTCCAAGCCCCCCTTGAACCGAATGTTTCCATGTCAGTGTTGTGTCGCCACAGAAGAACACGCGCAGTCAGGTAGGTCAGCTTTGAATACTTTATTGTGTCTTTGTCGTGGTGCCCACATGCACGTCCACTTCCTTGCCCTCGTCCCTGTAGAATGCCCTCCCCACTCCCTGACCGGAAGTGGTGTCCGGTTGCTGTCCCCTCCCAGCAGTCGGGTGCAGGGTCCTAGTGCCCCCTGACCCAGGTCACTACATCTCCCCCTTTGTGGAAAGAAAATGACGGAAAAGTGATAGCGAGAGAGAGAGCAAGAGAGAGAGAGATGATCCCCATTGTTACATTTCCTCAATCAGTCTTTTTGGCCTTTTGCTCACTTTCTTGGACATGCTCCTTCTGTTTCCTTCTGTGATCCCTCTTCTTGTCTCTCACCGTTGTGTGTCCTTCTTCCCTTGCTGTCCATCACTTCCTCTTTTCCATGTGTTTCGTTGTTCTTTGCTGCTGTGTCACCTCCGCCTTCATCCATTGTCTTTAGTCCCTTGAAGTGAGAACTATTTCTGGTGATCCGGTAGGGGCCCGATGCAGCTGTTATCATTGGCCCCTTGACGTTTATTATTGTCAGTGGTTTATCTGAGAATGGACTGTCTGATTTTCTTAACTGCCGCTGGTGCACCCACACTGAGTCCCCTTGCTTCAGGTGCGATGGAGTGGCATGTCTCCTGGCGTCCACATAGACTTTCATCTTGTTTTTCGCCTCCTGGTCTCTTACTGCAATGCTGTTGCGCTCTGGTGGTGCTTTTGCTTCTAGTTGCGGTAATCTTGTTCTGCTTGTCCTTCCCAGCACTAGTTCCACTGGACATCGTCCCGTGGAGCTGTGGGGGGTGTTTTGATAGTCCCTTAGTATTTGACAGAGTGCTTGTCCTATGGAGATCTGCGCTAGCTTTGCTCTTTGGACTGCTTTCTTTATGTTCCCCATGAACCTCTCCACCATGCCGTTTGCTTGTGGCCACAGAGGCGTTATTTTCCGGTGGTGAATACCTAGGTAGTCCATGATCTTGCAAAACTCCTCTCCTGAGAAAGGAGGACCGTTGTCTGTCTTCACTGTTTGTGGGGAACCCCAGGCTGCAAATATGTCATCAAGTATCGGCAACGTCGCAGTCACTGATGTTGACGAGACGTGTCGTACTATGGGAAATCTGGAGTATTCATCAATGACCACTAGCAAGTAATTGCCTGTGTCCAATGGCCCATAGACGTCTGCTGCCAACGATGTCCACACTGCCCCTGGAAGCTCCGACATCTGTAGCTGTTCTGGCTTTGCTGGTCGTCCGGTTATTTGGCATAGGTGACAGTTTAGGATGGTGTTCTCCACCAGTCGATCCAGGCCAGGGAACCATACTTTCTCCCGTAGCATCTTTTTTGTTGCTACCATGCCTCTATGGGACTCATGTGCCAGGTTTAGAGTCTGCCGACGTAGTGCATTTGGCATGACTATCCTTGTTCCTCGTAGTATGATTCCTTTTTCTGTCTCTGAGAGTTCCTTGTGTATGTTCTTGAATGCCAGCATTTCTTCCCTGTTGACTTCCCTGTTGACTCCTTCTCCCATGGTGCTGTTGCTGTTTACGTGTTTCCATCTTTGCTGTCGTGTTGTCATTTTGACTGCTTAAATTGTGGCATCCCTCGCTGTCTCTTGTTCTAGCTCTGCGATTGTTATTGGTGCAGGAGTGTTCTGCCTTAACACAAAATTGAGGTATTCTTCTGCCATTGATGTGTTCTCTGGTGCCTGCGGTAGGGGATGTCGTGACATTAAGTCAGCTGGGTTGTATTCTTTTCCCGGCTTGTGCACGATCTTGAAATCATAATCCATCAGTCTTATTCCCCATCGTTCAATGTGCGGCGGTATCTTTCCGTTCGGATTTCCATATATTGTCACTAGGGCCTGATGGTCTGTTACAATGGTGAATGGTTTCCCGTAGATGAACCTGTGGTAGTGTTCACACACCCATACCACTGCTAGGCTTTCCTTCTCTGGCTGGGAGGATGCCCTTTCGATGTCCGACAAACTTTTGCTCGCATATGCGACAATTTTTCTGGGCGAATCTCTTCCAGGCATGTGTTGTGCTAGGATTGCTCCTAACCCTACCGGGCTGGCGTCCACAGTCAGTTCAGTGCATAGCGATGGGTCGAAATAGGCAAGATGATCTACAGCCATTACTGCGTTTCTAATGGCTTCAAATGCCTGATTGCATTCCTGTGTCCAGAGAAATTTCTGACCCTGCTTTGTTAGGTCCCGAAGAGGTGTGCTCACTGTGGCAAAGTCTTTTATGTAGCGGGCACAGTAGCTTGCTAGACCAAGAAATGACCTCACTTCCGCTACTTCTGTTGGAGGTCTTGCCTTTTCCAGTGTCTCCACTTTGCTGGGGTCCGGCCTCATTCCTTTTTTGGAAAAGATGTGACCAAAAAATACTAGTTCATTTCTCCCCAGTTCGCACTTGTCTTCATTTAGTGTTAGGCCTGCTTGTTCCAACTGGTTGCAGACCTCACGTAGGGCCTTGTCGTGTTCTTCATCTGAACGGCCGAACAACAGGATGTCATCACTGTAGTTCAAACTGTTTTTCACCGGCCTTATTACTTGCCTTATGATCTCTTGAAATATCTCTGTTGCTGATGATATTCCAAAACTTAGTCGTTTGTAGCTAAAAAGACCCATGTGAGTGGAGAAGTTAGTGATGTACCGTGATTGCGGGTCAAGCTCCAGTTGATGGTATCCTTTGCACAGGTCTAGCTTTGAAAATCGGCATGCGCCAGTGAGACAGCTGATCATGTCATTTAGGTGAGGTCCAGGGTGCCTTTCCCTCTCAATTGCCGTGTTTGGTACTCTCATGTCAACGCATATGCGAATCTTTGAGGTGTTCTTCTTTGGTACTGCTACTATTGGAGACACCCAGGGAGTCGGTCCGTCGGCTGGCTCTATGATATCCTGTGCCAGCAGGCTTTGTATTTCTTCTTCTACTTGTGGTTGCAGATGTATGGGCACCCAACCTGTGATGTTGAGCCACAGGTTTTATTGCTTCATTGATATGCAGTGTTATTTGTTTTTCTTTTAGTTTGCCCAGCCCTTGTAGTATGGCCGGATGTTCTCTCAGAATGTTCTGTCTTTCTGCAATGTTGTAGGTCATTGCTAGGAGACCCATCACCTGTGCGGTGACGTTGCTTAGCAGACAGGGTGATGGAATGTCTCCTCGTAGTACATGTATTTCCTCTTTGCTTGACCTTTCTTTGTAAGTTAATGTCTCTGTGAACTTTCCCATGTTCACTACTGGTTTTCTCGAGCCCCAGGTGAATACATCAACAGTGGACGGTGATAGTGGCGGTTTCACCCTCATCTTCTGACATTCAAATGATGTTGCATGTAGCTCCACTATCTAATACGAAGCTTGTGCTGTGTCTTCCTACTTCAATGTTCACTGTCGCTGTTTTCTTTATCTGATGTTTTTCTACGAGATGAATGTGTTCTGGCGTGCGGTCTTCCGCTGGGGCATCTGACATCAGATACAGTCGTTCCGCCGCTTCTGGCGTGGGTGCTCCATCCGACTCAGCTGAGGGACTGCGATTTTCTGTTTCCATGTGCCTTGCGTATCTGCTCGTCACTGTCCGTGGTCTTGCTGGTCTTCCTCGCTCACTTTTAAATTGTCCACTCATGCAGGCGCTTGCGAAGTGGTTTTCTCTGTTGCATTTTCTGCATCTGTGGCCCATTGCCGGGCACGCGCCGGTATGTGGAAATTCAAGTCCGCATCAATAGCACTTTCTTTCTTGCTTCTTTCTTGGTGGCAGTGTATTGTCTCTCTTCTTGACATTTCCAGTTACGCGGTTCACTTGTTCCACTCTTCTTGCCTTTTCCAGTTCCATCTGTCTTGCATATGTTGTTGCTCTGGCCTCCGCTCGGGCCATGGTCAGTATTTTCTCGAGTAAGGACGGTTCCTTCAGAATTCGTGCGCGGAACTCCACTGACTGACAGCCTTCAATGATGCACAGTCGTATCGCTTGTTCGTTGTCAAACTTGTCGAATTCGCAATATGTTACTAGTTTCCGCAGTCTGGTTGCGAAATCGTCGAGGGACTCCTCTGCTAGTTGACACGTGGTGTTGAACGTGTACCTCTCGAAATCTACATTTCTTTGCGGGTCAAATTTGTCTGTGAGACACTTTATCAGCCCCTTGTATGTTGCTGTTTGATCTCAGGGAAATGGGAAATGTTATTAGCAGGTCCTCAACCTCATCCCCTACGAAATTTAGGAACAAGTCTATGTTCTGGTCATCTGTGTATGCCTTGCATGTGGCACGCATGTATCGTTCGAATTGCCTTATCCATCTTTCCCACCGAATGCCTGTTTGTGGTTCTGACAAACATAACGGCAGTGGTCTGCGGAAAATTGCGTTTGCGCTATTCTTGTTGCTTGCGTCTTCTGTCATCTTTTTTTTTTTTTGCAGACCTTCTTCTTTTGCTGTACTTAATTTCCTTTTATTTCTCTTTTTTATTCTTTATTTTCTTGTAATTTCTTTTTTCTTCTTTATTTTCTTTCTTTCACCTTTCGTTGCTGTGATTTCCTTTTGTTTCTCCCTTTTTTTTCCCTTCTTTTGGGCCTTTTTTAGTGTTGCCTGACTTCAAAATGGCCGCCTGGCCTTCTCCAGCTCCTTATTGGCTCTCCTGCCTGACTCCAAAATGGCCACCGAGATTTCTTCTCAGTGAGATTCCCTATCTCTTCTATTGCCTGACTTCAAGATGGCCGCATGGCCTTTCTCAGCCTGTGATTGGTTCTCACGCCTGACTCTAAGATGGCCGCCGAGTTCTCGCGAGATTTCAGCTTGAAATCTACGCGGGAGGCTTGGGGCTCTCTTGTTAGTCAGCGGGGGCTGCAGTCACGGTCGGGTGCACTGCTCCCCTTCTCCTCACCTTTTTCACTCGATGCGGCCGGGGTGGGCTCCCGAAGTTGCTTCTATTCACCACACGCGGACCAGGGTGGGCTACTGGCTTCGCTTTACTCGTGATCGGGGTGGGCTCCCGATTTCGCGTTTTCACGTCTGGGGCCGGCGGACCAGGGTAGGCTCCTGGCTCTGTTTCTTGCGAGCGGGGTGGACTCCCGACATCGCGTCTCTTCGTTTTTTGCAGTAGGCGGACCAGGATGGGGTCCTGTTCCGTCCGATACTCTACAGCACGTGCTTCTGGTGGCGATTCCAGATCCCACCTCTTCGCATTTGGCGATGCAGCGCGCGCAACAAAATTTGTTTTATTTATTTATGTGTTTACTTACCTCTATTCGGCCGTATTCCGTAGTTTACTACCCCCCACCCTGCCCCTCCCCCGCCCCACGTCACCGCCCGGCAGCACTCCCACCACGGGCCGCTACTGCACACTGGCCTCAATCGTCTTGAGGATTGGACTACGTTAATTTAACCTGTCTTACTGTGCCGTTCTGTCACCTCTCTCTGATAACTCCAAACTCTCTCTACAATATCAGTAATTGTTCTGTAAACCCCTTGGTGGTTAATTATTTTTCCTCTATCTTTCTTACATCTCTTTCTGACTCTTTTATGTAGTGTCTCGCATAAATCTAAGTGTAATTATCACTTCCTTAACATTCACGCTATACTAGTTCCTTCTCTCATTTACCACTACAAAATGGCTGCCTCCTTTACGTAACCTTGTCTGTCCTTTATTTTTTTGAATCTGTCACATGACCTCATCACCCAATTAGCTCCCTGACCATTTAAACTGCCTCCTCACCGGCAACTCGTTCCTTCATATCCCCGATCCCGACAGGCAAGACATGCTGTAACAGAGGTTGTTCACAGGTAAGCGCGCCCTGCACCCAATTCCCCTTGCCTCACCTCCTTACTACCTAAATACTAAATCTCCACAAACTTTTGTTTAGATTGGCCTCGACCCCATTCCTTGTCACTAGAGACCACGGACGCGGCTCACAGGTTACTGGCTTGCCGTCCCTGATATACAGCAACCCACTTCAATAGGTAAGCCCCGTTGCGCCTGCAATTGGTACTGTCCCACCTTGATCTCACCCTTTTTAATTGGCCACTCTCCTTCATTTAGGACACTCTGATTTCGAGACCGCTCCATGGCGCGAACAATTCAAACGCCTCCTTTAAGCTGTTACAGCCCTTATTAGGTAAGCTCCTTTCCTCCTTCGGCGCCCGCCAATCTCTACGATGTTCTCTTAGATCCACATCACTTGTAATTTTTCACGTAGGTCGACTCTGACCCAGCATCCAACTGCACAGACCGCGGCCGCGACTGTCTGTATCCTTTACTCTCCTTGTACTTGGCCTGGACTTCTACTCGGTCTTCGCCTGAAACAAACCTCCTCCAAGTCACTCTGACCTGGATCTAGGTATTATTTTAACTATCTTTCGCTCGCTGCCCTCAAGCACTCTACCCACTGGCACTGTTTTCACACGCGCTTCACCAGTGCATGTGTTTGCCACTTTTTAAATTATTCCTTGTTTCTCTTATGCAATCCCACGCCCATTTTGCTTTCAACACCGGCGTTTTACTGGCACTCCGCTAGTTTCGCGGGTTTTTCACCACTCACCAAGTTCTCTACCGTATTGCGCGTTTTATCACCGCACGTGTATGACTATGACTTTTAACAAACATTGCTTGTTATTTCGTAATTCTTTTACTCTTGCTTAGCAATTTTATACGTTCTGCTCACTTCTCCGGTATCATTGTACTCACGTGCGATCCTCTTACGTTGGTCTGACATACACTGCTCTCACCAGCACCCAAGTTGTTTTCAAATTGTTTTCCGCCCTAGCTAACTTTCATATGTCTCTTTTTCTTTTTTCATCCTTTATTCCCTCCTACGGTTTTATTTATTACAGGCAAAATGTATACAGGCAAACCATTGTTAATGTCCTGATGATGATCCTATATCTTTTGTAAGGATCGAAACATCGTCGACTTGTTGTACGCCATATACACCTCTTTATTTGATACTTATTGTGTGTAATGGTGTCTCCACTATAATTTGTTTGTCCTACCAAAATGTGTCTCATACAAACAATTTACTCTGCCTGAGCCTTTTTGTTTCATGTTGTACGTCCTTCCCACTAAGTTGGATACAGGCTTGTGTCCCACTTTATTTGTTTCTTGCTGAATTTTGTGTATATTTAAGCAACTAGATATTAAAAACACCTGTCCGGCTGGACAGCTGTAAAATATAGTACTGATTGGGTCTATATTTATTGTTTGCTCTCATTAATCCTTGTCTAGGGACCACTGTCTTTAGAAATAATTGATTACCCAAGGTCCCTGACCAACCTTATTTTGGTTCCCTTGTTCTTCATAACACGCGTTTATTGGCAGTGGCACCTGGAAGGGAGGCTCTCGGTAAATGGCGCCTCGGGGATAAACTGTCCATCTCCTGTCAAAATAAATCCCCTAACCTCCACCTATCAACGTGCGCAGTCTAGTATTCACAACAATTTAGACACTCCAGGCCACAGGCCTAACGACATAAAAAATTCAGAATGCTGCCCGGCTGGCAGCCTTCTGATTCTGAATATGTCGTTACTCGTTAGGCCTGTGGCCTGGTGTGTCTAAATTGTTGTGAATAGACTGCGCAGTCCAGTCCCAGGTGCCACGCTCTTTATAAGGCAGCAGTCGGAGAGGGAAGGACGTGTTCAGGCTGTCCGTCTGAGTGTCTGTGTTTAGGCTCTGCCAGTGCCACATGGGATCCAACGAATGCCAAAAAGAGCGTTCATACTCGGGGAAGAAAAATTAGGTGCCTCTCTCCTAATAATTTGGATTTGACCGGCACCTCACTTTCCCCTTTGTGAGTCACCCTTATTATGAACAGGTAAAGGCAGATTTGGCTATTTCGCCAAGCTCTTGTTTTGCAAAAAAACCTCATGATCAAAAAGTTCACTTTCCCCACAACTTCCTGCTGGATTAATTTCCTCTAAACTTCCTTTCACATGTTCATCATGCCTTGCTTTATCTTTGTGTCCAATCGAAAGACACGTATCACGTGTTCAGTCTTTTGAAAGGAAACCGGGTGAAACCAGGCCAGCTTAAGTTGATTCCCCTAATTCTGGCAAAGCAGGGGTCATGGCTGCTGCTCAAGGGAGGTGCCAGGGCCGAGTCGTGCCCATCACGTTCCTACACATCCCTAAAATAGCCCCTTCAAAGCAAGGGGCCCACCTTCAAGCCAAACACAACATGCTGCCCGGGGCTCTCTCGTCTGAGCCTCAGAACACCTCGGTGCCAGGCTCAGCAGAGAGGCCAAAGACAGAATGGGCAGCGAGTCCCCACAACCATCTCGCCCGCTGAAGCAGTTTCAATGCGCATTGGTGGGCAGTGTGGGTGAGCTGCCACTGCTGCTATGTTCTCAATGACTGATAATCCCATGGGGTCACCGTTTCAGTAACGCTTCCACACAGGTGACCAGAGATGATTCGGTTCAATCTGCGTTGTAACACGCCATTTATGTCTGGTGGCCAGCCCGAACTAGCCCCTTGGCACGTGGCCCTGCCCGCCCCCTTAGAGCCTCCCTTCTTCTCAGCCCCTGCTTCTGTGTGTGTGTCTGTGCGCGTGGATCTGCGCACGTGTGTCAGACTCTCAACCGCATTTTAATGAGATCCATGTTGGCCATGCATGAACACGGCCTCACCGCTGTCTCTTGGTTCAGACATGCGTCAAGGCAACCAAGCTCTTGACCAAAGATGATATTTTTGACTAAGGTCTAAAGTCGCAGCGTGATACGTTTGTTTTCCATTGCCTGCTGCTGTCTTCTCTTCTATGGGGCTGATGTGAGTTTTTAGCTGTTAAACTAATTTAGGTTACCCCCTCCTTCCCCCCACCTCTCTGCATTCTTGAATTTTGTTACTAGTACGACCCGTGGAAAATCCACCAACACTGTGTACAGCGACAATGACATCGATTTCTGGAATGTTCCATCACTCTGATTAATCGATTTATCTGCCAATGCTACAACCCAAGCTTTCCTGGTGATAATGTTAAAATATGGCAGAGTTTCACATGTGAGTAGCACTGTGGAACTCGACATAATTATGGAGTTTTAGGGTGGACCCTGCACTTATTCTGTGGGTGAAAGTGTGCAGGTTTTAAAACTAACCTCGTTTTCTTTTTAAAAATGAGAAAGTAATGGACACCCAATCAGAAAAGCTCCTGGGTGCAAAGATTTTCTCTGACATTGGTTTTAAGAGACCCTAAGCAGAGAGCAGCATGCAAAGCACTGACATGCTATGGAAGGATTGTTGATACAAAAGGAGGAGGCGAACAATGTCTAGGTACCTAAGGCCAATGGTCCAGCCAACCCCAGACCCTGACGCTCCATCGAGGAATCAGAAAACAGAGCCCCATTGAGCATTCCTAAAACAAGAGTGTGCTCCTATCAAGCTCTTGTCCCTAGGCTACAGTTGCTCTTCGCACAGTACCTGGTCCAACCAGTCCAGACTCCCTACACTGCATAGGAACAGAAGCTGCTTATTGACCAGGCTTCTGAGGTCAGAGGATGGCAGTGGAAAAGACAAAACAGGCTGACCAAGATGAGCGGCCGACTCTTAAGCAAGTGCAACTCTAGATACGTGATAGTTTTGGCTACTAGTGTAGATATACTATTCTTTTAATGCAAGTTATTAAGAGATTGGGTTGCCATTTCTCTTGCTATTTGACAAACATTACCCATTTTCTCTCAAAAATGTTACAATTTTCAAAATTTTGATTTACTGTGCAAAGGGGTCTTTAGAACCATGACACCACTGTAACTAACTCTTGGAAGTTCTGGTTTGCTAAATAAGTGAGGCGACAAATCATTGGAGGAATCAAAAATTAGGAATGTCACTGTCAATTGTGTGCGGTGCCGCTCCTCCTCCACCTTTGCTAATGGTGGCCACTGGGCGGGCAACTCTGTTTCTCACCTGTCACCTCTGTCAATTTATAATCTGATAATCAATCCTCAAACAGCACTTTTTGTGGGTTCAGTTTGTATTTTTGAAGGGCGTGTGCCCTCATGACTAAGTAGGTGGGTGTGGATGGAAGGGTTGTCGGACGGACTGGTTCCTGCATGTGAAGGCTGAGGGGCGCTGTCTTATCTGTGAGAGGACCGTCTGTGTTTGGTTGACTAAATTGGTATATTATTTTCAGCACCTGGTAAAGCCTGACAAGCATTACCTAATTTTTGTGCAATATTTGGGCGAAGAACAAGAGGCCCCAACCTCCTTTGCTGCTCTTCCACCCCTACAACCCAGCAGACACCAGTGTTAAAGGTAAGGAAACTGATGCTATATTTTTTTACATTGGAATTAGGGCTATGTATGTGGCACTCTTCATGGTGGGTGGGGTGGGTGCACATTTTGAACATTGTACCCTCAGTGTATGGAATTTACTAATAGCCTTAGCCCTGTGCTTTGGGCTATAACGGTTGTTAAAGGCACTATCTATCCCTTGCCTTGTTAAAGGCCCTCAAGCAGTGTCTGTTTCAGTGCCTTCAGCAACCAGTATGGCACACAAAGGCAGCAGGCAGTAAGGCTGTATTTTTAGCAGTCATGTTGTGCAAAGGGGAGCTGTTGGAGATATATTGCGATAATGCACAAGAAATGTATTTATACTGAAATTTGATATTATTGCACCAAACCTTATACATTGTACTTTGATTATTGACAGGTTACTTTAATATTGGTAAGGTCAGCATCACCATGAATACAGTAGAACAGCTACTTGCAAGGGCATTCTTTGGACGGGGACTTGAAGAGAAACTAAATATAAAGCAATTAGGACCTGATCGGCCTGACCTAAAACTACAACAAATTTCCCAGGACAGAGGGAAGACTTACAAACGTACATTCTCAAACACCTGGTACACAAAAGTTGATTGGCTTACCGGGTGCGCGTCAAGAAATTCTCTGTTCTGCTTCCCCTGCTTGCTGTTTGGTGGTGACATTCCTTGGACAAAACAAGGAGTAACAGACTTGAAGCATTTGTCTGACAAAATAAAGAAGCATGCACACACAAGAATCCATATGGAAAACCTGACGAGACTGGGAATGTTGGGAGACACACCGATTGAGCATCACATAAACGACGCATACCGCAAAACAATACAGAAACACAATGAAGCAGTTGATAGGAATAGACACATACTATCAAAAATAATTGATTGCATTCGTTTCTGTGGTGCTTTCGAACTGGCATTGCGAGGCCATGATGAATCTGAAAGTTCCTCAAATCCTGGAATATTCAGAGGCCTTGTGGATTTAATAGCAAGCATACACAATGAAATGGAAGCACATTTAGCAAGTGCTACAGTCTTTAAGGGCACCTCTAAAAGGATACAAAATGAACTCCTTGAGTGTATGCTAGAAATTATGAGAAGCCATATTGTCCAACAGGTGCAAAACACAGACTTTGTGGCTATTCAGGCTGATGACACCACTGATGTGGCCACAAAAACACAGTCCGTATTAGTCTTTCAGTACCTTGACAATGACAGTAAAGTTGTGGAGAGGTTCTATGGTTTCACACATTTAAGAGACTCTAGTGCAGAAACCATTACTTCAGCTATACTGCGTGAACTGAACTTAATTTTTCCAGAGCTGCCTAAAAAAAAAAAAACTTATCGCACAAAGCTATGATGGTGCGTCCGTAATGAGTGAAAGCCCTGTTGGAATACAAAAAAGAATTAGAGATGTGTACCCTAATGCTCATTATGTGCACTGTTACGCCCACCAACTTAATCTTATTATGCAACAGGCAGTATCAAAGATCTCCGAGGCACGAATTTTCTTTTTCGATGTAGGAGGCATAGCAGCATTCATCTAACGTTCCCCCAAAAGAACGGAAGTACTTCAGGAGATTGTGGCCAAAAGGCTTCCAAGGGGACCCTCAACTCGTTGGAACTTTAACATACATACAATCAACCTAATATATCAACATAGGGAGGAACTTGAGAAATGTTTTGACGCCATAGAAGCCAATGAAGACTTTGATTTCAAAAGTCAGAATGAAGCCCGTGGCTTTGCTAGAACACCTCAAGACAGAGAGTTTCACTTCTTTCTGTTTTTATTTCATGAAATAATGCGTTATGTCGACATATTATACAACCAGTTACAATCACGAGCCATAGATACTGTCTCTGTGCAAAGAGATACCAGAATGTTTGTCACCAGCATGAGCAAAGTGAGAGATGGGGTTGACAATTTAGACAGCAAACTGCCAAAGGATTCTACTTTTTCAAACCGCAGGAAAAACATCAGCAGTCTGGTCCGAATTGCAAAGGAGATATGTGACATTATAATTGTGCATGCACAAGAACGTTTTTCTTTCACAAAACATTTGGTGAGTGCTGCATTATTGCAAAGTGAACACTTTGCAAAATATGATCAATCCTTCCCTGAGCAAGCTCTGAATGATGCTGTGGAAGCTTATCCTATGCTCAACAAAGAGGACCTGAAAACTGAGTTGACTGTACTGTACGGAATGAGTGTATACCGGAAGGCCACTGGTGCCATTTCTTTGTTGGCTTTAATTCAGAAACTTAATTTGGAAAATTCACTTACAGAGACAGTGGCTTTACTAAAAATAGTCATTACCACTCCTATGAGCAGAGTCGGAACAATGTTTTTCCACTTTAAACAGAATTAAGACATTCCTGAGGAACACCATGATTCAGGAAAGACTGAATGCTTTATCAATGCTCTCTATAGAGAGAGACCTAGTTAAAAGAACCCAGACTTTATCGTTCAAGTTATTGAGAAGTTCGCTGCTATTAAAGACAGACGTGCTGATTTTGTCTACAAAAAGTGAACAATTTGTTAATCCTAACATTTCTTGAACAGTTTGTGGCCATTTTTTGAATGCTGCTCGTTTGTGACCTGCTCAGTTGTTTCTTATCTGCTGTACAGATACTAGAGACATTGAAATTAATGGTGTATAACGTATTATGCCTAAATTCAATCTGTTAAATGTTCACTTTATGGCTGGTTGCTCTCAATGAGACGTACAGTGCCTTGTAGGGTGCCCTACTACCTGTTAATGTTTATTGCTTGCTGTCTCAACATGTTCAGTCCAATAAATCACAGTAGCTTGTATTTCCTCAATATACGTAATTTCTAAAGATATCAATTAATAAAGAAATATGAGAGGTACTCAGCATTGTTATTTATCTCAAAGTCTGTAATGAAGATCTGTGGTTATATTGATAAGCAGCAACCTACATTATATTATCATACAAAATCTCTATATTGATGTAATTGCTACACTTTCCCATTTGCTTTATTAACATTCTTGCCTTCTGAAATATCCTTGAAAATGCACCATTTGGCCGCTCTTTTTTCAAAATTTCCTCTGGGGGAGAACCCCCCCGAAACCCCCTTTCTTTGTTTGGGCTCGCTCGCTACGCTCGCTCGCCACAGTGTACCGCACGCAACTTTTACCACTCACCACTTTCAAATGTCACCAGCCGCCACTGATAAGAGCCATAGATCAACAATACAGCATTAAGTGGTAATGAAGTCACACAAATATACATTATATATATATTATCTACTGGCGGTCGCCAGTAGATAGTTATAGTTAGGACCTATTTTCCATAGGAAATTCACAACATTCTATTTGAAATAACTTTGGCGCCGGTTGACGAATCTTCGCGAAATTCTCAAAACTCGTGGGGTGCTCCGGTCCGCTCCTATCCTGAAAGTTTCGGGGTGATTCGGCAAGCAGGGGCCAAGAAAAAAGGGGGGTCCCAAAACGTGTTTTCTCCATGTTAATTCCCATAGGAAATTTTAGACACGGCTACAGCCCGAACTGCTGAACGGAATTACACCAAATTTGGCAAAAAGGTAGCGCTTGGTTCAGAAAGCGACCTTTTTTTAAATGGTGTAAATCCGTTCAGTAGTTGCGGAGAAATTCAAAAAATAAGAGTCAAAAAATCAATTTCCCATAGGAAACTTTAGACACGGCTACAGCCCGAACTGCTGAACGGAATTTCACCAAATTTGGCAAAGAGGTAGTTCTTGGTTCAGAAAGAACCCTTTTTGTTAAATGGTGTAAATAGGTTCAGTAGTTGCTGAGAAAATCAAAAGTAAAACCACATATATATCTATGGCCGCGGAGGATCCGCGCACCCTGAGTGCACCCTCCCGATCACGACCTGTATGCTAATTGGCTGTCAACACTCCAAACCAGGAAGTGTTGGCAGCCATCTTGTTCCTCGGTAGAACCGAGGCACAAGAAACAAGTGCGCAAAACGCAAAAAGGGGGCAGGGTAGAAACACCCTGACCCCCTAGGCCTGCTCAGGGGGTCCCACAAGGACCCCCAGGGCCCAAAAAAGCATTTAAAAAAAAAAAAAAAATCGGCGGGATGCGCTTAGGGTGCGCGGATCCTACCGTGAAAAAAAAAAACGAAGCGCGGGCTCCCACGCTTTGTTGTTATTTGGCCCCCCGGGTGGGCCAAGTCCCGGGGGCATGCGGGGGTTTGTAAAATTTATGTATGGGGGGCCTCTAAGGCCCCCCCAAGCCCCGGGGACCGCCACCCCCGGGGCTTCAACTAAATAAGGGTGGCGGGGGGCACACGGCCCCCCCGCAGCCCCGGGGACCGCCACCCCCCGGGGCTTCTTTTTTTTAATAAATAAATGACCTGTGTGGGGGGGCTCCAGCCCCCCCACACGCCCCGGGGACCGCCACCTCCCCGGGGCACTAACAAAAGAAATGTGGGGGTCCGTTTCGGACCCCCGAAGCCCCGGGGACCACCACCTCCCCTGGTTTTTACTAATGAAGGGAGGGGGGCCGCGCGGCCCCCCTCCTGGAGCCCTCCATGGCCCTGGGGACCGCCACTCCCCAGTGCCGGCTCCTGCAGTGTCCCGGGGTGCCTACCCCCGGGACACTGCTGTTTGCAATGGCAGGGCGGGAGCCTCGTGGCTCCCGCCCTGTCATTGCAAACTTGCTTTGCTTCATTGAAGAGAGCAGGGGAACCTGCTCTCGCTTCAATGAAGCAAAGCAGATTGCTTTTCCATAAGGGGAGCTGCATGTCAGCAGCTCCCTTATGGAAAAGCAATGCCGGCTCCCGCAGGACGCGGGAGCCGGCGGGACCGTGCGGGGATTGGGGACCCCCCACGGTCCCCAACGAGTGGCCAGGCCCCGGGGGATGGGGTCCCCGGGGCCATTAGGGGCCCGGGAGGGGGGCCACGCAGCCCCCCTCCCCAAAAATGAATATATATATTTTTTTTTTAAAGAACAGAAAGGCCGGCCCCGGGGGATGGGGTCCCCGGGGCCTTAAATGGCCTGAGGAGGGGGGCCACGCAGCCCCCCTCCAAATAAATTTAAAAAAAAAAAAACAGTGGGCATGCCCCGGGGGATGGGGTCCCCGGGGCCAATAGGGGCCCAGGGAATGGGGGCCACGCAGCCCCCTTCCCGTTTAAAAAAAATAAAAAGTTAAAGAAAATGCTCATGCACCGGGGGATGGGGTCCCCGGGGCCAAAAGTGGCCGAGGGAAGGGGGGCCACGCAGCCCCCCTCCCATAAAAAAACAAAAAATGAAGAAAAAAAAAAGACCGACATCATGCCGGAGGCCCCGCCCCCTCCCTGCAGGCACTCTGCAAATGCGCCCCCTGGCGCGTTGTAAGATGGGGAAGTAATTCCCCTTGAATACTGGGGGTCCCTGGGGGCTAACTAGCCCACCAGGAACCTCCAGTATGCGCCAGGGAGCTGCGTTGCAGAGAGGTGTTCAGAGGCCACGCCCCTTTTTACACCTCTCTGCAACGCAGCTCTGTGGGGCTTACTGGAGGTACCTGGTGGGCTAGTTGGACCACAGGGACCCTCATGATTCGAGGGGACTTAATCCCCAACCTAAAACGCACCACGGGGCGCGTTTGCACAGTGGTGAAGGGAGGGGGTGGGGCCTGAGGTGATATGTGTGCAAACATGCCCTGTGGCGTGTTTGAAGTTGGGGAATTAATTCCTCTTCAATCCTGAGGGTCCCTGGGGCCAACTAGCCCACCAGGTACGTCCAGTAAGCGCCACAGAGCTGCGTTGCAGAGAGGTGTAAAAGGGGCGTGGCCTCTGAACACCTCTCTGCAACGCAGCTCCTGGCGCATACTGGAGGTACATAGTGGGCTAGTTGGACCCCAGGGACCCTTAGGATTCAAGGGGACTTTATCCCCCAACTTAAAACGGCCAGAGGGCGTGTTTGCACACATGTAACCTCAGGGCCCCCCCCTCCCTACACTAGTGTGCAAACGCGCCCCATGGCGCGTTTTAAGAGGTAGTTTTAATCCCCCTGCCCTATTATGTACTAGGGAGTTACAGAGGAGGTCATGCTAATCACAGGGGTACCCCAACGCATAGTGTTCCCTAGTGTATGTAGGTGTTTTAACTGTATTCTAAGTGTCTTTTACCATAGCACTGGCTCTAGGCCTAGTTAGTCAGTCAGTTACCACGAGTACACGTCTGGAAAAGGTGTGGGCACAGGATGATTTTGCAACTAGGCCTCTTTCTGCTCCTCTGTTGGGTCTTTCTGCACATGTCTTGCTTCTTCCTGGATTTTTCTTCGTCTTTGTGGACTTCTGTTTCTTTCGACATTTCTTTTGCTTCTTTCTGTGCGTTTTTTCTTCTTTCTTCACATGTCCTACTTCTGTATGCATAGTTACAAACTAGCATTTGAAAAACCTTTGAAATTCACTGAAAAAACCATAGGTTTCAGGCACGTTATAGTTAGAAATTAGCATTTAAAAACCTTAGAAATTCACTGAAAAAACCATAGGTTTTAGGGAAAGTTATAGTTAGTTGGACATTGCACTCGTACAAAACCTGTGAAATTCCACCGTTATAGTTAGTTCAGCTAACTATAACTCGCGCCCCCGCAATGCACTGCTGATGACGTCACATATTACATCACTCATGACATTGTCAGTGACATCACTGATGACATCTCAAATGACCACTGATGACATCACTGATGACATCACTGATGACATCATCCACGTGAAAATCTGATGCACCTCCTCACACTCTATTATAACTTTTGATACACCCACTGTAAAATACAGACTACCATTTTCGAAACCATCGACACACCAATACCAGTTACTACATGCGCACTCACTGATTCCTAGGTCTACACACACATCCACTCATTCACCCATACAATCACTCATACATGCAGTCACTCATCAATACAACACTATCATATGCACTCATATACCTATACAGACACTCACACACCGCCACTCATCCATGGAGTTACTCACACACCTAGTCAGTCATGCAAATAATCAATCACACTCCCATTTACTCACCTATACAGATACTAATGCATACTTACTCTCTTATATAATCACTGATACAAGTACACACTCATCCATACAGCCACTCTCACAATCACTGACTCTCACGTATAGTCATTTATACTCCAACTCTCACATACACTGCCTTTTCCCTATGTAGTTACTTGGACATGTACCTCTGAGACATCCATTCACTCACCAACACACCCATACACACACTCACCCGCCCATACAGCTGTTTTCACATGCACTCTTGAACCCATGCACCCAGTGAATCAACCACTCACACATCTATGCAGAGTCACACACCTCACACCCACCCACACACACACTCAGTCTCTCATACAAATTCTGAAGCAACCAATGAATAACCGATATACACACACATGTAACTACTCACCAACCCATGCATTCAGTAAGACACATTTAATCACTCACTTATACAGTCAGTCACGCACCTACTAAATCATCCATCCAGACACTTATACACCCACTCATTCTGCAATACACCTTGGCATATATATAAAACATATTTAAACTTTACAGAAACACACATGTTGTATTCCTCTTAGGGTGTCCATAAACGGGCTTTCCAGTATCATGTCCATATATAGGCATAATTCGCCCTGCCCTTATATAGGCATAAAATCCCAGCCCTTATTTAGGCATTAAACCGTGCACTCCAAATACAGGCATGGTCTCTGACATCCGTCCACCCTAACGTCACAACGAGTTCATGAAGAACAGACCCTTAGGCTGCGGGAGTTTCCCTAGCCCAGGACTATTGATTTCTTCAAGGACTCATATATTATGCATGAACCATTATTCCTTAGGGGTTCATTCATGACGTCTTCCGCTGTCCGACTCACGTCAATGCTAACATTGTGAGGTACCTCTCAGGTATAAATATACCTTCCCTAGCCCTTGAAAACTAGAGGAGACCTCGACTGTAGAGGAGCCCGTTTCCCGGCCTGACGCACTGAGAAGACGTTGTCATCCCTGCACGCAGAGAGTCCAGCTTCCAGTGATCTGACTTCCCTTGCGGGGTGTTGGAGTTCGAGTCTGGCAAAGAGATTCCTACCTCTCTCATTCTTCAGGTATGGAGCTGACTAGAACCTAGAGGGACTCTTGGCATACTAGACTTAATATACTCTTAGTATACCATAGTAAGGAATACTTTACCTACTTCATACCTCTCCCTACACCTAAGTTAGGTTAGGTACATTGGGGTAGAACTAGATTAGAAACGCATCGTATGAGTACTCGCATTTTTAGTCTGTGTTATTTATGTAAAGGCATATGTACTAAAAGATAATGCTATCGCAGTATTATTTATTTCTACTGCTTACACTGTACATTATTTATCTCGCATACTGTCTTGTGATCGTAACAGCACATTTTACTTACACCATAAACAAGACTGTTCAATAAATCTTTTATTGAAACGCCCGTCTGTTCTTTCTGTGTAACTTGGAGAAAACTAAGCATGCACGATTGAGCTGAGTGAAATAGTTATCTATTGTTTCCACGACTCTGGGACACGTTCTGATTCTAAAGGGAAACAAAGTAGTCATGTCTTGCGGCTGCCAGAAACTACTCCTTCTTGTTATCCAAGGAGTTTCTAGTGGCCTCTGAGCTAGCTGGCACAAGTAATTAAGTTTAATATACTCGATAGGGACATACTGACCTTAGTCCTATGTCAAACCTATAGGATATATTATTCCAATGCGCAGAGCCTATTAGGGAAATAGGAGCTACACTACATGGCGCCCAACGGTTTGGTAAGGCGGTAATTCAACGTTAGATACTGAGTAACTCAGCCATGCTTTTTATCTCAGAGACCCCTACCCATATACTCCAAAAGACGTCTGGAGTGGGCAGGGTTAAGTATCCACCAAGGCTACATAGGGAAGCACACTATATATTAGCTGTTTGGTTGGCTAAACGTTGAAGGATACAGCGTTCCAAAATATTGTGCACCTTATCTTTGTTTCCTTGAAACTTGTTCTACATTTTTCAAAAAACAAAATGACTGAAACGGGAAACGATGAAGCTGCGGCTGATCCAGCCCAAGCAGCCGTTTTTAACATTACAGGTTTAAATGAAACCGAGGAGGGTTTTATAGACATCCATCCAAACTTAAGAAGAGCCATCACTCTAAAACTTATACAACATGGCCTGCCACCAAGAGGAGGTAGAGCAGTTTTCGTGAAAAAGGCACACGAATCCTTTCAGACAGAGGTATTCTATTCATGGGTAATATTTCCTGAATCAAATTCAGTAACACACATGTTTCACTTCTACAAAGAAGATGATCCACCAGAGGAATACATTCCTTTCGAGGATATAGAAATTCCATTAACATACCAAGAGCATCAACTCTGGTTTAAAGGCATTCCCACAAATACTGAATCTAGGTTCCTATGGATATGGCCTCAGCGCTCGGCTGACGCTCGAACTGTTATAAAAGATTTGCGAGTCTTTATCGGCACATACGCAATAGGCACGCTACATTCTGACCAGGGTCCTGCGTTTAGCTCTCGGGCTTACAAAGAAGCCATGGCCAGTCTGGGCGTTGCATTGCGGTACTCCTCTCCATTCCATCCTGAGGGAAATTCGGTTGTGGAAAGGAAAACCGGGACATAAAGCAGTCTATAACAGCTAGGGTATTAGGTTCGGGTGATGGGTGGGTCAAACACCTTAGTGGGGTCCAACGCTCATTGAACAATCTGCCAAGAAGTTCTCTAGGGGGGGTCACTCCATATGAGGTCCTATTTGGGACAAGAATGTGGGTACCAGACCTTGAACACGTAGGCACAGTGGTGGAAAATAAACCGTTTGATATCAAAGATCGTTTGGCTGTTTTACAGGAACTCAATGAACTAAGATCGAAACAAAGCAACGTATTCCTACAGCCAACCACCACTGGGGAAAAATCGGTGGTCCCAGCAAGGCCTGTCTGGATTCCAAAAGTTGGGGATCTAGTCAGAGAAAAGATTGCGGACAAGAAGGAATTTGGACCTTCTTACAGACAACCAGTACCTGTCCTAGCAGTTCAAGGAACAAGAACAGTACTTCTGCCTCACCTTGCTGGAAGAAAGGAGAAAAGATTTGTGTCCATCGACCTCATCAAAACACAGTATGTGGCCGATACTAAATAGTAGGCCTCGTGGACTCCGACCTAGTAGCAGATGCACTCCTCTCGCTACTATCCAAGAGGTTCAGACTGAAAGACTGATAACAATCGAGAATTCAGCTGTAACAGATGGAGGACTAAGCAATAACGCTATGGAACTCATCCCTCTTGAACACCAAGTAACAGTTTGTCCAAATACACCTGTATACACCAATGTAGCAAGTGATGAACTGGTTCCAGTGATTTCTACAAATCCTGATGCAATTCCAACAATTGATAGAACTGCTTCTGGCTATTTCATTAACTTTGATACGTTCTCAGAAGATCCCAGTGAACCTGAAACGACGCCAGCATCATTCAAATTCAAGCAGCAAGTACAAGACTTTCTTCACTTTCTGAAAAATACTTATTTGGTTTCTCCATGGATTGAACTCTGGATTACATCTGGACTTTTTGTTTTCCTGCTCTGGCTAGCTTTGGTTACAACTGTGAGCGTGCTTATAAGTGGCAGATATATCCATGTGAATACTGAAAGAAAAGGCGTGAACGTACTTTTGAAACCTCATAAATCTTCCCATCGTGAAGCAAGAGACTTGTCATCAGTGAACATCACAGCTGTTCCTATAAAAGATGGTATAGTGTGGGACAAAACAGATTTTGATGTCTTCGGCCCGACGGAACAATTGAACATTCCACATTTGTTTAAAATTTCACTAAGTGATCTAATTTCGTCCAGTACCTATTCTGATGATTGGGACTTTGAGACTGTTAATGACATAATGTTTGACCTAGAAAAATCTGCTGCATTTTCTAAAAATGAATATTTAGAGGGTTCATCAGACTATGAACAACTGTATTGTTATAACCACTATGGTCATCATTATTTGCATAAATCTGCATATCCAAGAAATGTGTTTATGTTTAACCAATGGGAGCATTGTCCTACACCACCATACGGTAGTTCAAAAACATTTGCTAACAAGTTTCCATATTTTTCAGGATACAACACATCTAATCCAGAAATGTTTTACTATAAAAATGTAAACAAGACAGGACTGAAAATTATGTTAACAAATACAAAACAGATTTATTCTACATTATTTAATGCCCAACTGTCTAGACAGGGTTTCAACTTTTGGAAAGACACAATAGACACAAAAACTGTCTGGGGTACTAAATATTGGCAAGTGCAAGGGATGGAAGCTTTATTTAGAGCCTGCATCATCCCTGAACAAATAATGTTTTTGAATGAAACTGTCCAACAAACATCTTGTCTTGGATTAGCCAAGATCAAGGAGATGAACACACCTTCTGTACCAACACCTGCAAGTGATAATAATACACAGGCAGTGGTGACAGTTGACAATATACTACAACTCAACAGATCTAATCCTGATTGGAAAAAATGGTTGATCTGGCCCATAGACACGAATAACTGTCAGGAAAGATTCCTGAATAAAACTCAGGGCTTTACTATTAATAGGCCAGACCCAAGATACGTCCAAAGACAACATCCGGGGGTAGTAACAACATACAGTGTAGGAAAATTATGCCTCGATTGGCTGCATAAATCTACACTACAGGATGTGAAACAACACTTAACCTTACTTAAAGAGGACGCAGACCTTAGGGAATTCTTGCTTGGACCAAGAAAACCGCGTCAAAAACGTTTCATATATGCCGGCATTTATGCTGCCTATAATGAAGCATGGAAAGTATCACAGATGGAGGCCGCAGAACGAATACGTGAACTTGATCGTATTAATTTAGAGAAAACACTCTCTGTGGTCGACAATGGGTTAACAACTTTGTCCTCCAGAATATATTCATTGGATGGCATTGTATCCTCTGCTATCGACATACTAGAACAAGATTTGGCGATGTTACAGCAAGGCCAATCTCAATTACGTTCTATTGTGTTATTAAGCTGGACGCTGCAATCTTTGCGAGCGGGCTATGTGCCTTGGCGTTTTATCAACACAACGGCTCTGTTTGCAGAATACAATCTGACTGATAAACAGATCGAATTGGCACAACGAGGAGCAAGGTATACAGTGCTGAACATTGAAAAACTGGAAAAGTTACCATTCACAGTGGCAGAAAAACCAGCTACAGAATGGCTTATTCATGGCAAAATAACATTACCTGTGACTACTTTTCAGTTTCAGTATTGCCTCAGACAAATGCAAGCAGGCAAATATGAAAGGTTGGGTAAGGAATACATTAAGACATCTTGGGATTTACCGTATACATATAGATGTTGGAGTGGGGATCGTGGAAGTGTTTTTGAGCGGTACACACTGTAAACGTGCACTGAGCGGTTCACTTATATGTCAGGACATTTCTTTACACGGGGCTTGTAATGGTTCAGTGGCAAATTTGTCTTGCCATCAGCAGGGTACACCAGCTGCTGTGATTAATCCAACGTTTGGACAACTTTCTAATGGGAGTTACCTCATGTTGAATGATCAAAGTTGCTGTGGCATGTTGCCAGGCATCCCATATCTAGTAACGGTCAACTCCAGGGTCACTTGCTGTATGCAAGTATTGTTTGCCCCAATAGACACAGTCAGGGAGTCGCCTCTATGGCCTTCGCTGAACGTCTCTTTTATAAGATTTGATACTTTGAGCAGAATGAAAGCCATGCTTTTACAGCAAACAGTGCCTTTGACCTCGGCCAAAGAAACCTATGATCTACAAGTAGCAAGGACTTCAGCTGAGATACAGACTTTAATACGTACAAACTGCCCTATACATTTCGTAGAAATGATAGGACGTATCTTCAATATGTCTGATACAACCGGAATTATACATGTATTTAAGAGCATCTGCTCCGGTCTGTTAGCACCTTTCCAGGCAATACTCGGAATCATCCCGAACTTTGCACATTCGGTGTTTGGTGGCATACCATTACTTCTAGCACTTGTTACCGGAATTCTACTTCTCTTCCTGCTATTGCGCTATGGCCAACCTATTCGCAGACATCACTCCGAGCGAAATGGAGAAAGCTCTCCTTGAACGAAAGTGCCGTGAGCGAATAGTACAGCTTTTTGGCATGACTCGTCTACGGGACCTGAATACCACGTGGTTCCTGTCATTCAGACCAATCTGGCAAGATTGCATCTTACCTGTTCTACGATGCCTGCTATGCGGTGAAGAATGCGTGTTAGACACTTGTCTCACATTTCCATCAGCTACGCCAACGGATATCGATACTCTGCTGGTCCCGATAACGGCCCATGCTCTGTGTTGTCCCCAGAGGCTACCAATCCTGATGTCAGCATTCATTGAGATCTCACAGACGCTTCTGGCTGCTGCTGAGGTACGAGAAAGATCTACAGGCACACAGGTAACAACGTATGCAAACATTGCTGCGGCAACCTATGCTGGAAGCGATGCTTCCCATCTCTGTGCAATTAATCTACTACACGAGGTGTTCCAACTGACACCAACTTCAGTGGATGATGTTTTGTCTACAGAAATAGATGATCTCATGTTTATACCAGACCCGTAAACTGACTCTGATTCAGCCCACAGTGTTCCAGAGATGCAGTAACAATTTGGCCTTCATTTTCAAAAATAACTTGGAAAACTACCACAATTGAACTTTTTTCCCATTTTTCGAACGAAAATGGCACTTCAATCTGCTTAAAGTAAAACTAGCCTTATAGTACAGACTTCACGGTACTTCCACGGACACTTAGTCATCTTGTGTGTCTAAAACAGTTCATTAATTTTCATGACATGAAATGACTTTGATTTTTGAGAAACTTTTCGATCATTTTCTGTCACATGTAAATATTACTGCTTATTTCATTCCAATTGCATTTATTTTCGAACTTTATGCCTGAAATGAAAAGCATTTGCTTCAGATGTACAGTACCTTTTGCATTTTTTTACTATGTTTTTTAAAGCTTTTAAGAAATATTTTTTAAATATGCGGTACTCCATTTAATGTTTAGCATTTTAAATGTTTAGCATTTTAGTATTATCGTACACACGTAAGTGGAGTGGGTGTTGTATTCCTCTTAGGGTGTCCATAAACGGGCTTTCCAGTATCATGTCCATATATAGGCATAATTCGCCCTGCCCTTATATAGACATAAAATCCCAGCCCTTATTTAGGCATTAAACCGTGCACTCCAAATACAGGCATGGTCTCTGACATCCGTCCACCCTAACATCACAACGAGTTCATGAAGAACAGACCCTTAGGCTGCAGGAGTTTCCCTAGCCCAGGACTATTGATTTCTTCAAGGACTCATATATTATGCATGAACCATTATTCCTTAGGGGTTCATTCATGACGTCTTCCGCTGTCCGACTCACGTCAATGCTAACATTGTGAGGTACCTCTCAGGTATAAATATACCTTCCCTAGCCCTTGAAAACTAGAGGAGACCTCGACTTCAGAGGAGCCCGTTTCCCGGCCTGACGCACTGAGAAGACGCTGTCATCCCTGCACGCAGAGAGTCCAGCTTCCAGTGATCTGACTTCCCTTGCGGGGTGTTGGAGTTCGAGTCTGGCAAAGAGATTCCTACCTCTCTCATTCTTCAGGTAT